>CM052899.1:159107125-159122051 GCA_028534135.1 Potos flavus | reverse complement strand
CATATCAGAGAGATCATATGATAATTGTCTTTCTCTGACTTATTTTGCTTAGCATAATATCCTCTAGTCCCATCCACGTCGTTGCAAATGGCAAGATTTCATTTCTCTTGATGGCTGCATAGTATTCCATTGTATATATATACCACCTCTTCTTTATCCATTCATCTGTTGATGGGCATCTAGGTTCTTTCCATAGTTCGGCTATTGTGGACATAGCTGCCATAAACATTCGGGTACACGTGCCCCTTCGGATCACTACATTTGTATCTTTAGGGTAAATACCCAGTAGTGCAATTGCTGGGTCGAAGGGTAACTCTATTTTCACTTTTTTGAGGAACCTCTACACTGTTTTCCAGAGTGGCTGTACAGCTTGCATTCCCACCAACAGTGTAGGAGGATTCCCCTTTCTCCGCATCCTCGCCAACATCTGTTGTTTCCTGACCTGCTAATTTTAGCCATTCTGACTGGTGTGAGGTGGTATCTCACTGTGGTTTTGATTTGTATTTCTCTGATGCCGAGTGATGTGGAGCACTTTTTCATGTGTCTGCGGACTTTTCCATGCCTGTAAACAGAGGGAGTAATTTCTCCCCTTATTCTGGATTCTGATTCTCGGAGGCTGCGACCCCCATTGCTAACGACCGCCAACTGTCCTCTTGGCCCCCGAGACCCACCCTCCTCCTGGGCATCTCCACACATTTATCCCCGAGCTGGCCCAGGGCCACCCGTCCAAACCAAACTAACGTCCCCTCCGTCCCACCCTTGGCCACCAGCCCACTTTCTCCCGCATTTCCTGCAACCCTGTGAGTAAATCCAATAATTCAAGAGAGAAATCAGATGCCCATGATCAGAAGTTCTTTTCTGGGAAACAAGGCTTACTCCCATTGTGCCCACAGCCTGAGCGCAGGCCCACACACATCAGGTCAGCGAGGGGAGTCTCCTCCTTCTCGCCAGTCCCCACATCCGGGCAGTTTTGTCCCCCTCCGTCCCCTCTCCCCTTGCCTTTCTTACTTCAGGTGCTTAGCTTCTTTCCCAGAGCTCTGCGAACGCTGGGAGGAGGTGTGGTTCAGAGTGTGGCCCCGGAATCAGACTACCTGGGTTCAAACCCTATCCCCACCCCGTCTTAGCTCTGTGACTTGAGTCCCGTCAGTTCATCCTTGGTGCCTCAGTCCCCTCATCCTTAAATAAAATGATGCCTCATGGGCGTTTGGAAAGAACAGGGACTGGCAGGCTTTTCCTATAAAGGGCAAGGTAGTAAACATTTCAGGTTTTGTAGGTTCAAATGCAAAATGAAGGCTATTATACAGGTAGTTCTAGAACTAGAGAGAAAATAAATTTCCACAACATGTATTATTGACAAAGTTCAAAATATAATAATAATCAAGGACAATTTTTTAATAATACAGGTCTGCTAATGAGATAGTGAAATTCTTTTTTGGGGGGAGGGTGGGAGGGAGTTAATGTTTTGCTTAAAGAAGGTTCAAAGCTAGTGTTCCCCGGTCATCAAAATCTACCGTCAGTGTTCACCCGTAAAAATCATTCTCCGCTGGCGGGCTAAAAACAAAAACAGGTGTGGGCCAGATTTGGCCCACGGGCCATAGTTTGCCTATTCCAGGGAAAGAATAAAAGAAATAGTGCAATGTGCTTAACACACCGTGAGTATTCAAACGATGTGGGTTATTACAGTTATATCTTACCATCCTACCCACTTTCACCTTTGGCTTCAGCCAAGTAAACACTTAGGGGTTCCTTTAGCTGTCTTATTTCTCCGAGCCTCTGCCCCTGCTGTGCAATAAGCCCTCACCTCCTTGGGGATCCTCTGCTGCCCTCTCCTTTCTTCTACGTGTTCTCATTCTGAAGGATTTGCCCACTGCCCCTTCAAGGTCCTGCTGTGGCCCCCACAGAGCCGCATCCCTGCTACTGTAGCATTTGATGGTTTCCCTCTTCCCCTTTAAACTGCCGGGAGAAACGGTGCATTACACACGGTGTCTCCAGCTTTGAGTCTGATTGCATTAAGTGCTTGATAAATATTGGCCAAATAAACAAACAGCCTTCAGTGTGCCAGGGGAAACCTTCCTTCACTGCCCTGGCTCCCAGGGAGCTCTTGGTTCTCTGAGTAACCTTGCATTGGGCCCTTGTCGATTTTCTTATAAGAGACACATTCTAGAATGATGGCTAAGTGCCTTGGCTCTGGGTTCAGATCCCAGCTCTGTCACTTCTGGCTTTGTGGCTTTGTACAAGTTACTGAACTTCTCTGAACCTCTACTTCCTTGTTGGTGAAATGGGGATAATATTGGTACCCACCTCATAAGTTGTTTACAGATTAGATGAGATAAGGAATATAATGCACTCAGCATAGTCAATACTCTCTATTTTTTTAAGATTTTATTTATTTATTTGACAGAGAGAGAGAGAGGGAGCACAAGCAGGGGGAGTGGGAGAGGGAGTAGCAGGCCTCCCACTGAGCAGGGAACCCCCATGTGGGGCTCGATCCCAGGACCCTGGGAACATGACCTGAGCCAAAGGCAGATACTTAACGACTGAGCCACCTAGGCGCCCCTAGTCAATATTCTATAAATGTTTGTTGCTTTGCTGACATTTGTTGAGTAATGACCATGTTGAGTAATGACCATGTTTCAAACCCTTTATGTTTATGCTTCACAATGACCCTATGAAGTAGGTACTATTGTTATGCCCATCTTACGGATGAGAAAACCAAGGCACAGAGAGGTTGTGTAACTTGCCTAAGGTCACACAGCCAGTATGGCAGAGCCAGGACTCAAATTCAGGCCGTCTGCCTCCGAAGCTGTCCTGCTTAAGCCTAGCTGGTAGGTATCTTCCTCTGGGGAGAGATGTGCCTCTTCTGTAAGATTTTAGGCCCTCGGAGGGTCAGGGACAAGTTACAGAATTCTCAGTCCCCTTCCTAGCTGCCGGCACAGCCTCTAGCACATGGTGAAGCCTCATAGATAACTACTAATTCATTTACCTCTCCCTCTGCACCCCGATTCAGAGCAGGGATCTGCTCTGAAGCGTGTTCTAGAGACATTTTTTCCTGTCCAGGTCTGAGCACCTATGAGCACTTTTGTGTCTTAGAGAGGGGGTTGGGAAGGGAAGTAGAAAAGGACAGTAAAGTAAAAAGAAAGAAGTGCAGGAGGGGTGTCTGGGGAGGATTGCACCGGCTCAGAGGCAACGGTGGATCTGGGCTCTGCCTCCGCCACCCCGTGGAGGACCAACCGTACCAGCAGTGGGCAGCTCGGAGGCCACAGACCAGCACAGGGCGACTCCACTGATTATAACATGACCGTCCCTCTCAGTCAAAGTGAAGGCATCCTCTGATTTCAGAAAGTGAAGGAGAGCAAAATGAATGATGGCTTGAGTGGGCTTCTAACGGCTGCTGGCCACTGAGAAGCTACAAGGCTTCAGGGCTGCTGCATTTCAATGGTGTGAGCGGGGATTTCTGCGCTAACAAGGGGGCCATAAGTCTTAATTACCCAGAACCGAGGCCTTACCTTGCTGCGTGTCCCTTGGCAGCTCCCTGTGAAGTCAGTGGGAGCTTTGCCTGCAGTTCAGCCCCATGAAAAACTTGCCTGCAAATGTTTGCAAATTACCTTGAGCGCCTCTCATGGAAATAGGAGAGAATTCATTCTTTGTTAGCAGAACCACATCCCTGCCTTGCCTCACATATCCCTCAATGTTACTCAAATCCCACTCCCTCTACCTCTGATTAATTCTGAATTGTGGGCCTCTTTTCTTTGGGATTGATGGATACACCTCTTAGGTCTTGCCCTCAGCCAAACCGCCAGTAATGTCCTGTAGTTCTCACCCCGTACTTAGCGGCTCTCTTCAGAAAGCCTAATGCATTTTCCATTAGAAGAACCGATTCCCCTTTTCCTTACCAGCAATGGCAAGCTGCAATCTCCCCCATGTGGAGGACATCGAGAGCCCGCTACCCTGCTCACTCCTCCCTTCTGTAAGTAGCTGCTTCTGGTGCCCCACCATGTCTACTGACCAGGGTGGGTAAGAGCTCACAGCTTTTCCCTTGTCCTGAGACTGGCCCTGAGAGGTTTTGCCTCCCGCTGGGGACAGCCCACAGCCAGGATTGCCTGACAATGAGCCTCGAGGCTAACTCACATGCCCCAGAGCTCCCATGGGATCGGGCTGAGGCTAGACCACATCTTTGCCCGCCTTCTGCACATTTCCCTCACACCCTTGGAGGTTTCGCCTCGAGCACTCCTTCAGGAAACTGCCTGCCCGAGAAGCCCATCTCAGGCTCTGCTTCTGGGCAACCCAACCTAAGACACCTCTCTCCCCACCCTCCTCACTGGAAGCACAGTAGCATTGAACAGCTCCCCCTGGTCCTACCACCTCCTTTCTTAGAGCCGCCGAGCCTCCAACCCGCCAAAGTCGACAGCATGGGTCTGTTTGCCACAGACATGGAGCAGCTTACCCCTCCTGCCTCACCTCTCTCACACCTTCTGCCTCACCAGAGAGAATCCTTCCTCCTGAGAGGCCCACCCAGACCCCCTCTATTAGGCCTGGGGCATCTCCATGCGGGCACACAGCCCTACGTGCTGAGCCCTACCACCAATTCCATCCTATTGAAACTGCATGCCTGCTTGTCTTTCTCCTTTTCTGGACTGCAAATCCTCTGATATTCCCAAAGCCCACCATGCATCTGACTCACCCGGAGACGTTCAACAATTATCCGTTGGTTGATTAAATGAACCCGCGAATGACCAAACTAGGTATTTCACAAATGCTCAGTAATGACAGCCAAATTCCAACTTCAAGTTAATAGGTCAACATTTGCTTACCTGCGGTTTACCTGAAGTTTTCCTAAATAGAAGAATTTACTAGAAATGTCTTCAGAGAATTCAGTGTGTTTAATGCACCCATATACACAGTCTGGTTGGATCCTGGGTGTCTGGTGTAATCGATATACGCACGAGCTCAGATGTTTCAGGAGGTTTTCATTTCTCTTGGACCCTTAGCTTGCCAAAGTCTTCCCAGCCCCACTGACCTCTGACTTTCGGCAATCCTCTGTTGAATTTTAAATCCTTTCACCTTCCTCTGTCTCCTCCCAACAACAATAAAAACAAGCAAATAAGCCAGAAAAAAAAACAAAAAACAAAAAAACCTGTACAATTCCTAGTGCCAGAACAGCTTTGCTCATGTGAGGAAGAAACCCCTGAACATCAATGAACTGTGCTTGCAAATCTGCCATATCACAGCCGACTTTTCAGAAAAGCATCATCCTGCGCACAAGTTCCTCCTGCAAACCCCGTGACGCCAGAACTGTCTAATGTTCTGACTTGTCCACTTCTCACTTTGGAATTGGGTGTACTAGGCGGTAGAGAGGCATTAATTCTCTGCGCGACCACAGACCAAAACATACGCGGCATTAACAAATTGCCGATGATGGATATGCAAATGGAACAAGGACAAATATTAAAATAGCCCTATCTTTCTTGGCTGCCACCTCATCTTATCCAAAATTCATAGTGATATTAATCCTCCTGGAATGCTTAGCAATGCACAGACAGTAACATTCTTGAGGAAACTAATAATTATCTCTCGTTAGCAAGATCGACTTACTGCATGCAGTCTTTCACGGCAGGGACAGAAAAATATTGTGACTTGCTACAGTAAGCAAAACATGGTGGCAGGATAAATTAGGACATTTAAGCTAACAATAATAAAGACACCCTGCTATAGTTCCCCTCTACCTATAATTGATAAAATTAACAGACAATAGACATGGTAGTAATAGAAAGATGTATTATGAACGGTTGGTTGAGACACAAAAGGACAAACTTACTTCCTTCGCTTGTGTTGTTATAGCTAATATTTATTAGGCAACCACTGTGCGTGGCATGACTCTTATCAGGGACAAGGATAATAATAAATTACTACCTGTCAGCCACGTACATGGTAACTTCATTATGTGATGAGGCAGCACTCTTATTAAGTCTTTGGAATCTATTAAAAGTCTCATTTTGAAACAATGAACTAAGAGAAATAAATTTATGAATTGTGGATCCCCAGTATTAACCCAAAGACTCAGCCTCGAGAAAGAAAAAAAAATTCTCAAGAAAAAAAAATTAATTTCTGCCAAGGAAAATCTAGGAACATAAGTTAGCAGGCTTAGCCAGATGCTCCTGGCTGTACTGTAACAGAGATGAGGCAAATACCTAATTTCATAAGAAAAAAAATTGATAGACTAGACTCTGAATCAGGCAGTCTAAAAAAACGTCCATGCTGCGTTCTCAATCGAATGGCCTAATATATAGCCATGTCCGGGCACATCCGAGATGCCCCTCTGATCTCTGGCGCTGATCAGTATTGTGCTGTCACCTTTCCTGACATAGCCAGACGTAACTCGCCCTTTACACTCTACAGTTTAATTTGCTTAGTGAACGTGGGAGGTTGTTTGCAAAGTTGGCGGTAATGAAACCTCCCATCAGTGCGTACACATCCTTTTGCCACGTCACTTTGCACCACATCCTGCCAAGTGGTGGTGTCTGTTCCTCCTTGCCTTGAACATAGGAAGGCTTTGTAGCTCTCATTGGCCAAAGGAATACCACGGGAGTGATGCTTTGGTGACTTCTGAGCCTAGGGCTTAAGGGACCGTGAAGCCTCCACTGTCACCTTCTTAGAACAGAGAACCACCGGGGGAGGAAGCCTTGGCTAATGAGCTAATGATCTTGAAAATACGAGCTTGAACGGAAAGAGAAGCCTCGCCAACAGCCAGTACCAATTGCCAGCTGTGTGAGTAAGGCCATCTTGGAACATCTAGTCTTGGTGCTAGAAACTGAGTCTTCATCCTTCCCCACCCACCCAATTCATATGTGGAAGTCCTAACCTCCAGTGTGATGATATCAGGGGGTAGGGCTCTGGGAGGTAGTTAGGTCACACGGGTGGGGCCCTCAGAATGGAAGTAGTGCCCTTCTAAGAAGAACATGGAAGAACATCTAGGTCTGCCATGAAAGGACACAGCCAGAAGGTGTCCCTCTGCAAATCAGAAAAAGGGCACTCACCAGGAACCAAATTGGTTGGCACTTCTCTCTTGGACTTCCCAGGCTGCAGAACGGTGAGAAATACATCTCTGTTGTTTAAGCCACAACGTTTGTGACATCTGTGTTATAGAAGCTTGAGCTAAGATCCGAGGGATGCTGCCGGGTGGCGGAAACTGCCTAAGTGACTCCTGTAGAGGTCATGCAGAAGAGCCACCCTGCCGAGCCCCGCATGAACGGCTGACCCTGAGAGTCAGGGACAAATAAAATAGTGTCATTTTAGGCCACCAAATTTTGAAGCAGTTTGTTACACAGCAATTGGTAACGCAACACTGAAAACGTGATAGGTTTTAAAATGTTTTTGCAATACTTTAAGAGTGATGTTGCTCCAACCCCTTATATACGACAGAGGAGTCCAGAGCTGTGTTATCCTGTGAAGCTAAGAAATTTCTTCTCATTTCTTCCCCATCATCTCTTACAGCAGCTCATACTGAGACTGAACTGCTCAACTTTCCGTTGCTAAGGGAATAATAAAAATGGAAGGCTCAGAAATGCTTGTTCAATGGTTGACTGATAGTTTGTCTACAGCAAAGTGGGTTGAGAGGCGCCCCGGCATCCTCCACTATCCAGGTGAGGCTTTGCCAGTCTTGCCATAACTGGAGCACCATCGCCAGATCCTGAGGCCGAAGGGAGGGCCTCTGCTTCACAGGGATCCTTGGATGGGCTACTAGTCAGGTTCTCCAGAGTTCTGCAGAAGAACACAACCAACAGAGAAACAGAGGCAACTCTCTCTTGCTCACTACATATATGTGTGTGTGTGTGTATTACATGTATATATGTGTATATATAGATAGGTAGATATAGGTATGTCTATAAACAGTACAGACATGTATGTATATACACACAAATAGAGAGACCTAGCTCTATATACATACATATATATGTATATATTTTTATGTACTTGTGTATATATATACATAGAGAGACAATTTATTTTAAGGAATTGGCTTCCATGATTGTGGAGGCTTCACCAGTCCAAAGTCTTCCAGGATAGACTGCAAGATCCAGGGAAGGATTTCAGTTTGAATCCAAAGGTAGATTGCAGGGAGAAAACCCTCTTCTTCCAGGGAAGTCAGTCCTTTTCTCTTAAGGCCTTCAACTGACTGGATGAAAAGTAATCTGCTTAACTCCAAGTCTACTGATTTAAACATTAGTCTTATCTAGGAAATACTGTCATGGAAACATCTAGAATGAAGTTTGACCAAATGTCTTCACAGGGCCTAACTAAGTTGACATATAATATTAACCAGCACAGATGGTGTGTTGAATTGAATTGTGTCTCCCAACTTAGGTTAAAAGTCCCAACCCCCAGGACCTCAGAATGAGACCGTCTTTGGAAAAGAATCTTTACCAAGGTAATCAAGCTAAAATGAGGTCATTAGGGTGGGCCCTGATCCCACTCGACTGATGTCCTTATGAAAGGAGGAAACCATCACATGAGGACAGATGCCCTCAGAGAGACCATGTGGAGACAAGGGGACAAGGGGACCAAGCAGCTGGAAGGATGCTGCCACAAGCCAAATAAGGCCACGGACACCCAGCGAACCGAAAGCTGAAAGAGGCCCGGAGAGATTCTCCCCTAGAGCCGTCACAGAGAATCTGGCCCTGCCAACACCTTGATTTTTGGACTTCCAGCTTCTGGAACTGTGAAGCAATCCATTTCTGTTCCAAGCCATCCGGTGTGTGGTACCCTGTGAAAGCAGCCCTAAGAAACTAACACAGATGGGTAGCTGGGAGCCCTGCTTCCAGGTCTGAGACCGCAGTCACCTGTGCCTCGGGGCGGGGGAGGAGGAGGCAGCAGACTAAAACCCTACCACGGGTCTCCCCTCCTTGCGCTCCTGTCCTTACAACATGGGCCTTTGACAAGCCCTAGAAGAGAGACCTGAAAGGAGTCAGGAAAGCTTCTATTTCCCCCCTAAAGAGGCAAGGACATTCCCGAGATTTCTGGGTCGCCAACTAGTTGGGAGTAGGGGGACTTCTTGGCTGTGGGTTTGGGGGCTCAGGCCCTCTGCTCAGGCATCTGTGGAAAGGACGTAGCAATGTCCAGTGTGGCTCCTAGAGCGTGCGGCTGCTGGTCGTGCACCTGGTTGTGGCAAGCCATCCCATGGTGGAGAGAAACTCCAGTGGAAGTCAGGCTGAGCTTTCAAGGTGGGCGATGGCCTGGGCTCTGGAACCAGGCGAACCCAGGTGCTCAGCTCTCTGCAGTCACCAGCTAGTAACATGGCTGCCTTTTTATTGAATGCTGAGCACTTCGGGGATATTACCTCATCGATGCTTTCTAACAATTCATTTTACAGATGAGAGACTGAAGCTCAGAGAGGTTAACTGACCTTCCCAAAGTCACACAGCCAGCTAGCATCCTAATCCAAGCTGTCTGGCTCCCAAACCCCAAAGCCCAAAGTCTTAACCACATACCTAAAAAACTAGGGACATTGTGGCCCGAATTAAATCTCTATACTTAGTCAAGCCTACCAGCAAGCCAAAAGCACCCACTCTGTGAGACATTCCTAAGGGTACCAAAAAAACAAAAAGCAAAATTGGGGCCTTGACCTTGAGGTATTTGACAGGAGGACACCTACTTGCAGATAATTATGACTGATACTGTCCCCTTTGGGAGTATGGAAAGTTGAAGTTCACCCACAGGGAAAGCTTCAGCTAGTAGAGACTTCCCCATTTTTAATGAGTTGGTATTTTGCCCTCCAAACACATCAGCAGGTGAATGCCCGTCATTAGAAGAGTCCCGTCGGCGTTGTGAAAAAGTTAAAAATTAAGGAATTTGAACCGACGCTTGACATGCTAGGCAGCAGGTCCAAATCACAGCTAATCACTACCCTAGGCAAATCGCTGATTAATTCAGACTTTAGTTCCCCTCTTTTTGCACCTTCTTGCCTATCTGCACTGCCTGCCTGCCTCCCAGGAATGAGCTGGGATGAGGGTCGGTCCGATAAAAGTGCTGTCACGTTGCGCCACCGAAGCCTGTGTGCCTTCACTGTGTTATTAACACACTGCGTCAAGAAATGGTTTCAACATTAATCACAAAGGCGGGATCACGAGACCTGTATCCTGGAAACAGACGGCCTTGGAATATAAAGAATGGGCGATGCCCTGGCATTAGCTGATCGCTGCTACCCCGCACTTTCTGGTCCAAAGCAAACAGCGGGGCCCCTGGTAGCCTTCGGGACCAGAGTTTGTTTAGAGGGCAGGTGAAGGGAGAGTTGTCATACAGGCTGGGTCCTGGTGTGAGGATGGAGAGGGTGGGACTCTGGCTGCAGAGGCTCGTCCCAGGGCAGCAGCTGGGTGGCCACAGGAAGAGCGATCTCAGGCAAGATTCAAATAAATAGAGGTTCCTGGAGGTGGAACGCTGCACGGCTGTATCTGGAGGCTAGAAGTCCGAAATCAAGCTGTTGGCAGGATGGATTCCTTCTGAGAGCTTGTAAGGAGACTCCGTTCCATGCCTCTCTCCTGGTTTCTGGTGGCAGCGGGCAGTCCTCGGTGTTTCTTGGGTTGCAGACGATATTACTCCAATCTCTGCCTCAGTCTTCACATGGCGCGCGCCCTCTGTGTCTCTGTGTCTAAATTTCCCTCTTATAAGGGCAGCAGGCATGCTGGATGAGGCCCTGCCCAATGATTTCATCTTAACTTGATTACCTCTGTGTAGATCCTCTTCCCCAAGCAGCTTGCATTCAGAGGTACCAGGGGTTAGGACTGCAAGACATCGTTGGGGGGATATGATTCAACTCATAATAATGACCCTGGTGAGGGTCTCCCCCGCTGGACTGTAAACAGCTGAAAAACGGGCACTAGCTTATTCGTTTCATATCCCCAGTGCCTATGCCATGCTTGCCAAATAGCTAATGACCAGTAAGTGCTGGATGAAGGAGAGAGCAGTAGGCTTAGATCTGAATGATACGGATTACTTGACCAAAACCCTGAGCGCAAAATCCTGGCTCCACTACTTCCTCCCTGAGTGGTCTTTGACAAGTCTCTTGGTTCCTCTGAACCTCAATTTTCTTCCCTGT
The DNA here is from genome assembly GCA_028534135.1 of Potos flavus. Taxonomy (NCBI): domain Eukaryota; kingdom Metazoa; phylum Chordata; class Mammalia; order Carnivora; family Procyonidae; genus Potos; species Potos flavus. The sequence goes on along the minus strand of CM052899.1, from coordinate 159,110,962 downwards.
AAAATGGGTATAATACAACATGCAGGATGGTGGTATGAAGCCAAGGAGACAGAGTATATAAAATGCTTGGCAAATAGTAGGTGTGCAGTAAAAGAGAGGTGTTTTTTTAAAAGAATATTCCAAACTTAACCCTCCATGCTACCCTCCATTTCACATTTCTTTATATCACATTCATTCCATCCTATAAAGCCTTCAAGATTTTCAAAACACAAGGCTAATAAAACTGTATTTATCAAGATGTTTTCAGTTGGCATGACAGAAACCCATTCAAAAAAAGCAGCATGGAAGGTATTTATTAGCTCACATATTGCCCTGCTGAGTGGCTTCAGGCAGGGCAGAATCCAGTGTGCAAACAATGCCATCAGGGATCTCCTGTCTCTCAAACAAGCCCTCATCCTGTGGCTACCAGCAACCCGACTGAAATCCTCTCAGCCTAACAACCCCAGAGGAGATATGGCTTTTGGTGATTACAACATTAGAAAAAAATCCAAGGAAGATTCTGATTTGCTTGGTCTGGACCATTGGAACCAGTCACAATAGCCAAGAGCGTTGGATCCATGGAGTGATCAGTTCTGGGTCAGATGAATGCGAAGGCGGAATTAGCTTCCTGTGGAATGGGCTCCTTACAGAGAAGAGGATTCTCCTTCAGGAAGCGGGTACTGGAGAGATTTAAATAAGAAATGCCCCTGACACTTGAGACTGCCCATGGGACAGAAGACAAAAGATGAAGCTAAAAACAGAGTCCTGTAAAAGTATTCGGTATAATTTTTTAAAAATATACAAACAGAAACCAGACCTTACATGTAATTGCATGCTACTTTATATACAAATGCCCAGCTGCCTTGGTGGTCCTTCTAGCAGCATCAGCTACTGCTAGGGGCGAGGAGGGCTGGTGGGAGTGGCATGGGCTGAGAGGGCTGTCAGCATATCAGTTGTGAGCTCGGAACGTCCTTGCAAGGGGACTGGAACACACCTAGGTGCGGTACCTCCTCATGGGCATACCCAGGTGCCAGCAGGCCACGGCGGTGGGGTGGGGCACAAGGAAGAGGAAGTTCTGTGGCAGGAATGACATGAGCCCAGGCATCTGTACCCTAAGGACAGCCTTGTCCCAATCCCCTAGGCTCGCCTCACGGAAGTTCTTTAACTTATTTGTTTTATACTAGACTCTGGCTTTATGAAAAATACCCCATAACTCAGGTCTAATTTCCCTGGGGGACACAGATTAGAAATTACCATGAAGTCTTTTTTCCCCTCTTTTTGCCATTCTAAACAAACTGGGAAATATTTTCCCCTGAGGAACAGTAGTCCAGTCACTCATGCAGTAATTATTTTAATGCTATTTGCTGCTGCTGCTTCTTTTCCTTCTTCTTCTGCTTCTTTTTTAGCTTCCCAACGTTTGCATACAACCTTCCCTATTGTATACTTCTACATTCATTAGTGAGTAAGACAGATGACATATTCATGTGTGGGGTTTTGTGAAAATGTCAACTTCATGGCGGGGTGGACGGGAATGAAACGGCTCATTGATGGAACGCACTGGCATTTGCACAATGCTTGACCATGTTTCCCACACTCATTTCATGGTCACACAAACATGAGGCATTACCCCCATTTTACAGATGAGGCAACTGAGGCCCAGAGAGCTTGTTAAGGTGTCATACACAGACTCGAACCCAAATAATAACAGCTGAGATCTACTATTCTAAACACTGTGTGCAGCGTCTCATTAAATCTTCTCAAAAAGCTTGTGGGGTAGATAATAGTTATCATTTTACAGTAAAGATATTGAGGCTTGGCGGCTTCAGTACATTGGTAAAGACTCAAACCCAGACCTGTCTCGCTGCAACGCTGCATCTAAACGCCGACCTTTGCTCCAGACCTTACCTGGCTCTGAAAGGTCTGGAGCAGGTGGCTGTGGGAAGTCAAGCCCAGACCTCGGGCCACAGAGTGGAGAGTGGTCAGACGCGTGCCGCTGCTTGGCTGAGAAGCCTTCACTCGGCAAGCCAGCTCTGTGCATGAACTATTTCCAGACCTTGGTTGTTCAGAAATGCTGAGATAGCCTGGATGCAGCCCAAATGCTGACATGAAGGTGCCCAAATGACAAAACACCAGAGCAAACTGCTGCCTACTGACCTCCCCCGCTGAAAACATGGGGACCCCCACGTCCATAAAGATGCTGTAGACAGACAGAAATGTCTGGTAAGCAGAGCATCCCAGCAAATGCAGCTATGCACTGCAGCCAACATCCCACACGGGGTGTGGACGTCAGGATCCCCACTGAGACGGCCAGAACGCCGCTGATTCTTTCACCGGCAGCTAAGGGCAGCCCTGGTCCCTCTCAGCCCTAAGCGCTCCTCCACCCTCCTCCAAGTAACAGAGCTCCCACTTACAAGTTCATCAAAATCTGGACCAGGAATGAGAAAGAAACAGAAAATACTCTGTTAATTAAAAGCTCCGAAGGTGCTGGTGGTAACGGTCTAAGGATGCTTTCTTGCTATGCAGATCCTACCCCAAGGCCAGACACCAGCTCTCGGTATCAGAGTCACAGCTCCCGTGCTGGGGCCTGAGAGCATGGAGCTGTGACAACTGGAACAAGGAAGGTTTTTAATCTTCCTGAAATCCCAAGCTTTGAAGATAATTAAATAATCAAAGAGAAGCAAGGCTTTCCCTGCCTTCACAAGGGAGATTAAGTTTCCAAATATCTTCCCCATGCGATAGTGTCTCTAAAATGCATGGGAAATGTTAAGGAATTAGTATCACCAGTCAGTCGACAAATATTAATTGAGCATCTACTATGTGCCAAATATTCCAGAAGGTCCTGGAGACACAGCAGGGAGACAGAGAAAGCTCCTGCACTCATGGTGTTTATATTCTAGAGTGAAGGTCAAGGATTAACACATCAACAGGGCAGGTTGAGGGACGAATGGGAGAGTGAAGGGGGATGAAAGCTACTGTAGACTATGTGATGGCGGAGAGCATCGTGACAAGGTGCCACCTGAGCAGATGCTTGAATTAACAAATAAAACTAGGTCAACAGTGGGGCCCCAGGCATTTCGGACAGGAGGAAGTGCAAGTGCAAAGGCCCAGCGGCCAGATCAGATGGGATGTGTTCAAGAACAAACTGGAAACTCGTGTGCTGGGACCAGTTAATGTGGGAGAAGGGGGGGAGATGAGGTAGAAGAGATAGGCAGGGACAAATGATCTAGAACTTTCTGGGACATGGTAAGATGCTTGGATATTATTCTAAGTGTGGGGAAGTATTTGGAATGCTGTAGCAAGGGGTCATACAATCTGATTTTAATTTCTACAAGTTAGCCCTGGCTGCTATGTGGAGTATGGTTATGGGGTTAGCTGACAGGGAGTAGAGGGGAGAAAATATTCAGTAGGACTAACACCTGCATTAGATAATATTGTTGTTAATATGAATCAATGACATTTATTGACCTTACTACACAAAATGTTGGTATTTGCAGAATGGGTTTCTCTACTGTTTGGCAGAGTTCCATCATTTCAGACTTTCTAAGGTCTTAAGACAGCATTTTTATAGGCTGATATATCCTTTTACCCGAGATAGGGAAACTGAAGGGACTCCATTTCATTTATTTATTTACTTATTTATTTTTAAAGATTTTATTTATTTATTTGACAGAGAGCAAGAGAGGGAACATAGGCAGGGGGAGTGGGAGAGGGAGAAGCGGGCTTCCTGCTGAGCAAGGAGCCCAATGCAGAACTCGATCCCAGGACCCTGGGATCATGACCTGAGCTGAAGGCAGATGCTTAACAACTAAGTCACCCAGGTGCCCTGGGACTCCATTTTAGAAAGACTCCATTTCTCTT
>CM052899.1:159068178-159107025 GCA_028534135.1 Potos flavus | reverse complement strand
GCCCCTAAAAAGGCTGTATTTCTGCTGTTTTTCTGCGAGGCCCCATTTACTCATGTTCCGTATCTCACCTCGCATCTGAGTAAACCAAAGAAACTACGCTCTACTCCAGGGGAAGGCAAGAAAGTTAATCATTCTCTGAGTTTCTTCCTAGGCCCCTATATACCTGATAACATCTAAGAACTGGATCCCAAGCATGTTCCAGGACATTAGCATCAAACAAACCTCAGTCGACACTAACCCCAATACCCCCTAGCTTCAGTGATTCGTGGAATAACGCCTGACACTTGCTTTTGATCAGACCCTACTTTGGATGCCTGAAAAAAGACGTACCCTGGACCCCTTTCCAATATAACCCCTATATTTCCAATATAAGCCCCAACCGACAGTGAGACTCACTTTTTTCTGAGTCTCCTAGACACTCCGTCTGCTCTACTTTATCACTTACACTATTTAAAAAAACTCTGCTCTCACTTCCCCGTGGCTGACTTCTGATTTCTATCCTGCACTAAGCCAAGACCTCTTCTGGGTCCTCAGACCTGGGCTGCCTACGTCATACCCTTCTAGGGGCTCAGGAATATACCTAAAACAAGGAGAATTGACTACAAAGAGTTAAGAACGTTGGCTGACCAGTGAAATATTTTTGTTAATTCCCAAGGTGTGTACAGGCCTTATAATGATGTCCTTGGGCACTGAGGACACCCTTGCTCTGTAATGGCCAAGAATGTGGCCACCATTCAGAGGCGATGTCCTTCAGGAATGGTGCATATGTGGGCGGAGGATGGTCAGCCCTATGAATGGCTTGGTGTCTTGTCTTCCCCTCAAATGCATGTGCTGAAATCCTACCCTCAAAGGTGATGGTACTGGGAGACAGGCCCTTTGGGAGGTGCCAAAGTCATGAGGGAAGGGTCCTCATGAATGAGACTCATGCCTTCTAAAAGTGTCCCGGGAGGGTTCCCTTGCCCCTCCTACAAGGTGGGGACAGAGCAAGAAGGCGCAGGCCGTGGACCACTAGCCATCCTGACACTCCGATCTTGGATGCCCCAGCCTCCAGAACTATGAGAAATAAATGTTTGTTGTTTATAAACTCCCCAGTCTGTGGTATTTTGATATAGCAGCCCGAATGACTTAAGGCAGGACCTGAGGTGGCCTTTCAGACTTCCGTCGCATCACTGCCCTTATGTTTCTAATAGGACACAGGTATAAGAGGTGGTTTAAGGTAAAAAGTATTGAGATTTTAGTTGCCATCTGCCTGGATATGAAGTTTCCACTTACCTTAGGTTTAAGTGTCTCCCGTTCTACAGAGAGGGACCCTGTGCACTTAGACGGATATTCCCAGAACAAAGGCAGAATCTCCTAAAACTGGGATCTCCCTGAGCAGGGACATGGTGCTTATTCCTGGTGGGAAGTAAATCTAGATTCACTTTGAGCTGGGAGGAAGCAGGTCAGAAAATCAAAGTTGTAGTTCCCTGGCCTGGGCGGATGTGCTAGAACATGAACCATAAACCTCCATCACTTATCTTGACGGATAGAAAATTGGAATCTGGGAGGAAAGTTTCGAATCAGGCACTCAAACCCAATAAATACTCTCGCTCTTGCTGAGCCCCCAAATGCTCTGCACTCTGTCTAGCAGGCTGCGAAGGACACTCGGCGCTGAACCTCTGGACCACGTGTGGAGCCACCTGGAGCATCGGACAACAACGCCGCCCCCCGCTTCCCCCTTCCCGTACAGCTTGCTTTCTTCTCCTTTCCCTCTTGTTCTTTGGCTCACTGACACTTCGGTAACACCAACACAGCCTGACTCAAGCACATTTCCTTGGTGCCGAGACTGAGATTGGGAGATGACAATAGAGGATAGAGAATAAGAACATAGGCTTTTAAATGGGTTCAAATCCCGGCTCTGCTACTTAACAATTATGTGGCTTTGGATAAGGCTGAATCACTTTGTGCCTCAGTTTCCCAATCTGTAGGATGGGGATAATGTCTATCCTATCAGGGCAAAGATATGATGAGATCATATGTTTGATTGGATGAGATCAAACCTACAGTAGGCATTTAATAAATAAATGTGGTGGTGGTGGAGGTTGTTATTACATGGAAAGATTTGGGTTGAGTAACATGTAATCTCTCATCAGGGGCTGAAAATCTAGTTGTGAGATAAAGAGACACTTAAATAATTATAAGGCAAAACGTGACAAAGGCTATAATCAGTATTTGGAAAAAAGTACCACAGGAGTTATGGTATGTTAAAGAGAACTGCAAATTCTCAACAGTGTCCCCATCGAGAGCTACAGCCCCCTTGAAACTGACCCCTGATCTGGTCTTTGACCAATGCAATTCAGTTGAAATGACTCTAGGTGCCTTCCAAAGTTGAGCCATCAGAAGACTTATGGCTTCCTCCAGATATTCTTGGGATGCTCCCTTGAGCAGAGCTTCCATGCTAGGAGATGTGACGAATGGGTGCCGCAGTCAACCGCGCTAGCTGAGCATCAGCTGCTAGCCATGGGAGTGACCCATCTTGCATGGCTCAGTCCAGTTAAGCCTCCAGGTGACTTCAGCTGTCCCAGCCCTCACGCACATCTTGATGCAGAACACCTAGTAAATCTGCAGATTTCTGAGTGACAATAAATTATTTTTAAAAATTTTAAGCACTGAGTTTGGGGTAATTAGTTATATGGACAAAAATAATCCAAACAGGGATTTAGGAGAGAAGAGTCCATTTCAGGTCAGGTAATCATGGAAATGTCCCTAGAACAAATGGGATTTGAAATTTCCCTGGAGGAAAGGATGGAGGAAGGAAGCTCTTGGGAGAAAGTCATTCTAGAGAGAGGGAAGAAATGGGGTGGAGGAAGAAAGCAAAGCTGAAAGGAGTGTTCAGGGTAAAATCATGACAGCTTTGGGGACAGCCTCCTTTCTTGACAGAAAGGAAAACTCGTTTTTGCTCTTCTGAATAAAAGGGCTTTATGGGAAACAATGGGGCTCTGTCAGTAAGGTAAGGGAGACAGGAAGTTTTAGAACGGAAACCATAGAGCAGCTGGACTTCCCAGAAGGCACTGGAATTAGAAGGTTGCTAGGGATGCCCCAATGGCTCCCCATCACACGCACAGTAACATTTTTTAAATTAACATATACTGTATCATTAGTTTCAGAGGTAGAATTCCGTGATTCATCGGTTGCATACAATACCCAGTGCTCATTACTTCCAGTGACCTCCTTAATGCCCATCACCCAGTTACCCCATCTCCCACCCCCTCCCTTCCAGCAACCCTCAGTTTATTCCTTATAGTTAAGAGTCTCTTGGGGCACCTGGGTGGCTCAGTGGGTTAAAGCCTCTGCCTTTGGCTCAGGTCATGATCTCAGGGTCCTGGGATTGAGCCCCGCATCGGGCTCTCTGCTCAGTGGGGAGCCTGCTTCCCCTTCTCTCTCTGCTTGCCTCTCTGCCTACTTGTGATCTCTCTCTCTCTCTCTCTCTGTCAAATAAATAAATAAAATCTTAAAAAAAAAACAAACGAGCCTCTTATGGTTTGCTTCCCTCTCTCTATTCCTCTTATTTTAGTTTTCCTTCCCTTCCCCTAAGTTAATCTATTTTGGTTCTTAAATTCCACATATGAGTGAAATCATGTGATAATTGTCTTTCTCTGGTTGACTTATTTTGCTTAGCACAATACCCTCTAGTTCCATCCATGTCATTGCAAATGTCAAAATTTCATTCTTTTTGATGACTGAGTAATATTTCATTGTATATGTATATCACATCTTCTTTATCCGTTCATCTGTAGATGGACATCTGAGTTCTTTCCATATTGTGGCAATTGTGGACATTGCTGCTATAAACATTAGGGTTCATGTGTCCCTTCAAGGCAATGCATAGTAACATTTTAAGTCCTTCATGGCCTGTGAGGCCCGTGGCATGGTGCTCTTGCCTGGCTACCTTGATGACCTAATTTTTTTCCTTGTCTCCTTCGCTTACTTCCCTCAGCCACATCAACTTTCTTGTTGTCGTTCTTTGAAAAGTAAGCCCACTGTGGGCTCAGCAATTTTGCACTCATAGTCCCTCCACCCTCCACCTAGATTGTTCATCCTTTTTTAAATATTCACATGGTTCCCCCTTCTCTTCATTCAGGTTTCTGTCACATTCTCAAAGAGGCCTTTTTTGACATCTAAGTAAAAATAGTTTCCCCTACACCCAGTCCCCTTACCAGCTCTATTTTTCTTCCTAGAACTCATGACTCCATTACTTCATTCATTCATTTACTTTACTTACTTACTTACTTATGGAATGCTTCTTTAGTTTCTTTTAATCCGGAGTAATCTCTCCTTCAGTTTTCTGTAAAACATGAGTTTCTTTAATGGACTTTATATTCTAGAGTAGTTTTAGGTTCCCAGCAAAAATGAGCAGAAAGTACAGAGAGTTTCCACATTCCTCCTGCCCCCACACATGCACACTCTCCCCCATCATCAACATCCTCCATGAGAGTGGTACATTTGTTACAATCTATGAACTCACAATGACAGGTCATTATCTCCAAAGTCCATAGTTTACTTTAGGGTTCACTCTTGGTGTGGTACCATTCCATGAGTTGGGACAAATATATAATGACATGTATCCATCATTACGGGGTCATATAGAATTTTTTCACTGCCCTAAACCTCCTCTGGGCTCTGTCTATTCATCCTCCCCTCTTCCTTAACCTTTGGCAATGACTGATCTTTTTATTGTCTCCATAGTTTTGCCTTTTCCCGAATGTCATAGAGTTGGAATCACATAGTATGTAGTCTTTTCAGATAGGCTTCTTTCACTTAGTAATATGCACTTAAGTTTCTTCAATATGTCTTTTCATGCCTTGATAGCTCATTTTTTGGGGGCACTGAATAATATTCCATTGTCTGGAAGTAGCACGGTTTATTTATCCACTCACCTACCAAAGGACAACTTGATTGCTTCCAGGTTTTGACAATTGTGAACAAAGCTGCTATAAACATCCATGCACAGGTTTTTGAGTGAACACAAGTCTTCAGCTTTTTTTTGAGTAAATACCAAGGAGTGTGATTGCTGGATTGTATGGTAAGAGTATGTTTAATTTTGCAAGAAATGTCAAACTGTCCCATATATTTTTTAACCTATTTTTTATTGAGGTACAGTTGACATGCAACATTATATTTGTTTCAGGTGTACAACAAAACGATTCAATAGTCGTATATATTATGAAACGATCACCACCACAATAAGCCTAGTTAACATCCATCACCATGCATAGTGACAATTTTTTTTTCTTGTGATGAGAAATTTTAAGGTTTACTCTCTTAGCAATTTTCAAATATGCAGTACAGTATTCTGAATTATAGTTGCCATGCTGTACATTATATCCCTATGGCTTATTTATTTTATAACTGGTGGTTTGTGCTTTTTGACCTTCTTCACCCATTTTGCCCTCTCCCAACCATCCACCTCTGGCAACAACCAATGTGTTCTCTGTATCCATGAGATTGTATTACTTTTTTATCCATAAGGGCAAGGACTTTGTCTAATGCTTAAAATGAAGTCTGGCATATGCTGGATGCTCAACAGAAAATGGTAGAAAACAATGAATGAATAAATGGATCCAAGGCAGCCTTAGGGCTTATGGTAACTTGTTACTTCTTAGCAGCACGGATCTGTGGATCTTCATTTTAATTCTCTTCCATCGTTCTCTGCTTCCTGCGATGAGAGAATTGCCTGGGAATAGCATCTACTCACCAAATTTTGCTCTCACAGCTTCTGCTGATTCATCACCATGACTTACTCACAGCTCCCCTCATGCTGCTACTGTCTTTCCTTGTGCATCTGTCCAACTTCTACTCCCTCTGCCAACCTCCCAATTCTCCCTGACTTTCCAGCTGAAATTCTAAAGGCAGGGAATCTCATTGGGTCAGCCCATTCCCCACTTGGGTAGAGATTTTGGACTTTTGACTGTGTTCTAGGTCACATGTCCATGCTGATTTGATCACCTCTGTCCATGGGAACAGAGCATGGCAACTTAGAAATATATTATTCCACTCAGTTGAAGACACACGGATGCAGTAGTGGCCTGTGGATCAAAACATGAGGTCCACAAACTCTTTCTATGAGGCCACCATTACCTGATCCCAAAACCAGACAAAGACCCCACAAAAAGGAGAATTACAGACTAATATCCCTGATGAATATGGATGCAAAAATTTTCACGAACATACCAGCCAATAAGATCCAACAGTACATTAAAAGGATTATCCACCATCACCAAGTGGGATTTATTCCTGGGCTGCAAGGGTGGTTCAACATCCACAAATCAATCAATGTGATACAATACGTTAATTTAAAAAAAGGACAAGAACCATATGATGCTCTCAATAGACGCAGAAAAAGCATTTGACAAAATACAGCATCCTTTCTTGATTAAAACTCTTCACACTGTAAGGGTAGAGGGACCATATCTCAATGTCATAAAAGCCATATATGAAAAGCCCACAGCGAATATCATTCTTAATGGAAAAACCTGAAAGATTTTCCCCTAAGGTCAGGAACATGGCGGAGATGTCCACTCTTACCACTATTGTTCAACATAGTACTAGAAGTCCTAGCCTCAGCAATCAGACAACAAAAAGAAATAAAACACATCCAAATCAGCAAAGAAGTCAAACTCTCACTCTTTGCAGATGACATGATACTGTATGTGGAAAAGCCAAAAGACTCCACCCCCAAATTTCTAGAACTCATACAGGAATTCGGCAACGTGGCAGAATATAAAAGCAATGCACAGAAATCAGTTGCATTTCTATACAGTAAAAATGAGACAGAAGAAAGAGAAATTAAGGAATTGATCCCATTTACAATTGTACCCAAAACCATAAATACCTAGGAATAAACCTAACCAAAGAGGCAAAGTATCTGTATTCTGAAAACTATAGAACTCATGAAAGAAATTGAGGAAATTAAAAAATATTCCATACTTACGGATTCGAAGAACAAATATTGTTAAAATGTCTATGCTACCTAGAGCATCTATACATTCAATGCAATCCTTATCAAAATACAATTAACATTTTTAACAGAGTTTATTATTTTTAACAAATAATTCCTACAATTTGTATGGAACCAGAAAAGACCCTGAATAGTCAAAGGAATGTTGAAAAAGAAAACCAAAGCTGGTGGCATAACAATTCCGGACTTCAAGCTGTATTACAAAGCTGCAATCATCAAGACAGTGTGGTACTGGTGCAAAAATAGACACATAGATCAATGGAACAGAATAGAGAACCCAGAAATAGACCTTCAACTCTATGGTCAACTAACTTTCAACAAAGCAAGAAAGAATATCCAATGAAAAAAAGACAGTCTCCTCAACAAGTGGAGTTGGGAAAATTCAATAGCCACATGCAGAAGAATGAAACTCGACCATCTCCTTACACCATACACAAAAATAGACTCAAAATGGATGAAAGACCTATATGTGAGGCAAGAATCCAACAACATCCTAGAGGAGAACACAGGCAGCAACCTCTTTGACCTAAGCCACAACAACTTCTTGCTAGACGTGTCTCCAAAGGCAAGGGAAACAAAGGCAAAAATGAACTATTGGGAGTTCATCAAGATAAAAAGCTGTTGCATAGCAAAAGAAACAGTCGATAAAACCAAAGGACAACCAACAGAATGGAAGATATTTACAAATGTCTTATCAGATAAAGGGCTAGTGTCCAAAATCTATAAAGAACTTATCAAACTCAACACCCAAAGAACCAGTAATCTAATCAAGAAATGGGCAAAAGACATGAACAAACATTTCTCCAAAGAAGACATACAAATGGCCAAAAGATACATGAAAAAATGCTCAACATCATTCAGCATCAGGGAAATACAAATCAAAACCACAATGAGATATCACCTCATACCAGTAGAATGGCTAAAATTAACCAGTCAGGAAACAACAGATGTTGGTGAGGATGCAAAGAAAGGGAAACCCTCTCACACTGTCGGTGGGAATGCAAGCTGGTGCAGCCACTCTGGAAAACACTATGGAGGTTCCTAAAAAAGTTGAAAATAGAGCTACCCTATGACCCAGCAATTGCACTAATAGGTATTTACCCTAAAGATACATGTAGTGATCCAAAGGGGCTCCTGCACCCCAATGTTTATAGCACCAATGCCCACAATAGCCAAACTATGGAAAGAGACCAGATGTCCATTGACAGATGAATGGATAAAGAAGATGTGGTATATATATATACAATGGAATATTCCTCAGCCATCGAAAGAATGAAATCTTGACATTTGCAATGACGTGGATGGAACTAGAGGGTATCATGCTAAGCACAATAAGTCAATCAGAGAAAGACAATTACAATATGATTTCACTGATATGTGGAATTTAAGAAACAAAACAGAGGAGCATAGGGGAAGGGAGGGAAAAATAAAACAAGATGAAATCAGAGAGGGAGACAAACCCTAAGAGACTCTTAATCATAGGAAACAAATAGGGTTGCTGGAGGGGAGGGGAGTGGAGGGATGGGGTACCTGGGTGATGGGCATTAAGGAGGGCACATGATGTAATGAGCACTGGGTGCTATATAAGACTGATGAATCAATGAACTCTACCTCTGAAACTAATAATACACTATGTTAATTAATTGAATTTAAATTAAACAAAAAAACAAAAAAACACCTTAGTTCCAAGCTGAGTAATTCATACTTTAGGGAGACACTGAAATCTTCTGAGAAGAGCGTGATAAACCAAATCTTTTTTATCCAGAGGTACTTTGGGTCCTCCATGAATATTTGAGTACTCCATGAGTGAGACAGTTTAATGATGGAAGGGGATGGCACCGCAAGACGAGTTAGGAAGCCATGGCTGGGGAGATCTGATAATGCCTCTAACCAAACCAGCCACAGGGAGAGTCAAGCAGAGAGGGCAGAAGCAAGTGGGTCTTGAACCTGAGGATTTTCCACAAGCATAGGAGGCTGGAGTTCAACAGAAAGACTGGTCTAGACACGTAGCTCCTGAAGTTGTTGGGGAGGAAGAATTTATTCTGCCCTTCACGGTCCTTTGAGCAGGACTAGGAATCAAATTGACATGAGACAGATTAGCAAGAGAAAACCAAATTTAATAGGGTGGTTACAGGGAATCCACACAGGGAAATCCCAAAGACAGTGAGGGGAAGTGACACAGGAGCTGAGGAGAGGAACAGGAATCCAATGGCATAGAAGGGAGAAGGACCATTAGCAGGAAGGTGAGAGGAAACCTTTGGAAAGCAAAGGTGCCCTGTTATGCAAATCAGTTTCTTAGGTAAAGAGGAATCTTTATTAATAGTGTTCTTCCTGGTACAGTCAGGCAGTTGAAGGAGAGGTTAAAAAAAAAAAAAACTTTTCCTGAATCTGCTAGGTTTAGACTGCTTTTTAAAAGAAATTTTTAAAGTTATAATTTTTAAGCAATCTCTACACCCAACATGGGGCTCAAACCTGCAACCCTGAGATCAAGAGTCACATGCATCATGGACTGAGGTCGCCAGGCACCCTTGATTGCTTTTAACTCAAAATTACTTTCATGTCACAGTGGCCCACCTTGGGGCCACCTGCCCTTGGCCCCCACAAAGTCATGAAGATATTAGGTAAAACCATAGGGTGCATGGTGTGGTAAGAGGTAAGCCAAGACAGATATCTGGGGAACTCTCTTGGATGTAAAGAACAGATCAAAGAAGAAAAGCTTGAAAAATGATTGAAATCAGAAATATTTACAGAGATAAATAGACACTCAGAGAGTCACAGACCCTGATAAAAACAGGGAAGTGTTTCCTGTCCTTATTTTCTTATTCTTAAAAGTTCAGGTCCAGAGGACCCTGCATTAGATCCCACTCTATTCCGAACCCCAGTTCTAGTCTGACTGTTTGCCTGCAGAAAGCAATGTACTTTATGAAAATCCACAATATTCTAAAAATACATCAGCCGGGCTGCAGTGCCACAATTAGTGGATCTGCTGTCCCAGGAAACCCTCATCACCATTTTGCTTAGATCAGAGAGCGGATTAACTTTGATGTCTGTCTGAACCCCACGTGAGCCACCACTGGTGGTCCGCTCCCTGCAAGCATTCAATCTTCATATCCAAGGGAAGAAGGAGAAATGTGCCAGATAGGAGCCCAAACCAATTTTTTTTCTCAGTGATTGAGATGAAAATATGGACCCTAGGCCTCCTGATATTTGACTTGCATCCTGTCTCCTTGTATTCCTTGAGCTCTCTCCCCCTTTCCACAAAAACCTTCCCCACACTCCATCCAAATTTCCTTTGGCTTTTGCAAACATTAGCATAGCTATGAAGCCCCAAGCCCCTTGTCTATGTCATGTGTTGGAGGTAACTGTGGGACTTTCACATCCATGAGGTCCTGTGGTATGCAACCGAAATAGACTGTGACGAACTAAAATCCAAAGAGAGTTTACTGGAAGTATATGGGTGGCCTGCAAAATACAATGAACCACGGAGAATCCGACTGCAAAGGGGAATAAAAGAATCTCTAGGACTACAGGCAAGTGAAGATAAGCAATCATCTCCTCGGGACATTAGCAATGGAAGAAATCCTCTGCAACGGTGCTGTCTGTCTGTCCCAGTGTCACCATGCTCCCAATTCGTATTTCTGGGAGAAAAGGAACAATTGGACCATGTTGAAATTGGACCTGCACTCAGACAATATGAACTCACTGACTTTGCAAGGCAGAGTAGACTGGTGATAATAACAGGTCTCTGGAGCCAGCCAGACCGGATTCAAATCCTGGCTCAGCCATTTAGTAGCTATTGAGCTAGTCATTCTTGCTATGCCCCCAGCTCCTCCCTATGCAAATGGGGAATCAGGAGCTATTATTAGGGAAGGTTGAGGGACCAAAAAGCAATTACTATCCACTGCCGCATCTTATCCCTCTGCCACATCAGAGATGCCATGAGGACAACAGACCTTCTTGTTAATTCACTGCTGGCTGCAGTCACCAGCATTTGAAATGTGCCTGGCACTCGGTGCTTGGCTCAGTAAACCTTTGTCAAATACAGAAATGCTGATGTTTCCTTTTTGTGTTCCCAATCTACTAGTGCAGCGCTTTGCTGGAGTTGGTCCACATAAGTATTTGCTGATTGAATCTGTGAGTCAGTGGGATCCTCAAAAATGGGGAGAACATGGGGATCAAAGAGATGAACCTCTATTTGGTAAGACTCAGTGTCAAGCAAGCGCTAAGTGACTAATTTTTGGTGTGATGATGCGAATAAGGTGATTATTGTATCTGTATAGATTGTGGCCTGGCTGCTGGTCAGACTAAACCCTTTAGATTCACATGAGGGGACAGAGAAGCCACCAGGTTACTTGCCACTTAAGGGGGGGCGCATCTGTCCCACATGAGTCCGTCTCTGCCTTGGAGGCATAGCTGGTAGCTCATGAGGACATCCCAGCTTTCAGGATGTGGGGAGGGCTCATCCAGCCATCCTGGAGAGCTTGCTGATGGAGACCCCCCAGTCTCAGGGAGGAGGAGCCCGTCAGATTAAGAATCATGAAAACCAAAGCCCCGTCCTGGCTCAGCTAATGGTTCGTGACCCTAAGTAAGCTCTCTGGATCTCCGTGACCTGCTCTATAAAATAGGGTAATGCTTGACTTGCAGCTCGTGGAATTGTTAAGCCAATGAAATCACACTTGTGGTGACTTCCTCTGGAACTTCTGCTGTAAAAACAAAAAACAAAAAACAAACAGAAAAAAACAACTCAAACTGGCTTCAGTGAAGAGGGAACCTCATTGGCTCATGTTACTGAGAAGTCCAAGGGTGGATCCCTTTCAGGTACAGCTGGCTCCAGGAGCTCAAATGTAATGTCAGCAACTGATTTCTCCCTAGCTTTCCTTCTGCCGTACTGTCCTCATTCTCAGTCTCTAAATGGTGGTGCCCAGGAACTCCAGGGTCTAATCCCCTCAAGTTCACATCCAGATTTCCAGCAGCTGGGAGGCACTATGATTGGCTCAACGTGGGTCATGCAGCCAGGAGGATGCAGCTACACTGGGTGATCAGGCCTGGGCCCTGTCCCAATCGATCCCTGTGGTGTGGGAGCTTGGTCAGGCTTCGTTATATACTTAACTCTCAGAGCTGGAAAAAAAAAAATCATTGGGTTGGGCGGGGCAGAGGAGAAGCCCAGTTTACCTCATGGATTGAGAATGGGAAAGGAGGGGTTTGCCAAAAGATATTCTGGGGCGATTAACAGGAAGATAAGTGGAGGCTGAGCTGCTAAAATGACAAACGTGTGCCACACCTGGGGTTTTATATCACGTGACAGAAAGCATGCATCCCAGCTCCCCTTTCTGCAGGGAAGTCCTCTGTTCGCCCCCTAACAAGCTCCTCCTAGCTTCGGAGGAGCCCCCCGCCTCACCCTATAGTCATCTGTCTTCCTCCACTGAACTTCCGCAGCCCGTAGGACCCTATCACTCATTGGCAACAAGCTGTGCCGGGTCATTAGTTATCTTTTTACGTAGATGTCCTGTCTCTTCATCCATGTGGCAGGATCCCGGACAGCAAGGGTCACCTCTTACTCATCTTGGTGTCCCTCGTCGCACTTTGCCTGGTGTTTGGGGCATGGCAGTTAGTCCATAAATTTGCTGACAGATCGGACACCTGATTTATATGCTTCTGGAACCACAGAGGTAGACAGTAGCTTGACTCAACTACAAAGCTACAGAGAGAGAGGAAACCTGTGCTCTCCACAGCGTCTCTGAAAGATCGTAGATCTTTTCCAGACTCAATAATACTGCTGGGGTCAGGATGAACATCATCTTGCTCCCCAGCCCCCAGCTGCTGGTAGCATTCTTATTTATAAAGGATTGAGTGAAGGCCCAGGGAACCTTAATCTCGGCTGCTAAATATGTCTGGGTAGCTCATATGCCCCCACAGCCCACCGGGAAGGATGGAGAATGGGAATCATACCAAGGGGAACAGGATGCTTATCCTCAGTGGCCCACCCCCCAGGCAGTAAGGCAAAACCCCAAGGTCCCATCAGTGGGACTGGCCGCTGGCTCTCTGACTTGCACTGACCCTATTTATTCCCCATCTCATTCGTAACCCAGACATTCAGCAGAGGGAACCGAGACAGAGAAGGGGGATAGAAAAACGGGAGTCAGAACAAATCTACTTGTAGCTTGGACGTTGAAACAACACTGCTCCCCTGCTGGGGTTGGTCTAGAAGTCCCCATGGCTCGGGTTAGAAGCCCCCTGCAGGGCATCCTGGGGCAGGCAAGTTGCCCCTTTGTCTCTCATCCCTTCCAACAGCCCTCAAGGAGACCCAATGACTTGTCCAAAGCCTCGCGGCCAAGCCGGGGTTGCCTGACCTGTAAAATGGGCCAACTGGTATTATGAGGTTTAAATCAGCAAGTCACAGAGAACATGCAGCTCGAGGTAGAAAGTCGCTAAAATCAAATGGGGGGCGGGGGAGAATGAGAAAGCCTGGCTGATAAAGGAGGGAGTGATAAAGAGGTCAGGAGAACGGTGCACTGAGGAGGAACCGGGGTGCGGGCCGGGCAGGGGCCAGAATAGCGCCCGCAGGACCCAGCTAAGCAAGAGCCCTCATTCACCACGCCTCCGGCGCTGGGCAGGCGCAACCTCCAACGAGGGAGCGCTGGGGAAGCGGTGAGCGGCACCGAGGCCCCGCCCCCCCTCCCGGCTCCACCCACCCTATAGCCCCGCCCACGACTCCACCCCCCGCACTATCTCGCCCCCCCCCGCCCCTAGTCCCGCCTCCAAGGCCCGGAAGCGAAAGCAGCTCCGCCTCTTCCGAGCGGGGGTCACGGCCCGGCGGCGCGAACGGCGGCATCCAGCGTGCGGGGCTCTCAGCGGTCCGGGCAGCCCCTTGCCCGGCGCTATGTCCCGGAACCTGCGTACCGTGCTCATCTTCGGCGGCTTCATCTCCCTGATCGGCGCCGCCTTCTACCCTATCTACTTCCGGCCCTTAATGCGGCTGGAGGAGTACCGTGAGTGAGCTGTGACCCCGCACGGTGGCCTGGTCTCAGTAACACCCCCTCCCCTCCGTCGCACACCTGCTCGTGGGGCCGTGGAAAGAGCTTGGCTCGGGAGTCAGGCACACCCGGGTTCGAGTCCTGCTGTGTGCGGCTTTGTGACCGTGGACAAGTGTGACTCAATCTCTCGTACTCTCAGTATCCGCATCTGTAAATTGCTATTTGTGATCGGTGAAATAAGACCATTTAGTCTCCATTGCGACTCCCAGGTGGTAACGAAAGCAGTCGGCACATAGTAGGTTGACACTAAATACTAGTTCATGCTCACAGGTGACGTTTGCGGAACGCTTACAGTGCCAGATTAGGCATAACATTGAATCTTTTAGTATTCACAACCTCACTTCGAGGTAGGTATTTTAATGCCCGTTTCGCAGGATAGAAAACTGAGGCTCAGAGAGGTTGTATAAGAGGCCCAAGGTCACACAGCTAGTAAGTTGGAAGGCAAATAGTCCAACCCTGGCCTGTGTCTGCAGGGCTTTTCCACACACGGAAGCTGGGAATGGTGGTATTGGGAGGGAGGCAGATGGAGCCCTAATCATCCTGAGCCTGAAGGTGTTTTTATTGCACTTCATTTCCACTCCCAGAGACAGCTTTGAGCGGAAATGTTTCAAACCTAAACTGTTAACCTGGGTTTTTGAGTTTTTCCTCGGATCTTTTTTCAGATTCTGCTGTCTTCCTTCATTTTAAGCAGGTTGCTCACATGACAATGGTGAATATCCTGGGAGTAATTTTCCTCCTTAATCATTCAAGTTCTATCATTCTAAAAGCCAAACTCTCCTTCCTGGAGACCTATACCTCAACAAGGATTAGCACTTTGATACATCTGAAACCATCTGTCAGAGAGAAAATATTAGGCATTAGAGGCTCATTTTGTTCTCCAGGAAATCTGAATCATGTTGAAGATGGAAGAGAGCCAGCCCTGCCCCTTGGAGAATATTAGCAGAGGCTGAAAGCTTGGCGATTTGAAGGCAAAATCTCTGTGTAAATGCTCTGCCCATTACAAATGCTACAACATTTGGTTTCTGGAGGCAGAGTGTTTCAAGTACACACTCACATTTCCTGGTAGCTTCTTTCATCATCCAGGATTGAAATGGCCTCTGTGCATTCTGCCTTCCAGCCTCTGTCCAGGCACCACGCATGGAGGTAGACAGAGGGTGGTGTGAAGCCCCGCATAATCTGGTTCCATCATCCTGACTAGATCGGTGCCCCAGGCTGTCTTCTTAAAGCATCTAGAATTGAACTTGGGACAAGGGGCTCTGCTTTGGATCCCAATGGAAAAGTTTCCATATTGAAGACTAAAGCAGTGGCTCCCTGCTGGGGATGATTTTGTCCCCCAGGGCACATTTGGTTCTATCTGGAGACATTTTTGCTTGTCACAAGTGGGGGTGGAGTGGGGCGGTGTGAGGGTGCTGCTGGCATCTAGCAGATAGAGGCCAGGGATGCTGCTAAACATTCGCGGTGCACAGGACAGCTCCCCACAACAAAGAATTGCCCGGCCCAGAATGTGCATGGGCTGAGACATGCTCATCGATCAGGTGATAAAGGTGTGGGCTTGTGCCATGTATCCCCAGCACTTCATATATATTAACCAATGTAGTTTTCACAACCATTTATTGTAGCTGCTGTGTGATCATCACCCTCATTTTATATGTGGACAGACTGAGGTATGGAACAGTTAAGTGACTTGTACAAGGACCCACAGCCAATGAGTCAGATCTGGGATTTCAACCGTTGCGCTCAGTCACTTCTTCATCCAACAGTGGAGTTTGCAGTACTCAATTTATAGGTTTTGGGGTATATTAAATGAGATAATAGGCGTGGAGACACCTAGTATGGTTTTATATTAGGCATCCCATAAAAATGTTTAAAAAATAAGGAGCCGTAGGACAGGGGTGTGAGACAAAAAGACTTAAGCAGGGCTGGCTGACCTGGGAGTAAACTGGGGTTCCGGCAGGTGAGGTATCAGTGACCGGGCCGTAGATGGAGCTGCAATTCGTTTCAGCGCTTGAATTAGTATTCATTTAGCTTCTTTTGCATTTTTTATAACCCGGATTTTAGCAATGGCTGTGTACCTGGTACTGTGTTAGGTGCCGGGTGTATGTAACCGGACAAGATGGTAAGAGCATTCTGTCCATCTCACCGTCCCCACTGTCATCCAGCCCACTTCCCTCACCCGCTCCTTGGACTCTGAGCTGGTCTCCCTGCTTCCGCCAGGCCCCAGCAACTAACTCATTCTCTATCCAGCGGCCACAGTGGTCTTTCTGGTCGCTCTTTTGTTGCTGATTTCTACCTTATTTGCATTTGTGATTAAAGAATGAAGACTATGCTTTCGATTCTTTGCTATTGGTCAAGATTTGCTTTGTGGCTTAGTATAGGTCAGTTTTGGAAACATTCCTTCTGTGCTTGAAGTGAGTATATGTCATCGTTGGGTACAGAGTTCTACATATGTCGGTTCCAGACCAAGCTTCTTAATTCTGTTACTTAGTTATCTTTAGGCCATATTATTAGGTGCGCACAGTAGAGAATATTCTGGGGATTTTTTTTTTCCGATTGTCATTATATAAAGGGTCCTCTTTATCCCTACTATTCCTCCCCAGCTCTATTTTATCAATATTAGAGTTACCATTGTTTTGCTCAGTATTTTCCTGGTATATCTATGCTCTTATATTTGGCACCTGTCTTTATTTATTTATTTAAAGATTTATTTATTTATTTGAGAGAGAGAGAGCAGGGGGAGGGACCGAGTGAGAGGGAGACAAGCAGACTCCCCGCAGAGTGGGAGCCCGACGAGGGGCTCAGTCTCACAACCCTGAGATCATGACCTGAGTCGAAATCAAGAGTCAGACGCTTAACTAACTGAGCCATCCAGATGCCCCTTGGCATCTGTCTTTAAATCTCATAACCAGCCTAAACTGAATTTTTTAATCCAGTCTGATAATTCTAACTGTTGGATTGAGCTCATTTTCATATATGTTTACTGATATATTTATATTTATTTGCCCCATCTTACCTTGTGTTTTCTATTTGTCTATTTCTATAGCTTTTTTTCTCCTTTTCTGCAACTTCAAGCTTTCTTTTTCTCCTCTAATCTTTTGAAAGTTTTACATTGTATTCTTATTCTTTTGTGATTATTGTTTCAAGTTTGTCAGTATCTTTATCCTCCTAGGAAATATACAAAGACCTGGGGGGAACGCCTTGGTCCTCGTACCACACGTACCACACGCCCCACACGCCCCACATGCCCCACATGCTCGCCGTGTGTTTATTCCTCTCTGGTCACCTGGTACCAGCAGGGTTTGTACACTCACTGATGGTTTCTCTTTGCCCGCATTCTTTACTCACTGAGCCCTACGTCTCACTCCTTTCTGTTGTCTGTTTTCTTCATTCTGCGGTGCATCTGATAATATTTCTTTCAGGAGCGTTTGTCACTGGCAAAAGGCATCCTTGTTTGTCAGAAAATGTCTAGAACCTCCAGTTTTCCCTGCGGCTGTTGAGAAAGTCTGTTGTCCTGCCATTTGTTCTTTGAATTTGATCACCTTGCTTGCTTGATTAAAATACTTCCACAGCCCTCTGCTGTCCCCAGCGTCTAGCCCGTGGAGGCTCGTGGTAGTATTTTAACCGGGAGAGTGAGGCAATGGGATCCACTCTCACGCGGGGTCAACAAGATTTCCAAATAGAGGAAGGCTGTACTTGCTGTGGTCACAGGAGAGTAGGGAGAGGTGACCGTAGCCCGAACCAGTGGTGGTTATAGAACTGGGGAGAAGTACTGAATTGGGGAGCTGTATTTGAGAAGTAAACTCCACAGGGTGAGGGAGGAGACGAAGGAGAATGACAATTTCCAGGCTCCGGCACCAGAGGAGATGGTGGCGCTGGTCATTATCTAAGAAATACAAGAAGGAATTGGTTTGGGGAGTGAGGAAGGATGAGCTAGTTCAATTCTGGATGTATTGTGTTTTAGGTATTGTGTGCTCGTGGAGATTGCTGGCAGGCAGCAGGATGTGCTGGTCTGGAGCTGAGGTCCTGGGCTTCAGCTCGAGCCAGGGAGGGGGTGCTGGATCAGCACGGGATGGGAGGCAGAGTCATCGGAGGCAAGGGCTCCCAGGCAGCACCGGGAAACTGCAAGAGACAAGCTGGCCTAGGACAGGACACTGGCAAACACAGTATTGGAAGAGCAAGCGGTCAGAGGAAAGAGAGCCGTCGAAGGAGACGGAGAAGGAGCAGCCAGAGCAAGAGGGTTAAAACCACAAGAGGCTGCAGTCACAAGTCCCATGAAAACAACTCTTGATGAAAAGGGTTATGGTCAGCAGGATTGGGCTTCTTGGAGACAGAGAGATAAGAAATATTCAGTAGATTTATGAAAAAGAAGGTGAAGGTCAAAGTTAGCTTGTTAAGAATGCTTTCCGTTGTTTGGTGGTGGGCAGAGAGCAGGCTGCTCCACGCAGTTGGCTACCACAGGTGTTTGTACAGAGAGGAGAATAAGAGTGTATCTGCAGCAGGTCAGAGGGCCTAGGGAGAGATGGGACAGCCAAAATGTCTCTTTCTCGGGGCGCTTGGGGGGCTCAGTGGGTTAAAGCCTCTGCCTTCGGCTCAGGTCATGATCTCAGGGTCCTGGGATCGAGCCCCGCATCGGGCTCTCTGCTTGGCGGGGAGCCTGCTTCCCTCTCTCTCTGCCTGCTTGTGATCTCTCTCCTCTCTGTCAAATAAATAAATAAAATCTTTAAAAAAAAAAAAAAGTCTCTTTCTCTGAGCAAAGAAAGATGAAGATAATGCATAGAGTGACCGGTGGCAGGGGATCTTGAGATCAGATGGAGGAAAGCATTGAACCAAAGGCAGGACACTTCTTCCACCGGCTCAGGAGGAAGGGCAGGTACGGATGCAGCTGAACATAGGTTCGACGTTGTGGGAAGTTGTGGGCACTTCCGGGTGATGACTTCCGTTCTCATTGTAACACAGGAAGTGTGGGCAGCTGTGAGTGAGAGGCCCAAACCCCCGGCCAGACTCTCTCTTCTTGAAACACTGTCTTCCCTGAGCTCCCGTGACCACCCCCGCTGCCAGTCGTCTTGCCTTTGCTCTTTTGCTCCTGCCTTTCAGCCGCTCCTTCTTAGCCTCTCTTGTTGGGTCTTCCTCTCCCGACCATCCTTCATACATTCGTATTCCCCGGGACTCTGGGCAGACTGAGGAGAAGGCCACAGTTCTTGGAAGGGCAGGGCAAGGTAGGCCAGACATCAGTCCTTGAGAAGTGGGGCCGGTGGCCGGCCAGGGAGGAGCCCACGTTCCCATGTCGGGCCCGAGTGTCAGGTCAGCGCCGGCCCTTCCGCGGGGCCAGTCTGACTGATGCTGGCCAGCCCGGGCACGGGCCGTGTGGGGACAGCTCGAGGCAGCAGGGAAGAAGGGGAAGGCGGCTTAGATAAAATAAAATCAAGGCTGTCTTCCATGCCTTAAAAGCAGGCAGGCTGCTCTGACAAGACTGCCTTATTGGATTTCATGTTGACATTCAGTGTGATCTTCGGCTCTTCCACCAACTCAGCCAGACTTTCCTGAGTGTTACAGGGATGACAAGGTCAGTTCTACCCGTGACACTTTGGTCTAGAATGAGCCCTGGGGAGACGGCGTCGGCACTGGTGGTCAGCGAGCCCAAACCGAAAGTCCGGGGACGGTTCTGTTGTGCTCCTGGAGGGAATCCCGGATGATGCCTTTTAGCTTTCATCCTGCTGGCACCGTGTGGTTTGTTGGAAGAGCCCCCGTTTCAGGGAGAGTACAGCTGCTGTAGCGCAGAGCCTGACCTGGCTTTGTGTCCTAGAACTGGGCCGTGATCCTGAATACGGCCTTTTAAAAATAACATGTATTTTATACCAGCCTGTGAGATCAGACAGAATAGGATCATTTTCGGTGATCCTGTTCATTTTTAACTGTAATTAGATGCTCAGAAGCACAAAATCCTGAGATTTGCCAGAAAACCTGTGCTCCTTCAGTCCCCTCACTAAGGTGACGTGTCCAAAGTCACTGAGCACATTAACTGCTGGGTAGACACTAGAGCCTTCCTCCCCGACCTTGTCTGCTGCTTAATGATGCCCAGTTTCACAAGCCTTGAAGACAGCACAGCGTGTTTACTAGCGGAGGGACAGGCTGCACGGGATCACGGGATGGCGGTGAGGAGACCTCAGTCCTTCTCCCACGTGGTCGCCTTCTCTTACTGCTGCACCTCCTGCCCCCGGCTGGAAGTCTGTTGTACAGAGTCGGGACAGGGTTGTGAGAAATCGCTTGACCCAGGAATACTACTTACCTCGGAAGGCATTTTCCCTATCCCACGCCAGGTGCTAGAATATGCTTTTTATTTCTTTCACCGGAGAGTCCCTCGCAGTACAGGGACAGACTAAAGTCTTATTTTCTAACCAGCATTACGGAGCTCCCTGGGTTCAAGCAGACTCTCTGATGAGGAAGCCGAAGTGTTTCTAGTGTTGGGAGGAGTCGGTGCCTCCAGTGGCCCTCTGGTCCCCCTCAGCCACTGGTTCACACTTGCCACCATGGCTGTTTGGTCCCTTCCGCTGCTGGTTCAGCTGGGCGCTGGGGCACATCCGGTCCTGGGTGACCCCATCCGTAGGCAGACAGAGGACGTGTCTAGGCAGCAGCAGCAGAACGGGAACACTGAACAAGTAATTTTTAATTTTTTTATTTACCGTTTAAAAAAAGATACTTTGAGGTAATCATCACGGCAAAGTCACAGGGAAGCGTGAGGACTTTCTAAAGACTTGTTTTGCAGTTGTGTATTTCAGTTATTAAAAAAAAAACCCAAACAGACAGAAAAGACCTAAGAATAGTATGATAAATCCCTGCTTATGTGTCCCCTGGATTTACCAGCGAGCATTTTGCCGCATTTGCTTCCCCCACATGCTATGTTACAGCTCTGTACATACATGCACACGTACCCATATACATACATAATTACATATACGTGTAATTATTTCAAATGCTGAACCATTGAGAGTAAGTTCAGGACACTGCGAGCTTTCCTTCTGAAACGCTTCAGCCTGGATTTCCGAAGAACAAGGGCATTCTCTTACATAACCACAATGCAGTTATCCAGGCCAGGAAATTTAATATTGACACAATGCTATTATCTCATATACAGTCCATCCTCAAATGTGCCATTTGTTCAATTACTTTAAGTTTCAAGCTGCTTTTATTTTTAACTGTCTGTGGCCAAGAGGAGATGGTAGGGAGAGGTCCTGAGGCCATCGTCACTGGCCAGGGCGCTGGGGTCCTGAGCTGCACCTGCTTTTGGTTTCTAGCTGCTGGTCCTGCACCCGAGCCCCTGCTCAGGCTGTCAGCTGTCAGCGGGCGCTGGGGAACACGGTCTCCCTTTGCTGCCTGGTTGTGGATGTGTAAGTAACAAGTCACGCAATAGAGCTGTTTGACAGTATGGACGTTTAATATCAAGATATGTTTTCATTTCCAGAGACTTCAAGATTATTAGGTGAATTCTGTCACTACGATCGGAGAATCAGCCCGCCCACATGCATTACCAGTTTTAATAATAACACTTTAGCCCTCTGACTAGAGATAAGGATCCTCAATTAAAACTACAAATCACACCACTGCCTTAGCACCAGGGGGCAGAGTCGGGCTTAGCTGAGACACTGGAGTGGGGCCTTTTCTAATGGGCGTCACGAAACTCCAGGCCCAGTATTCATGCTTGCGTCTTAATCATTTCACTCCTGATAGAAACATGCTCACTACTGAAAAGTCAGTAATTAGCTTATCCGGACTTGTTCACATAGTTAAACCTCTGACTTCAGCGTTGCCCTTTTCCTGAGGTTTATAGACACTTGCTGTTTCTTTAATGACAGCAAAATAGAAACTTACTGTCAACTTTAGCAAGACATATCACTAAATCCTGAGGGGCAAGTTTGTTCACCTTTTAGCATATGCCACATTCACAAATTATAAAGTGCCTTTGTGTCATATCATGAATTTATATAAGACTGCTTTGGCTTTAGAGTATTTATAAAACATTAATGGATTAAACAACCAGGGAATGTAGATAGGATACTAATACCGGTTATCACTTGATAGGAACTAGTTTAGCAAATCGGTTTAAGTTGCCTGTCCAAGCCAAAAAAAAACCGGAGATGGTTGCATAAGGACAAGGATTATAAAGAGATTATGGTCTATTTTAAATAAATCCTTAGTCTCTCTCGAACCTCATTAGCAATTAGCAAGAAAGTGTGAAGACAGGGATTCCATTCTCTTCACTTGGTTCCCTATTGCATTGTAAGAGGTTAGGATACAATTAGACATTCTGTCCTTGCTATCAAAAGTCAACTTCCCTGGTGTTTGGCAGTCTGCCAGTGTCTTCGCAATACCCTCCTCTTGGAGAATGTGTTCAATACACCAGCCTCTCTGATTTTCTTAAATCTATGGCTAGAGAGCTTTCTGGCAATCGATTATTATTTTAAATACTCACTTCTTCCAGGGCACCTGGCTGGCTCAGTTGGTTAAGCGTCTGACTCTTGATTTCCACTCAGATCATGGTCTCAGGGTGGTGGGATGGAGCCCCGCATTGGGCTCCACGCTCAGTGCGGAGTCTGCTTGCCCTTCTCCCTCTGCTTCTCACCCCGCTGATGTGCGTGCGTGTTCTCTCTCTCTCTAAAATAAATAAGTAAAATCTTTACAAAAAAAAAAAAAAAAATTCACCTCTTCCAGAATGCTGGCAAACGGACCTTTTAGGCGTGGAAAATCGTATCTATTTTTGTTCCTGGCACCATCGATGGCAGTGTAGTCTTTCACTGGTTGGTATTTTCTAAGAGCATATTTGAAACACGTCCGTACTTTGAGACCTACTTGAGACCTACCATACTTTGAGTGTTGACAGCACAAGAGGGCTCAATCCTACAGGAGTTTATTGTCTTAGGAAATGAGATCGCCTTTTGGGTTGGAGTTATTTTAGAAAATCCGACACCCAAGAGTTCCATTATCCACTCTAGATGGAAGAAGGTCTTGGTTATCGCTTACCGGCTACTTTTCAGAGAGACCCAGGGAAACCATCGGGCCATTGTCTGTAATGGGCTTCATTATGCTCTGTCTTCCCTCTGTCTGTCTTAGAATGAGATATCAAGATTCACGTAATCCCTATTGCCCAGTGTTTTATTTGCCAAAGCAAAACTTAGCATTGATAAAACTATCAGGTAGGTCACTTAGGATTGCCTTTCTGTCGCATCACTGGAGAAGTGAGTTCAGTGAATATTCGATTTGGCGAATCCCTGTTTCTTGTACCTTTATGCTTCTCGTAACTTTATGAGAATCCAGAGGCCAGAATAAAGGAAACGGCCTAATATTAAATAAGAGCTAAATGTGGATTTCAAGAAACACTGTCAGCCTGATTAAGACAAAGGTCTGATTACAACATTTAAGCTGTAATTTAGTAGTAAACATCCTTTGGCTCCAAGTCTTTCCCCCGAAAAGTCCCCATTTGTTTGTCAAGATACTTAAAATAATAAGTCTTTGTTTTCACAGACCTTGGGTTTATTCTAAACCACTTAGAAAGATGTGTCAGAACGCTTGAAGCCCACAGACATAAAATGCCCAATTTCACTTGGCCCTTGCCTGTTGGACACCTCCAAAGAGATGGGCTGAGCTGCTGGAGCTGGAACGCGCTTACTAATTGGCACAGCACCTGCAATCAATTAGGGAAGCTTCAATTATCCAAACCAAAGCCACCCACCCAAAGATTAATTTTCTGCTCTATTTCCTATCAAAAACATCGCATATTTAGCTCTGGGTCTGGTCCTTCAGCGGAGCACATTTCAGACATAGAAACTACATCGTTTTCTTGTTAATTGTGCTTGTTCCTTCAATTCAGCAGCCTTCCCCTCGTAATATCACGCCCACCAGCTCTTTCAAAATTGTTCTTTTTCCGTTGTTTTGTTGCCTTTCCAAAATGCTGAGATCACTGAGAAAAGATGTTAGCCGGGAGCTTTTCTTTTGAAGTATGGCTTTCTTTGCTCTGATTGAAAATACCCAGTCTTTCTGCTCTGTAGGGTCTGATGTCCATAACCTAAAAGCTTTGAGTGTTGGCGTCTTGTGTATATTGTTTCCAAATTGTCCCTTGTCATTGTCCCACATAAATAGAAAGATTTCCACCACCACGGCCCATCCCCCACCTTTGTAAAGAGCAGTTTTTCTGTTGTGTTTTTCAGAGAAGGAGCAAGCCATAAATCGAGCCGGTATTATTCAAGAAAATGTGCAGCCGCCAGGTAAACTTAGAAATCAAAACAGAATCGCATTTGTGCCGTTGTGTGCGGTGCGTGTGCTTCCCTGCAGTGGAAGAAATCTTTTGAGTGCGGAGGCTGGCGGGTGATTGTGCCTTTCATTGCACAGAAGTTGCCATTTTATAGGAGCCACCCCAAGACTTCTTTTTAACATCACACCCCGAAATATGTTTTGCAAGTTTGCACGTTCCTCTTGTGCATTTGATAAATGGGCATAAAAATGTAACAAGTGTGCGATCGAGTATCAGGAGTGAATAGCTCTCCTGCAGACCGATTTACCAGGCACCTAGTTATTCCTCGTGGGAATAAAGGCTGTTTACTTGAGAGCTATTTTAATTGAGGCGGGATTCTGCTTTATCCCAGAAGCTCAAAAGTTCCCTTTGTGGCTGAATGGTTAGTTACTTTCACATGATCCCAATTGGGTGAGAAGGAAAGGTTTCCGGTTTATCAACCAAAAGTCTTGTAATCTGTGGCAACATTTTTTTTTTAATGATTATTTATGTTTTGACTAGGCCAGATACATAGCTTCCTGTTGTGGAGCAATTTCTGAGCCATTTAAGTCTCACGGCGGCCATGGCTCTCCAGCCGTAGCATCCCAGGCTTCGGGCGGCTTGCCCGCACTGTCTCAAACTACATGGAAATTGCACAACTCAATTCTGATGTCATTTTGCTTGTTTGCAGTTGAGGGAAGTGGTAGGAAGTATAAAAGCGAATCCCGTTTTGATTCATGTTTCTTTCTATAGGGTTAAAAGTGTGGTCTGATCCATTTGGCAGGAAATGAGAACGCTATCACCACCTCAATTATGAAAGACATCTTCATGCTTTCCATTCTGCCACAAGTACAATAAATTGCCTCACTACAGAAGGATGGCTGGAGAAGAAAACTCCATAAAGCTGAAAATAAGAGTACTGTGCACAAGGATTAATATTTCCCTTCTTAAGTATCAAAAGAACCCTGGAGCAAATCACACCATTAGGGAGGTTTTCATGATTCGCTTTACTTTCTAAAAATGAAGCTCTCTCACCCAGCTGCGTTTGGAGGAGATCTACTTATTATTCAGTCTCTACTGCTTTCCCAGCCAAGCTGTGATGTGAATGCAAGCAGCCAGTAGACTTGGGAAGATCCTAGTCTGTCTTGCCATCCTCCAAATAGGAAATTTCAGTGAAAAGCCAGTGTGCTGAGCAGCCTCATAGGGCTCTTTGGAAACATTAAAGTTGATAAAACTCTGAGGACAAGGCACATTGTACTCTTTAAGAATAACCAGTTCAGCTGAGCCATCTCGTCGAAGGTTGCCGCACGTTGGAAAATAAATAAATATGAAGCAAGTTCAACCCAATGGCTGTGCACACATAGTAGAAATCAGTGTTGAATTAACAGAAGTGAAAATGTGTATATTAAAAGGATCTGTTTTTAATTCACAATGGTGTTTTATTGAAAATCCTACATAAACTCATTAAATCGCACTAAGAAGCACTGTTTGACTAGATTCTATTTGATGAGATATTGGACTGCGTGGGGTTTCACAGTTTGTGTACAAGTAAACATCTTAAAGGTAAATAGTAAATTTGTTGAGACAGATATTTATTGGTTGCCGTGCTCTACCAGCTATCTCACCAGCTGCTGCAGAGATGAGTGTGAGAATTGTTTCTCTCTCTCTTCTGGTGCTCTGTCTGGCCCCTTACTAGATTATATGCTTTGGAAGAGACACTTCTTTTTCATTTTTTTTTTTTAAGTTTTTATTTATTTATTTGACAGAGAGACACAGCGAGAGCAGGAACACAAACGGGGAGTGGGAGAGGGAAAAGCAGGCTTCCCACTGAGCAGGGAGCCCGATGCGGGGCTTGATCCCAGGACTCTGGGATCATGACCTGAGCTGAAGGCAAATGTTTAACGACTGAGCCACCTAGGCTCAGTCTTTTTCATTTTTAGATTTCCCAGAGTGCCTTGCACATTACCGTGGGTTCTCTTTAGATGAGTGGCCTGATGACATAATTTTTTTATTGTGAACTGGGAGTTTGCTTAACAGACAACTGACAGTTACGTGATTACCATCAAAAAGAACTCCGACTGACGGTTCGGAAACCAAAGGCATCATTTTTTTGGTAGACAGTCCCTAACATTTAATTGACTTACGGTTAATAACCCAATAAAAGAAGTCGATTCATTCAGGGTATATTTGGCCACTATTTTCCTTGGAGGAGGCACCAGGAAGTTGTGTAACGTAAAGTCTGGCATTCTGTGGGCGGTTAATTGAGATTTCTTTATGACGGAGGCAAGCGCGGGGCCCATCTGCTCTGGAAGGTGTCATCAAGAACTCTGGGACCTCGCCCGCCTGTCTGGCAGATGGCACAGACTCTGTTTCGTCTCTTCAGTGGGATCTTTGTCCTGGCTTTGACCCTGCCCTTGGTATACCTCTTTGTAGAGATAAAAGGAACTCTCTGTCCTGCTCAGCTGCCTTGATGTTTATGAAAGGATCAGTCTTCATGTTGTCACAGGCGTCACATCAGACCCTGCTGCCCAGGCTTGACGAAAGCTGGGCTGTAAGTGATGCCCCTCTTGGGGACTGACTGAAGGCCTTGGAGTTCGTCCACGAGGTGCCCCGGTGTGCCTCCAGGCTCGGAAGCCCTCGGAAGAGGGGACCCCGGTCAGATACCATTAGGAAACACAGAGTTAAAGCAAACTCGGTCTGTTTGCTTCTAATTTGATGATTTCCAGGAGAGGCTTACCATTTCTTAAATGTATCTGATCACAAAATATTTTTCGTGGGTTATCTTCTGGGATAACATCCTTTTTGGGAAATCTTACTCTAGATCAGTGATTCCCCAGCTTTTGATCTCAGGACCCTTTAACACTCTTAAAATTTTTTGAGGACCCCCAAAGTGGGTTATGCCTGTAGGTACTATATTAGAAAATAAAACAAAATTTTAAAATGTTTATTAATTTACT
Organism: Potos flavus; assembly: GCA_028534135.1. Lineage (NCBI taxonomy): Eukaryota > Metazoa > Chordata > Mammalia > Carnivora > Procyonidae > Potos > Potos flavus. Next base: position 159,079,779 of record CM052899.1, on the reverse strand, counting down.
TAAGCATATCAATAACAAACCCATATAGAATAATATGACATGTTTTTGTGTGAAAAATTTGTTTTCCGGGATAAAAAATAATTTTGCAAATTAATGTCTGGCATAATAGATTCTCTTAACAGCTAGATTCTAATACATGCTTCTGCATTTGATCTGTTACTATGTCACATGTCACGTGGCCTCTGGAAAACTCCACTGTACACACTCATAAGAAGATGAGAGGAAAAGAGATAGCCGGGCACCTGGGTGGTGCAGTCAGTTAAGTGACCAGCTCTTGGTTTCGGCTCAGGTTATGATTTCAGGGTCTTGGGATGGAGCCCTGGCGTCTGGCTCCACACTCAGCAGGGAGTCTGGTTGGGGATTCTCTCTCTCTCTCTGCCCCTCCCCGCCTCTCTCAAATGAATAAATAAATCTTAAAAAAAAAAGAGGCAAGGGGAACCCTCCTACACTGTTGGTGGGAATGCAAACTGGTGCAGTCACTCTGGAAAACAGTATGGCGTGTCCTCAAAAAGTTAGAAATAGAACCACTATGACTCAGCAACTACACTACTAGGTATCTCTCCAAAGGATGCAAACAGTGATCCGAAGGGGCACCTGCACCCCAGTGTTTATAGCAGCAACGTCCACAATAGCTAAAATATGGAAAGAGCCCAGATGTCCATTGACAGATGAATGGATAAAGAAGATGTGGCATTGTATATAATAGAATATTAGCCATCAAAAAGAATGAATTCTTGCCATTTGCGACAACATGGATGGAACTAGAACGTATTATGCTAAGCGAAATAAGTCAGAGAAGCACAAATACCATACAATTTCACTCATGTGGAATTTAAGAAAACGGATGAATGTAGGGGAGGGGAAGGAAAAATTAAGATCAAAACAGAGGGAGGTAAACCATAAGAGACTCTTAACTCTAGGAAACAAACAGGATTGCTGGAGGGGAGGGGGGACATGGGGTAAATGGGTGAGGAGCACTAACAAGGGCACATGATGTAATGAGCACTGGGTACTATATGCAACTGATGAATCACTGAACCATACTTCTGAAACCAAAAAAAGGCAGGAAGATTTAGTGGTATTATAAAAATAGTTTTGACCATGCAGACCTCCTGAAAAGGTCTCAGAGACCCCTAAAGTTTCCTAGACCACACTCTGTTTCTAGTTTTTCTTGAGTTTAGTCAGCTCTCTTGAGAATTTATCTGGTTGCATCGGTTCCTTCCAACAGTCGCTTGTGAACTGCTTTGTCATGTCTACATTATGGGAGATTATGAGGGGGGGAGATACTGACAGGATTTTTTTTATCTTCCTACAAAATGAAATTGTCGGATCATTCATTTTCAGTGTCGAACCATGTGCTCTTTAGGAAGTTCGGGGTAACAGGTTTTACTTCTCAGAGCCAGAAATAGCTTCACTGCCCAGCAGTCATACATTTATCCCGTGAGCCTCATGTGTGTAACTTGTTTCCCTCTTCGTACTGGCCGACGGGAAGCTCAACCACATTTGTGGCCCAGCTTTGTCCAAAGTCCCTAAACCCTTGTGGAGTTGACTGGGGACCACTGCATTCACTGTATCCTTTCTTCCTCCTGACTTTGTTTTCTTTTCTGTTTTCTCCCTCCAGTTTTCTATCTTGTGTTGCATGTTAGACCCCTCATGTTAAAACAAGGCAGGGCCCAAACAGTATTTCTTCAGTTAAGAACCATGCATGATCTAGTAAGGGAAATGAAGCGAATTCACAAATAAGATTGAAATACTGTGGAACATGAGAAGTGCCTTGAAAGATGTTCACAGTGTCTTCTGACACTGACATACTCAAACCCTGTGTCCCTGTAGTTCTATTCCGGATGCTGCAGGAATGCACTTGCAGACTCACCAATAGACATGGACCAGAATGTTCACAGCAGCCAAATGCCCGCCCACAGTACAATGGATAAATAAGCTGTGATAGATTCACATGATGGGATACCATACAGCAATGAGAATGAACAATGCGATGAATCCCACGATGCTGAATAAACGAAGCCAATTACAAGAGTACTTTTAGATTTAATTTAGATGAATAAAAAACAGTAAATTAAGCCATACAGTTAGAAGTCAGGACGGTGGCTACTCCTGGGGAGGAGGAGGGTTAGTAACTGGGAGGTGATACAGGCCGTCTTCCCGGCGCTGATATATCGGTTCGAATCTTTGATCTGAGTGCAGGTTCCATGGGTGTATTGAGTTTTCGGCTACTTCCCTGAGCTGTATAAATTCACATTCTTTTCCAAGTGTAAGTCACACTCAAGGCTCAAAAAAAAAAAAAAAAAAAAATGGTGCAGAGATTGGCTTTAGAAGGAAAACAAGTTGAATCTGATTTAGAAGAACAAGAAGTGGAATCAGGAAACTCCGAAGAACCCCGCTGTTCAGTGAAAGGAGCCGCGGTTTTAGGAGGGGCGTGGGGCTGCCAGGGCCATTCGGGACGCCGTATGTAAAGTGCCCAGCAAACGCCTGGGCCAGCAGAGGCCAGATTAATGAAAGCCCTTATTGGTGGAACAGCTGACGTTCGAACAGAGCTTTGAAAAGCGCCTGGGATTCAGACACGCAGTGAGTGACAAAGGTGTGGACTCAGCAAAACTAAGCCCATCTTTGAGAGCTGGTTGGGCTGGGGGGGGGGGGGGGCAGGTGTGTGGGGGGAAATAACTGAACCGTGGGCTTTGCCTGCCTGGGCTTGGCACAGTGCAGGCGCTCATTAGGGTTTGGATGGACTGAATGATCCCTTGAAAGAATGAGGGAGGAACAGATGAAGGGAATGGCAGTTTGGGACCATGTGGAGGACACCCCGGAATGTCACGCTGGTAAGTTCTACTTAATTGATAAACATGAAGCATTAGAAGCAGGAAGTGGTCTGAAAACGTAACACAAAGCCAGGGTGCTCGCCCCAGAGCAGGGCTAATCACCCCGGTGGTCGGAGCAGGGCGACCCTGTTCGCGATCCACGTGCGCTAAGTACAAATACAAAGAATAAGCACTTAGGTTAATCCAGTGTGACAGACGAGTTTTTAATCTTTTGAATCCGATTTAAAATAACGAGCTTGCATTTTGTATCTTTTTGCTTTTTAAAAACTTCTGATGAAACTAATTGTATCGTATTTTACAGGTCCGCGATGGATTGGTACTCAGAAACAAAAGCTGAGCTTCGCCCCGGGTAGGTTGGAAAGCACTGAGCTGGAGGCTAAATCTCCTGTTCTCAGGTCCACGCCAGCACCCCGGCCCACCGAAGCCCACTGTGCTCAGCGCTCCCTGCCTGCCTAAGGCGCCTCGTTCTCATGCAGCAGTGGCTGAGAACACTGGCTCTCAGCCCTGGGCAGGACTCCCGGACAGTAGGGCTGTTCACTCCCCCAGACCGCTGCTGCTCGGTGCTTGAGGCCCTCTGCGCTTGATTCTGCCTGTCGGTAGGGAAATGCCCAGCTCACTGGCCACCCCGTGTGTGCGATGGTGGGGGAGCCCCTGGGAAGCCTGCCGGGGCATCCCACTGAGTATGCGCCTGAAGAGGGGCCTGAACTCTGCTGCCAGCGTCCCTGGAGAAGGGCTTCCCGGCCTGGGCAGCTAGCTTACCCTCCCTGAGGATCTCCCAGCTGATGGAAAGCAGCACGGTGCCCTTCGTTCCTCGGCCAAGTGGTGTTTCCCAAACTCTGATCATCTGAACACGCTGGGGAGAAAGGAGGGGTCACTACTCCGCACGAGAGTTGGGGAACAGTCTGCAGCCCTCTCCTCTTCCTGGGGTTCTCTGTGTGACCATACATAATTAAAATAAAATGCAAAAAAAAAAAAAAAAAGAAGGGGGGATGCTTTGTCCAGACCCTTTTGGTTACAAGTGACAGAAAAACCGAACCGGAAGTGGTGCAAAAGGGAATTCAGTCGTGCCATTGAAAACTCTGGAGTCACGATCAGTTTATATCATCGCGATCATTTTTTCACATACAAAAGCCCTAGGTCACAATCACTTGTGAACGTAAAAAGTGTTAGACCCAGAGCCTCAAGGAAGAGGCACGCGGGATCTCCTAGCCGGTTACAGGCTTTACCTCCCCTGGGAGACATTACCTGCTCCCTTTACCCAGCACCTCACTCTCTCTCTCTCCTGGGAACGTTTTCACCACCACCCACCCCCACTACCCGTTGGCTCACCCAGCCGATTCTAGCTCCCTGCTCTGGGTGAAGCTGACTTCACCCCCACGTTCCACAAGTAGGCATGCGGTCCATGCTTGGCCAATCAGAAGGTTGGGCAAATTGCTGGCCCCCGGGATTGGATCTGGGGTGGGCATGTGACCCAAACCAGGCTAATCAGGTCTAGCTGGAGTTAATCTTGCCTGCTGGCTTGTATGGTCAGACTCGAGGAGGGTGTCTTTTTCACCAGATTTGGAGGTGTTGGCAGCTGTCTTGCCACCATGAGGTTAGAGCTGGTCTGAGACTGACACCATTGGAGGAGAAAACAGCAGGAGATAGAAGGCAGGTTCTGATGCTGTTATTTCCACCTCCTGGATCCATTTGTGTCTGAAGGAAGGATACCTCTGGATTAATAAACACTGTTGATATGTTCCTTTTTTGTACCATTTTAAATTGGGTTTTTGTCTGGAGTTTTGGCTAGGGCATCTCAATTTTATATGTTAAAGAGTTATGGGGTTTTTTGTTTGTTTTTTGTGGGTTTTTTTGTTTGTTGCTGTTTTGTTTTGTTTTGTTTTTGAAAGAGAGAGAGAGGGAGGAGCAGAGTGAGAGGAAGAATCTTAAGCAGGCTCCACACTCAACACAGCCTGAGGCGGGGCTCTATCTCATGACCCTGAGATCATGACCTGAGTGGAAAACAAGAGTCTGATGCTTAACCAACTGAGCCACCCAGGCGCCCCTCAATTTTGTATTTTGATTACTTTTCCTAATGGGTTTCACATGTCATTTCCACCTTAAACAAAGGCTGTTCAACACAGTTCTGCCTCTCCTTATGACTTGGGCTTATTGTTACTGGACAGATGTGCCCGAGGGGCTGCCGGGGCGGGTCAGCCATGTACCTGCTGTGCTTGCAAGCTTTCTGGCTCTTCCGTGGTTCTTTTCTCTGCTCTGCCTCACTGCTGTAAGGAGCAGGCTCCGGCCTCGTCTCGGATTTGTTGCTTCTGGTCTGCAGTGAGATTGGAAAGCACTTAGCCAAAATTTTGGAATCTGGCATCAAATGAAAGTAAACGCCTTTAATGTGGATTTGGAGGCTCTGGTATGGATGAATTGCAAGGGCTTTGTGACATTTTGGCTGCCCTAAGGATTTTTTTGGTATTCGCTTTTTGTTTTCTGCGTGGTTCTGGGTAGATGAGGTTTCCTGATTTTTCTGTCGGTTGAGACTTATACTCTAACAAGATTTTCGCACTAAAGGATTATGCAGTGTGAGCAAATGAGCCAGGGTTGAAATGTCTTCTAACTTAGCAAAGTTAACTCACTTTCCTTCAAAGAAGAAACAGTAACCAACACCAATATTCTGAACCCCAGGCTGACCTTTAACTTGTTTTGCTTCTTTTCTAAAATAGCCCCTTTATTTTCAACCTCTAATCACATACACTGCCTCGCGAGGGAAGGAAAAAAAAACAAAAAGCAAGCATGCTTGTATCAGAGAGAGCGGTTCACTTAAGGCAGATGTGGAATCAATTTGGGCAAATGTGAGTTGCCAGCTTCTGAACTTTTCTGCTAAGTATATGCACCCTGGAATACATCGGAGCCACTTAAGCCTCATAAATGTGATGCTGGAGTATTGGGTAAACATCTGTAAGGGGCGTGCGGCCGGCTGCCCTTGCTAAGTCGAGTGAAAACCCAGAGAGGCACACTCTCTCTGAGAAGCTCGAATGAAGACAATTGTGTTTAGAAAAATATATATAACTGCAGTCTGGTTTTGAGATTACTAGGAAAATGGCAGCTCTGGTGACTTATCTTGCGGAGTAAGCAGAATCTGCCTTCTAAAATGGCTTTTTTTTATTTTCATTTGTGCTCCCACTTGATGTGGACTCACATTACACATATAAAATACCCAAGCACAAAACCATTATTTGGTTTTTGTAATCCAGAGAGCAGGACTCAGTTTCTGCTGGTGCCTGCCTTTTGAACGTTGGTCCGTGGCTTTGGGGAACAAGTTAGGCAGAGAATTAAGAATCCCGAAAGGGTCGCTCTTATTTTTCTGTTTTTTTTGTGTGTGTGGTTTTTTGTTGTTGTTGTTGTTTTGTTTTGTGCTCACCAAACACTTGACTCTTTGGTTTATCTGGGCTCTCCGTGAACTTCATACCCGCCCTTGCCAAACACAGTGGCTTTCAGTGATGAGGAGAGAGTGATTGCCGTGAGTGTCAGTGAACTTGGCACAGCCTGTCCCACCAGCTCTGGCCTCCTGGATGTGCTTCCAGCCAAGGAAAGGGACGACAAATAAGGGCAGTTGGTTCTCCCGTGTCTACAGTGGCTAACACAATTACATAAACATAGTAGGTGTTGTGGGCTGAATCGTGGCCCCTCAGAATCCGTCTGCTGAAGTCTTAACCCCCCAGCACCTCAGAAGGTGACTGTATTTGGAGACCAGGTCTGAGAGAGATGATTGAGGTAAAAGGAGAACATCAGGGCAGGTCCCAATCCAGTGTGACTGGTGTCCTTAGAAGCAGGGAGGTAAAGGCACTGATTCACGGGGAGGGAAGACTGTGGAGACACAGGAAGAAGACGCCATCTACAAGCTGAGGAGAGAGGCCTCAGAAGAAACTAGGCCTACTCAGAACCTTGATCTTGGACTTCTAGCGTCCTGAACTGTGAGGAAATCAATTTCGGTTGTTGGAGCTACCCAATCTGTGGCAAACTAATGCAGGGCTGCCCAGTAAACATCTTCTGGGGCCATTATGTCATCTCTTGTGAATATACTTCTCTCAAACTCAATTTCTTTATCATGTAGGATCATGGCCTTAGCTTGAGGCTGAACTTCCTCCAAGGTTCACCCCTGCCTACGTTCCCATCCTGCTCATCCACATGACCCCCCATTCTAACCCTCTGATCTACTCATGCCCCTCAGGGTGCCGCTAGTGCCTTCGCCCCTCCTCATCCCTCTGCCCTCCTCCACGCCTTATGGAACACCCTCTTCCCGTCACCTAACACCACAGTAATTTCCAGACCTACATAAAAGTTGTCCCCACTCCTCCCCAAGACTTCCTTGACCCTTACTTTCCCCTTTGGCTTCTTAGGGGTTCACACTACTCATGTGGCATAGAGTGGCAGGACCAGCAGATGGCAACTCCCTCCCACCTTCGGCTCAGGTTAATACCTTTGGCATCATCTTGCCTCCTCTCTCTTCCTTCATACCTAACAGTTAACCTGACCGGAAACCAATGGACTCTACCGTCCAAACACCTCCAGACTCTGAAACCTTCTCATCCTCTCTACTGTTAGAGTCAGTGTTTAAGCCACCATCTGCCTTTGCCTGGATGACAATGACAGCCTCCTAACAGAACTGTCGGCTTCTATCCTTGTCCCCTGTGGTAGGCAGATCCTAAGATGGCCTCCCATCTCAGGGTACTCCCCTCCTGAGTGTGAGCAGGAGTTGTAGAGGTGGTGGATGTCAGGCCTGTGATTAGGGTACTAAGTTGGTGTTCAAGGAGATCTTCATTGGTCCTTACCTAACAGCTCTTTAGAGCGACTGAGTCCTTCCCAAAGGAAGAGGCTTGAAGAAGGCCCTTCTGGCCTTCAAGAAGCAGACAGCCATGTTGCTAACTGTGGAGCGGATCACATGGCAAGGACTTGAGAGTGGCCTCCAGGACAAGAGCCTTTCCCAGCCAACAGCTGGCAGGAAAATGGGATCTCAGTTCTGCGACCACAAGGATATGAATTCTGCCAACAGAATTCTGTGACCATGATTACGAATGACCACCAAGGATATGAATTCTGCCAACAACCAGTGAGCCTGGGAGAAGACCGGGAGCTTCAGATGAGATCATAGCCCCAAACGACACCTTGCTTTCAGCCTGGTGGGACCCTGAGCAGAAGACCCAACTCACCTATACCAAGACTATTGACCCAGGAAAATGACACAATAAACTTATGTTGTTTTAAGCTGTTGGTAATGTAGTGGTTTTGTGGTTATTTGTTCTGTGGCACAAAGAATTGATACACGTCACTTGTTCTCCATGCACTAGTCGGAGTTATCCTGTCAGAATGCAAGCAGACCATGTCTGTCCTTCTTTCTCTCAGAAATGTCTCCTATTGGCCCCGCAATAAAAGCCAAATGCCCAGGACATCCTCCATGCTCTGACCTCTACCACCTCTGACCTCTGACCTCGTGTCCTCCTACTTTCTCTCCTGTTCTCTCTGCTCCAGGCACAATGACCTCCTCACTACTCCAGGAATGCATCAGGCCTGCTCATATTTCCACCTCAAGGAGTTTGTTCTCTCGGCCTGGAGTTCTCTTCCGCCATATTTCTCCATGGCTCCTCCCATCACCGCCTAGAAATTTTTTCTCAAGAGGTTCCTCACATCTCTCCATTTAAAACTATAACCTTTCCTCACAGAACCTGGCACTCCTGGTCCCCTTTACCCTCCTCCAGCACTGTGACGTTTACACTATTTATTGTAATTATTATTCTGTAACACTATGTATAATTCGTGTGTTTATCCCATGTATTACGTGTTTCCTTCTCCTCTTGGGATTTACACTCCACAAAAGCAGGATCTGTGTCCCTTTTGTTTGCGGATGTATCCAAGCACCTAGAAGCTAACGACCAATACTCCTTGAATGAATGGATGGATATTTGTAATGCCTTTTCAACAGTGAGATGTTTTTGGTTTAGTATCCACAGAAAAGCTGTTGGTGTCCCACTGGCATCCCCTCCATTACCTAAAGGTCACCAACAGATAGTTCCCCAAAGCAGATGCACTCTGACTGCACACTCATGGGCGGAGTTGGAATTGCCAGGAAATCACTCCAAGGAGCAGCCCCCAACCATGGGAGTTGGTGGGGAGAAACCCGCTGCTCTCTTGCCTCTCCACGGGACTGGCCCCAGTTGTGCATAGCACCAGTCTACTCACTGCTACCCCTTACCCAGCTTCCTTTTCCCCCGTCCCACTTCCCCCTTCTCCCATCACCTCCCAAATAAGTGACATGACCCCGAATCCTTATTTCAGGGCTTGCTTTCAATCAAAAAGAATGTAGACTAAGCCAGTCTCCCGGTTTGAAGTATTATGTTTGCCAGCCACATTCCTAAAAACAAGCTTTGTATTGACCAGTAGATGAACCTTCAAATATTTACCCCTGAGGAAAATTATAGGAGTTACCCCCTTAAGAATTTTAGAACCAGAGGACTGTCTAAAGCTTTCAGCCAAGTGGATCTCAAGACTTCTTGGAACGGGTTAGGGATGTTCCATCAAGGTAAGAATAGAGATCTCAGAACTGCTCTCAATAAGCCTGAAAGAAATCTTCCATTTACCAAAGACAAAAGCATTCAGACTAAACGTTAACATGCGCTGTTAGGGGCTGGAGGCATCTCTCCTTCCTATGGTATATTATTCTGATCAAAAGCTATTACAGTTAAGGAGCTAAGATTAACTTTTACAAAATGAGGAGACAACTTACTCATTCATCAAGAGCACTGATGTTTGAAGGAATTTTCGAAGCAGAGAGCCTTTTGGTGTAAGCACAGTTGGGAACCACTAAACTAACCCAACCTCCTTGCTCTACACAGGAGGCATCTGGGGACTTGGCCAAGGTCACTCAGCTGGGGGGCAAAGGGCCAGGTCTAGAACTTGGGCCTAGACACCCAGTTCCACACTCTCACTTCACCCAGGAAGGAAATGGCATACTTTGGAGAATCTAGGATTGTTGTTTCATCTGGAGGATATTTTTGTAGAGGCAAAATTTTCCTTAAAAAGCACAGTGAGTGCGTTTTACCCATTAGAAGATAAATAAGCTGCAATGACAAAATGCTGAGTATTTACATCTAATGAGCTTCTCTGTGGGAAACAGCTGCATGGCACATGAAGAATGGTACTAAGGACACATTTACTCATTCCGGAAGCAGTGTGGTGTAATTACATGCCTGGCACAGTACCTGGAACAGAGCAGACTCCTAGTGCCTCCCTAACTCTTTGACCTTGCACAAATGACATGATCCTCTCCAGACCTCTTTCTCCTCATCTGTAAAATGTGGGGAGGGGGACCTCACGAGCTAGTGGGGAGACCTGGTTTGAGGTTTCAGCTTTGCTGCAGGATCCTGGGTAGGTCATTCCATCCCTCTGGAGTTAGCCTCAGTTTTCCACAGCTATAAACGGTGAATTGATTTCAAACTCCCTAAGATGCCTTTTAGTTCAAAGTTCTGAGTCGGATGGCCTAGATGTCCCCGCATCCCTTTCCAGCTCTCACAATCTCTGTTTTTATTGGTTTGGGAATTGATTTGTTTCGGAGATTGATTTTTTTTAAACCTAAATAAAAATAAAATGACACTTTCCCTTCAGCTGGGCTAAGCCCAAGCATGCAGCTCAAGAGATGAGCAAAGGAGTGTCAAGCAGACAAACAGAAGTGAGACAACCACAGCAGGGACATTCTGAAATCTGTCTCCTTTCAGCCAAAGGTGATCCTTGGACAATTACTCTCCATGTGACAGCAGGTAGGAAAGGAAGACCGGAGAACTTGCTCTGACAAATCTAGGAAAGTCTGTGAGTAAGAGGAAATATGAATTTCTTCAAAGCCTTGTTCTTAGGTTCCTTTTTGAACGTCAAGGGGTATCTTGTTCCCGACCAATATCTTCCCAGAACTCTTAGCAGGTGTTTTTGTCACCACCCTGACCTGGCTACTCTCAAAGTGGGTGCTCCAGGAAGGAAACATAGGGTTCCGGAAGAACGTCGCACTCGGGAAATCCCGCATTAGGATTTAATCCTTGATCTAGTTTTGCAATATCTGTGTGGTAGGGGGGAGCTGAGTGTGGGTGAGAGTGTGCGTGTGGTAATAGACGATGTGATTGATTTCTGTTTTAAGCACAACTTTCAGAAGCTATATACCCAAATGATCAGGTACCTTGGACAACCACGTAATTATACTAGCAACGCCACCCTGGGGAAACAATTTTTAGAATTCCCCTCTCAGACTTGCTTTCTGAGTTGAAGACTGAGGCTTCAGAATTTTTTCCACATTTGAGAAATGAGATCTTGCAGGTGTGAATCTTGAAGGTGCTCATTCAGAGCAAGACTCGTGGATAAGAGGGGTTCTCGGGCTCCTTAACGACAGGCAGAAGAACGCAGCCTGATGCATGTGAAGGAAGGAGAGAATGAGAGAATCATCATTTTGTAACTCCTAGGGAAATATTGATTCAGGCAGGGATCACCAGTGGATGAACTCATTAGACCGGAGACTGATGGGGGACTTGACCATGGGGGAATCAGGCTGCACTACCTGAACCAATGATCCATCTGAGAGCCACAGAAAGTGGGATGTCGTGTGTTTCCCGAAGTCTTGCAATAGGCAGCCTGAGTGACACCAGGAGGTGTTCCTGCCGCAAATGCCAGTTGTGTCCCTGGAGCCAACCTTCATTTACGGGAACAAGGGAGGAGTCATGGAACAAGTAAACGACTTCCATGAGAC
>CM052899.1:158997441-159067678 GCA_028534135.1 Potos flavus | reverse complement strand
GCAAAGGGGCAAAGAGACAAATCCAGAATGTAGGTCGTTTTACAGGACTACTGACCCAATTTCTACAAGTTAGCAGTGTGAGATAAAGATGGCGGTAAGAGTAGTCAAGATCAAAAGAGAAGAAGGGCGCCTGGGTGGCTCAGTTGGTTAAGCGGCTGCCTTCGGCTCAGGTCACGGTCCCAGGGTGCTGGGATCGAGCCCCACATCGGGCTCTCTGCTCAACAAAGAATCCGCTTCTCCCTCTCCCTCTGCGCCTTCCCCTGCTTGGGCTTTCTCTTTCTCTCTCTCTCTCTCAAATAAATAAATAAAATCTTAAAAAAAAAAAGGGGGGGGTGAGAATGAAGAGATGTAACAACCAAACATAACATATGGATCTTCTTAAACAAACCAGCTATAAAAGAGACACTTGGGGAAATTTGCTTATAGACTGGGCATAAGGCAATATCAGAGAATTACTGTTCTCGCAAGGCACAGTCATGAACTTGTGGTTATGTGACACAGTGTGGACATGTTTTAGAGCTGCACGGTGAAGAGGGTAGTTGTGAAAAACTGTCTGATGCCCGGGTTGGCTTTCGACTACATCAACCAAGAACAAAAACACAAAGAGCATGTTTAAAAGGTTAAAGTTAAAATCAATGTTACAGAATCTTGCTAATCTGGGTGATGGGTATACGGGGCTCCTCGTACTAGTCCCCCTAGTTCTGTTGGAAATGAAAAGTATAATAAACAGTGGGAGGGGGAAGTGGTGGTCATTCTGAAGGTGGGTGTCAGGCCACAGGCTGTTTATGGTCCCTTTTATGTCAGTTCATAAGTACATTTGCTCCAGGGGAAAGAAGAGGAGAGGGAAGGCCGTCTGCCTACACAGGTGTGTAACCTCTCCGGGATATACCTTCAGGATAAAACAAGAGACAGAATAACGAGCTTAGAATATTGCCACTCAGGTCAAAACAAAAGGGGGACAGGAGAATAAATCTGCTTTCCTCTGAAAGGACACAAATCCGTGGTTGCTTCGAAGAAGAGAAACGAGTGGCTAGGCCAGGGTAGAAGGGAAATTTCCGTGTACCCCATATGCCCTGTGATCCTTTTTGAATGTGGGACAATGTGCATGTCTTACCTAGTCAAAAAATACAATTTCAAAGAAAAACAACCCAAAAAGAGCCATGCATTTGTAGTCCAGAGCAGGTCTTAGGCTCCGAAGGATTTTAGGTTTGGGGAGAGGCCTACCTCTTCTATGCCTCTCTCTTTCAAGGCCTATCTCCCTCAGAACACGCTGAAGGAGCAGGCCCCAGAGATACCATTCTCTGCTGCCGCCGCCACAGCTCGCCGACCAGGCTGAACGAAGGACCCAGACTCCCATTCTCCATCTCTCTGTCTCTGTCTCTCTCTCTCGTGCGCACAGGAGCATCAGTCTCCTATTTCCTCTTTTAATTAAGTGAAATTTTTAGTTTCGGTAAAATGTTCATCACATAAAACGGACCGTTTGAACCATTTTTAAGTACAGAATTCAGTAGTTTAAAAACACCTATATTGCTGTGCAACCAGCCGCCAGAATGCTTTTCATCTTGCGAAACTGAAACTACGTCCACGAACCAGCACCGCCCCGTCCTCCCCAGCCCCTGGCCACCAGCCTTCTGCCTTTTGCCTCCATGCATTTGCCTGCTCTAGGCGTTTCAGGGAAGTGGAATCATAGAGTCTCACTTGTGCCTAGCTTATTTTACTGAACATCGTGTCCCCAAGGTCCATCCATGTTGTAGCGGGTGTCAGAGTGACTTCCCTGTTCAAGGCTGGATACCCTTCCGTTGTGTGTGCATACCACATTTTGTTTATCCATTTATCTGTGGTTGCGCTGCCTTTAGCGACTTTAGAGCTAAAATATAATACAGCTATTGAAGGCTATATTAGCTTTCAGCATTATTTAGGATAATGCTGTAATGAACGTGGGTGTACAAATATCTCTTCAAGACCCTGCTTTTCCTTCTTTTTGGTATATACCCAGAAGCAGAATTGCTGGCTCACACACTAATTCTATTTTCTGGGGCCACCTCCATACCGTTTTTCTGAGCGGCCACACCATTTTATATTCCCACCAACAGTGCACAAGGGTTCCAATTTCTCCACATCCTCGCTGACACTTATTTGCTGGGTTTTTCTGGTTTTTTTTTTTGTTTGTTTTTGTTTTGGTTTTTGGTGGTAGCCATCTTCATGTATATGAGGTGGTTTCTATTTGCCTGGTTTCTTCTTGATTTGACTCCTCCTCTTTGGTCGTGCTCTCTTGCTGTCATCCTTAACAAGTCTGTCAGTTCCTTCAGTGCTTGGTATTTGCTAAACGTTCCAAGGCATTCATTATTGGCTTCTCTACGAATTTTGGAAGCCAAAGACTTTTCTGACAGACACGTTGTCATTTCCACTTTAGACAGCTGATTTCTTCTTCTTTTTTTTAAGATTTTATTTATGTATATGGCAGAGAGAGATCACAAGTAGGCAGAGAGGCAGGCAGAGAGAGAGGAGGAAGCAGGCTCCCTGCTTGAGCAGAGAGCCTGACGCGGGACTCGATCCCAGGACCCTGAGATCATGACCCGAGCCAAAGGCAGAGGCTCTAACCCACTGAGCCACCCAGGTGCCCTAGACAGCTGATTTCTGACACGAAGCGGTGGAACAGACGATCTTAAAGATCCAGGGCGGGAAAGCCAGTCCTGGCTAATTCTAGAATGTCCATTCCTCAGCAATGTCTTTGCCTGGAGGTTTGCTACTTTTGGCGAATATTTGTTGAGATTTGGAGGTTTTTTTTTTTACAGTACGGGGCAGATTTTAGTAATCTTCCTGAGGACCAGAGGACCTGAAGTGTGAGTGGTGTTCTTTATGCCTTTCTACCCACCTAAGAATGTATTATGAAGGAAGGGGCCATGTGAATGTCTGAGGGAAATCACCCCAGGAGGAGGGCACAGTGAGTGCAAAGGCCCAATGGCAGGATCTTGCTTGGAGTCCCGACTGGAGGGGCAACGAAGCCAGGGGGACTGCAGTGCCACTCTGAGTCAGGGCAGTGGTGGGGATGGGGACAGGGGCGGTGGCCATGGCGACAGAGCTGGGTCGCCACTAACTGGATGGCTTCACGCTATCACAAGTGGTTGTCTGTGGTTCTGGAAGTCAGACATCCAAAATCAAAGCATCAGCAGGGTCGGTTCCTTCTGGAGGCTGTGAGGAAGCCCCATCCCTTGCTTCCCACCTAGGGCCCGGTGGCTGTGGCTAATCCTTGGCATTCCCTGGCTTGTAGATTCTTCCCTCCAGTGTCTGCCTCTGTCTCCCATGGTGTTGTCCCTGTGCCTCTGTGTCCAAACTTCCCTCTTCTGCTAAAGACACCAGTCATATCCTTTTGCCCATAGGACCTCATCTTACCTATTACATGTGTAGCCCCCTCATTTCCAAATAAAGGCATATTTTGAGGTACTGGGGTACCTAGTACTTTGAACTAGACTCCCTGGGTTCAAATCCAAATGTTACCATTTAGAGCCGTGTGTTCTCAGGCAAGTTACTTATCCTCTCTGTTTCTCGGTTTCTTTATCTGAAAATTGGGGGAAATAGTAGAATCTGTCTCGAGGGTTGTCACAAGGATTCAATAGGTCAATATGGGAAAAGCGGTCTCTTTCCTCCAGCCTCCTGATTTCCTGGTGGTAATTTCCCATTGCTGCTGCTGACTTCCCAGCGTTCATTTTCCACTGACCGAACCCAACGGAGAGTCGAGGAGCAGAAGGAACAGGAGATTCCAAGTCCCAGAAGGACAGAGTATGGATCTGGAAGTCAAGTGCAGAGTTAAGAGCTCCCCCTCTGTACCCTGGACTGGTCTTACTGGGAAATCCAAGGCATCATCATGAAAACAGCGTATGTTTGCCTGGGAAGGACAATGTGGCAGTTAGAGCTCACCCAAAATTCCATGTGCTTCCTACAGTCAGTTTGGGGCCACACACCTACTTTGGGCCAACAGACTGGGAGCAGAGATGACATGTGTCACTTATTGGCCCAAGGGGTTAAGAGCCACTGAGCCTCCTCCATCTCCCTTCTTCCTCTCCTGCAGCGACGCGGGTGCTCTGGAGACCACGGTTTCCAGACAGGGCAGCTTCAAGATGGAGAAAGAACGCCCAGCCTAGATTTAACCTAAGTGGGGAAAAACCCTTTTTGGGGGGAAGCCCCTGAGATTTGGGGATGCACCTGTTACAGCAGCATTGCCTATATTGTCCTGACTAATACAGGAGGTGAGCCAGGTCTGGAGATCCCCGAGGCAGAGGAGAAAAGTCCCGGCTGACACCAGGAAATATATCAGAAATGATAAGAAATCACCCCATCTTCCTCTATCCTTGAGGGGTGGTGGGAAGTTGCCTGTGCTTTCTGACGATCTTAGCTTCTGTGTCGTCAGAGGGAGTGGGTCTCATGAAAGGAGAGGCTGGGGACAGAGAGTGGGGAGGACCAGACTGAAGGTGCAATGCGGGAGGTAAGCCAGGGTGGGGAGGATTGAGGGAGGACATGGGCGGGGCATTTCCACAGCGTCCTCAGCCTGCAAAGGCCCTAATTAGAAATGATGCATTTCAGCAATGGAACCCTTTATTTTTTTCTTTTTTAAAGGAGCCGAGATGCTGAGGTTAGGATTAGACCCTTTGAAGATCTACTTGTGTTGTGAACATCAAAGGGTAAGGAGGGTCCCTTTCTGAAATTTAAATATAAGGCTTTACCTCTGGTGTTTTAAATGAATGCCTAGAACATCACAGGATTCACAAAGGGAGCAGAAGTCCAACTGTGGGAGCTGGGCCCAGAGGGAGCGGACCTCGGGACAAGTCCAACCGGTGAATGCAACCCCTCCAAGGCCCAGCGGGAGGCAGGGGACAGCTGGACCCACGCAGGTCAGAGCCTGGAGTCCAGGGAAATCCAGTGGTCAGTGGTAGGGCTCCAGCCCCAGAAACCCAACACACACACACACACACACACACACACACACACACACACGCACAGGTGTCCAGGTCCTTGACCTGGACCTTGGGGCTGAGGCCTTTGGTGGAGCTCTTCCAGGACCCTGACATGGGCAGAGGAGATGGCCGGGGTGGAGAAAGGGAGGCGAGCCTGAGAGAAGGCACCCAGGAGAGGAAAATTTCCCAACTGAGTGCGGGAGCCGCCCTTTCTCTCTGGGAAGGTGCGCAGCCTAAGCTGGCAGAACCCCAGTGTCCTAACCCAGACATCATGACCCCCGCCACGGTCTCCGCACAGCCGCTGGGAAGGGACAAACGTGGGAAGCATTAAAAATTGCTGATACCTACGTCACACCCCAAATCTCTTCAGTCAGAACCTCAGGGGTGTCTAACCCTCCCTGGCGCCTCTCACGTGCAGCTGGGCCTGCAGGGCTCCGGGAGAAGAGCGGTTCTCAAAGTGTGGTCCCTGGAGGAGCGGTAGCCTTGGGCACTCTTTGGGAACGCAGCTTCTCCGGCCCCGCCCCGCCCCCACTGAATCTGAAGCTTCCGGGCGGCCACCCGTTTCAATGAGCCCCGCAGGTGATTCTCCAGCACAGGGAAGTTGGAGAACGACTGCATTTGGGCGGAAGAGGAGTCGCTGTGTGGTCTGCCTCTCTCTGTGTACGGCTGGGCCATCCACCGGGGACAACAGCGCGGCAGCGGCCCCCTCGGCCGCCCGCATTTGTGCAACCCCTATTGAGCTAAGGGCTTGCCATGCCTCATCGGACTGGACAAACCTCACAACATATCTAAGCCGTAGGTCTTAAGACGCACATTTTACTTTTTCAAGACGCTGAATAACCTGACTGAGGGCACAGCCAGCCAAGCGGGCAGGAGCTGGAGTTCCAGAAAGCTCCCAGGGTCCTAGCCCCGCTCTGCAGCAAGGGCTTGATTTTTCTCTTTTCTCTCACAATCTGGAAATGCCCCGGGCAAGTCTCAGGGCAGCGAGAGGAGGGCAGGACCCCGCTGGGCTGCTCTGTGGGCTTCGTTCTCCCTTCTCCTCCAGCCCCCCGCTGTCTCTAAAGAGCAGTCACACTCCGGGGGGCCTCCAGCGGGTTGCTAAGAATGACTAACCCGGTCGCTGCTTCCCGAGGCGCTGAGCCTTTCAAAGGGTGGCAGCTGTTCCTTTTCATCTCAGCCCGGACTCCCCTGCCAGCCTCGGTCGGGGGCTCCCCTGCATTATGGGGAGCAGGTGTTCCTGGGCCGAGGAACTCTGCACGCCCCTTGCTGCATCCAGGTCCCCGTGCCCTCTGGATAGTCTCAACACCGTGACCCAAGAGATAGGGATGCGAGCTGGTGCCTAGGAGCGCGGGGAGGCCTGGGAGGGTTCCTGCCACTTTCTCCACACCCCAAATGCACGGTGGGGTTAGAGCTGGCTGAGGGGGAGATGGTGGGAATCCAATTTCTCAAGAAACTTCCATCAGCACTGTACTAGTGAGGGCCCTCCCGAGAAACAGAACCAATAGGAGATTTTAGAATATAAAGTACGCTGGTCTGGGAGAATGATACACGGGAGCAGAGGGAAATGGGGACGAGAAAGAAGGAGAGAGAGTTCCAATTATGTTGGAATTCCTGGTTCCAGGAATCCCCAAGCCTTGCCCTTCTTGTGATTTTTTTATGTGAGTGAATCAATTTCAGCTTTTGGCTTAATACGTGCGTATTTGATTTCTGTTGCCTGCGTGGAGAAAGGACCGAGTTCTCCAAGGAGGAAGCGGGAATGGGGCCAGGACTCAGCAAGCACCCGGGGCGCCAGAGGGAAGGAGGCCTCCCTCTCAGGCTGGTGCAAGTCCGAGGTTGGCCTCTGAAGCGAGCGCCTTCTTCCATTCTGTGCCCTCGGCCTCTCGGACCTCCCCTCTCCCCCGCCCCGGCTACAAATGGAAGGCTTGACTTTGGGGGCCTCAAGGATATAATCGCCCACTGATTCATTTGTTTGTTCATTTACTAAGCAAGCATTGATTGAGTGCCTCCTGAGAACCCAAGGCTGTGGTAGGTGCCAGAAGGAGCAGAGACGAGGTTTCTGTCCCTAAGGGGCTGACTCCCTGGCCAGGAAGACAAACGTGGGAAAAATAATAACCTGAGAGATGTGTCTTTTTTTTCTTTTTTAAGATTATTTATTTATTTGACAGATTATTTATTTATTTATTTATTTATTTATTTATTTATTCAATTCATCCAGAGTGGACCAAGGAAGGCTTCCGAGAGGGGTTGGATTTTGAAGGATAGGTAGGTATTAGCCAGTCAAAGAAGTCAGGGGAAGCCAAGAAGAGAGAACAGTCAGCGAAAGGCAGGGAGGCGAGGGAATGCAGTGGGGTGCTTTCAGGGATGGTTAGGTGCCCAGGCTAGCCCACCGGGTGCAATATGGATCTGAGGGACTATAGACGCTTACAACACTAGAGAGAATTCTACAGTGGAGTCTTACCCACTTCATCTTTGGGTAAGTCCCACGCATCAGCTTTTCTTCTGGCCCAGAACAGGTAACCATTTCTTTAGTTGGGCACAAGATGAAGCACTTGGCTCGCATCTAAGGATTTGTACTGCGTGCTAAAATATGTCTTTAAACTGGAATGAAATTCGGTGCCCGGGGATGTTGTTCCATTAGAGTCTGACAAGCGAGAAGGAACTGGGATGGACCAAGGGACCTCAGATTTATAGCTGGAGGGTAGCACACGCTCTCTAGGGCATGGCTAAGTGGGAACAATGGCAGGCAATTGTCTACAGTTTAAAAAAAGTGATTCTCTCTCTCATTATCTCTTGTTACCTACAGATGAAAATTCGCCTATGATGCAATTTTTCTCCGTGCCAGGAGCCACAGCCTCTTAGGAAAGCAGATGGTGGGACCAGCTGCCTGGCTTGAATCCCGACTCCACTCTCCGTGTCCTCGGGGCTTTACTCCTCTCTGCCTCGGTCTCCTCATCCGAAAGATGAGGATAATGATACTGTTAGGAGAAAGAAATTAGTGTTCAAGAGAAAGATTACACATGGGAAGCACTCTCATTTTTTCATAAAGATTGTATTTATTTACATGAGAGAGAGCGAGAGAGAGCAAGAGAGAGCGCAGAGGGAGAGGGGGAAGCAGACTCCCTCCTGAGCAGGGAGCCCGGTGTGGTACTCGATCCCAGGACCCCGGGATCATGACTTGAGCCAAAGGCACATGCTTAACTGACTGAGCCACCCAGGCGCCCCAGGAGACCCTCTTTTAAATGAGAGTCATCGCCATTGTTTCTACTGGTCTATTATTTTAAACTGACTTAAAGCACCCGTGTTACCACTGTTTAGACTGTTTCTGTGGGAAAGGCAGGAACGAGCCTGGTGCCCCCGACAGGAGCCATCGTGGAAGGGTGGATGCCACCGGGAAGGTAGAGGAGACAAAGTTGGGGTTTTGACAGTTGCGGGGAAGGAAGGAAAGTTGGGGAGCCTGACATCCCCTCCCATGCCACCCCCCAGCCCTGGGTCAGGGTTCCAGCACAAATCATCAGTGTATGTCATTCCTCAGTGAGGGCAGTGCAGGGAGGGAAAGGCCAGAGAGCCAAGGTCTCGCCAACAACTCTTCATCTGGCGCATAGCGGGCCAGCTTTGCCCGGAACAAAACACTGAGAACTTTGTCAGGGCTGGCCAGAGGTAACCCCATGGAAGGTTAAGTTGTCTTTGATGTGTCCCCAATTTCCCTGATGTCCCGCTTGCCTGGTCGTAGCCCCACAAGACTAGGGTCTTTGTCCCACGAACTCAGCCGTGGCTCCCGCAAACCCGTTCCTCCCTCTCCCGGCCCATCGGGGCCCTCGGCCGAGCCCTTCCTCCCCTCTCAGACCCCTTCGGCCTCCTGCCAACCAGAGTGCACAGGAGCCTTGGCGCTACCTGAAAGCTTGTTAGAAGTGCAGAATCCTCGTGAATGGCTGTGTATTTCAAAAAGATCCCCAGGTAACTTGTATGCACATTACAGTTTGAAACACACTGAGCTAAACTTAACATGATCGGTTTCTTTTTTGGACTGCTCTGCCCTGGTCCTCGCCAATCCGAAAACTGGCGTCACCCGCTGCGCCCCGGGAATGGCCCTCCTATTACTGGCCTTTGGGTTTGGGTTCGGAGTTCCCCTCACACCTTTGGCCCGTCAGCAGCTGGCCCTTCTCTGCCCTCCCCGTCTCGAGAACATGCTTCTCCCCTGAGTTTCCCATGGCAGCACATATAACTGGAACTGAAGGCGTGGCACACAGCGAAATTAAAAAAAAAAAAAAATTAATTACATTTTAAATTGCTTTTCTAAGTCAAAGTATCACATCAAATTTCAACAGTCAATACAGACTTAAAAAAAAAATACAAAACCCAAACTAAATAATAGTAATACCCTGTTCCTTCCCGAAAGTCAGCCATGCTTCTAGGGTTTTCTTCAGGTATATACTTCTATATGCCACCATTTCTGGATTCAGTTATTTTTAAACTTTATCTTGTGGCATCCTCTTTGGGGTACACGAGGAATTAGCTCTTTAAAAATCTGTCCCCAAAATTTGTCCATCCCTTTCTCCTTCTAGTTCCTTCGTCCGGTTTCCATTTTCACATATTGTAGCTCAGAGTGACAAAGGAGCATCCGAGATGTATTTGTTTGCTTTCCTCCTTCTCCTTGTTTAAGAGTGGTTTTTTGTTTGTTTGTTTGTTTAAGACTTTATTTATTTATTTGAGAGAGAGCGCACTGCAGGGGGAGGGAGAAGCAGGCTCCCCGCTGAGCAGGAAGCCCGATGTGGGGCTCGATCCCAGGACCTTGGGATCATGACCTGAGCTGAAGGCAGACAGATACTTAGCCGCCTGAGCCACCCAAGTGCCCCAGAGAGTGATTTTTGACACAAGGAGGGAGGGGCGAAGTGCTTGATTCTATCATCTTAAAATTCAGCAGACACCTTACAGATTCTTTTCTTAAAGCCCCTCGGCAATCCTTGCTAGTGACAAATTTTACGTTCGCCATATTGTCCCCTCACACGGTTTCCTGTGGGAGGATATGGGCCTTTACTCCCTCTGGATTCCCTACAACCTCCACCCCTCCCCTTCTCTTGCTTCTCCTCCTCTCCTGTGGAGCAGCTCAGGCCTCTCTGTTTCTAGTTCTTTCCAGGGATCTGTTTTCACTCAAATGGTGTACTCATTTCATAGAGCTGCTGCAACACCTTTCACAAACCCGGGGCCTTAAAACAACAGAAATGGATTCTCTCCCAGTTCTGGAAACTGGAAGTTCAAAAGCAAGCCGTCAGCTGGGTCAAGTTCTCTCTGGAGGTTAGGGAAGAATCTTTCCTTGTGTCTTCTTGGCTTTTGGTGGTTGCCAGCAATCCCTGTCCTTCCTCGCCTACAGCTGCCCCACTCCGGTCCCTGCTCCGATGTCACACATCCTGTGGACTTCTTCCCTCTGTACGAGCCTGTGTGTTTTCAAATCCTCCTCTCCTTACAAGCTCACCAGTCACCCTGGATCTAGGACCTGCCTTCAGCCGGCGTGACTTCATCTTAACCTGATCAGGGGACGTGAGTCTTGAAGAGATACTATTCGACCCCCTACAAATGGTTTATAACATGTTTTGCTGAGCCAAGACTAGTTCTCTCCCTAAAAAGAACTCCCCTTTTAGCTCCTAAAGTAATATGTTTTCTTCTCACCGCAGGAATTGTTTAATTTCTTAGGCCTATTAGTTTTGTTTCTCCAATTATTCTCAAGTGACATTATCCTCGGGACCCCTGCCGTGCCGAGCTCAAGGCTGTGCTTCACAGTTAGGTGATCAGTAAATATAGAAAATAAACTGTGCTCTCATATTTGCCTGATGCCCTGGTCGATCTGTTCTCTGGTGGGAGAGTCATCTCACTCTCTCTAAAACTGATGATTATTGCCCTCTCAAAGCTTCCGCATTATAAGAGTTCCCATGGGCAGCCTTTTGTGGGTCCTCAGTGATCACCAAAGAAAATTAAAACTTAGCCCAACATATAAAGCTCTCTGCAGTCGGGGGCGGGGGCACTTTTCTAGACTTTTCTGCCATTCAGCTTTTGCTGTCTTTGCCCATTCCCCAAACCAGCCAGTTCTTTCTTAGTTCGGTGCTTTTGTTTAGCCGGGCTCCCTGCCAGAGTTGTCTCCTTTCCTCTATCCCCCCGCCTTTCCCATCCCCCAGTGAACTTCTATTCATCCCTCAAGACCCAGTTCAAGAGCCACTTCCTCTGTGAAACCTTTTTTAATGGCCATAAGCGGAATTCCGGTGAACTTCTATTCACTGGTGGGTCCTGTCATGCTGACTAGGCACAGTGCCTGGCTTAGAGTAGGCTCGGTTAAATCTGCCCAAGGAAGCCATAATGGTGGCATTGATGGCAAACAGGCAAAGAGCCTTTGAGGGTTTCTCAACCCATACCCGGGGAACTCCCACATAATTTCTTAGCACAGTGACTGGGAATTAGAGGAGGGACTGAGTGATTGTGTCATTAATTCAAACTCTATTATTTAAGAATCAATGCAAGGTGACAATCTTTTATGATTTTTAAACCCCAGACAATATAGGGTAGCCATTTACCTGTGGGAGGCTGGGGAGAGTAGAGTTCTGGAAAAGAGGAGTGACTCCTTCTGTCTTCCCTCTCAATGTCTTAACTTGGCTCATTCAAATCTTGGGGACTTATTGCAATAAAGCTCAAGATCTAGGCAACTATAAAAAATAGAGAGCTCAAGGGCTGATCGTTCCGTCATCATCTCCCTCACACCAAGCCG
Source organism: Potos flavus (assembly GCA_028534135.1). Lineage (NCBI taxonomy): Eukaryota > Metazoa > Chordata > Mammalia > Carnivora > Procyonidae > Potos > Potos flavus. The sequence goes on along the minus strand of CM052899.1, from coordinate 159,055,975 downwards.
TCTGTCACTCTTCCCTCTTAGTGAGACAGATACCTCGGGCACCTTGCCTATGGCTCTCCGATCTTTCAGTGTGCTTCTTTTCCTTCCGCTGCCAGTATATGCATCTCTGTACTTAGGGAGCTTTTGTCCGAGGTCATGGAAGGCAGTTCTTCCTTCCTTCCTTCTTTCCTTCCTTCCTTCCTTCTTTCCTTCTTTCTTTCTCTTTCTTCCTTCCTTCCTTCCTTCTTTCCTTCCTTCCTCCCTCCCTCCCTCCCTCCCTCCCTCCCTCCCTCCCTCCCTCCTTTCTTTCTTTCTTTCTTTCTTTCTTTCTTTCTTTCTTTCTTTCTTTCTTTCTTTCTTTCTTTCTTTTCCGTCCTTCCTTCCTCCCTCCCTTCCTTCCTAGATTTATTTATTTATTTAGTTGAGAGAGAGCGAGAGCACCCACATGAATGAGGGGAGACGCAGAGGGAGAGAATCTCAAGCAGACTCCCTGCTGAGTGTGGAGCCCGATGGGAGCCTCGATCTCAGGACCCATGAAATCATGACCTGAGCCAAAACCAAGAGATGGGTGCTTAACCGACTGAGCCACCCAGGTCCCTGGAAGGCAGCTCTTTCTATGAGCAGCAGGTCAGAGTGCCAAGGAATCAAACTGTGGGCACAGCCCTCCACCAGTGATTTCCAAAGTTGCTGGATAGATGCCCCAACCCCTTATCTCTTGGCTGGGGCTAACCCAGGTGTGCATATTCAAACTTCCACCTGGAATAAGACCTTGTCGCCTCCTTCGGTGGCAGGCTTGATAATGCACTATTTTTTGGCTGCCTTTCCTTGCCCATATCCCTTCCCACTCCTCTTCTGCAGTTTCCTGGGGCCACTGTCCCCATATTTTGAGTGCAGATTTGCACTCAGATCCTTGTGTCAGAGTCTGCTCCTCAGAGAACGCAAACCAAGAAGAAACATGGCAACTTCGGTCTCTTGAACTTCTGCTCTTTTCTCTTCTTACCATTTGGGTTCTCCTTGCCTCTAATCTATGTAACCTTTTTAAAAACTCATAGCTCTGCTCTCATGGCTTTTGCTTTTTCATTTTAATAATTATTTCTACTTTCTCATAATCTGCACCGTCTGTCACTCCTCATGGCCCTCCTTCCCTATTACGGTGCTACATCTCCAGTCCTTTCACTCACTATTCCCACTGCTAACAGCCTCGTTCTTTTCTAATTTCTCAGTTCAAATCCCTTGGAGGAATTTGATGGGCCGGCTCATCTTTTTTGTATAGAGACTTGGCCAGTGCACTGATTGGCTGCGGCGGGGTCAGCTGATCACAGCCGGTCCAATCAGCTGTGCGAAGGCAAGGAGACGGGACAGGAAGTGCCAGAAGTTTTGCCGGTCGACACTGAGGAGGCAGTTGTGGATGGTTTAGCCCCTCCCGTAGTCTTTTATATGGACAATTGATGTTTTCTCCATTTATTTTGAATGTAACTTCAACTTCCTAATAAGATTGTCCCACTAAATCACTCCAGTGGTGAAATTCTAAAGCCACCATGAGTCGGTGTAAATTAACACACGGCCACGGAGGACCTGGATCTTCAGCCGAGTTGTGGGCAGGAACTTCCTGTGTATAATGAAGCCAATGCATTTGATAGGGTTAGTGCCCCCAGCCTGCTGTGAAGGAAAAAAAAAAGAAAGAAGAGAGAAAAAAAAAAAGGAAAGAAAAAGAAAAAAGAAAAAATCTGCAGGGAGTCCCAACGCAATGAGATAATCACTCCTTGCATTTTCGGACCTTTTCCTCGTGTGTGTCTGTGCGTGCGTGCGTGTGTGTGTGTGTGTGTGTCCATTTAGAGGGAAATATTTCTTCCCCATAATAAGAGGATTGTCCTACATATGCTGCTTTTTATAACCTGCTTTTTTCACGTTATCACTGAACACTTTTCCGTGTCATTAAATATGCTCCTACAGCCTCATTTTAGTGTCAGCCTGGCCCTCAGACACGGGCCTTCGGGCCCTGCTGAGCTGCCTTCTCAACCCTCCCCTCCCCGGGACACTCAGCTGTGAAAGGCACCGATGGATACAGAGAAATCTAATGAGCTCATCTTCTTCCCACTCCATTTCAGCCAATCCTGTGCCCATGGCCGCCATGTGGGGCCTGGGCAGCAGGAGCTTTCCCGCCGGCCCCAGACCCTCCGGGGAAATGACCAGTCAGCTCTGCAACTTCCTTGTTCCCCACATGCTTCCTGCAAAGCCAGCTCAGGACATGGTAAACTCAAATCATCACAAAACTGGGGCTGGAAAGCTCCCGTGGGAGACCGTTGCAGCGCCTCTGAGTGAGAAATGAGGAACCAGGTCCAGAGAGGGGAAGTGACATGCCCACACTTGGCCAGGGAGTGGGTGGCAAGGTGAGGGTTGAAGCCCCGTGTCCCTGTGGCCAAGCCTGGTCTCTCCTTACCCCCATCCCATCGCCTGTCAGGAGTTGGGGTTCTCCTCGTCCACCCCTCCATCCTGCAAGGCTGGGTCTCCATGGTGTTCCCCAGCCCCAGCCAGAGCTTGGCCGCTTAAAACCCCAGCCCGAGGATCGACCTTGGGGAATGCTGCTGTCCCTCTCCTGCTCCCCCATCCCCACCCCAGCCTCCTTCTGGATCAAGGCCTGGTTTCACATCCCCGGGTGTAGTGTGGCTACAGCAGCTGCCTTTCTGGCTCTGCAGATGCTGTGCCTTGGGGCTCAGTAAACATTCCACCCAGGACAGGCCTTCCTGTCTCTGGGGCCTACGCGGGTGGAGCGCCTGGGCTCTGGAGAAGCAAGGAGAGCGCAGCTTTGCAGACTGTCGCTAAGCCCCAGGGACGTTCTTCCGGCCTCCAGGCTCTCTGAGTGGGGGGGGGGGGGGGGGGGGCAGACTGCAGTGCTTGGAGCTGCCCCAGGAGTCAGGGACAGGGACACCCCTGCTTTCCAGCTGCACTGCCCTTCGGAGATGCCCTCAGGGCCGGCCCGGCCCCACCGCAGGCGCCCTCACCCCCGTAGGAGTCGCTGGTTACCAGGGGAACCCGGAGGAGGCATCGGCCCAGTGCGATTAGAGGAGGAGCGTGCCCTTGGGGAGCAGTTCTTCCAGCTGAAAGCTAGTTCACTAAGTGTGAAATGGGAGAAGGATTATCCCAGCACCCCATCTGCCATTCTCAGGCGTCTTGGGCTCTGTGCCTGATTGCAGGACCCTGGGGGCCTTGAATTTAAGCAGCACGAGTGGACTTCCAGGCCTTATGTCCCCCCGTTGCAGAGCTTGACCCCAGCCTCAGAGATCCCCCAGGGCCCAGGCCTAAGGCAGAGCTGGGCCGAGCCCTTTTCTCATCCTGACAGCCGGCAGGCAGCCAGCGACGAATTTCCTTCCCACCCCCAGCCCTGCTTTCCAGACGCAGGCTGCTTTTACCCCGTTGTCTAGCTGGGGTCTTTCTTCCAGGGGGAACCATCTAGTGGGATAGGAGTTTTCTGACAGTTCAGACACATTAGTTATTTCTCTCCTTAAAGCGCACGCTGCCTTGTTTCCTCTTCAATCCGCTTGCTCCCGTGCACATCTTCTTATGTGGTAAGTGGGACCAGAATGTTCCTGGTGGCCATTTCATTTGCTAAGTGCTAACCCAGTTTTCTGATCCTCTAACAGACAAGAGAAGGGAGACAATGCGGGACCCTGGGGACATGAGAGATGGGCCAGCTCTCCAGTTGAAAGCACAGGAATAGATCTATCTTGATTTCCCTGATGATTGGATGCAAAGCTCGATGGCCACCAATCCTTCACTCGGGAGTCCCTCCGCCTGAAGCCCTTTGCTGAGCCTCACGCCCTACCTCCGGGCTCAGAAACTGGAATTCTTACTCTACCTTCTTGATGACTTTGGAAAGGCCACTGTGATTCCCACTCTGCCAAAGACAGTGTCCAGTTTCACCCCAGCAAGCCAACCCGTGTAGACTGCTTCCACCGTCACGGTGGGGAAAGGAGAGAGGCACCTCTGTAGGAAGGGGGATGCCTCCTGATGGGCCTGGGGCATCTGATCTGGCACAGGGGCGAGCGGTTCAGACTTCGGTAGCCAAGCAGAAGCAGGGAACCCGGAGGACAGGGTGGAGAGCCAGGGATGTGGTGAGGGGCGTTGAATGAGGAAAGAATAGAGGGGGTACCCCGGACGACCAAACCCCAAATTCACCGGTCCTGCTGCATGCAGTGGGAAATGGCGGGGGGCGGGGCGGGAGGAGCAGACCCTGCCCAGCTCTGCCTAGCGGGAAGGCAAGGGGCCAGGGCGGCCAATTTCCCAAGGCAGGACCAGCGAGGCAGGGCCAGTGCAAAATGAAACCGCCGGGCCCTGTGTTCAAAACTTGTTACGAACTTCCAGTTGGAGACTGCAGAGCATTAAACCAAGTGTGGGGCCCTGGCGAGTGCCTAGGCGGCAGGCTGTGGAGCCCACCCAGATTTCTGGGCTGGGTCGAGTGTTGGGATGGGTCACTGGGCTGATTCAGAGGCCATGGATTGGATTAAAAACAAACTAGGGGAGGGACGCGATCGGATTAAGCCCAGGGATGGATGTTACCTCTGTACCAGCTAATTATTGAGCCCCTCCTATACATCAGGCTTTCTTCTAACGAAGTGTGTGTTCTCCAGTTCAATCTTAGGATGACTGTAGGGGGCAGGGACTATCGTCATCATCGTCATCTCCCAGAGGAGGACGCCAAGGCACTGGAAGGTAAAGGAAAGTGATGTAAGCTTCGTGAGCCTTCGTTAAGCGACAGGCTGAGTAGTTTACTCAGAGGTACGGAGCTCCTAACTTGGAGACAGGTTTGCGTGCAGGCCCAGGAGCCCGGACCCTGAGCCATTCCACTGCAAACAAAGAGCACATCTCAGCAAAGGGACACTTCTTTACAAGGAGCCGTCTCGCTGTGGCAAAGAATGTTCTCACAGAGGTATTCAGAGGCGCATGGGCTGGAGACATTTGGAAACAGGCAGGAAGGCCCTTCATAGAGGGGAACGCAGCACTGCCGTGGAGTGGAGTGAAATAATCAGAATCACACAAGTCACGGCTCTCTCGGTCGTTGTCATGGGTCTTGGCTAAAAGCCTGCCATACCAGCGTCATTAGATCCCGGGATGCTGCTAGCTGGTGCCTATTCCACAGAGAAGGAGAAGGAAAGAAGAACAAGATCATGGAGCTTGAAGCCGACGCTCCTCAGAGTCAAGGAGACGGACGTTGAACCCAGGTCCAGCTGCTTCCAAAGTCCTCGCTTCCAACAGCCATACCCGATGGACTGACTCTTAAGGCCCCTCCCACCCCGAGATGCTGGAATTCTGAATCTCCACGGGGACAAGATACCATATCTGCCCGGGCGATTTCCCTCCGAGCTCGTGTTGATATTTTTACGGACAGCTTGGAGATGGCCGGGGGGGCCCAGAATCTGTTCCCTGTCTTGAATCAGTCCTCTGGAATTTTGGCCCAGACCCTGGCCAGGCCGTTCTGACTCTTTCTCCCTCGAATTTGACAATCTGGGTTTTATGTAAGTGCTGGTGAGAGCCGATGCTTCTGATTTCATCTGTATTTAAACAGACAGCTTTGTGAGTTCTGGCCTCATGTCCTGAAAAGCTCATGGACTCTCACCTTCTCTGAGCCAGGAGTCTGCGGCAGCCCCTGCACTCGGACTGAACCCCACGATTCCACCCTTGACATTGTGGGCTAAAGCCCAGTGGACAGAGCTCTGGTTTAGGATTTAACTAGAGCCCGCTCCAGGTTTCTCTCTCCACTTCCAAACTGGCCCCTAAGGATGCCATCGTCTGGCTCCAAAGCCACACGTACCGGCGGATTCTTAAGGATCTGATCCCCAAACACGTGCCAGGCTCCGGCTCACCCGTCCCCATCTAGATACCCAGTTCCTACTGCATTAGCTTCCCGTACCGGCCATCACAAAGTACCCCCAACCGGGTGGCTTAAAACGAGAGAAATGTCTTCTCTCTCAGTTCTGGAGCCCAGACGCCCGACGTTGAGGGATCCATGGGGCCACGCTCTCTCTAAAGGCTCTGGAGGAGAATGTGTTCCGTGCCCTCCTCCTGGCTTCCGCGGCCAGAAATCTGTGGTATTCCTTGGCTTGTAGACACAGCTCTTCACTCTCGGCCTCATGGTCGAGGGGGCCATAGTTCAACCCACAGTATCCCCCACATCTCCATCAGGATACTGCTAGGGACACGTTTCCGGTGCATTGGCTCCGTTCGTCCTGTGAGCCTCACCTCGACCCGAGGAAGTAGGTTCTACCACCTCCACTGGACAGATGAGAAATCAGACGGCCAGAGACGTTAGGCAGCTTGGCCAAAGTCACACACAGCCACCAAGAGCAGAGCTGAGACCCACGCCCAGGACACGAAGCAGCACGGTTCTCAGGATGTGATGAGTAGGAAAAAAGAAGTCTGAGGCCGCCCGTTGAGAGCAGGGCACGCCGAAACAACTCGGCACTTCTACAAAGGGGCACGCACGGTCCGTGCTGGACGGCCTGGCTGCAGACTCCTTTCCTTCATGTGAGATCTTTTCTCTGAAACCCAGTTTCCTCCTCCGTAAGACAAGGTCATGGAGGCTGCCCTCCTTCTCTCAAGGAATACCTGGGAGGGCCCATACCCGGACTTGCGCCAGCCCCTCGGAAGCCCCGTGTACAAGTGGGGTAACCGCCCATCCACCCGGTCTGCGCTCCCTTTAGCTCTTTGCCCAAACGCCACCACATCAGAGAAAGCTTCCCCAATCACCGTCTCTAAACTAGCGCCATGCACCCTGCCGTCCCCTTTATCTCGGTCCCCGGATTTCGGGCTACTTGGCACATTTATTGGCTTATGGTCTAGCCCACCTACTTTAAAGATTCTTTTTTTTTTTTTAAGGATTTTATTTATTTATTTGACAGAGAGAGAGAGATCACAAGTAGGCAGAGAGGCAGGCAGAGGGAGAGGGGGAAGCAGGCTCCCTGCTGATCAGAGAGCCTGATGCGGGGCTCGATCCCAGGACCCTGAGATCATGACCTGAGCCGAAGGCAGAGGCTTTAACCCACTGAGCCACCCAGGCGCCCCTAGCCCACCTACTTTAGAATGTAAACTTGGAGGGAGCAAAGGCTTCGTCTATTCTGTTCCCTTTTGCAGCCCCAGTGCCGACAACAGTGCCTGATACATAGCAACCACTCGTTAATATTCATCAACTGAATAAATGAGTAGCTTAATGTAAAGTTGGCCGTTCCTCCTCATGATTGGAGTGGGAACACGTTTTCCACTGGAACTAAGCTCCATGAAAGCCGGAGATCACGGTCCTTTGATTCATTTTCACATTCCCATTTTTTGCCGGGCACGAGGCAAGGTACTTGACAAACATCTGTTAAATGAATGGTGTGAGGACAAGGCTGCTGGACAGACGGAGACCCCACTGTGCCCTGCTCTGGGGAATGAATGGCCAACGAAGGCTGTGGTTGCACAGGTCTGTGAACTGGACCTGCGAGGCTTTGGGATGGTAGGAGAAGGAAGGGGTGCTTTCTAGCTCAGAGAGACAGAGATGGGCTGCGCGAGCAGGTGGGGTGACAATGAGCGAGGCTCGTCTGCAAAATGAGGAGAGCTGCCTCTCCTTTGAACAGGGTTGGCATCCAGAGGCAAGGAGGCAGATTGGCTGCATCTGATTATGGGTTACTTAAATGCCGGGTGAAATGAAACACAGAGTTTCTCCCCAGCCATGTGCATCAGGGACTTCACTAATATGCCACTAATAAACAAATGACGTAAAGTGTGGCATGATAGGAGCTATTGGGTTTAGCTTGCTCTCCCCCACCCCCTCCAGTATCATCTGCCATCTCAGGCTCCGCAAAGGCCAGGGCAGGTCTTGAAATAACTTCTCAGGCAATTAAACCACATCCAATTTTATAAGTCTGAATATGTCAGAGGATCCTGTTACCTCCGTCTTTGGGCCCGGAAGCCAACATTTCCTCATCAAACCTAACGGGCTCGAAAGAGGAGCTGACATCTGGGGAACAGAACAGGCATGCTGTCTCCTGGCTCCTGTCTCTGATTTCTGGTTGCCGAGCAGCTTGGGTCTGACTCTCGGGGGGTGCTGGGATTTCAGGGGCGGTGGGGGGAAGCTCCCTCTCCTCCAGCACCCCCGGGATGCCAGGGATGCCTTTAATGCAGGTCAGTACCTTTCATTTCATTGCAGAAGGACAGGCCTAGAATTCAAAGTGCCCCAGGAGAAGCGATATACTGGTTTGAATTAATACCAAAGCGCAAATGACTAGCGCAGACCTTTGGTCCCTCGAGGGCAGATTTTTAGAAAGCCGGGAGAGGAGAGGTGGTGTGGGGACATGAATGGGCTTTATCCAAGCCCAGTTCTTCCTCTTACTCCCCATGGGGCTTTGAACAAGTTAATTAACCTCTCACTGGTAAAAACACGAGAGCTCTGCTTTGACTGGACTCAGCTGCCTACAGCTGCCCCCAGGTGCCAATCCCCACCCACATCCCCATGCCATTTCTCAGGGACCTTTTGGTCTGGAAAGTTCCTCTCCCCTTTTTCCACCTGACTCCTTCTCATCTTTCTGTTCCCCTGGACGTCTGCCTGGGGTCGGATGGCCAACTGTGTGTTCGCATAGTAAACTCAACAATTCATACCCCTCTCCCTGCCACGTACACACACCGGACAGAACCTGGAGGGCGGGGGCCCTTTCTCACTCTCCTCTGAGTCACCGTTAGGGACTCAGCAATTGTTTCTCCAGTCATTGAGAATTACTTCTGTGAACAAAAAGTTTCCAAAACATGGAAAGAAAGCAAGAAAATGACTGCGTGCCCTTTCAGTGTCGTGCCGAGGCATCCAGGTTCACCAAGGATGATTTAATTCCCTGGGAAAACTTGCCCATATTTGACTTTGCTGTTTGCTATTGGATAGAGCCCAGACAGTAAATGTTGCACATTAACTTGCAGATTTTTGCCTTGTAGAGATGATGGTGGAGATTACTTCCTCCTGGTAGAAAAGACAACCTCGGACTTCATGGCCACATAGCATAGTAAACATTTGTACCTAAGCTGACAATCTTATTCTACATCCTTTTGTCTTTTTTTTTCTTGCCTACAAATACCTCAAATAATCTATAAATCAGGTCTGTCACCATAATGGTTCCCTTGGTATTTAATGAGTTCAGTAAGACTTTGACTTGTGTTCATTCTATACTTTCTAAGAGGCATTTTTTTTAAGAGGCATTTTTTTTTAAGAGCCATGTTTTTAACTCCTTAAAAATCATATTTTGACATCTTGCAGGAATTTTGAGTGGTCTAGATAATAGCAACCCCCAACTGTTTTCTTAAGAGCTAAGCATTATGCCAATGCTTTATATCTTTCATCTCATTTAATCCTCGACACCTTATAAAGCAGATCTTTATTTTATCAGTGAAGAATCTCAGGCTCAGACGACTCAGAAGCTTGGCAAAGCCAGGGGCACGCATTATGTGCCAAGAACTTTACTTGGCCTTTTGTTCAATCCTCATGAAGACCCTAGGACAAGGGTATCATAATACCCACTTTGTCCGTTAGAACACTAAGGTTTAGTGTTTTTTTCTCTGCTCAAGCTATCACCATGTATAAATGGTTAAGTCAGGATTAGAAATCCAACCCTCACCTACCACTCTACACTTCTTCACTGACCCAGTGACTTAGCTCATGGGAAAGTTCATGATGCCTAGCACATTACACAAAATGTTAGTTTCGCTTCTGTTGGGAAGTTCCGTGGTGAGGAGGTGAGGTTGAGATCGGTAGATTGCCCCATGAGATTATAATCATTTTCCCCTTCTTCTGTAACATAGATTCCACCATGTTTAGCTGGGCCCCGACCATCCCAAATAAAGATGTTTCCTAGTCTGCGTGGCAGGTGTGTGTGGCCATGTGATTAAGGGAAATTGCCACATGGCTCTTTTAGGAACCTTCCTTAAAAAGTGGTTGGTGAGCCCCTTTTTCTCTATGCCTTCCTCCATCTACCCTCCAGTAACATGAGTGTGATGTCTGGAGCTCTAGCTGTGGTCTTGTGCCATGGGGATGATCCTGGCTCTTGAGAAGTTTAAGGGATAAACTGAAAAAAGCATGGGTCCCTGGGGGCTTGGCCAAGTACCACACCAGCCCTGGACTCCTGGCTTCCTGGCTTTTATGTGAGAGAGAAATAGTTGTCTGATGAAAGCCACTGTTCTTTTGGGTCCCTGTTGTTTCAGCCAAATGTAATCCTGATAGAGCACGAAGAATGAAGATAGATGGAGTTTCACAGGCAAAGATGGCCTTCTTCACCGAAGTGTCCAGGGATGGTCTCGATTCTAAAAACCAACCAGAAAGGCCCTGGAGAGCCCAGCGGCTGGAATTGTCAGGGAGACAGATGTTGAGCGGGTTCTGCCAGCCCCGACTCGCCCTGACTTGCGTCATCGCACCTTCTGCCAGGCCGGCCCTGCCCACGGAGCTTATGGCGTTAACAGGAGCTGCCTGCAAAGACATCTAGGCTCCACACAGGCATCCCCAATCTCTCCGCTTCTCAGGGCAAAGAAATGGCACGTCACCAAAACCATAATGAGGAAATCTATCAAGCGCTGAGTTCTCTTCTCAGTGAGCATGAGGAGGAAATACCTTCCGTTCGGCTCCTCCGGGCTTTGCCCACTGGCAGTGCAAGAATAAAACACGCTGATCTCTTCAACGGAGACGGATAAGGCAAGGTGCAGAGCCTCTGTTCTTGCTAGAGATTGAAAATTCAGCTCTGCCTCCTCCTAGGCCTCCAGAGAAAGAGAGGGAGAAGGATACGCTTCCCTTGCAGATTTAGAGCAGCCTTCAGAAGTCTGGGAGATGACATCAGTTGGTGGTGTGTGTGTGTGCGTGTACATGTGTGTGCTTTGAGACTCCTCAAATGAAGACACCAACAGAGGTGTCATTCCCCGCCAGGACTGTGTCAGCCTCGGCTGCCAGGTGCCCTCTCCTGGTGGCTGGCTGCCCTGGGTAATGTCCTGCTATGTGATCTTGGGTACAATATTGTATGCCTCAGTTTCCCACCAGTGAAATAGAAATTATGACAATGCCTGTTTCCAAAGGCTATTATAAAGACTAAGTGATATATTCTAGGTAAAGCTTTTAGATTTCCAGCACATAGTAAGTACTCAGTAAATGTTGCTTGTTCTTATTGTTATGGAGTAATAATGATACCGTTAACACTTAGAGCTCTCCCTGCATGCTAGGCATTGTGCTAAGTCTCCAACATGTATAAGCTCTTTATCCTTACAACGCTGAGGGCTACTACTGTTACCTCCCCATTTTATTGACAAGGAGACTGAGACACATTTGGGGCCCCAACCCAGGCTTCTGCCCCATGCCCATGAGAAAGGAGAAAGGAGGGCATCCTGACTCCTTACTGACTACTGGTCTCATCTGACCCCAGCATTCTTGATACCTTCCCACCTCTGGCTTTTAAAAGGCTGCTGCCTTGGCCTGCCTCATCTCCCCAGATCCATCTCAGCCCTCCTGGACACCTTCTCAGCCCCCGTCACCCAGGGGCTATCTGTCTATCACCCAGCCCGCTGTTTCTGTGTGTGCTCTGGTTCCTTTGGTGAGGATCTATTCCGTGGTTTCCTTGTTTTCTCTCTTTCTGCAGATTAGACTGCAAGCTCCATGCAGGCAGGGTCCCCCCACCTTCCCTGTGGATGCCCGGCGCACAGTAGGCATGCAATAAATATCGAACATGTCCTCAGGTCTGAATAGGACTAAGAGAAGGGATTTTCCTTCAGATGTGGCATGCCTCCAGCGAGCCCTGCAGACACTGGGACTTTCCTATGATAAGCAGAGCTGGCATGAGTGGGCCCTCGCTGCCTGCCTGGCCCGATTCAAAGCATCTGATATCTCACTTAACCTTACAACCACCTAATGGGATGTGCCTTCACCTCCGAGGGCCACCCCAATGAAAGGTCATAGCCTGGGGGCCCTAGACAACAGAAATTATTTTCTCACAGTTCTGGAGGCTGGAAGTCCAAGGTCAAGGTGTCGACAGGGTTGATTTCTCCAGAGGCCTCTCTCCTTGGCTTGTAGACGGCCTCCCCGACATTGTGTCTTCACATGGCCTTCCCCCTGTGCGTGGCCTGGTTTCCTCCTCTTATAAGGATGCCTGTCATATTGGAAGACGCTCTACACCAAGGACCTTGTTTTCCCTTAATTACCTCTTTGAAGACCTTGGCTCCAAATACAGTCACACTTTGAAGCACTGAGGGTTAGGACTTAAAGATTAAATTCAGGGGAGGGGAGCACAATGCAGCCCATAATGGGTTAGGTGCATTATTATCCTATTTTTCAGTTGGGGAAACTGAGGCACAGGAAGACTGGGGAACTCACCCAGGCCCATAACTAACAGAGGGCGCTGCCCCTACCCAACCACAGCCAGCAGAAGTGGTGTTGGCCATTAGCCTCTCTCTTCCTTCCTGGAGGAAATCGGGGGTGACACAAATTGCCCAAGGCCACTTAGCCGACAGGTGGTGGAGTGAGAACTCTAACCGGAGTATTCTGGCTGGGAGTCCAACGTCTTTCCAGAGCCCCACCTCTGTCTCCCTGAAGCAGCTCCTTCCATAGGAAAAGGGGCTAGTAATTGGTCCCACGAAGTCAAGGGCGAGTCTTGGAATACAACAGTTTTTACATTGACATTACGGGGAGGTTAATGAAAATGTGGTTCCCTCCAGCACCTCTGACAGGAGCCTTTTATGAATGGCTCTTGTGGTTCAGAGCTGCCCCAGGCAAAGCTGGGAAGAAAGAAGCAGAGTTCACCTCCCTCCAAGATTCCCTCTCCCCGCTACCTGCTGCCCTCTTCCCTTGAAACAGCAAGAGCTGCCATAATAATACTAGCACTTTCTGAATGATGACTGTGTGCTAGGCATTTTTATGCATTCATTTCTTTAATCCTCTCAATGACTCTACAGGTCAGGGAATGGCATTATTATCATCCCTATTTTATACAGAACAAAATCAAGGCACGGCAGTTGCCCGGAGTCCCCCAGGGAGGATTTGGTGGAGGCTGGATGGAAACCCAGGCAGCTGGCTCCCAGCCTAAGCTGAGGTCCCCTCCTGCACCCTGGGAGGGGCGCAGCTGACAGCAAGTTAGTGGCCAACCTCTCCCCAACGACTCCTTCACTCGTTCCTCTGTCATCCATCCACTGAGAATTTCTGGCACCTCCTCTGTCTGTCCTGGCCCGGGCCAGCACCTGGTTCCCCCTTCTCGGGCCTCCAGTCGTGGGGGGCAGGAGAGCCCTTAAAGAGACAGTACGGACCCTGCATAACAGGAGTGTGTCCGGATGGTCTAGGGCAAGGAGGGGAATTCCCTGTCTGTGGAAGTGAAGGGAGGCTGGAGTGGGGCAGTGACGGATATGCTGGGTCTTGAAGGAACTGGAGGAGTTTGCTGGGCAAGGAAAGGGATTCCACCACTGGCGTGTGTGGAGCTGGGGGTAGGGTGGGTAGGAGGGGAGTCCAGAGGAGGAGCTGGGGATGCCAAGCTACAAAGGGGGGGTTCATCTGAGAGGCCGTGGCATTTTAAGGCCCCTGTGAGACTGGAAGAAACGTGACCTTCCAGCTCCGTAGTACCCGCTCCTCCTCCTGAGACTAAAATCCCAAGTCCCCACCGTGGCCTGGAATGCTGTCCATGACGTAGCCTCTCAGCCCGGGCTCCTACCTCCCGGCCTCATCTCCCACCCCTCTGTCGTCCCCAGCTCTAACTGCCATCCTACTCTTCCTTAAACAGGCCAAGCATGTGACAGATACCTTGGACATGCCGCTCCCTCTGCCTGGAACTCTCCTCCCCTCTAGCATAGTTCCGTGTAATCGGCTAATGACATGCAGCCGAGCTGTAGCGTGGATCGCAATAAACTCTCGTTAAATGAATGAACGAGCTCTCCTTTATTATATTCCAATTCATTGAAAGTAAGTATACGGACAGCTCTCAGCTGTCCAATTGTGCTGAATAATTAAGCAGGACGCACTGCTCCCCTTCGGGCTGCCCAGATCACCCATTAACTCTGGGCTGTTCCCGGTTGGCCAGCACCACCTCCCCGAGCAAGCGAGCCGGGCTGGGCTGCAGTCAAAGGGAGGCCGCTTAGCAACTGAACTGCTCCCCAGCCCGCGGCTGCTTCTAACAACCCGGCTGCCACACGCACGTCTCAGCAGCAGAAAAGGAGCCGTGAAATTGCCTGAATTGAAAGCTGATGGGAAAGTAAAAGGGGGCCTGTCAAAACCCAACCTAAACCCAGAGACAAAAGGCAATTCCTTCTAGCACCTTCCGCATGTTCCTGACGCTGGAAGGGGGGAGGGATGTCTCTCCCAGTTCCAGCCCTACCTACACCTCCCTTTCCCTTTGCGGGGGAGGGGTACTGGAGAGCGGCCTGACTGCTGAGTGACCCTGGCCTTGGGCCCAAATGCAATCACTGGCCGTGTTATTAGGGAGAGATGGTGCTTGACACATTTTGGATGATCAAATAGCAATAAGGTCTTTGACGAAAAAGACACACGCACGAAAATCCTATTTCCTCGCCTGGAAGTACTGTGGCAAAATAACTTGTTTCGGTAGGTACGAATTCATTCATTTCTGAACCACGCGAGCAGACAATTGTGGGCTCCCAAATCTTGCACCCTGCCTCGGCGCTCAAGTTTCTTTCTCCCATTATTATTATTCTTTCCTGTTGAATGACAATATTAGCTGATTATAAGTAAATCAAGGCCCTTTCCAGCAGTTGCAGCTGAAAATTCATTTTCAAGATTAAGCCTGATTGCAGAGTGTCTTAATAACTAAGCCATTTACGCCCAGAATCCTGGTGATGAAATTGGGGCTTAATGAACCCTGAAACAGCTACCCTTTTCTTCCCGACAAGAAGAAGAAAACACATGGCTCTAAATCTTAAGTGTGAGCCAACAACTGGTTGTGAAATTGTTATTTAGAGATGGGGGGGGGGGCACTCTGGAAAGCAGATGGCTTCACACCTCAGGAGAGAGATTTTTTTCTTAGAACCAGCTCAGGTAGCCCCGGAGAGATCCTGGAGATGAAATCTGGACGCCAAGTTTCCAGTGATTCTGTGCGTGCGGATGGTGGGTTTTACACACCCAGAATGTCCAATTTGCACGGAGCCCCTTGGGGGCTAGATGATGGTCTGGCAGCCTTTTCGGGCTCTCCTGGCAATGGGCTCAGGAGGTTTACTCCTTGAAGATTGCAAGACAAAGTGATTTCCCAATATTTGTAAATTGGCAAGTTGTGAAGTTGCCGAGAAGGCAAACGGGGGTTGGAGAGCCCAGGCAGGTGGTGGCTTGAAACCCCAGCTCGGGGCTGCGCGCCCAGCCTATTCTGCATTCGGACACTAGATGGCGCCAGCAGCCTGCCGGGCTGAACTGCCTCCTTCCGCGCGGTGGGATCTGAGGAGCAGGCTTTCTCAGAACCTCAGAGTGTGACTGTGTTTGCAGATAGGGCCTTTACAGAGGCCTTTATGGGTGGGCCCTTATTTAATATGACAGGTGTCTTTATAAAAAGAGGAGATGATGATACAGACACACACAGAGGGAAGGCTGTGTGACGATACTAGAGGAAGGTGGCCATCTACAAGCCAAAGAAAGAAGCCTGAGAAGAAACCAACTCTGCTGACACCTTGATCTTAGACTCCAAGCCTCCAGAAATGTGAAAAATAAATGTCTGTTGCTTAAGCCCCCCAGTCTTTGTTTCGTTATGACAGCCCAGCCAACTAATACACATGTGTTGGCTGAGGCTGTGAGCCTGCGTCCCAGCTTAGCGCCTCCCTCTGATCACTCCTGCTTCCTTCCCTTCCTGCCACTGTGTCCACCCCAAGCGCAGTCCTTGGAAAGCATGGCACCCTCTTACCTCCATCTCAGAGTTCGCTTCCAGGGACCCCGTCTGGGCCTCTGCTCACCCTGGCTGAGGGAAAGTGAGGGCTGTTGGGAGGATAAGGGGCAGAGATCTCAGATACTGGGGGGTGGGAAGTTCACGGGCTTCATGGACTGAAATGGGGAGTGAAAGCTAATAAGGAACAGTGTCTGCTGTCTCTAGTGCCTGCCTAACTGTCTGTCTTCCTCTACCTCCTCTCTAACCTTCGCTTCTCTCCAAACATTGACTTCAGTCTGCAAATTCTTCCTGAAGGCGTACTCTCTCTGCAGTCTCTTCTTTGCAGGTGCCTTCAAGAGGACCAGTCCTGCCCCAGCCTAAGACACTAGTCACCCCTTTCTGGCCATTCCCTTTCTAGGTTTCTTTACTCAAAATCTCAAGAAATTTTGAGTGTCCACGTGGTCAGGGGTGGCCCTCCTCCAGGCCTCTAGGTGGCGCAGTGGGGAAAGAAAGGACCTGTGGTGAGGTGCGCCAGGGACGAGTCTACGACAACTCTTTGGCATTTTACGGAAGCCATGATGGAGGCCTAGGACACTGCCGGTTCCCGTCTACCATTGGGAGGCACTTGTCTTGTGCTAGCTCGTGTTGTTATTGCTCATTTCCTCAATCCGATGAGAATTACAGGTCTCGAAGACCAGGGACTGTGCGTCAGCCTTCTCTGCTTTCTCCCTTTGCCCTCTGCACCTAAACCATGGCCCCCAGCCAGACCTCGCTCAGAGCCGATGCTCAGTGAACATTTGTGGATTCAAGGATGGGGGCCAGGGTTTCAGATGGGTTACATTCATTTCTGGCTGTGATCACAGCCCGTCATGTGAAGTGTGCCAGCACTGTCCAAGACACAGAAAATGAAAGGCAGGGGTGCGGCTGGAGGCAATGGTTCTCTACGACATGAACTGACTTAATAGCTGTATATTGTTTTAATTGTGGTAAAATGTACATAACAAAATTTACCATTTTAACCATTTTTAAGTGTACATTTTAGTGGCATTAAGTACATTCACATTGCTGTGCAACCATCACCGCCATCCACGTCCAGAACCTCATCTCCCCCAGCTGAAACTCTGTACTCATTCAACACTAACCCCTCTCCCCTCTCCCTGCAGCATTGGTAACCACCACCCTGCTTTCTGTTTCTATGCAGTTGACTACTCCGTACCTCACAGAGGACAAATCATACAATATTTGTCTTTTTGTGACTGGCTTATTTCACTTAGCATAATCATTTTGAAGTTCATCCATGCAGCCTGTATCGAAATTCCCTTCTTTTTTAGGGCTGAATAGTATTCCATATAATGTATATACCACATTTTGTTTATCCATTCATCTGTTAGTGAAAACATGGATGGCTTCCACCAACAGCTCTTTTTAAGAAAAAAATTAATTTAGCACTCACTATGTAGCAGGCAGAGTACTCAATTCCTAGCATGCATTATTTAATTAATTTTTCCCATATCTTTAAGAGTAACATATCCTTTTCTCTTAGGTTGAAAAAATTGAGGTTTGGAAAAATTAAGGAATTTTCCCCCAGTCACCCAGCAAGTGAGTGGCAGGGTCAGATTCCCTCCCAGTGCTGTGTGGTGCCAGAGCCTAGAGGCTTCCCACCCCATGCTTTAAGGGACATCACAGTAACACAATTAGCAAAATCCCAAGTGGGAAAACCACAGGATGAAAGACCCAGCCTCTTCAATAAATAAAATGGAAAGGGAAGAAAAGAAAAGGAAGGGAATCTAAAGAGGGAAAGAGACTTGACAGATGAATCAACCAAATGATTTGAAAAAATCAACTGTTCACAAAAGCAGTTGATTTGAACAATGGCTGGCTAATCTCTGATGATATTAAATTATTACTATTATTATTATTTTGTAATAATATAGTAACCACATACTAACTGTGTTGTGGTTGTGTTTTAAAAGGAGACAGTGAGAGTCTTAGCAGTACAAACTGAAATATTTAGAGATGAAATTTATGATGCAGGTGTCTAGAGTTTACTCCAGAATACTCCAGAAGAGGGAATGGGTGAACAAGGGGTAGGGAGCAGATACAGAGTAAATAAGATTGAGTTTGTGTTGATAGTTGTCGGAACCTAGAGATTAAACTAAATTTATGAGACTAGCAACCAAATGCAACTTATAGACCTTGCTTTGATCCTGATGCAAATGATTTCAAGAGGGAAAAACAATCCCAGAGACAATAAGGGAAATTTGAACTCTGAGCTTTTGAATGATATTAAGAAAATATTGTTAACATTTTTTATGCATGATGATGGTATAGTAGTTATGTTTACGGAAAAAAAAGAGTCCCTATCTTTCAGAGATGCATACCGAAAGGTTTATAGGTGGAATAATATGATATCTGCAATATGCTTCAAAATATTTCAAGAGCAAGAGGTGGGAAAGTAAGTGGGGGATACAGATTAAAAAAGATCAGCCATGTGTTGATAATTATTATAGCTGGGTGATGGATGTTTGGGGTTCGTTTTACTATCGTGTCTACTTTTGAATATCCTTGAAAATGTCTGCAATAAAAAGCTGAAAAGCAAACACCTGTGAAGAAGTAATGTCCCATTTCTACAAGTGGGAGAACTGAGGCTTTGGGAGATTAAGTAACATGGGTCTCACAGATGGTTGGGGGCAGAAGTGAAAGACACAGCAATTCCAACTCTGGAGCCAGGGTTAGCCACTGGAAGACTGGCTGTTCCCCTCCCCCGTCCAGGGTCCACTTTCTTCTGTTAGTAGTGCTGTGACTTTTTTTAGGGAGGCCCCTCTCCCCAGTTCTTAGTCCATGTAAAAGAGAAGCTGACCCCAAGTCTGGCTGGAGCTCCAGATCAATCAGGTTATTACCTCCTTCGCTCATGGTGGTTGGCTCAAAGAAGGGCAGGAGAGCTGAGTTGATCGAATAAGACTCATCCTTGAAGTTTTCGGGAAGTAGACGGAGAAGCTCATTTTCCTCTGGAATTGCTAAAGAATAACAGCAACACTGAGAATAATAGATACCAAAGCTTACTAGTGTTAGGCGGTACTGTACGCACCTTATGCATAATAACCAATATATTATTTAATTATCTATTATTAATTATCCCCCTTTTTATAGATAAGAACCCGAGGTGCAGGGGCGCCCGGGTGGCTCAGTCGTTAAGCGTCTGCCTTTGGCTCAGGTCGTGATCCCGGGGTCCTGGGATCAAGCCCCACATCGGGCTCCCTGCTCAGCAGGAAGCCTGCTTCTCCCTCTCCCACTCCCCCTGCTTGTGTTCCCTCTCTCGTTGCGTCTCTCTCTGTCAAATAAATAAACGAAATCTTAAAAAAAAAAAAAAAAAAAGCACTGAGGTGCAGAGAGGCGAAGATCCAGAGCAGCTGGAGGCCACTAGAGAGAGAAATTCTGTCTGAGGTGAAGTCAACGTTAAAGGAAAAAATAGTTGCAAAAAGGAGACCAAGTCCTGATGATGTCATTCCAGTTTCTGGATCTGAGTCCCTGGATCCAGCTCTACCTTAGGCTTTTTTCTTTCCTAAGCCGGTATCTTTCCTTTATTAGTACGAGCCAATTTAAATTGGATCTCAGCACTTTGCAACTCAAAGAGACTTGACCCATACAATTATGGCGGACCTTGAGTCCCAAAGGTATTGGAAGGGAGAGCATGAAAAGAAACCAGCATAAACTGCCTGTCGTAAGGCAGGCATTGTGCCAGAGGCTTTACATACATCATCTCACTGAATCATTATAATAGGTGAATACTATTCTCATTTTGTACATTACGAAAATGAGGTTATGCACGGTAGAGGCACACTGGTTGAGTCAACGGACATTTCATTCTGGGCTGGGTACTCCAATAGGTCATGAGAATTCAAAGATAAGAGCAATAATAATAATATATTATAATAATTTACATATATAATAAGTATTATATATTATTGTTATTAATAACTAACATTTATCGAGTGCTTATGGTGTGCCAGACACTGTTCTAAGCATGTTTGTGCAGTAAGTCTTATCATCATTCCATTTTATGGGTGAGGAAATTGAGGTACAGAGAAGAAAAAAATAATGTGCTCAAGAGCATGTGGCTGGGAAGTGGTGGAGATAGGGTGACTTCAGGAACCAGGACCCTAACCTAATACCACACTGCCAGCCTTCCCTTCAGAAAGTTTAAGGTCATTTGCCTTCAGGTCCCACAAGGCAATCCAAACTGGTCTGCCTGACCCCAGAGCTCGAGCTCTTCCCTTGGCATCATAATGCAATTGCACATTACCGTAGAGTTAGATTTGGATTTTGTAGGAAATCAGGAGCCTTGGAATGGCTTAGGGTGGGGAAGGGAATGATATTCTCATCAAAATCATATCATCTTTCAAATAAGGGATGGGTCCTTCACTGTATTTACACGGACCAGAAGGCAAGAACATATCCCTATATCCACCCCCAGAGGCCACACCTTAGTGTGGTTTACACTATGTGCCACGATGCCCAGAAGTAGGTTTCATTTCTGTTTTTAAGGAGAGAACTGCCTGTTTGTTCCCACCCTGAGTCCCTTACAGCAGGACACACTGATGGCTAGCCTACAGAACTCAATTTTTGCATGTCTTTTCTTTTGAATGGCCAACAACCCTTACTTATTTATTCTGGTAATAGTCCTCTTCCCTTTGGCCACTGGCACTCCTGCATTCCACATGGCTCTGTATGGGGCTACTCATCACAAGGCCCACTTCCTCTGGCCAGGAATCCAGTGATGGATTCGCGGGGTGGGAATGTCACCCTAGTAAGGTGAATCGAACTCTTCCGGAATTTCATGTCTGGCATTAGGAGAGAGGAGCTTACCTGTTACTGAGATTGGATGTTGTAAAGCCGAACCTGTCTGTGATTATATGCATCCCTCCCCCATCAAAGCCACAGGGAGGAAGGTTCTCTTCTGCAATAGGAATGAGCCCGATATCCCAAGAGAGACATGATGAGGAGTGGACACAGAGAGACACGCACAGAGAGAATAATATTGAGTATCAGCCTCCAGTCATGCCTGAAATCAATTCTATTTCAGGAGCTCCCGGTTTCTAGAGTCAATAAATATTCTTTTTGCTGAAACTGGCTTGCCTTGACTTTCTGTTGTTTGCAACCCAAAGAGTTCTGGCTGTGACTTGCTTCCACTTTCAAAGACTTTACTATCCACTACTTGTTGTTCTGCCTTTTCTCACTTGTGACTTTCACAAATGATAGTAATAGATCAAGAAGATGTGTGAAGATCTAACTACAAGGAGACTGACTGCAGAGTTACATATTATGGAAAAACTTTGGAAGAAACTCGAATGTTCTCTTACAAATGGATTGTTCATCTGTACAATCCCCTGATGTTCCCAGGCCTAATGAGTTCGTGGCCTTGTAATATTAATGCCATGACTATGATCCTCATTCCGGAGTTCATCTCCACTCAGAGTTCCTCATGGTTATGTGTGGGGGTCCCCACGGTGGTTCCCACAGAAGTTCAAGCTTAGGCTCACTTATATTTTTCAGCTCTGGCTTCCTTCTTGAGACTTCACCACTGCCCCGGGCTCTGTGGGAAAATACTGGTCCTCTGCTTGAAACTCTCCTTTGCAGTAGCTGCCCTGACCTTGGACATCAGAGTTGGGCTAGGTCTGTGGGGGTGGGAGAAGCAGGGAAGGGAGTCACCCTACGGAGGATGTGGTGTTTGTGTTTCCTTCTCCTTTCAACAAGTTTCCCCATTTCCTTTCTTCTGCTAACAGGTCCCATGACTCAGGCCACGGAGGAGACCCACAACCCAGGCCTGGTCAGTCAGAGCTCCCTCTCCCCCTGACAGCAGTGGGTGGTAGTGACATGGGACTGAAGCAGGACACACCAGGCCCCTTCTCTGGGACTGAACCCTGAGACCTGGGGAGAAAGATACTCTCTCTCTCGCTTTTTTTTTTAAACTTTAGATTACTGGTTTATTATAAAAGGATATAACTCAGGAAGAGTCAGATGGAAGAGATGCATTAGGCAGAAAGGGTGCACAGCTTTCATGCCCTCCGACTGCATCACTCTCTCCAAACCTCCATGTGTTCATCAACGCAGAAGCTCCATACTCTTTCTTCATTGTGGTTTCTAAACTGGAGCTTGTGGGGCTACGCCTCTAGTAAGAAAACCCAGGAGCTGTGAGTAACTTGTGTTTTATGAAGTGGATGGAGGCACCAAGAAAGCTGGTTTACAGAGGATCACGTTGGAAAAGAAGCACAAAAAGGAGCAGAGAGAAGAGACAGAATCTTAGCAACTTCCCATGTAGGTAGTTCCTGGTTCTAGATCTTTCCTGAAGTTCTGCTGCATCCCTGACCTGACTTTGGACTTCAGGGGATACCTTGGAATCCATGCAATCAACTCCCAGTAGCTGCCGAAGCTCACTTGAATCAGTCTTTACTTTTTGGCAACACAAAGGGTCGTAACGCCTGCACTGTTCTCCTTTCTTCTTCAGATACTTGTGCACAAAACTTCTTTCTTCCATAGTCACATAAAAATAACTCCCCCTAAGCAAACTGACATATGCAAACCATTCTCTAGGCCACCAACTCCAAGTCTGGGGCATCATACCTTGCCAAATGAAATCCCTTTAAATGCAATCTAGAACTCACAATTCCTCCTACATTAAAATATAGTAAGTAATGGTCACTCATGCTAACTCGCTCAAGGTTGTCGCATATGGAAGAAACAGGACAGCCAGTATGCAAACCTATCTCCATTTACATAGAATGGTATTTAAACATTCCTATAGTTCTATATTTGCATATCAACTAATCTTTCAGAGCTTTATTTCAAAGAAGTCATCTGTGAAATGTTTATAGTCCTGGGGGTAGGGGCTGAGCGGGACCCCGGTCTCATTCCACAGAGCCAGCGTCTTTGCTTTGACTGGCCCTCGCTACCATCTGCTGGCCGGGCTGGGGAGAGAAGATGAGGGGACCCTGCATCTGCCCCCTTCAGAGGGGCAGAGGACATGGGCTCACAGGTACCAGCTGAGCTCCAAGGCCTCCTCCAGGCACAAGGATAAATGCAGACATCCCTGAAGTGAAGGGACATAGGCTTGGTGTGAGGCCCAGGAGAAAAGCCTGCCCAGAGTGAGGAAGGTGAAGGGGGATGGCCATAACTAGAGGAGAAGGACTCTCTCAGGCAGCTTCTCCTTAGCTGAGGGCTGCCTCAGTGGTCAAAGGAGCCAAGAATAGGGAGGCAAATATCCTCGAGTTGCTCAGAGGCTGGAATGCTACACCATCCCACCAAACCCTTCCCAGGGGAATTTTCTAGGTCACACATGATCCTCAAGATTCAAACCCAAGGACTGGAACTCTTAATTCCTGATCATAGAGGCCTGGGACTCCCAAGGTCTGGGGCTTGCCTGTGAGACCTCTCTGGTCTTTGCCAGACTCTTCCAGGCCAAGCACTCTGAGTTGATATGATTCTTTAGATTTGTAACCTTGGAGGCAGTCACTCTGGCTCTCCACTCCTCAGCTAGTGTTTGACAACCTTCCCAGCTTGTGTGAGACGGAAACAGCTGAGAAACACCTTGTCTATGCCAAGGATGACCAGTCATCATCCCTCCATGGGAATCCTCTTTCTGGCTCTCCTTGGGTCCCAAGGAGCAAGCAGGCCTTCAGCACAGTGCCGACAAGGAGCGCCATGCTCCAGCCTCCACCCTCTGGCCAACCGTCCCTCCTCACCTGCTAACAGACTTGCAGCTCCCTCTGCTTTAGAAACCAGCCCTTGATTTAGGCTGTCCTATCCTCACACCAGGGTCCCCAGTTCCCCCAGTGGGCACATCACAGATCATGGTCCATGACCTTGGCAGGGCCTCAGTGCTTCCAGGGAATCTTCTGAACACCAGCACCTCCTGGTTCCCACAAGCCTCTACAAGCTGCTTACCCACCCCTCCTCGCTTCCCCTGCATCCCAGAGCTCCATCTAGGGAGCTCGTCTTCTTGTCTAAGGTGCCAATGCTCCGACTTCTCGGGAAAGCCAGCTGTTATTTATGACTTCCCCTCTTCTCCCTCTTATGCCATTTGTATTATCAGAGTTTTCCAGAGAAACAGAGCCACCAATATGGTGTGTCTGTGTATATACATATATCTATATCTATATCTGATTGATATCTATTTCCATCTATCTGTGTCTACAGAGAAGTTTATGGGAAGGAATTGGCTCGCGTCACTGCGGGGGATGGCATGTGTGAACTTTACAAGGCAAGGTCATCAGGCTGGAAACCCAGGGAAGACCTGATGTCACAGCTCAAGTCTGAAGGTAGTCTGCAGGCAGAATTCCCTCTTCCTTAAGGGACTTCACTCTCTTTCTCTTAAGGCCTTCAACTGAGTGGATGAGACCCACCCATATTATGGAATCTCTACTCAAAGTCCACCATTTCAAATATTAACTTTATATAAAAAATATATTCACAGAGCCATCTAGACTGGTGTTTGGCCAAATATCTGGGTACCATGGCCTAGCCAAGTTGACCCATAAAATATGAACCATCACACCACCACTCATCACCATGGTCAACAGTCACTGTATGTTTACTAAGTGCCAGTCATCATTCTAAGTTCACCACATACAATATCTTATTTAACCCTCCCAGTAACCCCATGAGGCAGACCCTATTGTTATCCCCATTTTACAGAACGAGGACATTAAGTGACACCGTGAGTGGCAGAACTGTTATCCAAAGCCATGTCTGACTAACTTAGAAGATGATGCTCTTACTCTGTAATCTACATCACCTCCCAGCTGTTCTCCCTGTTCCCTATTTTTATTCTATGGTTGTACACATTAAAACCTCTCTGATTAAACAAAACAAAGACTTGTCATTATTTCTTTCCTCTGCTTCCCAAGGAGATGTCTTCAAAAGAATTGTCTGCTCTTTGCGTCTCCAGTTCATATCCTTCCTCAACCCACAGCATCTTGGTGTCTACCTCTAGCATAGTGAGGAAGCCATGTTGACTAAGGTCGAGGCTGATGTCGCTATTACGAAAGCCAGTGGATGTCGCCCTTTCATCTGTGCATTTATTGTAACACAGTAGTAATTGTTCATTGTTTAAAAAAAATTAGAAAAGCACTGGTGGTCAAGATGGCGTTAGTATAAACCACCATTTGTGGCACCCATTCTGCTATCAACATGTAACAGTTATAGACAAAGGTTTTAAAAAATGAAGATCTCAAACGGCATAACTGAACTCACAAATAAGAGATCATTTGTGTAGACCAGAAACAGAAGAGAAATGCACAGCAGGGAGCAAGGCAGAGCCCTGGTCCCACTGGCTCCTGGCAGAAGCAGGCAGAGGTGGGCAGGCTCTGGGTCCTGCGTGTGACTGAGCTAGTCTGGCTCTCAGGAAACAGGGACTAAACATCATCTAGGTGAGGCATGGGCCAGGACAAGAGTTAAGGTTGAAGGTAGAACTTGAGTTTTACCCACTTAGGACAAGAGACTGGTAAAAGCTCCTCCTAACCACTGCTCAGGTCTATCTATTCTCTGAATGCCTTGGTGGACAGTGACCAGCACAGGAACACAGGAACTAGGACCTGAACTGAGCCACATACTGGCTGAGTGAGCCACCCTCACTCATCAATATAAGGTTCAACTGGAGATAGTGGTGATGGAGGAAGTGGTAAAACTTAGGGAAAGAAGAAGAGTGGAGAGAAAAAGAAGAAAAGGGAGAAGAGAGAAAAGTATCAAGCTTAAAATGACTCTGTCAACCACAAGGCTGAAAGACACGAAGAAATCTATCTTTAACTGATAATAACCAATAAATCAACTATTAATAAATTGTTCACCTCAGGTGAAACTAAAATAATAAAGCAGTCTGAAAAATAACTTAACTGTTTTAAGGCATTTATTTAAGAAAGTGAAGGAAGGGGCGCCTGGGTGGCCTAGTTGGTTGGGCAACTGCCTTCAGCTCAGGTCATGATTCCGGAGTCCTGGGATTGAGTCCCACATCGGGCTCCCAGCTCCACGGGGAGTCTGCTTCTCCCTCTGACCTTCTCTCCCCTCGTGCTCTCTCTCACTTTCTCTCTCTCTCAAATAAATAAATAAAATCTTAAAAAAAAAAAAGAAAGTAAAGGAATAATAAGAAATTGATAAGAATTAAAAATTGTGAAACAAAACTAAGCAGAAATAAAATAATTTTTAAATTAAATTAAAAGATGGATTTTTATTAAAAAGATGATGTGAATTAAATATAAATTAAATAAATTAAAAAGATGGATTTGAATTAAATATATATTTAAAAGATGGCTATGAAAAATAATTTTAATTATTAAAATTAATAATTTATATTACCTGTTAAAAATATAGTGTCTATATATTTATATATATTTTATAAACTGTAAGAATTAGTTAGGAATCTTAAAAATATAAATTGTAATCCCTGCAAAAAATTCTAATGAATTAGATAGAATCTAAACTAGACGCAGTCGCGAAAATAATCGAAAGATAATGCTGGGGTATTCACCCAAAACATGGCACAAAGGGACAAAAGTTTAAAAGTATGTAAAAGCAATTAAAACATATGGAGGATAGCTTGAGAGGCAACAACGTACAGCATGTAGAAGTTGCAGAGAGAGAGATAGTAGAGAAAATATAAGAAAGGAACGGTGGTACAGAATTTTCCAGAACAATAGAAAGACTCTGCCTACCCCTGGACTGAAAAGTGCATCCTGAGTGAAGCTGCAGAGTATCCAAGATAGAAAGAAAATCTTATAGGCAATCAGGATTAAGAGCGATATTACCTAAAAAGGAACCACAATTAGCCTGGTGATAATTTTCTCATCAGCAACAGAGGAGGTCAGAGGTGGAAATTATAAGAGCTATCACTTGAATGGCATGATGCGCCCAGCACTGCACCAAGTATTTCAAGTGTATCAATTAATTTAATCCTCACAAGAATTCTACGAGACAGGAATCTTACGATGTCCTTTTTACAGGAGGAAACTGAGCAGAAGAGAAGCGTGAGGTACTTCCAAGGTCTCACATGTAGTAAGACCAGGAGTTGGAAGCCAAACGTAGTTATCTGGTTCCAAACACTCACAACCACCGCTCTACACTGCTTCTCACTGAAAAGAGATATGTGCAAGGTATTGAGGGAAAATAACTAACAACCTCGATTTTATTCCCAGCTAAATTAAGAAATATTTGGGCATACAAAGATTAAAAACTTAGTATTACTCACGGACCTTTGCTAAAATAAATAGTAATGTGTATTTCGACAAGAAGAAAAATTAACTCGAAAAGAAAGCATGGGATCAAGAAACAATGACGAATTGACCATCTGGGTTGGCAAACCTCGTGATGAAATGTAAAAAAGTTGAATTTTTAAAGAAGAGATGGAACAGAAACTTAGTCAACAATAAGAAGATCAGTAGCAAAGGATCGTTAAAGCGGTTTGTTTCTTTTCTTGTTTTATAGGAGGAGAGAAATACCCAATGAGTTCAGGGTTGTTTTTTAAATTATAGCTAAAGATAATCATGGTTCCGACTTTTAAGTGCCCCCAGTCCTGCTCTGTTCAGCATCAGTCCTACCACTAGTTTGGACAGAAAAGGGACAAGGAGGGGAAATTAACATTTAAATATAGTCAGATTGGTGGAAATCTGTATCCAAGCCATCCCGTGACTCAACACATCATTGTGTTCTCCCAATGCCTCGGCTCCTTGGGAAAGCCTTCCACGACCATCCTCTCTAGACTTGGGATTCCTGTAGTACAGTCACGAATATCTGATTCTTTTTTCCTGCCCCACATTTTTTTCTTTTGGAGGAACTCCTTATCTCCCAGTACTTTGGGATTCTGATGGGCTGTCAATCAAAAGCCAGCCTTCCACCCCACCACCTAAGGGACATAAAACTCAAGTCAGCAAGCCAGACTCTCCCACTCGTGGGACGAGTGTGACTTTGGCTGGAGCCAATGGGCAACCCCTTTTCTACAGCACAGAAAATGAGGCCACGCAGAGGGAGGCAGAGCTGAGAGATGACCAGAGAGAGTTCTGATTATATCACAAGGGTGCCCTGGATTTAGCCGTGCCTGAAGTCAAATGACTCCCGTACTTGAGCCAGTACATTTCCCTCTTGCTTGAACTACTTTGAATTTCTGTCACTTAAGCCAAGAGTCTTGATCAACTCAGCCTCTCATTTTTAGGACGACTCATTTGACACATAACGGTGTTGCAACCCAACAAAGCATTCCTCAGAATGTCCCCCTTTTTCTACGGAAAGCTTTGGCTCATCTCTGCTGTATGTCAGGGCAATCAGGCCAGGCTCCTGGTTTCTTTCAAATATAAGCCTCTCTCTTTTGGCACTTTTTTCTTTCCATATGGTCGATCAGGCTTTGATGCCAAAATAATTTAGAAGCTCATCAAATTGCTTAAGGTTGCTTATGAGGAATTTCCACTGCTTGCTGACGTTGTCTGAAGCCATCCCTCGGGAATATACATGGATATATATGACATGTATATATCAAGACTGTCTCCTTTCCTCCCTCCTCTCTCCATCTAGGCAATAGGTGTGCACAACCTCACCACCCCACTCACTAAATGCCTCCTTCTCAGCCTGACACCTCATTCGAAGACAGATCTTGCAGGTTCAGGAGCCCCACAGAGAAAGCTCTGCTTAAGGCCTCAAGGGGCCTCGGGATTTAAGGCACCCCTGGGTGTTCTCTGGTGTAGCCCCCCATCTGAAGTGGGAGGTATTCCCTCTCATCCACAGTCATAATTCAAGGAGCTGGAGAGCAGAGGTTACCACCTTACTTAATCACATCATTTATCATGTGAACCCTCACTCCATAGCACACATTGGCTCCCTAGTGCTACCCATGCCCAAACCAAACTTTTGCAAGGAACTTCCCTGTCTAGGCTAGTTTTCTTCCTGTGCATTCTCTCTCCACACCCCCAGACTGGTTGGCTGACCCACTCCCTGCCTCATAGAAATACCAAGCTCATTCTCCTCTCAAAGGTTTTGCTCTTGATGTTCTTTCTGTCCAGAATGCCCTGTTTTCTTCTTCCTCCCACCTCCAATCCTATGAAGTTCACCTTAAGTTCCACCTCTTCCATGCAGCCCTCCCTGATTCTTCCCTCAGTCCTCTCATCTAGTATTTACCCCTTTTCTGAATAACAGCTGTTCCAGAATGGGGACTACATGGCTTATTAGCTAATTGTGACACTTTGTGGGATTTGAATCCGTCTTGCCTCCTACCTGGAATATGAGCTTCTCAAAGGTAAGGATCATTAGTTACCCATCTTTTATCTATGCTCCCCTTCCCCCCACCCATCTCAGCATCTGGCAGGACTGGGCATATAGTCAGGAGACACTTTCTCACACTTAGTTGATCATAAGCATCACTTTAGGAATTTGTCTTAGAAATGCAGATTCTCTGACTTGTCTCCTGGAAATTCTGACTTACGAGTGTGGGCTAAGATGCTGTGATCTGTATTTTTGAAAGTGCCACATGATGTAGGTTTTGCTGAGGCCAGTTTGGAAAACAAGGAGTTAGAGTCAGCATTTTGCCAAAACCCAAATCAAGACACATATCTGACAAGCTCAAGGGATTTTATGAGAACAAAGCACGAGATACTTTAAATATAAATGGGCTGGGAAATTCCAGGCCGTGAAGTTTTCCTGCCCTTAGTGATGTGGCGCCATTTTGGACATGATGGCAGAGAGAATGGGCTTGGAGTCTGGCAAAGGTTTGAATCGTGCTTCAGACCCTCATTTCACCTCTCTGAACTTCAGCGTCCTCATCTGTTAAATGGGAATAATAGGACCCACATCTCAGAATTGTTATGAGAATTAAACAAGGTCTTGTATGTAGAGTATCCAACTCCATGTGTGGCACAGCACATATTTGTTACATATTAGTAACAAACTCTAGTGGATGTTAAGTTATAAAAGCTGGGAAACCTGCCAGGTTGTCCGAGGTTGTAGGCTATAGGAAACACTTTGTTGGTGGGGCATTCTCCATTCCTTTTGAGAGGGACCTCTTGGGGGTACCTCTTGGTCCTTATGTGAAGGATTTCCTATCACTGGGAGCAGGGAGCCCCAACAGCATGAAGCCACTGAAATGCAGACTGAGAAGTTAAGTATTCTACTAATAATCATCATCATCATCTATGCAATAATAATATTATTTTTCCAGCAGTGTATTCTTGCTCAGTCAGAGAATATTTTCCTTCCACAGTCCATATTTATGCTGCATCACAATGGAAATTATTGCTTGTTTTGTATCCCATTATCTTACTTTCGGTCACAAAAGATTGGGAGCCTGATCTTCTCTGCTCCCAATGCCAAGGGGAAAACTGTGACCGAGATGTGGCCTGGGCAAGTACAGTGCGGTGACCATGTGGTTATCATTTCAGACAGAAAAACCCAAGCTTTGGAAATCACTGGCTGTATCTTACATGAGGCAAGGGGTCAAGACCACAGTTTCTTTTGCAGGCAATAAGCCAATTGGTCACTGGATTAATGGGTCAAGGAATCAATGGATCGATGGGGTTTCTCTTACAGGCAATCGATACTCCCAATTATTTTGGGTCAGAAAAAGGACAGGGTCTTAGTCTAGGCATTGGGAAATTCTCCTCTCCCCTCCGGGGACAAAGGGCAGTTGGATCTGTGTTATAATGGGAGGAGGTGACTGGGAAGTGCCTTTATGGGGGCGGTTCATGGTCATTGGCACCACTTTGAACAGGAGTGCCACAGTCCCATGTCACCTGGAGTTTTGCCAGGGAATCGGGGATACTGAACTCAAGCAGTAGTTTTAAAATCCCCTCTGTTTTGTGCTTCTGTTTCCCTAAAACTCAATAAAACCTTGTGGGAAGAATTTAGCAGAGACTGGTCCTATCTTAGACTAGCGGTCTCAGCAATAAACACCAACAAAGAAGCTGAGGGGCGGGAACCCGAGAGTCCTTCCTGGAGGAGGGAGTACTGGGAAGGATTGTCAATCAGCTCATATTACTGAACCAAATGTTTGTGGTTGGCTTGGCAGGTTGCCATTGACCCCACGATCCCTCTCATGATTCTCAGAACTGATGCTTCTCAGCGCCTCACGAGGATAATTTCGGGGTCCAGAAATTTTGGCCCCCCACCCCCTCAGGTCCACCGTAGCCTGGGTCTCCTTCCCTTCATCATGCAGGCCCATCTCCCTGGCTTGGGTTCCCCTGTGGCCACACTGCATTCTCCCTCCTCACACCCTGACACACGCTCAGCAATGACAGGGTTCTTGCGGGTTCAGCCTGCCAGGAGCAAGGTTTGCCAAAGGCGTCCTAGAGCCAAGCGGGTGGCCTCCAAGTGAGCAATGGGTTATTCCAGGCTGGAAGGTGAGGGCAGCCTCCCAGCTATTTCCTCCGACCTCAGAAGCGAGTCCGTGGCTGGCAGTTCACATGAGGTCCCTCTGACATCTTTGGTCAGGAATGCAGCTTGCTGGGGATTCTGAAGCAAAGAGGTCATTGACAAGAGGAGAAGTCATTAGCAGGCGGGACGATCAGCATGGACCCAGGGACCTCCATCTGCCTTAGCAAGTGATGTTTCCGCCCTGGGCCAGCTCTCCCTGAGCACCCAGGGCGCATGTGTGGGTGTCCATGGGTCTTCTGGGACTCTTTGATTTCCTGAGACCTGGCAAAACAAGACTGGGGCAGCCTAGTCTTGTCTTTAAACCCACAAATCCTTCAATCTCATGAAAGAGTGAGAGGAAAAGGTAGCTGGAGGCAGATCCGTAGTTGCGTTTTTGTTGACTGCCAACATTTACAGATTGCCAGTATTCTTTGGTAAAGGGGTCCCAGGACGGAATGGGAG
This sequence comes from Potos flavus, assembly GCA_028534135.1. Lineage (NCBI taxonomy): Eukaryota > Metazoa > Chordata > Mammalia > Carnivora > Procyonidae > Potos > Potos flavus. Next base: position 159,024,323 of record CM052899.1, on the reverse strand, counting down.
GGGGTTCAGGAGCTCTACTCTTGAACTCAAAGTACAGTCGTTCCTGATGCAAGCTCTCCAGTCGTGACCTTGGGTTCTGGTCCATGTATGTTATAATGTTCTCTAACATACATCATGTTCTGCAGTGGCCAGGCTGACCACTTCTGCTGGCTGCTGTCCCCCAAACCAGGGGTGTCTTGGCTCAGTATGCAAGGGGCACGCTGCATTCTAGAGCATGTACTGGCCGGGGAATATATTCATCCTCCTGGGACTAGAGAGTACTAAAACAGTGCTTCTTAAACTTTAATGTGCCTAGGACTTACCTGGGGCTCTCATTGAAATGCAGATTCTGATTCATAAAGTTTGGGTGGATGTCAAAATTCTGCATTTTCAGGAAGCCCCTCAGGCAATGCTGATGGTGTTGGTCCATGACTGCGCGTGGAAAAGGAAAGTGCCAGAAGGCTCAGCAGCTATTGCTATGGGGTCAGGACTTGGAATTTCCAGGAACAGAGGTCCAAATAGCCCCCTCATTATAATGGCCAGCTAACTCCCTGCTGGGGCCACTTAGCCCCCATCAGCAGCCCGGACCTGCCTGAAGCTTTGGTACCCAATGTCTTGAGAGATACATAAGATCAATGCTTGGATGGGGTCTTTGGGGGTCATTATTTCTTCTCTACTCATCCTGCTCTCAGTGTAAGAGTCTCCCCTGCATCCTCCCAGCTTCCAGGGTGACTCATCTCTGTTTCACTCACCTCCTGGAGTGGCTGTCCATTCCTGATGAATAGAGATCTCCTCTTGACTTCCTCAAGACCCAGTGCAATGTCACCTTTTCTGGGACCCAGCTAACAAAGGGAACTCTGGCTCTTCTAGGCTGCTGCTGTGACCTGGAACATGTAAACACAGTATTTGTCACACTGAGATTGCGATTATGCACTTTTGTAACTGTCACTCCCACAGTCCTTGAGGGCAGGGAATAATAACGCACTGCTTGGCCATGCTGTATATTTTTTCGACCAATTGTGCTGTTCTGCCTGGTCCCTTGTCCTCAGGGGGCCCCTCCTTCCTTTCTTTGGAGATATTTCTAGGTTAAAGAGCTCCAATTTCTCCGACCTCCATGGGACCTCTCTAGGGGAGTGGAAGACACGATTCTCAGTCTTGGAATTTGAATTAAGGGGAGAGTTTTAAGAATATTGACTCTAACCCTTGAGATTCTGACTTATTTGGTCCAACCCAGGCATCAGGATTTTTAAAAATTCAAAGATTCTCATGTGAAGACAAGACTGAAAACCCCAAGGAGTCAGGAATTTTAGACTAATACCCAACGTTTCAGCCCCTTGTCAGCACTGCCATCAGGCCTGTTCCAATCATGGGTCCCCAGCACTGGTGATTAGCACTCATCCTGGTCTCGAAACTAAGCTCCTTCGGATAAAAGGAGGCCACAGGACTACACGGGTACGGGACTAGAGGTTGGTGTAAAACCAAACCCCAGTTCCACGGTTTAACCCCAGTTCCACTAAGTTTAACTTGAGGCAATTTTCCGCATCTCTCTGAGCCTTGGTTTCCTAACCAGCAAAATGCGATAAAAGTTTGTCAGTTTCTACTGGGTAATAAACTGCTCCAAAATTTAGTGGCTGAAAGAACAAACATTTCATCTTTCTTGCAATTTTGGGGGACGGCTGGGCAGTTCTTCTGGTCTGAACTGGCTTTGGTGGATGGCTTGGGAGGGCCTCCCCTAGATGTCTGGCGGTTGGCTTGATGTCTGCTAGAGGGAGGGAGGTGGGCTGGCTGGTGTCAGCATCAATCATCAACCAGCAAGCTAGCCTAGGCTGGTTTACATGGTGGCCGTCATGGGGTTCTGGGAGCTACAAGGGACTGGACCAAGATGCTCTTTTCATGGGTCTGTTTGCTAACGTCCAATTGGTCAAAGTTAGTTGAAGCCAGCCCAGAGTCAGTGTGGGGGGTAGGTCACCAAAGGACACGACTCCACTTCCTGTAACTAAGTAAAATTCAAAACTAAACTAAACTAAGAAGCCCCATTGGTATTCCGTCTCCGAGAACCAGGCAACCTGCCTCGGCTTCTCCTTTGTACTCATGTGCCTACTGATAATAATAATGGTCACAATGCATATTGAGCTCTGGGAGTTTAGTCCCTGACAACAGTTTATCTGATTCTCAGGCCATTGCTTTTATTGCAGATGTTTCCCTGCATGTTAGGTCATTCATTCATCTGAATGAAGGTTTTAAAACAAGTGAAAATGGCCCCTTCCCTCTAGGAGCTCTGTCTTCCACTGGGACAGCAGGAAGTCAATTTGAACTTTGGATTTATGTCTACATGTGTTTATTCTATGTCTGCCTGCACGCAGAAATCCTTCCCCTTCAGAGTCCTCCATCAGACACATGTGTGTGAGCAATGGAGGTGTGACTAGAAGCTTCGTAAGGGAATCAAAGGGACACATGGTACCCATCACAGTCAACAGTGTCAACAACCCTTCTAGATGTTTCTGTTCTGCACACACGGTCCTCCGGTGCTCACCTCCAGAAGCATCTTATTCCCCCCAGTTCCCTGGAGCAGCACCCAGTCCCACCAGCTCCCCTTCTCTTCCCAGATTCTCTTGAACAAGTGTCTCTCTTTCCTCTTTGTCATGCGAAGCAGCACAGCTCTCTCTCAGCTCCCTCACATCAAAATATTTCTTCTTCTATTTTCAAAAATTTAGACCCACTCAGTATAGAAGTCAGGGTAGGGACCGTCTTGTGCTACTTGCTCATGTATCTCTAGATTTTGTCCCTTACCTCATCCCAGAGGACTTATCGAATTATTTATTCTGGCATTCTCCCCCAAAAGACTCTTGAGTAAAAATAATCTCCATCTTCTTACAGCCACTTCTAATATTAAGCATTTTGAACTTGGTGAAAGGGCAGCAGAAACGAGTGATACTTTCCAATGGAAGCATGAAGAAAGGCTTCCTGGAGGTGGTGACATTTGAACCAAGCCCTGATGGAACTCCTTTGAGAAGGATAGCTATCAACTTCAAAACTAATGGTTTAAAAATGTGTTCACTTTTCTCATCAGTTAGCGGTTCCTCAGGCTGCTGTTCCATCCCTGTACGCGTGCCATCCCCCACCTGATCTGATAGTCACTCTACTCTTTTTTTTTTTTTTTTTTTGAGAAGGGACGGAAGGGAGAGCACAAGTGGGAGTTGGGAGGGACAGAGGGAGAGAGTGCGGAGCCCAGGGCTCGATCTCAGGACCCTGAGATCATGACCTGAGCTGAAACCAAGAGTCAGATGCTTAACTGACTGAGTCACCCAGGTGCCCCCTGACACTCACTTAACTGGAGAATTGGAATAAAGGAGTTAGCATGAGTTCTTTTTCTGGTTAGTTATTAGGAGGGAGCAAGAAGCGAAGTTCCCCCTTATTCATGGCATAGAGAATAAGAAAAGAAAAATATTGGCCCTACAGTTTCAATTGTTCCCCAAATATTGTCCGTGTATCATTGGTTTTTGTTTGGCAAGTATTCGTTGTTATTGTTTTCCACATGCTTTGGGTCTAGACTAATCTTGGCACTTAGATGTCCCCCTGGCCTCACAGGATAGGATGCCTGCAATTGATCATCAAAACAAGCCAAGGAGGGCAAAGAAATTCCTCAGTAATTACTACATTATTTTGTCCTTTGTGTCCATATGAGTTAGGTGAGAGAATTCATTCATCTCTTACTACGCTATGAGGGACAGAGGCAATTTTTCTCACAGGATTCAGGGCTAAAGTGGATTGTCTTCTGAACTTCCCTGCAATATTTAACTGAAATTAAATTTTCCAAAAAAAAAAAAAAAAAAAAAGAATCTTCCTTTTGAGAGATCATTCCCAGAAATTAAAAAAAAAAAAAAATGCGTAATAGTCTAGTCGGAGGATGCAAAGATTTAATTTCAGGTGGCATTTTGAGAGGTGTGTGTGCACGCACCTGTGTTATAAGATACAACAACCCAACTGACACAGGCTTAAGCTAAACAGGGGTTTTGGTTGTTCATATAATAGAAAAGTCCAGGGTGGTCAGTGTTCAGTCATGGCTAGATCCAGGTACTGAGATGATGTCATATGCGTTCTTATTCCTAATACTCAGCTCTGCTCCTCTTGTCAGAAAAGCTCTCCCCGCCAGGAGCTTCAGGCTTAATTCTGCTAGCTTGACAACCTTGGAGGGATAAGACAAGAGGTGTTCACAGCAGTGGAATGCCTACTTAATGGTGAAATAAGTAAAAGAGGGAAAAAGAAAGGTAGGTGGTAAGGGCTTGGCTGAGGGCAATGCGCAGACCTATATTAAGCGAATTTGGGTTGGCAGGCCTGCTTTTCAAGCCAGTTGCATTGACTATTTGTAAAAATAATATCTCAAGACCCATAACATTCCTTACTTAATTTCATCTGAGTATCCAGTAATTGCTGATCTTCACAAATGCCCATGTCAACCGGGGCTGCTGGTCAACCACGGGCAGCCTGGTAAGCGGGCAGCTGTCCATCAAGACTGGAAGAAAGCAGTTTGAAAGCCAAGAGAGAAGTCAGGAACTTGGCCTGCGTGGTGCACGGGGAAGGGAGGAGGGAAGGGGAGAAACCTCGGCAATTTGTTTTTAATATTTTGCTTGTTCTGGATACCATGAAAGCTGCGTACATTGGCTTCTGACTAATGAAAACAGAGGGGAAGCCAGGCTAGAAACCTGGCCGTGTTTCCGTGCACAATTAGGTTTGTTTGTTTAGGTCTCTTTTATTTGTTTTCAGATGACTCAGATAGGAGTACTGCAGGCATTTCAAAGCCAAGCGTTCTTCTGTGTATTTTGGGTCTGGGCTTCGCCAAGTGCAGAAAGCCTTGGCTCCCTGAGGTTATTTTCCTATCCAAGGGTTTTTCAAACTTTCAAGTGGAGCTGGAAGAATGCCGTTGTAAGCCAGGTTATTTTTCTTAGCAGACCCCAGCTTGGGGTTGCACGGGGGGCAGCGATCACAAACATAGAAACACAAAAGTCCCCAAACAAGGCACAAGGGCACCCATTGTGCCGACCTCTGGCAGCATCTCCCCTGATGGCTTTACCCTCTGTGCACTCCGGTCTTCTCTGGAAACCTCTTCATGAGCTGGCCTCCTTCTCTCCCGACAACCAAGTTCAGAGACGGATTCTCTTTTCTAATCTCTCCATATCTGTCTACAAACTGTTGAGCTCTGAAGACGCTCCTCTTGCATTGCCATGGTTTAGAGTCTAAAGCTTGTCCTGTGAAATGCAGAGAGGTTTACAATCTGGGAACCTGCTAAGCCCCTGGCTGAGTTTCTTTGCCTCAGGAGAGTGACTCCCACGGGGATTGTTTGCTCCTGGTCAGTTGACCCCAAGTCCAGGAAAGGCCTTGGGAGGGGTTGTGGGAGGGACTGGCCAGTAATCTCCTTCCTAGAGGGGCATGATGCAAATCAGGTAACGGCGAGGCCCCCTCTTGGAGGCTTATGTCCAGTAGCCCTGCCTCTGCAGGATGAGTCAGAGGACAGGGATGCTTGAAGTGGTCCTGATTGTTTTAAAATACTCTGACTTTATGTAGGCAGCAGGAGCAGGTTTCCCGAGTTTCCTAGAATCTGGGTTCCAGCCTGAGTCTCCCACAGTGTCCCCTGCCTGTGTTATATGAAAGACATTGGCCAACATGCTGGCTGGAGAATTACTTTCATACTTGAGTCACTCCAGTGAAACTTCTGTTAACCAAGATTTTGTTTTTCAGTGCTCCTCTCCCTCTGAATGGGGCTATAAACTGCCCCACTTTTAAGACTCTCTTCTTAACAGTGTTTGAAGTTGGAACCTCCTAAAGCTCAGGGTGGAAAGATTCATTCTACTGAAATGCACACATTTCAGGAATTTCTTTTCCAAATCACTGTCTTCCAGAGCTGTATTGTGGGGTCCAACAAAATTCTACCCGGCCTCCTGCACCTGCTACAGAGACACTGCTGCACCATGCATGACAGGTGGCAATGCCGTGTCCTAGCCGACGACGCCGAGACAAGGACGGGATGAAAGTAGTTTAATCAGGAAGTGAGCCCAGGAAGCACCCGAGGGAGAGGTGGAGTGACTCTGGGCATCTGGAGCTCAGTCCTGCTCAGGACCCTCTGAGACTGTGTGGAACATGCTTCGGACTGTCGCACAGGCAAGGAAGCTGTCTCTGGTTGTTAGTTTGCTCCTGGCGTGGAAACCCCCTGACACTGCCCAGCTCACTCCTGCAGCCGGAGAACGTCCTCGGGCTGAGAGAGACATGAGCCCTAGGTCAGTGCGGAGCTTCCGGAGGCCACTTCCGGGGTAAGCTGAAGGGATCCGGAAGGGGCACCAACCATGCTGTCAACGGCATTTACTGCACCCTAAGATGACAAAAGGGAGGGCACAGTGATCCGAAAGAGACTGGACTGTTTTCATTCAGCTGCGTTGACTCAGACAGGGAAGTGGACCACCATTAATACCGATGAGCGCTAGTGGAAATGACAAGAGCTGGAAAGCAAAAGGTTTTGTTTCCATTCTCGGTTTACCTATGTATTTAGCAAATATTAACAGACTGCCTACTTGCTTCAGGTTCTGTGCCAAGGGCTGGGGTATTGCAAGGAAGAAACCAGGCTCTGTCTCTGCCTCAGGAAACCACAATCTGGTAGGGAATGGAGACAAGGAAAGAGTTCAAGGCAAGGGACTGTGACAGCATGGTCTTAGCAGGAGGGGCCCCTCATCTAGGCTGACAGCACGCAGTGTCTTTTCCTCAAGAAGGAAGGGGAAGAGTGTTCCAGTGAGAAGGAACAGCATGTGAGTATGCCTGGAGGCACCAGTGAGGTGTAGACTCAGGGCTGTTTTCTAGTAGGTGTTGAGAGGGAGTGGCCCCCGATAAAGTTGGATGCCAACAAACACCAGGTCACATAGACTCTTATAAGCCACACACCAGTGTTTATGTCATATACCAGAGCAGCAAGGAATGGCTTCTTCTTAAAATCCTACCTCTTCCTTCTGGGTTTCATGTCCCTCTTCCTGAAAAGTATCTTTTGGTAGCTTCTCACTGATGTTTGTGAGTGGTGAGCTCTCTCAGTCAAGGGCAGATCCAGTTTTCACGGGGCCTAAAGCTTATGCAATTTTGGTTCCTCTTTGGAAAAAAAACAATGCGAACTATGAATACACAGTTAAGACTGGGAGTAAAACCTGATGACAAGAAAAGAAATCTCAACAAATTTTAGAAAGTTGACAAGTAAAAACAAACATTATCTATAAAAGCCAGAAAAATAATATTAAAAAAATTAATTCCCTATAAGTTTTTCCAGCTTCTCTTCATGTCGGTGGCATTGGCATGACGATGGGGACTTGAAGAAGAGGAGGAAGACTTGGCCTACATTTAGTATGGGTTTCATGGGATATATTAGATGGTTTGCAGTTATTTCCATGTACAGTTCAGTTATTGCTGGGTGCTCAGATTCTGGAATGGCTTCCAGAAATCCTCCTACCCTCCACATGCTGCCTTGCCTGGCACCCAGCAAAAAATCCTATAATGCTCAATACCAAAAATATGTGGATGGTAGAGAAGCAAGGATTAAGATGTATAGAGCCATCTACAGTTTTCTAGTCCATGGAAAACTCTTCTAATATCAGAAATGTAAAATTGTAAGTGGAGGATTCATTCCTACTCAAAGGCTAGTCAAAATGGAAGCTTTCTTTCATCAACAATATATTTGAGATCACAGTGCATGCAATTATAAACCCACTAAGTATTTACAGCTCATTCGTGAAAGAAATTTCATGGAGGCCTTTCCAAGGTTGACAACAATCTTAAACACTTATGTGCCATGACCAAAAAAGAGTGATAAAGCCAAAAGAAAAAAAATTGTAATGATCGGTAACAGAAAATAAATTTGATTAACCATGTTAGAAAAAAAAAAACACCTGTATTATCATTCTCTTCAGTCTATAGAAAATGATTTTACAAAATCATCATATGAAGAGGTGATTAAAGAATATGTAGCTAAAAATGGAAGAAGTCTAAACGCAATCTGGTATCCTGGATTGGATCCTGGAGAAAAGACGTTAAGTGGAAAAACTGGTGAAATCTGTGAATACATTGGTGGATATAATCACATGATTATTGATGACGCACAAGTTCAAGGATGATAGGATGCCACTGAAGCACGTATTCGAATATTTGAATTTCCAAAGGCTAAAGCTAAAGCCAGAGCTGAAAAGCAGATATTGGCCAAATACAGAGGCCAAACTTAAACTTCAATGCATCCCTTGAGAAAGCCCAGCTCCTTACCATTAGGGCCCATGCAAGGTCTAATGACCACTCCCAGGGCTGCTTGGCGTCACCTCCTGTGCTAACCACTCTCGTTTTCAGTGTCCTCCCCATTTTTGATGCAGGGGCATTTGTCTTTCTTGCAGACTCAGTCAGTACTTAAATTTCTAGGTGCTTATACTGTGAGAGTTTCCAAGTTCGTTAGCTCATCAAGATGTTGGGCAGGTTTTCAGCAGGAAGAGTGGGGTGGTGAACTTGACGATTCAGGAAGGAATCCTGGCTTCAGCGTGGAGATTGGATTTAAGGTGTGGGGTAAAATAAAGACAGAACAAAGATCTGATGGAATTCAATTGCAGAGATGACCCAGGGCAACCTGAATGAGAGGAATCATAGAGGAGAGGGAGAAAAGTGGAGGCACTCAGACATTTCAGAGGTCAGAGGAGCAGAATCTGGTGAAAGAGTGGCCTTGGTGGCAGAGGGACAGGGAGGGGTCTAAGATGTGCCTATTGTGGGGTGGGGACAGCTGGGTGGATAATACTGCCCTTTTTTGAAATAAGAAACAGAAGAGGGGAAGGAGAAGAAGCATCATGGGGCAAGATGAGGAGTTCAATGTTAGACATTCTGAGTTTTAGCTACCTGTGGGGTATCCAAGTCTCAGTGTTGGGAGAGAGATCTGGTCAACCTGAACTCGTGGATTGGGACTTGCGGTGGACACTAACTCTATGCAAAGTGCCAGAATGGAATCTGGTTCAGAGCAAGACTGTGTGAGGGTGAGCCGTACTAATGAGCATGTAATAGAGGGCGCAGGCACCGATCACATAAACCCATGCAAAATGCACCTCTGCTGAGCTGATGACGAGAAATATCTGAGATACAGAAGCCCCTAGCAGAGGCATTTGACACAATCAGGAGAGTCAGGGAGGGCTTCCCTGAGGAAGTGGCGCTTGAACAGAAATCTGAAGAGTGATTAGAAGGAATCAGGCAATGAGGGGAAGGAAGAACATTCCAGGCTGAGGGAATAGCATACGCAAAGCTCTGTGGAGAAGGGATTGTGGGCACACATAAGAAGCTGAGCTGTTATTATGGCTGAAGAAGATCGGGGAGCCCGTGCCTTAGGAAAGACATGTCATCTCTCTGATTGAACAGACTTGACAATTTGCAAGGTCCTCCTTTTAAGTCTCAAATTCTAGAGATCTGTGATCCTTGTAACTTCTTGTTTTGGTAAAAAGAATTCTACAGAAAAGTTGCGATAGGACAGTGAACTCCATAAATCTTCACTAGGATTCACCAATTGTTAAAATTTTGCCATATATTCTTTATCATCTATTTCTCTACTTACCTAATAACCAATGCACTTTAACTGTATCTAAATGTAATACATATTTTTATTATTGCAGAACAATTTAAGAGTAAGTTACTGTCCTCATGATCTTCACCCTTAAATATTTCAGCATGTATCTCCTAAGAATAAGAACATTCTCTTACATGACTATGTCCAGTGATGGAATTCAGGATGGGCTCTGTGATCCAGAATTCTATGATCTCTTTAAATATGGATGGGATTCAATAGCAACTTATACTGAGCACCTACTGTGTGCCAGGTGTCATCCTTTGTACAGGATATTCAAACTGATATGAGAGACAAGTCCTTAGACAGATATTTACATGGAGATATGGAGAGGGCAATGGCAAACATAAGCAGGAATGCCTGGGGGATGCAGAGGAAGGAAATCTGGGCAGAGACTAGATGTCTATCATATCTCCACACTTCCTCTTCTTTTTCCCCTAACTGGACCTCTGCACTATTAGGGTTTCCAATACACACAACTCAAAAACTACATTCTCCAATTTATCTGTTAGAGGACCAAAGGTATATATTAGAAGTCACTGGATGCAACTTCTGGGAGAGTTTATTAAAGCAGCCAAGCTAGCTGGAAGGCACACACTTTGGCCCTTCTTCCTCTTTCCTGCTGTTAGGACTGTCATTGTAATTGCTAGAGCTACAGCAGCCATCTTGCAGCCATGAGGAGACATTGTAGATGGAAGCCAGTGTAAAGAATGGTGGAGTAAGGGGTGCCTGGGTAGCTCAGTGGGTTATTAAAGCCTCTGCCTTCGGCTCAGGTCATGATCTCAGAGTCCTGGGATCCAGCCCCACATCACGCTCTCTGCTCGGTGGGGAGCCTGCTTCCCCCCCTCTCTCTGCCTGCCTCTCTGCCTACTTGTGATCTCTCTCTCAAATAAAATAAATAAAATCTTTAAAAAAAAAGAGAGAGAGAATGGTGGAGTAAAAAGACAAAAGGATCTTGGATCATTGGCAATAAAAAGGAGCCACCATGCCAAATCTGAATTGTATATTCCAAACTCTTTAAGAGAGAGCAATTAATGATCTCATTTAAATCACCATTAATTAGGGTTTCTGTTACATGTAGTTGAAGTTAGTCCCAACTGATAAATCACTTGATTCCACCTTGGGGATCCAGGGAAAACTGCATATGTAATATGAAAGATAAGTTAAAAAAAAAAAAAAAAAAAAAAAAGCTTGGGTAAAAAGGTAGGAGGAGGCTCCAGAACATAAATTTAGGTTAAGAGCAGCAGAGGCCATTGAAAGGATTTGAGGAGAGTCCCAGGACTAAATTTCAGGTTTAGGATGGAACAGAGGGGAAGCCGTCTGCAGCTACACTGCAGGAACGGGGAGACTAAAGTCAGGAAAATTAGTAAGAGAGATGATGTGACAAACTACGCGAGGAATGACCCCATCCTGCAATAATACTGCCCAACATGCTAAAAAGCAAGGGCTCTGCTGTCAGCAAGATGTGAGGCCCATTTGGGCTTTGCCTCTTATTATCTATATGACCCTGAGCAAATGACTTTTCAATGCTTCGGTCCCTTCCTATTCCCACCAGACTGTTAAGAGAATTAAATGAGGCCATGCGTGCACAATGCTTAGAGCTTAAAGCACTACCTGGTACATAATAAGCACCCACTAAATTGTTGTTGAGCCCATGGCAGTGAGAAAAGAATTCTAGGCAGTAAGGTAGAATAAGATGAAATCAACAGAATGCACAACCGCTTGGATGGTAGGAAGGGTGAGAAAGAGAGGGAAAGGAGTTAAAAATGTCTCCTGGATTTCTGTGGAACAAAGCATACAGTTTTGGACCTGCAGAGTTGGTGGTATCTCTCCCCACCCGCATGGAGACCACCAGGGCTCACCTGCATGGAGAGATAGGGAGCCCAGGCAAGGATCCGAGGTGGAGAGAGACTGGTGAGCGGCTGGAGGCCCCCCCTACCCGGGGCGGGGGCGGGGTTGAGAGGGGTCGGGGTGGGTGGAGAGGGCCGGGGTGGCGGTGAGGGGATCACAGCTCTCAGCTCTCAGGTGAGTGTGTAGAATGAAAAGAAGAGAAGCCAAAAGGGAGCCCAGCTGCTGGTGGACAAAAAGCAGCCAGCGAGGAAACTGAGGCGGACTGGGTTCAAGGTCCTAGGGAAAGCGGAGGGAGTGTCCCAGGAAATTCAGGGGACGGAAAATTTGCAGAAAGCATATTCGGTAGTGGGAGCTAATGAGAAGAAACTGGAAGGGAAGTAAGATGCTAGAAAGGTTTTTGGGAAGAGGAGTGGGGGCTTGAGGTCCAAGAGAGGATGCAGAACTGGACCAGGGCTTTTGCCACCTACCCAGAGTGGGGAAAACGGCCCGCAGTGAGGTTGGGAAGCCAGAACGCCCGGTGGGGCTAGGCAGAAAAGCAGTGAGGGGCCACCTCCAGTCTGAGGGTCTGTGGATCCACCAAGGAGGCTGGAGACCGAGAAAAACGATAATGACTCTTATTTCTTGGGCCAGGACTCACTCTTGTGCCAAGACGGAGCCGAGCCTTTGCAAGGCCCTCACTGCGGCCCTATTTCACCAGCGAGCACCTGAGGCCCGGGGAAAAGGCCAGCAGAAACCGGCAGGGCCGAGGCCTTACGCCGCGTCTGAGCCCACGGAGACACCTCGATCTCCACCCTCCACCGCGGGGCGGAACCGCAGGCAAGACGCGTGCACGCGGCCCCACGACGGAGGAGGGCCGCGAGCCGACTCAAGGCGGCTGCACACGAGGCCCGGGGCGGAGCGGCAGAACCCGACGACGGAGCGGGACCTGCTCGGAAGCGGCCGCCGCCCGGGCCCCAGGGCACCCGAAGCCGCTCCCGGGGCAAGAGGGGCCTGCGGAGCGTCCCCAGGAGGGGGCAGCAGCGCCCCGCGGAAAGCCGCCGCCTCGGCTCCGGGGCCGGGGGCTCGAAGGAGAGACCTGTCGCTGGCCTGAAGGTGGGTCCCTGGTCGTTCCCCATCCCCGGCACCCCCCCTCCCCCGGACGGCCAGGCCAGGCCGAGGAAGCCCTGCCCCGGGGGCATCTGCTACCCTCCCCGGGGGCCCCGAGGGTCCCTCTTGGGCGAACCAGCCTTGGGAACAGCCTCCCCAGCCCTGCGCCTGAATGCCCGCGCAGGGCGAGAGCCCAGGAGATGAGAGCCATGGTTGCTCTCCTTCTCTCTGTCCGCTCTTTCCAAGCGCCCTCCTCTGTTCCCAGACGCTCAGACTATTTGTCAGCCCAGCCCCCACGGGGCATTCGGGCTTCCCAACACCACTTTCGGTCATTTTCCCCACTCTGGGCACGTGGCAAAGGCTCTGGCCTGGTTCTGGATCCTGTCCTGGACATCAAGCCCCCACTTCTCTTCCCATATCTTTTTTTAGCATCTGTCTTTCTTTCCAGTTTCTTCTCCTCCTTAGTTCCCGCTACTGCGTGACTCCCTCCTCTCCTCCCCCCCCCCCCCCCCGGGGGGCCAGCCCGCTGCAGGCTGGTTCCCCACTTGTGGAAGAGAGACCCTCCCTCTTGCTTAGCGAGGCCTCCCCACTCCGCAGGACCAGAGTGGGGTGGCCTTCAGCTCTGCCGGATGCCCCCCGCCCACGGAGCCCTCCCTGAAGGAACAGCCCTGGGGGCCTTCTTCCCAGGCTCACTGGGGCCCCTCTCCAGGCCACAGGAGTCCAGTCCAGGCCTGGAGCGGGTGTCCCAAGAACTCCAGAGCAGCCGGTTGCACAAATAGCACTCACCGCATATCGGATGTGAAGGGAAAATACAGTATCATTATTTTGCTTAGAACTAATCTGGTCTTTCTCCTCTGAACCCCACCCACTAGTTAGTGGGATGGGGAAGAAAAGCTAAATGTCCAATCCAGTTAAATTTTGAACTGGTATTTTAAACCCTTCAGATAATGCTCAGTCTTTAGGAAAAACACTCAGTGTCTCCGATAGTCACCCCGTCTGTCCCCCACCCTAGAGGCGTGGGCTTATGGAGTGAGGGAGCTTTCTCCTCTCGTGGCACCAGAGGTAGTGGGTGGGTTCTTTGGTCCCACCGAGGCCCCTGGATGTGTGCTGTGCACTGGTCTTAGAGGAGAGGTCCTTTTTTTTTTTTTGGCCGGGGTCCTCCTTGACCTCATAGACTCCAGGGCTGAAAATGTGTAACAGTTTGGTGCCTCGGCCTCTCTTTCCTTTGGCTCTCCAGTCTCTTAGCTGGGAGGTCCCCTCCTTCGAGGTGGCTGGGAGGTCACCTTGTATCATAACAGCAGGCCCTTTGGTGGGCCCATTGTCTCCCACCTTAGCGTCTGCACCCCGTGGGACTGAGGGTGTGGCCAGCGAAGCTGAACTTCAGGCTTGCCCCAGGCAGACCCCACGGAGCTCCTTTTCTGGGGCTGTGCCCTGGGTTCTAATGGGGTGGCTCGTGAAGGGGCCTCCACGCGGAGTCCTAAGGGTAATACCTCTCTAACACCCTCCCCTCCGCAGGCCCAGAGATGGGAACAGCAGGGCAATCTCGCTGATTGCTTGGCTATTCCCACTCTGTCCACTTTTTCCTCTTTTTAAAAGATTTTCAGGTACAGAAAAAGGGTGGGCTTTTCCTTTACTTCTATTTCCTCCTTTCTGACTCTTGTAAGCCCTAAAGGACTGGCTTTGGTCTCTTACTCTGCAAACGGAAGGATTCTGAGCTCTAGGCTTAGTCTTGATTTACCGAGGGAGGAGGAAGAATTTGGAAAATCCCTTCTCAAGATAATGGTCTGGCTCCTAAAGGCTAGAACTTTCTGCATAATCCTATTTTGAATGACCCAAACTAAACATTACCTGGGTTTCTCTCTCTTGGAATTCCTTCTGAATCAACATGAATCTGGGCACACAGATTCCCCCCACACACACACACAAACACACACCCCCCCCACCCCATCATGCCCGCACAGTCTCCTCCTACAGGCAGATGGATGTCTAGGGTGGACCCGGGAGAGTGGGAAACAGGGAAAAGCCTGTGAGTGCCTTAAAGCAGGATCTCCCTCCCTCTCTCTTGCAGCCTAAGAACTCTGTTCTAATCAGAGTTGCACAACTCTGTGTGTAATCCAAATTACTGAGCTTTTCTTTTTCTCTTACTGTTTGTGAATCCCCAGGTCTGTGTCCCTTTAGCTCCCTACCAGATGGGCTTGTCGGCATCGTTCTCTCCTGACATACCTGGTGAAGATGTTTTTGCTTCTTACCTGTTCTCATCACCCCAAAGCACGCCCTAGTACCCCCCTGCAGCCCCGCCTCCATCCTGCATCTTCAGGCAGAGTCCACACCGTGGGCAGGTTTGCTTGGGACCATTCCTCTGAGACACAGGACATGCTTTCCTACCTCTATGCCAACGCGCGCCGTGCCCTGGCCTGGGCTTTCCCATCATCCGGCCTCTGTAAGGCTCGTCTCAGTTTATCATCTGTGAGAGGCTTTCCTGCCTCTGCTCAGGCAGTGCGCGTTCTCGATCCTCTGAGGGCCAGAACTGCTTTGAATTCCTCACGTCCTACGCTGGATTTATAGCTATGCTCGTATTTCTCTCCCAACTACACTGAAGTCTCTCGGAAGGCAGGCACCGTGTATCTCTTGGCTACGTTTCTTCCATGAGGCTGTGAATTAAATCGACTACGCGGCTCTGATATAAATTGATAAGTCAAGTACGACTACCAACAGGACTAGCCCCAGACCACATTGTAAAGTTGGCTCAAAGCACATCCACTCACACAAATGATTTCATGTCTTTGGCCTCAGTTTCTTTATTCGTTAAAGAATTAGGTGGGTTTCCATGATGTCGTAGATCATCTCCGCCTCTCTGACAGTCTGTAATTCTACCCATATTGTCTTGTGACATGTGTGTGTGTGTGTGTGTGTGTGTGTGTGAGAGAGAGAGAGAGAGAGAGAGAGACAGAGGGAGAGGTGGGCAGGGGTCACTAACTGGAGAGACCAAGTGGAGTAGAGGAACGGCAAAGGCTTTAGATCAGGACAAACCCGGGTCCAGACCCAGTCTCAGGCAGTCACCTGCTGGGTGACCTTGGGCAGGCTACCTTCTCTGAGGTAAATGGAAAATGAGGATATTTACTGAGGGCCTACCGAGTGCACACACCGGGTTGGTAGCTGGGGACATGGAGTAAATATGAGGTGTCACCTCTCTGTGGGAGGGCAGAGTCCACTAAGAGGAGACAAATCTGCAGACAAGTAAGTGTAATCAGGCGTAGAAGTTCTCCGTGAGAACACGTCCGGGACACAGTGGGGCCACAAAGGAAGGAGAGGTAGATCAGCAGATTCCAAGGATGATTTAGCTAGGAGTGGGCCAAGGAAAGGTTCCCTAAAGACATGAGAGCAGAAGAGAGTGCTCCTGGAACTTTTGGGGAGAGGGAAATAAGCAAGTGGGGCCGGGTCCATGACTGCTGTCATGAACCTTCTTTGACCCAGACTGACGAGGCCCGGGAATCTTGGATCCTGAAGGCATTTCCCAAGAGGTGGTCACTGTTGACTTTTAGACCACTGGCCTGGGCCCCGAACCTGCTGGTCTTCCTCCAAGCCCCAGTCCCTTTCCTTGTGGCTGATGAGTCATCGCCAGTCCCTCAGGTGGCCTCTGGAGCTTCTGTTTCTCCTCAGTGACCTCAGCCCACCTACCTAATTATCTTACAGGGTAAAACAGTGCTTGAGAAAAGGTAACCGGTTCCATAAGAAGTGATCCCCTCTTCAACCCCTCCCCTCATCCCCCTGTCCTAGATCCAGGGGAGATGTTGTCGGCTCCGAATCCATGAGAGTTTCTATCAAGGGAGAGTCTGAAAAACAGCACTGGCTGGAGGAAGTTGTTCAAACACCATCCATTTTGACACTTGGCAGGATTAGCAAAGCACCTCTTCCCCCGGAGAGCGGGAAAGTTTCCAGAATTAGTCTGCCGGCAGAAAGGGAGGTCGAGCAAACAGGCATATTGTTTTCTCATAGCTGTCTCTCTTGTTAATGTTTGGTCGGCCAGCCGTGCATTTTTGCAGTGTGACATAGGCTTACGTTCAGCTTTCATCAGAGAACAATTAGGACAAGTGTGGGGAGAGGCCAGAGGGTCAGGGACAACAGATGGGCCTCCACTTAAGCGGGTTAGAAGTTCATTGCTCCAGAGGAAGAAGATCTATCTCTGGCTGGGGGCCTGAGGGGTTCAGTAGAAAGAGGCAGAATGGAAAGAAGGCGAGGGCCTCTCCTTTCTGAAATATCCCTTTGGGACAAGTCTCGGTGTCTTAGGCAGTTGATTTAGTTTTCCATGAAGAAGCATCGGCAGCCCTGGCAGCATCAAGAAGCCAGAGGCTTGGGGCCATACCAAAATAGCAGCATCACTGCGTTTTCCAGCTGAGGGATTACTCCTTGGTGAGCCAGAGAGCTTTGGAACATCATTTGGAAGGAAAACCACATATTTTTCCCCCCCAAAAAAATTTTTTTAAGAAAACTTTGCATGCAATGAAGTTAAGGCTTAACTCTTGAGGGGAAGTAGTACAGGGATGGCCATTGGTGGAGGGTGAGTTGGCCTTCGGTGAGCTGAGGTACCTGGGAGGGGCAGAGGGTTCCAGAAGGGTTGCTTAACAGGAAGAAAGTGCTGGTATGTAGGTAGCAAAGAACCAAATGCAGAAAGGGGATTGTATGAGTTAGTCCTTGCTGTACAACATACCACCCCAACCTCATTGGGTACAAGCAACCACTGTTGTGTTTACTCATGGTTCTGGGGGGTCAGGAGTTTGGTCTGGGCTCCGTCGGGTGATTCTTTTGCTCATCTCGCCTGGGGGCATCTGGCTGCAATCATTTGGCAGCTCAAAATGGCGTTGGTAGTCCAAGATGGCGTTACTCGCTTTCCTAGCAATCGATACTGGCTGTTAGCCGGGCCATGCATCTCCAGAGACCAGCCTCAGCCTCGTCACATGGTGGCTGGGTTCCAAAAGCAGCAAGAGAGAGGAAAAGGCTCAACACACAATCATTTTCCCAGTATCTCCTTATGTTACATTGGCTGTCCCATTAACAAAAGTAAGTTGCATGGCCGAGCTCCGAGTCAGTGTGGGAGGGGATGACACCAGGGTGTGGATGTACGGAGGGAGCCCTGGCTCCATTGGGAGCCATTACTGCAACTGTCTACCCACAAGCAGGAAGTAAATCTGAAATAGAATCGAATGCCCTAACCTCAGTGGGATGCAAACCATGCAAGTCAGTCCATATGAGCTCAAGCCGAGGGAAGAGAGACCAGAGAATCATCTCATTGGGTTTTTGAAACAAGCCTGCTATTTCCTGGGGATGTTGGGGTAGAGAGCCTCTTGGATTAGTAAGACTCGAATAACTCAAGTGGGCGTCATTTTTAGCATCTCATAAAACTTTATAACATCCTCTTCCTCCATATATATATGTATATACATATATAGATCTAAAATCTCCAAATAGATAGAACCTGGGGTTCTTCAGCCTATGGGGAAGATGGTGGAGTCTAAACAGTAGAACAGGGACACCTGGGTGGCTCAGTTGGTTAGGCGGCTGCCTTCGGCTTGGGTCATGATCCCAGGGTTCTGAGATCGAGTCCTGCATCAGGCTCCTTGCTCGGCAGGGAGTCTGCTTCTCCCTCTGCCTCTGCCTGCCTCTCTGCCTACTTGTGATCTCTCTCTCTCTTTGACAAATAAATAAATAAAATCTTTAAAAAAATAAATAAACAGTAGAACAGGCTCTGTGTCATTTCTACAATAGAGGGAACTGGTTATACTGGTGATAGTGGAGGGGAGAATCAAACAGGGACAATGAGGCAACCCAGGGATGAACGACCTTGGGGAGTCACTGCTACCTCAAGGCTGGAGAGGCAAGAGACGAGGCCAGGTTATAGAGCTCAGAGCAGGGTGACCTGGTACAAGCCAGAGCTATGACGGGCTTCTTTGGTGTGAGCTGGAGCCACAGAGAAGATAGAGTCATTGCTAGAGAAGCGACCCAGACACTGCCATCTTCCTTCCACTCAACCACCCGTCTCCTGCTAATGCCTGGCAGAAACCCACTACTGTAGGGGATCTTAGTTTGGGCTGCTGTAACAAAATACCATAAATCGGGTGGCTTAAACAACAAACATTTATTTCCTACAGTTCTGGAGCTGGGAAGTCCAGGATCAAGGCGCAGACAGATTCAGTGTTTAGTAAGAGCCCGCATCCTGAGCCATAGACGGCTGTCTTCTCAGTGTCCTCACGTAGTGGAAGGGGTGAGAGAACTCTCTGGGGTCTCTTTTACAAGGGCACTAGTCCCATTCATGAGGGCCCTGCCCTCATGAGCTGATCACTTCCCAAAGGCCCCACCTCCAAATATCATCACCTTGAAGGTTAGAATCCCCACATACACATCTGAGGGGGACACAAGCCTTCAGTGCATAATAAGAGGCCTCAGAAACACAGTCGACAAGGGCAGCCCCCTGGAACACAGAGCAGAGCAGAAGAAAGACAAGGAATGTATCCGAGGTAAGGAGGCCCAGGACCAGCTCATGGAGGACATCCTCAGCGAGAGCTTGCATCCCACCCCTATTAGTAAAGCAAGACTCCTGTTCCCTCAGTGTCCCATGGGCGATTTCTCTGATCCCTGGGGTATCTCAGGTGAGCTCAAGGAAAACTGCCTGGCCCTCCTCGCTGATGTCCAAAAGCCATTGAGAAGGGGTGGACTCCTGCCCCGGGAGTCTCCAGACCCTGGGGGTGCAGTGTGGTGGTGTACGCTCCTGCGGCTTCCATGGGACGCACCTCCCTGGCCCTCTCGGAAGTGGGAGTTGTCCTGTGGCCTCTGCAGTTGTCCTTAGCACCAAGCCCTTCATAAAAGTAACTCGTTTTGTATCTTCCTGCAGCTCCTCCTCCAATTCACATCTCTGGGACCAGGAAGCCGTGTCTAAGGCTAACTCCCCCTTTGCCCATCGGGAACATCTGACCAAACTGTCCCCTCATTCTCCTTCAACCCAGACGCCTTTCAGCAAGCTCATTCCTAGGTTCAAGCTGGGACCACACACTCAACACACACATGCCCCTGCAGGCACAAGCATGTGCTCACACCACAATGCTGTAGGAGTGCAGGAGAAATAATATAATGATCCTTGATTACGTACCTCCAGTGTGTCACGTACTTTATGTTTAATTCCTTTATTCCTGATGACCATGACATTCTTCTCATTTACAGGTGACTGAGCGCACAGTGGTTTTGTTTCTGACACAGCAAGTAAGCAGCAAGGTCAAGATGTCAAGATAGGCTCATCTAACACCAAAGTCGGCGTCCTTCCCGTACCTTGTTGCCTCTCAGTATGAATGAATGGCATTTTGTTTTTGTCTTGGCACTATTTCTTATTTTCCCTAAGAGACTTGAACAAGTGGCGTTCCCCCAAGGTTTCTAGTACCTTTTCTAGTACCTTTGAGTACCAAAGAGTGTCATCTCCTGTTGAGTGGTCCCAAGACTGAGTTTAGGCAGTGTCTAAAAGTCATCAGTGTGCTGTTTCCTGATCCCATCTTGTTTTCCAGGGACTGCTGTTGTTATAAGACGGGAGTACTAACGAATGGCCCCTGGAGATGATATAGCCTGGGGATATGGAGGCGATTTAGCATTGTAGCTGAGAACACAAACTTTGGCACTGGGCACGGCCTTGGGAAAGGAATTTTCCACGCGCACACAAAGCTGCATTGTAGCTGCAAGTGTGGGTGATGCCAGCCCAAGACTCACAGGCAAGGCAGGCCAACCCTGCAGAGTCTTAGCAGCAGTATGGGTCTGGAGAGTAGGGAGAAGCTCGAAGGCAGGGAGACCAGTCATTGTAATGGTGCCTGTGAAAGGTGATGGGTGGTGACCCTCCACTTCTGGGTCAAGGTCCTGTGCCTGGAGGCCAGGTGGGAGCAGCACAGCTGCTGGAGATAAGAAATGCTTTTTTCAAGGAACGAATGTGGTCCTGGCTCTCCCACTCTCGCCCCTTGAAGCGTGCCTGCGTTGGCGCCTTTGCTCTCTGATAAGCAGACTGATCCTGAGGATTGGGACCTTAGGCTGCCTTGTTCACCACTTTATCCTGGGTACCCGAACATGGCAGGAGCTCAATAAACACTCACCAAAGGAACAAATCAAACAAATCGACTGAAAAACCCATTGTAAATTTCATCCACACAATGTCTTTATTCCCATTATCATGTTCATATGGTGCAAAGTTGCAAACAGCGATTCGGTTCATTTAAAACATTTTTATAATACCAACAAAGCAATGTTACAGAACGGTTAGAAATTGAAAGAGAAAAAATATTAGCCATAATCGCTACTTTCAAAGTAACTATTACCATGCTGCACATTTCTCTCACATCTTTGCTTAAATGCTTGTTTTTTATCCATTTGCATTTATACGTCCGTTCCATTTTGTTTCTTCTTTTTTAACCACAGAACATTATACCGTCAGTATTTCTGTGTTGCTGCTTAATCTACATAATTATTTTGCATCACACTATTGCATAGTCTTAAGGTCAGGGCTTCACAGATTCAGTTCCTGCCTCATCAGTGTCCCTTCTCCATGGGCTATCTTACCAGTGTATAGACGGGCAGGAGTTTCTTCCATCTTCTAAACAAAACTCTCTCTTTTCATACATCTTCTGACCTTCATTCCTGTGTCTCCCTTTCCTCTCACAGCAGAACTTTCATCAAGCGTTGTCTATCTCTTATTCTTTTTTTTTTTTTTTTTTAAGTAGGCTCTATGCCCAAGATGGGGCTTGAACTGATGACCCAAAATCGAGAGTTGCACTCTACTGACTGAGCCAGCTGGGCACCCCTCTCGTTCTTCTTGAACCATCTCCATTCAGACTTTTCTCCCCATCGCTCCACAAATTGCTCTTATCAAGTTGACAGTGACCCTAGTGATGCTAAATCCAAAGGTCAGTTTCCAGAACCCACCTCGCTTGACCTGTCAACAGCATTCATCCCCATTCATCATCATTCACTCCTCCTTCTTGAATCCCTTTCTTCTCTTCAATTCCAAGAGAATTTTCCTTATATCCCTGACTGCTCCTTCTCAGTCTCTTCAAACTTCAAATGCTAGCATGCTCTTGAGTTGAGTGCACGAGCTTGTCTTTCCTCTGTCTCTACTCATTCCCTTGTAGCTTCACCCATGCTCCTGTGATCTGTATGCCTGAGGACTCTCAGTTTTGCATCTGCAACTTAGAACTTTCCTCTGTACTGCAGACTCTTTATTACCAACTGCCCATTTGTCATCACCACTTGGATCACTAATAGTGTCACAAGCTTCATGTGCTCAAAATGAAACTCCTGACCCTCCTCTCTAACTTTCTTCTCCCATAGTCTTCCCCTTCTCAGTAAATGGAAATCCTATTTTTCTAGTTGCTCAGACCAAAGATCTTGGCATAATCTTTGGTTCTTCTCTTTCTTTCTCACCTTACATCTGTCAACAAATCCAATGGCACTACTTAAAAATATACGTAAAATCCAATCACTTCTGGTCCCCTCCACTGGTCAAAACCATCATCTATCAAGTCTGAATTACTTTAAGAGCATCCTAACTTTATCTAGTTTGCCCCCTACAGTTTATTCTCAATGCAGCAACCAGATTGCGTTTCTGTTAACATCAGTTAGATGTCATTCCTCTGCTCCAAATGTTCCAATAGCTTACTGTCTTAGTCTGTTTGGCCTGCTGAGACAAATATTATGGACTGTGTGGCTTATAAACTCCAGAAATATATTCCTCAAAATTCTGAAAGCTGGGAGTTGAATATCAGGTGCTGGCATAGTCTGAGGAGGACCCTCTTCTGGGTCACAAGCTTCTCGTTGTAGCCTCATTTGGTAGAAGAGGTGAGGGAGTTTCTGTGGAGACTCTAAGGGGCCTCCTTTCCAAGGACTCTAATCCCATTCATGAGGTCTCTGCCCTCGTGAGCTAATCACCTCCCAAAAGCCCCACCTCCTAATATCATCACATTGGGCATTGGGATTTCAACATATGAACCTGGGGTGGGGGGGACACAAACATTCAGACCATAGCATATCCCATCATGCACAGAATGAAAGGGAAAGCCCTCACCATAGCCTGCAAGACCTTCCTCATCTGACGTCCCACTTGGCCCTTGTCCACTGCTACCATCCCACCACCTCAAGTAAACAGGTCTCCTTAGTGTCACTCCAATGCCATGCTTCTACCACAGGATCTTTGCACTTGTTGATTTCTGTATCTGGAATGTTCTATCCAGAGATATCTGACCTTCCCACTCTTTCTGGTATTCGTTCAAATATGAGGCCCTCCCTGACTGCCTTAGTGAACGAGAATTGCGGCGTGCCTTATGTTTCTCTGTATGGTCTCCCACACCATTTACTTCTCCATCTCTGTGTTGGGAGCCTCTCCCCAGTAGACGATAAGACCCCTGAAGGAAGATTTTTATCTTTTTCTGGTCCACTGCTATCTACCCAATGCCTAGAACAGAGTGTGACCCATAGCGTTGTTGAATGAATCAATCTGGGATTCAGCATCTGACAATTCAAAGTCCCCATCGTGTGACATGAGAAAGTGGGGCGTCATGGCCAAGAGCAGGGGCCGCCTCTGTGCCCGCACGGTGTGTTCGGTCCCGCGGCAATCCAGCTGTTTGCAGCTGTCCACATGACACAACCGTGAGCTACTTGAGGGGGAAGACTGCGTTTCATCATTCCTGCGTTCTTTTTGTTTCCAGCTTTCTCAAGACATAATTGACAAAATTATAATATTTAGAGTGTACAGTGTGGTGAGTTGATGTACGTATACCTCCCAACACAGGGCCTACGGCATGGGAATTGCTTATTCCATATTTGTTAAGTTTGTTAAAAAGCAAGAAAAAGGCTCCTAAAAAGAGTCTAGAAGTACCCATGAGCAGCTTTATCTCTTTCCCAGTTCCGCCTTGGGGGCCAGCTGTATACTAAATTTATTCGCTTATTTACTTAATCAGTCAACAAACGCAGCTTTGCAAAATCACGTGATCGTTATTATTATAAACAGTGTTTTTCCAAAAGAAAGTGCAAAGGCCCATCCCTCTAATGCTTCCCCCTAGCAGGGTTTTTGTTCCAAACAGAAACTCCAGGGCACAAATCCCAAATGCACTATGCCTGGCCAAGTACGGGGCATTTTTAGCTCCCCGTTCCCTGCTCCAGAATGTCGGAGAGCCTTCCCCTGCTGGGAGCCCTCCACCACCCCCTGAAGCTCAATGACGGCTGCTCACCACACAGCAGATGTGTGGTCACACGCAATTAAGTGGGTGCAGGCCATTAGTGGACAGACGGCATGAAGTATGCACGACGGAGCCAACAAGCAAACAGTGGAAACCAGAGTGGGAAGATGGCTGTGCCCGCCCAGCCACTTGCAGAAGGCTGGACTCGCTTTCGTCCTTCATTTCTTGGCAGTTCTCCGAAGCAGCGCCAACTGTCCCACGAGTGTTACAATCCCTGCTTGCTTCGGCAGACGCCCAGAGATGGACTGAGAAGTGCACCCCGTTGGGGAGGACGGACACTGCCCTTCGCAGGCACCCATGATGCCCTGCCACCTTTTCGGCGGTTGACACCTAAGTGTGGCTACTTTATGGGAAGGTCAGCAGCAGGAGATCTTCTAGCCAATGCCTCCTATTCAGATTGAAAGCAGTCAATGCCATAATTCAAGTCTCTGTGCAGAGGAAGAAATGTTTTCCGAGGAAAATGACCTGCCATCTTTAGACCAGCCCCTTCTTCATCCCAGAGACGCCTCTTCCAACTGTGGTTTTGGTCTATGTCCGTTCAGTGTTTTGGATTTGTTCTGCATTACCATATTTTGCACAGAAAGTACGAGGGAGTAGTTAACATTGCCTGAGTAAAAAGAATCAAACATGAAAGATACATGAACCGTCAAACATCAGAGATACATGAACCAACATGCGTGATCGCAAATGCATTGTGCTAGGTCCGTGGTCTTCAACCAGGGGCGATTCTGCCCCCCCCCCCCCAAGGGACATCTGGCAATATCTAAAGACATTTTGGGTTGTGGCAGTTGGGGAGGGAGGTGCCACTGGATGAAGATGCCATCTAGCGGGTCAAGGCCAGGATGCTACTAAACATCTCACCTTGTAGAAGGCGGCCCCCACACCAGAATGATCCAACCCCCAGGTCGAGAGTGCTAAGGTTGAGAAATCCCGTGCCAAGAGAAAGAAGCAGACTCCAAAGGCTACAGGCTGTAGAATTCCATTTAGATGACATTCTGGAAAAGGCGAAACCATACAGAAAGAAAATGCAACCGTGGTTTCCAGAAGCTGGCTGAAGGGAGGGGATTGACTTCCAAAGGGCACAAGGGAACTTGGCAGGGACGGAAACGTTCTCTGTCTTGATTGTGGTGGTAGATCACGTATATTTATGTTTGTCAAAACACACAGGGATGTACACTAAAAAGAGTAAATTTAACCTATATACATTATGCCTGAAACAAATGAACAGAATTGCTCTATTTGAACCAAAGCAGTTCTAGAGAAGAGAGGGGGTGGGGGAGGAGGTGGTCCCTAAAAAAATGAGAGACGAGTTGAAGTGGTAAGAAAAGAAATGAAGGAAAACAACAAAAGACAGATTTTTGTTTGTTTTTCATAACTAAATTATCGATTTCTTTTCAGCAAACCACACCTTCTCAAAAGTCACTTCGTTGTTATGGACCAAAACTTTTATAAAATAGCTTGATTGTGGTGTTATTGTCATGCAATGAGCTGCACGAATTTAAAGTATACAAGTTGATAAGTCTTGACTTACGGATATACCTGTTCCACAGTTGTCACAATCATGAACTTGTCCTTCCCCCTCAAAAGTTTCCTGATGTCCCTTTATCACCTTTCTGTCCCCAAGAAAGAATAACAGTGATGATCACATGGGGTGGTTGTGAGAATTTAAATGAGATATAAGCATAGAGAGAGCCTCGTTACAACCTGGCTCGTTTTCTTCGGGGGGAAGAAGTTACTGTAGAGTGAAAAGCACCTAATAGCAGAACACCTGTATCTCATGCCTGGATTCGCTGCTTAGTCTTGGTATTGGGGTGGAGTTGAAGATTCAAGTGCCATGAGCAATGCAGATGTACCCATAGATGCCTTTTGAATGAATGAATGAACGAATGAATGAGTACATGCATGCATACGCTGGAACTGTGTGTTTAAATATCTAGCTGTAGACTCAAGAACACAATAAAAGAAATGGAGACGAATAAAAGACATTATATAATCACATGTACTAAATACAAGTGAGTTTTAAATATGTCTCAAATCAAATTTTGATTCTTCCCCATGAAACACCCTTCTTCCTGAAATCCTTAAGTTAGCGGCTGGTCCCACTGCCCTCTTTGTCCCAAACCAGAAGCCTCAGATACGTCCTCAGCTTCCTATACGCCTTCAGCCTCGCACTCAGTGCCACAGACGTGATTTTTATCAGCTCGACTGATATCTCTAGAGGCTCTTACCCCCTCTTCATCTCCATGGCAGGTGCCAGCTCTCCTCCAATCTCATGGAGACTCCTGCCATGCCTCGCAGTTAGCCTTTTACCTCTCGTCTTTCTTCTCTCATGGCTAGAACTCTCTCAGACACCGTGGGACTTCCCTGCTTCCCAGCTCTGTGAACTTTCTGCTTCCCTGATGTGAAGCCCCACCTCCTCAGGTGCAGAACTTTCCATTACCTGGACGAGACTTCCCATTACCCAGTCTCCCATTCCACCTGAAGCTTCAGCCATACCTACGTGTCATCTTTCTCCAAAGACACCACAATGATTCCTTTTCCCACATCCCTTTTTCTTGTCATTAAAAAAAAAAATGTGGGCGGGCGCCTGGGTAGCTCAGTTGTTAAGCATCGGGCTTTGGCTCAGGTCATGATCTCAGGGTCCTGGGATCAAGCCCCCCATTGGGCTCCCTGCTTGGCGGGAAGTCTGCTTCTCCCTCTCCCACTTTCCCCTGCTTGTGTTCCCTCTCTCGCTGTGTCTCTCTCTGTCAAACAAATAAACAAAATCTTTAAAAAAATTTAAATAAATTAAAAAATAAAAAATAAATTTAAAAATGTGGCAAAACTCGCAGCAACTTCTTCCTAGAAACATCACCAAAAGCAAGGGAAGCAAGAGCGAAAATGAACTATTGGGACTTCATCAAGATCAAAAGCTTTTGCACAGCAAAGGAAACAGTCAACAAAACAAAAGACAACCAACAGAATGGGAGAAGATATTCGCAAATGACATATCAGATAAAGGGCTAGTATCCAAAATCTATAAAGAACTTCTCAAACTCAACACCCAAAGAACAAATAATCTGACCAAGAAATGGGCAGAAGATATGAACAGACATTTCTGC
>CM052899.1:158945732-158996941 GCA_028534135.1 Potos flavus | reverse complement strand
TTTTTTTTTTTTTTTATGGGAGGGAGGGAGAGAGAGAGGAGAGGGGCAGAGAGAATCTTGAGGAGAGAGAGAATCTTAAACAGGCTCCACACCCAGCACAGAGCCTGACGCAAGGCTCAATCTCACAACCCTGAGATCATGACCTTAGCCGAAATGAAGAGTCCGATGCTTAACCAACTGAGTCACCCAGGCTCCGTGCATTTTAGCCATTTTGAAGTGTACAGTTCAGTGGCATTAAGTACATTCACATTGTTGTACAACTTTCACAGCCATCCATACCAACTTTCATCATCCCAAACTCAAACTCCATCCCCTTTAAACAATAATACCCCATTCTCTCTCTCCTCTAGCCCCTGGTAACCACCATTCCATCTTCTGTCTCTCTAACTTGACTATTCTTGGTACCTCATATTTGTGGCATCACGCAATGTGTATTCTTTTGTGTCTGGCTTTTTTCGCATGACATAATGTCATAAAGGCTCATCCAGGTTGTAGCATGTGTCAGAATCTCCTTCCTTTTTAAGGCTAATTAATATTCCGTTGTATGCACATACATTTTCTTTATCCCTTCATCGGTCAATGGACGCTTGGGTAGTTTCCATCTTTTGGCAGCTATGAATAACACTGCCGTGAACATTGGTGGGCAAGTATCTGTTTGAATCCCCACTTTCAGTTCTTTTTCTCCCCATATCTTTTTATATTACATGTTCCTTCTGGCTGGAGGCTCAACCCAGAGGTATCTTTTACCCCTCTTTCTAAAGAATTTCTACTCAACCATCAAACTCATTTCAAAAGTTCCTCTCCAATAATCAAGGAGGGGTGGCCATGCCCTCCTCTGCACTTCCTCAGCCCCACATTTTATGCTTTCTTGTAGTTCTTCCTTTGTTGAATCACAATTATTTGTGTCATTGTCTTCCTGTCTTATTGAACTATCATTAAGAAGGGAGCTTACCTTGTTCACCTCTCTCCTCCAAAGATCACGTGTAGCCCACTGTCAGAGCTGCATAAATATTCAAGGACAAATATTTTAAGGACTGCTTCTGGGTTCTTCAGGCCCAGGCTCTGTGGGGACTAAAGGAATATTAGTCAATGTTGACTTTTATTGTCCATTTGTTCCAGGAAAAGATCCAACACCAAGATGTGACCTTAGAAGTATGTTCTGGCTGACAACAGGGTCCTTATGTCCTTGGGGTCTCTGCGGAGGTGACTCACCATGGTTAAACATTTGAAAGGCTACCCCTCTCGACTCTGTTACTCATCTACCTAGCTAGCCCTAATGGGAAGGCTCAAGCCAGCTGAACTTTCCTTTACGCTTTCAACCTGGTGCATACATTTCTACTTGTGCCCAAGGCTGAGGACCTGGGGAGCAGAGTGAGTTTTAGAGTTGGAATGAACTCAGCTTCAGATTCAAAAGCATTTTCTCAGCTCTTTGAAGAGCTGCTCTTCTGCAGGCCAAAAATTGAGTAATTATAGTAAAGACATGGGGAAATCTAAAAGGTGGGTCTTAGCTCCCCAGCCACCCTCCTTTTCCCCTTTTCCTGGCTCAGCTCCCTCTCTGTCAGTTCTATCTTTCCTTCCCAAATAATCCTATGCATCTCACCTGCCTTGAATGATGGTCTGTCCCACACCTCACAATGCATGGCATTCATATGTTTATCCATTCACTCTCTTACTTAGCCTTTTGCCTACCACACTGGAGGAACACGGGTATCCGTTCACGTTTGAAAGGAGGATGTTAGGGTCATGTTCCCTAACATGAAACCGGGAAGCATATGCACACATGTGTGCATATACCTTTGAAGAAAGTTCATTTACTTCCTAATAAAATTCAAGTGGTATAGTATGGTCCACTTTGAGTCTGGAGGGTGTTGAAGAGTTTCAAGTGAGCTCCTTGGATAACTTAACTCCTCCTATGTCACATTGACCTCTAAAACATTGGGACTGTAGGGGAGGAAAAACTGTTTTCCCTCTACTCTTTTAGGTTCTAGGCTGAGACTCCTCCTGTAGTAAAAGGAGAAAAACAAACAGAAGCTTAATAACATGTATACCTCCTATATACGTGGGAGATAGCCAGGAAAACTGAGTCGTTCCCTAAAATGGCCCAAGCCACCACCTCAAATAACATCTCCAGCTAAAGATAAAAGATGATGCGAGGGTAGAGGGAGAGCCAGTTGTGGGAGGTTATTAGGCAAAGCACAGTAAACAAGGGTATGGTTATTATGCAGATTTAAGTCTATGCTTTCCCCATTGATAAATTTCTAAATATTTAATCATCCTTCTCTTCCTGGTTCAGGGAAAGAGGCACTGTTCCAAATGGAGATTTGTACAATGGTTAGGGGTGCTGACCCCTTTGCATCCAAGAATCTACATATAACTTTTGACTCCCCTAAAACTTCATACTAAAAGCCTACTGCTGACCTTACCAATAACATAGATAGTTGATTAGCACATATTTTATATGTTGTATATATTATATACTATATTATTACAATAAATAAGCTAGAGAGATGAAAATGTTATTAAGAAAATCATAAGGCAGAAAACACTCATTTACAGTACTGTGCTTTATTTGTAAAAAAAAATCCTCATCTAAGTAGCACCTGTGCAGTTCAAATTCGTGTTGTTCAAGGGTCAACCATAAATATTTCTTTCAAAAGGGTAACTTCTACTCAATTTTTAGAGCTTCTCCCATTTCTGCGCTTTCTTAAAAATAATCAGCCTAAAATAATCCTTATGCCAAAGGAGCATCTTTTGGGGTGAAAAACTTGGCTGCCTATAAGGACTAATCCCACAGCTACCCTTCAGCCAGCAAAGAGTACCAGAGAAGCTCTTTCTGGGATCCTTTCCCAACTCCTTGCTATCCCCTGAACTTTTTGTTTCCTCCTCCTGCCCTTCCAACTCCACTCCACTCCACAATAGACCTCTCCCTAGGTGACAGTCATTACTTACTTCACCAGTGCAACTGCCCAGTGGGGGACAGAAGGGGTCTTGCAGGTTGAGGAAGAGGCATACAAAATTAAGATGGACATCAGTTCTGATATTGGAATGTCTCGAAAAAACATTTCAGGTATGTCTCCAGGTATAAAAGTGAACAAGCTAGGGACGCCTGGGTAGCTCAGTCGGTTAAGCATCTGCCTTCGGCTCAGGTCATGATCCCAGGGTCCTGGGATCGACTCCCACATCGGGCTCCTTGCTCAGCGGAGAGCCTGCTCCTCCCTCTGCCTCTGCCTGCCTCTCTGCCGGCTCGTGCCCTCTCGCTCTGTCAAATAAATAAATAAAAATCTTTAAAAATAAAAAAAAATAAATAAATGAACAAGCTAGCAGAGTTTCAGCACCTAGCATGGCATAGAGGGCCTCCTAAATTACATTACAATATTCACTTCCCTTACTTTTGGGGGCAACAACACCAGAAAGTTAGGGTGGTGGAGGAGAAGAGAAGTGAGAAGAAGAAAAGCCCATCTCTTCCACAGTGAAGACAAAGTAGAGGGAGCAGGTCCTGTAGGACACCACTACACCAATTGTGAGGTCCTGAGTTAAGGTGGTGGCTCTTGGCTTTGCACCTACATAATTAAGTGGCCAGATGAGAAAAACTATAGCAAGTGTTAGGAAAGTATAATGACCATTTGGGGATGGCACCATCAATTCTTACCGCCTCCTTTTTGGACATGCGCGTCCGCTCTCGTTCCCTGTGGTCTGTTTTCTGCATTATGGTCTGAGTGGTTGCCTTGAGAACAAACTGCTCAGATCCAGTCAGGGGCTTCTCGGTCCTCGTAGCTGCAGTCCAAAGTCCTCAGCGTGACCTCCTGTACCTCACGGGCATCGCCCTGCCCCCGCTCTCGAGCCTATTTGTTTAGAGTGTCCTTCCTGATAGATAGTAAATTCCATGGGGGCAGGGAGTACATCTGTCTTGTTCTCGACTTCATCTGTAATGCCTGCCACAAAGTTCATTCTGGAGAGAGTTGAGGAGAGAGAGTGCAAAAATGAATATCATCCAACTGAATATTCTAGCAGATAGCTACAGCTATAAACTTGGGACACCATTAGCGTAAAGAAAGTAGATTTAAAAAAATGGAAGTAAATGAATTTGTATATAGTGAGAAGGCATGGCGGCTGAAGAAAAATCCTTGGGGAACAATGATAGTTTCTGTGGCCACAGAAGTGAGGAGGGATATGCAACCCTAAACGCCTGCCCAGGGAACCAGCAGAGAACTTGAGGTAACAGGATTATCAAACGCTAGCAAGAGACACCATCTGAGAAAGAATGTTGAAAGGCTGTGTTTACAGGTAATACAGGGGGTAGAGGAACATGTT
Source organism: Potos flavus (assembly GCA_028534135.1). Classification (NCBI taxonomy): domain Eukaryota; kingdom Metazoa; phylum Chordata; class Mammalia; order Carnivora; family Procyonidae; genus Potos; species Potos flavus. The sequence continues at coordinate 158,992,630 of CM052899.1, read as the reverse complement.
AAATGACACCAAGAGGAGATGGTCTGGCCACTGGGGAGCAAGGGACACTCTACAAGGCAATCAGTATTTCTTAAAAAAAAAAAAAAAAATCAATATCATTTTTTAAAAAGTGGTGGGGAAGTTCTAGATCAAGAAACTAAAAAGACTGAACCACAGCAATGTGTTGGATCAGATCCTGGTTCGGGAGAAAACAAAACTAAAGTTAGCTGTGTGGATGTCTGGAGGAAGAGCCTCCCAAAAAGAGGGCACAGTGAGCGAGAGGCCCCGGAGGGAGACCCTGCCTCACCTTTTCAAGGAGTGGCAAGAAGCCCACTGAGGCTGGAGGGGAAGAGAAAGTTTCAAGGAGGGTAGAATGTGTAGGGTCATTGTAAAGACCTTGGACTTGACTCGATCTTCAACATGCTAAGTTGAAATGTCTATTTGACATCCAAGTGGTGACGTTGAATAGGCCGTTGGGTACACAAGTCTGAAATCCTCCTGAAGCTAAGGAGATAAAAATGTGGGGGTCATCAGCACATGCAGTAATCGCAAAGCCATGAGACTGAATGAAATCACCAAGGAAATGAGAATAAAGAGAAGGTCCAAGCAGTGCACACTGGGTGGCTCGGAGGCAAGAGGTCAGGAGGAAAGGAGGGACCAGCCAAGGCGGAATGGCCAGCACGGAGGAGGGAACCCAGAGAAAGAGGTGGAGTGAAGCCGAGAGAGAGCAGTGTCTCCGGGAGGAGATATTGTACCCCTACTGCTGGTGGGCCAAGGATGGGGCCGGAGACCTGATTTATTCACACGGAGGGGACCGCTGACCCTGACCTCAGCAGGACAGTTCTGGTGGAGTGAGGTGGGCAGAAGCCCAAGCAGATGGAGTGCAGGAGAGATCAGGAAGGGAAAAACTGGACACCGGAGTCCAGGCAACTGAAACAGGAGCCGAGAGATGGATTCACAGCCAAAGGGGACGTGAGGTCAGGAGAAGTTTTGCCTTTGGGGTTTTTTTTTCTTGTCTTTGTTTTAAGATTGGAGAAAAGATAGCGAGTCCTTACGCTGATGGGGCCCAGTGAGCACATGAATGAGTGAGTGGCGCAGTGCAGTTTTGGGGTGAGGCATATGGGAGAGGTCTGGGCAGCTTTATAAACGGAGTCCCAGGAGATGGGTGACACCCCAGGGAGCCAAAGCAGCAGAGAGGCTGGGGTGCTGGCTCCTCGCCGGCCTCCCTGCCTCCAGTGGCTGTGTCCTACCCTCCTGCTGACACCAGAATCTGGCTTTCCCCACAGCCACTTTGCCTGGAGCCCAATTAAGGCAAAGATACAACTTCGCCCAAGCCACGGCCCCATGAAGTCTGGCCTCAGGGCTGTAGCCCATTTGGAAAACGTTTTAATTTCATTTGTGTGTTTTTTCAATTTGATTATTAAGTGTTGTTTGCACATGGATGGGAGCAAGGCCTGTTTTTATTCGCTGAGCCCCCTTCCTCCCTGGCTCGCGTGCCTCCCTGGTGAGTAATGGGGAGGCTGCTTTTCTGGAGCACAAGGGAAAACTTCCAGCAAATTGCAAAAGCATGTTCCTTCCTTGAAAAATCCTTTCACACTTGTTTTTTACTCCCTTCATAAAGTTCATGAAAAGCCTCCATAAAAGTACTTTAAAAGGCCATAACTTTCTTTGTTCTCCATATCAGACTTTCTTTTTCTCTCTTAAGGGGGTATGTAATTTAAAGGGATAGTAAACAAAACCTACGGCCAGCGGTGGGCGTGGCGGGATGAAGGGAATGAGGCAAACTGTAGAAATGTCAGGGGTTTGCAGGTTGGAGGTTCAGAGAGGAGGAAATCCCATCTGCATTTTCGGGAGATGATAACCTTGAACTTCCCCCACGGCCTCTGAGATTTGTTTCTGAAGTTACTAACATTGAACCCAGGACTGGGGCAGCAGGACAGACAGAAAGAGCAAAATAATAAAGGTGCAGGAAGACCCACACATCCTTTCAGCCTCCCAAAATATAAGGAGAGTGCGAGATGGGAAGATAGGAAACCATACTGCGTGTCGTCAAGAATTTGTGAAGAGGGTTCTGGTCTGAAAGCTAGAGTGGGATGTCATCTCGGACACCACAGTTCTTAAAGGGGATGGAGCCGGGTAAGGGCACAGAGAGGTATCATTCTGGGGTGGGTCATTTCGGACTAGGAAGCTTTCTGCATTTGGGCAGGGGGAGGAGGGAGCAGAGGGACTGGTGCTCCCGGAGCTCAGGGCAAAGGGCAGCCCAGGGAAGCACCGTGGGGAGCGCAACAGCAGTGTTTGGTACTGGGACCTGTGCCTTATCCAGTCCCCCACCTAATCCCTGTGATTAGGATCTGCCTATCCCCCGTACCTGAGTCCATCTAGGGCCGAGTGTCTGAACCTAGCTGTCATTAACCCTTCTGGCTCAAAAGTTGGCAAACTAACAAGGTCCTCCCCTCACCCCTCCCCCCCATTTCCCTCTCTATAGCACCTGCTTCCCTCCTGAAAGCTCGTCACCTTGGGAGAACCAGCAGTGCCCCATCCCCTTCCTTAGGAGCTGGGCTGGACCCAAGGACCGCAGTGCCTTTTGCTGCTGACGAAGCAGCCCAGCGGGCCCGCCTGCAGGCCTGGCCACTGCCCACCTCTTCCTCTCCCCAGCTTGGCAAGTAGCCTCCTCTCTGTTCTGCCTTCTCCTCGCGCCCCCCCTTCCTCTTTCTGCCCCTCTGAACTTTAGATTCCCCCTCTCCTGCCCACTCCTTTTGGCAGAGGGCCATGGAGTAATCAGGAGTTGGCCTTGGTGGCCTCAAGCTCTGGACTGTTTCTTGCTAAACTGTGGTTTCCCTAAAGGTCCCTCACTACGCTCTACAACTGGGGCTTCCCACCCCCGCCACCCCTGCCCCCAGGGACACCCTTTTGGGCGCTCAGGGGAGGGTGGAACAGTAACTGTGTCTTTCTTTGTGCCAGCCCCAGGGATAAACCCAGCCCAGACATCCTGCTTCCTCCAACACCTGATAGTCTAGGTTTATCTTCATTTTGCAAATGGAGAAACTGAAGCTCAGAGAGACAAATTTACCTGCTCTCCGCAGCTTCTGCTTCCGTAATTGTACCTAACTGAGGGAGCCCTTGCTAAATGCATCTAATCCCATCTTCTTCTTCTTCTTCTTTTTTTTTTTTTTTAAGATTTTATTTATTTATTTGACGGTGAGAGAGAGATCACAAGTAGGCAGAGAGGCAGGCAGAGAGAGAGGGGAAGCAGCCTCCCTGCTGAGCAGAAAGCCTGATGTGGGGCTCGATCCCAGGACCCTGATATCATGACCTGAGCCGAAGGCAGAGGCTTTAACCCACTGAGCCACCCAGGCGCCCCTAATTCCATCTTCTTAGGAAAGACCTGGTCAACAAGCTTGCATCCGGGATATTAACCTTTGGTTCTCTGAAGGCTCACCCCTCTTCTGCAGCCTCTCACTGAGACCCCAATTTCACAGAAGCTTTGTGCATACTGTGACTCTCTCCCTATCCCAGGCTCCACCAGAACCATTGAGAGGGAGCAAGATGGTGTTTTGACACAGGTCCCAGCTCCTCAAGCTTCCCCCGCCAGCCACTTGAACACACAATGCATTTGTAAGTGCTTGCAATAGAATTGTTTCAGCCTTGCAAACCTAGGACCATCGGCCCCTTTGCAGTGAATCTGCTCCCTCAATTAACTTGGAATTTGGGGCACCTAATAAAGAAGTTTTATTAAATGCAAAGAAGATCATCACTTTCAAATGTCCCAGTGGAGAAGTCTTAGCCAGATCCCTGTGATTATTCGTCTGAACCAACTGGTCCTTTACAGGGAGGTAAGCGAGAGCAGTTTGCTCAGGCAGCCAAGAGAAGCTGTCCCCCCACTCCCTGCCCCCTCCTTGGCCCCTGGAAGGCTCTTTTTAGGACATGCTGGTTTATATGCACGCTGATAGCTGTTTCATATCTGGGCTGCGGGGCTTGATGGATCGGTTGCCCCACATCCACCACACGCGGCACAGCATGGTTAGGAGGGAGTGTTTATGGGGCTCCCCGCTAATGACTCCCATTTATGGAACATGTGTGGAGCAGCTGAGTGGGGCCGGCTAAGACAGGACATCAATAAGGCCTGGGTTTTGCAGCCCGGCTGCACGCACAGGCTTTCCCGAGCAGCTGCAAGGATGGTTGTGGTACAAGCTTCTGGGGGAATCGGAGGCTCCCTGGAATTCAAGCCTTTCAGCGCTGACAATGCCCTGACAAAGACGGCTTTGCGAGGCAAGCTGTTGGCCAGGCCGATTGGATGAGGTCAATAATGAGAATTACTGCTATTATAAGAATAAAATCTAATACTTATGCTCACCTCATGCCAGACATTGTGGAAAGCATGCACATATATATACTTTTTTCCTTTCATTTAATCTTCAAACCAGCCCATGAGGTTGGCACTATTTATTGTTTGTTTAATCTTCACTGTACAGAGGAAGGAAGAGGCAGAGAGATATGAAACGTCTTGCCCAAGGCCGCAGAACTGGGGTTTCAGCCCTGGTGGGCCTAACTCCAGGGCCCAGTGATGTAGGTGTGGAAGCGTACATTCTAGAAGTTCACTCACATCCTTTTAGAGCGTGGTTACGGCAGGAGGACATAGTGGTTAAATACATGCATTTTGGTACGAGAAAGACCTAGATGTGAGTGGTCTGCCACTTACTAGTTACATGAGCTCCTGAAGTCTGATAGTAGCACCTACTAGGAAGCCTCAGCCCAGGGCCCCCCACAGAATAGGCCGCTGGTGAATGTGCGACGATGCACCCGTACCCACGCACCCTGAGGTCGGTGGAACAGAGAAGCCCTGTGTAAATCCCTCAAGGCGGGAGCATGACCTGGAGGCCTGCTTCTGCACTTCTGCAGCAGTGAGCCCCTCGAGAAGCCCCACGAGCCTGAGCTCAGCTTCCTCGCCGTAGAATGGGACAATAATACTCATCACAACAGAACCGACAACAACAGGGTGTCGAGGGCCACACGGAATGGGCGTGAGCCATCCCTTTTGCATCGGAAATGCTGCCAGTTGTCTCTGGGAGGCCCGATTGGATTTCTCCCTTTTGAACACAGCCGCCCTGCACATTGCACGTGGTTAGGAGCAGGGAAGGAAACAGAAACCCGACCTTCAAAGTTCTTATGCGCTCCAGGGGGAAGATGGGACCAACAAAAATAAAGCATTCATTAAAAACAAAAATGACATGTCCATATACATACATCCTTGTAGATAATCACTTACAGCCGTGCAGAGACTGGGGCCAGGGCTGCAAGATTTTGCTGGAGAGCTTGAGAGGACATCTGGGAAGGTTTCTGGAAGGAGGGGGATTTAGGATAGAGGAAGGAGGGTTCCCCCCTGGGGTGGGAGCTCAAGTTCATTTTTTCCTCTTCTTGTGCTCCCTGCAGCCTGCAAACAGTAGGTGCTTAATGCATGCTTGCTTAATGAGAACAGGAAGTGGAGAGAGGGGGTTCCAAGCAGGGGAAGTGAACAGTGCGGTGGTGACTCAGAGGTAGGGCAGGCGCTGAACTAAACACTGAAGAAATGAGTTTATTTTTCTTTAGCATTTACTGCCAGGGTTTGGCCCCTGATAAGCCCGGGGGTGGAGGGGGTGGAGAGAAAAAGAGAGAGAGAGAGAGAGGCAGCTTTTGATTATGCAGTTTTGTTATAGTATGTGCACTGTACACACACAATCCTTGCCTGACATTGGGTCCTAGCACGAAGCAGCCGAAAACTGCTCACCTCGGAGCATAGACACTTTTGGTTGCTTCCCCCAGATCTGTTTCTTCCTTCTTCTTCACTTACAGCACCCCGATTTCGTTCAAGATCACTTCCTCTGGGAAAGTTACTGTGATGGCTTTGTAGTACGTCAGTAGGGCCAGCCCAAGTTTTGCTTCCCAGAATCTCCCTTTCTGCATCTTTCCAGTGGGGCCATGAGAGATGCCTTTGCCTGAGATTTGGAGGCCACATGTCAAGCTCAGAAGATTGGAGCGAGATCTCCGAGCTCATCTCATTATCAAGGAACGATGACCATGCCTACAACTGCTTCGCCTTTGTCTGGATACTCTTTTGGCTCCTCCAGTGCCTTGGGGATCTTGGATCTCAGTGACAACGGGCACCTGCTTCTCCTGAAGCATATGGTAGTTGGGGACCCTCAGAATTGACCCAGGTTCCAGTCCATCCCCATCCAGCTTGTCCTTGCTCTCCCTTATTTTACCGCCATCGTCCCTTCCCCACGTCCTGCCCTGTGGGCTTTGAAGCCACAGCATCAGATGCAAAGACAGCAGGCCTATAGAGAGGGTTTAACCAGCTCTCACAATTGCAGAAGATAAAATCCCTACTACAAATCTGATTGCATATTTTTATGGAGAACAACTTTCTGGTGGTTCTGCTATCCTCATTGATGACATAGGTACCTATAGATACCATAATCCCAGCTCAGGAGAGAATTCCGGCTGGTCTGAGCCAATCATGGTGTTCCCAGTCCTCTTGCTGGTAATGGGTTTAGGTATGGGCATGACCTGTGTCTAGCTAGTTATGGAAACTCCAGTAGGGGGTTTCTGGCAAAGGCACCCTTGATCTGAGAAAGAGACACACACAAAAATATGGTGTTCTTCTATTAGATCTGGATAACATCGTTGGAATGGAGGCTGCTGCTACAGCCATGTAGGGGTGCTGTCCAAAGAAACAAGATGAGGACCAAGATAAAGGGAAATCATGGAAAGAACCTGCATCCATGAAGTTATAGATGAGCTGAGGAATTAACCTTCCTCGAAACTCCCTACTCCTGGAGGTCCAGTTATGCAAGAGAATGTTTTGTCATCCTTTAAGCCATTTGGGTCAGGGTTTTCTGTTTCTTCAAGCCAAAAGCAACCTAGTCCAATTCCCACCTCAAAAGGAAGCCTCAGATTTTCTTCTTGCTATGGATCCCAACACTTCCATCGACTAGGAGATTTTCCAAAAGAGGAGTGGTCAACTTGGCGTGAACTTGGTATCTGGCCCCCTCTTGCATGGTTTTCTCATCAGAGAGAATAGAAGATGAACACCCCAGCAATCAGCAGAGGATTTCAAAGTAAACAGTAGAGTTTGGGATTATCAGGAAGGTTTGCAGATTATAACCCAAAGGAAAGTGGGAGAAGGCTGTAATTACAGTAATCAGGACAATCGGGTCTATCAATAGGATGCAAGTAACAGGAAGCCCATTTCAGGTTGGCTAAGCCATCACACCTGCTCTTTCCCTCTCATCTCTCATCAACCAGCCCACCCTTTGGCTCTGTGGTGCTGGAATGGTCCTCTGCAAGCTGCATTTCACAGACTGTCCTTCCAGCTGGGTTTCTGTGAGGTTCCGCCAGTAAGAGGCACTAGAGGGAGATTTGGAGGCAGGAGAAGGGGAGAAGGACTTCATTTCTGACTTTCAGTTCCTGACAGTGTCTCTCCACAGGCTTAGAGAGTGGGCTTGCTTCCCAGCTCCTCTTGGCACTCCCAGAGCCCCCTCGCCATGCCCACAAAGAGGGATAGACCGTCAGCCTTGATCCCCTGGGAAGTACCAGTTGCACTAAGCTCGCTCATCCACTGGGCCATGTGCTCTGGGCCATCTGAGCAACCACCTTAGGGGTGTGAGCACCCATCAGATCTTGCCTCCTCTCCCCTTAGTGGTCTGAGAGCACCAAGGGTCTGAACGCAAGCCATGCAGTTTCTCCCCAGGAGCCCAGCACTATCGCATGAGACCCTCTCTCTCCAAGCTCATAAGCTCTGGCAACCGCCCTCTCTCTTGTTCTGCTGGCTCAAGACTTATTAATCTCTGGGTTACCTTAGCATCCTCCTTTTGATCTCTTACTTGTGTAACAAATTCTTTTATTAAGTCCCTGTGTTTTGAAATATCTCGTGTGGTTTCTCTTTTCCTGACTAGACCCCAACCGATTGAGAAAATGTACTGGATCACGTAACCCAAAAGTCCAGATTGAGAACAGTCTTCAGGCACAATTTATTCCAGAGGGTCTAAATCTTCCAGGGGCCCCCATTCTGTTTTCTAACGTTTTCTCTGCACTGATCTCTTCTGTATGTGGATTGTTTTCAGAATGGCTACCTTCCAGGTAGCAAAAATGGCTACAGCAATTTCATTCCTCACATCCATAAACGATGCTGTCTCCAAGGAAGGGAGAGAATACCTTGGCCCCCAATTTCTAAATAAGATCCCCAACTTTACTTTGCTCGCATTGGCTTTGGCTAGTTGCCCAAACTGAGCCAATTACTGTGGCCAAGGCCCAGGCTCATTGACTGGCTTAGGGTAGATCACATGTTCCCTGCAGGCTGGCCTTAACAGGGAGCCCACAGATGGAAATCAGGGCCTCCTGGGAAGCAATAGAATGAGGCCAGAGATATGAACAATTGCTCCCTGCACGTCATCTCGGATTGTCCAGGGTAGCCCCAATTTCATATTCCTTTGTTGTTTTTTTTTACTACTTTTTATATAGCCAAATATATGGTGATGACTTTTTAACTACAACCCCAAAAAGACGCTCCATGAACTTCATTAAACTTAAAAACCTCTGCTCTATGAAAGATACCATCGAGAGATTGAGAAGACAAGCCACAAAGAGAAAAAGTTTGCAAAGGACACATCTGAGAAAAACAGCTATCCAAAATTTACAAAGAACTCTTAAAACTCAACAATAAGAAAACAAACAACCCAATTAAAAAATGGGCTAACGACCTTAACAAACTCCTCACTAAAGAAGATATACAGATGGGATTCAAGCATATGGAAAGATGTTCCACATCATATATTATCAGGGAAACGCAAAATAAAACAACAATGAATGTCACTACATACCTGTTAGAACGGCCCAAATTCAGAATACTGACAACACCAAATGCTGTCAAAGATGTGGAGCAATAATAACTCAGATTCATTGCTGCAGGAAATGTGAAATGGGGCCGCCATTTTGGAAAATAATTTGACAGTTTCTTATAAAACTAAACATACTCTTACCATGCAATCCAGCAATTGTGCTCTTTGATATTTACTCAGAGGAACTGAAAACTTATGTGCACACGAAAACTTGTGTGCTTCTGGCAGCTTTACTAGTGGTTGCCGAAACTTAGAAGCAACCAAGGTGTCCTTCCATAGGTGAAGGATAAACTGGGGCACATCCTGACAATGGCATATTATTTAGCACTAAAAAGAAATGTTATCAGGCAATGAAAAGACATGGAGGAACCTTAAATGTATATTAGTAAGTGGAGAAGCCAAACTGAAAAGGCTGCAGACTCAGTGATTCCAACTATATGCATTCTGGAAAAGGCAAAACTACGGAGAAGGGTAGAATTATCAATGGTTGCCAGAGATGGGAAGGGAGGGATGAATAGGCAGGTCACAGAGGATTTTTAGGGCAGTGAAAATACTCTGTAAGTTATAGTTATGAATACACGTCTTTTTTTTTTTTTAAAGATTTTATTTATTTATTCGACAGAGAGAGAGAGAGTTCACAAGTAGGCGGGTGGGGGGGGGGGGGGAGAAGCAGGCTCCCTGCTCAGCAGAGAGCTCGATGAGGGGCTCGATCCCAGGACCCTGAGATCATGACCTGAGCTGAAGGCAGAGGCTTTAACCCACTGAGCCACCCAGGTGCCCCATGAATACACATCTTAACACATTCGTCTAAACTCATAAAATGTACAACACCAAGAGTGAAACTTAAGGTAAACTATGGGCTTGGGGCGATTATGCTTCAATGTAAGTTCATCATTGTAATAAATGTCCCACTCTGGGACATTTGATAATGGTGTAGGCTGTTTATGTGTGGGGGCAGGGGAATATGGGAAAGCTCTTTCCTCTCAAATTTGTTGTGAACCTAAAATGGCTCCGAAAAAATAATCTTTAAATTAAACAAAATAAAATAGGATTTATATACACATACACGTATATATAGATTCATACATCTATCTATATATATACATACAAACATATATAGACTCACACGTCCATCTTCCTACTTATTTATTCCTTTTTTATTCCTTTTTCAATTTTTATTCCTTTTTCAAATATCGTCACAAATGAGAAATAACGTTTTGGTCAACGGTGTGTCTTAATTTAGGTTTCAGAAGTGACATTCCTTAGAGCTGTGAGGGAAACACAGACCAATGAGTTCCGAGCCCCAAATAAGTTGTCTCTGTTCCCTTGTGGTTGGAGAAGTGATAAGGAAGATGTTGATCGACCACAATTTCCAGGAAATACTTTTTTATTTTTAACTTACATTAATTCACGTTCATTGGAAACACAACCCGAGAGGGCTCATTTCTTTGTTTTTGTTTTTTTAAGATTTTATTTATTTATTTGTCAGATCGAGAGAGGGGGAGAGCACACACAAGCAAGGGGAGCAGCAGGCAGAGGGGAGAAGCAGGCTCCCCACTGAGCGGGGAGCCCGATATGGGACTCAATCCCATGACCCTGGGATCATGACCTGAGGCGAAGGCAGACGCTTATCCGACCGAGCCACCCAGGCATCCCGAGAGAGCTCATTTCTACCATCCAGCAGCAACAAGCTCATCCCTGCACTCAAGGGTCTGAAAGATCACAGATAAGCCATCGTCCTCCAGCATCAACTTACAATGCCACTGAAAGTCGTTTAGACCCTCCAGTCCTCCTTAGGAGCCAAGTTGTTCTGTGCAATAAGATTGTATTATTTTCTTTTACTTTTCCCCCCTTCTCTCTCCCTCCTTTTTTCTCGATGAGAGAATTAAGGCCCAGAGAGATTAACTGGTTTGCCCAGGGTCAAAGAGCCCCGCCAAGACTCTAATTAGGTGAGAACACGGAGTCCTGTCCTAGGACACGTCCCAATACAAAGTCCAGATGTTTCTTGTTTCTCTGGAGACTCCCAGGAGCTTCGGGACCCTTTCAAGGGCAGCATCTGAGCATCCTGCAATGTATTTTATCTCATTATTCTCTTCTACCTGCACTAACTCTGCCAGGGAATAACGTCATCTAACCCTCACTCAGCCTCCAGCCTTCGCAGGCAGTTTCCTAAGCCTTTTACAATCATTACTGTTTTAAAAGAAAACAAAAACAATTATTAATGTATTTCATCTTCAAACAGCCCTGTGAGGTAGAGGCTATCATCATCGACATCCACAGTGTACAGACGGGGAAACTGAGGAGCAGTGAGGTTAAGTCACTGCCCCATAATTGCTCAGCCAGTAAGAGAGAGTCCTGGGATTCAAACCCAGGCGGCAGGCTGTGCTCCTGGAATGCTACATTGTTTTTGAGACTTCAAAGGAAGAAAACCAGACCTGTCAGAGGAAGGATAAAGTGAGCTAAAAGAAGGATGGGGGCAAGCGAGGGAGAGAGGCACAGGGGAAGGGGCAGCCCCCTTGCTGTTCTTGAAACAGAGCCCCCTTCAAGAGAGGATCAGCCTTCAAAAAAAAAAAAAAAATAATAGACCATTTTAAGCAGCAATTTAATTCTTGGACCGGAAAAGTAAGGCATCGAAAAACCCAAAGCAGCATATCTGTGAAAGAGCCTGGTGACTATTGACACTTATTTTCCAAACATGAAATAATACATGGAGAAAGAAAAAAAAAATATCACAACAGTTTTTAAAATGTTGCTGCGAAAGACAAGTTGAGATACTGGTGCTCACTAACTAGTATCGGGTTTCTCTCGGCTCTTGAATACTCTGCTCAGAGCTCATGGTGCTGGATTCGTGGCTTATTTCAGCCTGAGTTTTGGAGAGAAAGTCTGCCCTCTCAGTTCTGGGCATTTTCTTCCGCGGACGCTTCTGAGGGACAGAGCAGCCGGTGGAGGGAAACAAGACCTCCAGTCCGTTCCTGCCCCTTCCCTCGCTGGGGATGAGCCTCGGCTCAGGCCGGGTTCCTCAGAGGGTGACCTTGAGATGAAGGGTGAGGGCACATGACTCATCAGAGCAGGGGATGGCACCATGGAAATGCCGGGAGGGGAGGGGGTGCGGGAAGAGGGGAAGGGAAGGAAGCCACCCCAGGATCCCCGCTTCGAGGGGCTGGTTAGGACAGGAGTCGACTGAGGGTGAATCCCAGCCGGGAGCTCGGGGAGACTGTGTAGCCTCGCCTCACTGTGGCCCATCAGAGGGTGAGGCGCCCGGGGCCCTGAGCTATCGGGCAGCTCCCAGGGGCACGATGCCTCACGCTCTGGCCTGCCCACAGCCCGGGCTGGGCCATGGCGGGGGCCAGAGAGAGCCCTCAGGACGGGGGCCCCTGGCGTTTACAGTAGGGAGCCAGCAGGATGGTGAGTGCCGGGGGCAGAAGGGGCGGGACGTCGCAGTTCCTGCTGCAAACCGTCAAGGACGCAGTCAGAGGAATAATAAAAACTGGAATGCTAACTTCAGCATACGGCTGGAAACCTCAGCGAGGGGACAGGTGTGAAACCACTGTGTCAACTTAAAAGCATCGTACATATTTTCCATTTGATGCAAACACTGACTCATCAGCTCGTTGACTTGCCCCGCGTCCCTCATAGGAACCTCTGATCGGAGACGGGGTCCGCAGAGATCTGAAGCCTCTAGCCGGTAACTTTCCGAGGTGACTGGAAGTGACACGTCCTCCGTTGGTGGATTTTCTCTCCGAGTGAGAGAAGAAATCCTGCTTTCAGCAGAGAAACGGGGGTGACTTGGATTGCTAACCTTTTTGAACTCATCTTTTTGAATAGCTTATATATTTGGATGGGACAAAATTCTGAAGAACAGATTGAGTTGTACTGTGAAACCATCCCTGGCCCTCTGTACCTTAGGGCATGTGTGCGTATGTGTGTGTGTGTGTGTGTGTTTTGTGTATTTCTATCTATTTACATTGATGTGAACTGAATTCCGATTTCCCCTCGTTTCTTGAAATAAAAAGTATCAAACAACACACGCTGTTTTTCACCTTGCTCTGTCATTGAGCGCTGCCCCCGTGAGCAGTACGTAGAGAGCTCTCTTTTTTAAACAGCTCTGTAATAATCCCATACGACTTTTCTTTTCTTTTTTTGCAGAAAGCAATAATCCCCAGCAGTGACCGAGCCTGCTATGGGCCAGCGCCATGCACGGGCTTTATGCTCGTGATCTAACTTAACCCTTACAGCCCCAGCAGGGAAGAAGGGGCTGCAGGAACCACTACTATGTTGCTTTAAGGAACTGAAGCTTCCGGAGAGATCGAGTACCTGACCCAAGGTTACACGGCAGCTAAGTGGCAGACCAGCCATGGAGGAGCGCCTGGGCTTGGCAGATGTCAAGCGTGTCCCTTGCCCACTGAACCACCCTGCCTCTCAAGGCGGTACTGGGGACGGCCATGAAGGCAGTGAGCCATACAAAGTAAGATGGATACCAAATTGGATATTTCTTTGGCAACATACCGTGATGCGTTATGTATGGTTTGTTTTATTGGGGTGAAAGTTTATATATAATTTCCTACATTTTTGCCTTTAAAGGATCCCAATGCAGGCATGAGGCATGAATAAAGGGCTGGGAGATACTGCCTTTTTAAAGGACAGGCCCAAGAAGCTGTTGGTGCTGCTGGTGGGGTGCAGTAGAGCGGCAGTGCCGAGTGAGCCGAGCACTAGGGCGCTGCTGGGAGGGGGGACGCTGTGGGGCTAGGGCTGTGCTGAGGCCAGGGACAGGCCTGGGGCTCTGGGCCAGGGGCGGGGTTAAGTAAGAAGCTAGAGAGCAGATGGGGGGAGCTGGAACCAAGAACAGTGTGGAAGGAGGAACGGTATCTGGAATCATCGGATCCAAGGTCACATTTTTCAGATGGGGAGACAGACGCAGAGCAAGGTCGTGACTCAGCCACTGCCAAGTTCACAGTGAGTGGAGATGAATGAGAGGCCAGGTCTCCTGACTTCTAATCCAGTGTCCCTTCTGCTACCACTCTGAAGACAAAAGCAAAGCAGGCGTGTGTGCGTGTGGGTGTGGGTGTGCACTCACACACACATGTGTCTGCCCTGGGCACTGGAGAAACATATCTGTGCATAAAACTCTGTGTGTGAGCCTAAGCACAGACTGAAGAATGGAGAGTAAGAGGAACTCAGGCAAAGAAGAAAAAGGAGGAGAAAAAGAAAGAAAACTCAGAAATCCTTCCCATGCACGTGCAAGTTCCAGAGATTTCCAATCTGGAATTTTGCCATCTTCAATTCCATGACAATATTTGACGATATTACTGGTATTCGTTTTGGGGGTTATTTTTACAACTACAGCAACTGCAGATTTTAGAGTTCTCAGACTCTGGCAGCTTCACAGAAGCTCTCATTTACTCATGGCCTCAGTCACTCCACATGGGTACGGACATGTCACCATTGCCTGCCCAGCACCCATTTGCCCCTTTTCAGAGAAAGTAATACCAATTGATATGGACCGAAAGTGGAGGGAGCTTCCCTAAAGACCTTTTGCTAACATTCTGGGGGAGGAAGAGTTCTTGTCTCTGTAGTTGTTTAGCATCAGGATGTAAACCTGGAGATGAGGAGGCCCCTTCATTAGAAGAGCATCTGAGAATGAAAGTAGAACACAGAGAGTGATTCCAGTTGATACCTTTTGAGCACCTGGATCCAAGTGTGCCTGAAGCAAGACACTTGGAGCTTTACATTATAGGAGGCGTTAAATTATCTTTTGTGTGTGTGTGATATACATTCGTGGTTGAGAATCAGGCTACCTTGAATTGCCACTTACTAGTTATATAGCCCCTTAACCTTTTGGGGTCTCAATATTCTCTTCTATAAAATGGTACAATAATAGCATCTATCTCATACGGCTGATAGGAGGATTAAGTGAGTTAACATATGAGAAGCTTAACAGTGCCTGGCATATGGTTAGTATATTGGTTGCTATTTTCAAAAATTACTTGTATCAGTCAGTATGTCATAGTAATAAACATGCCCAAAGTCTTAGTGGCTTAAATCAACAAATTTTTCTATTTTGCACATACTACGTGTCCACTGGGGAACAGCAAGCACCATGCTTATCACGGTTACTCGGGAATTTATGCTGACAGAGTAGCTGCTGTCTCTCGTGTTGCTGGTCACTGTGACAGAGGAAAACAGAAGATAGAAAGGGATACACTGGCTTTTGCCCAGGAAGGGTGCACCTCACTTCCACGCACATTTCATTGGTCAAAACAAGCCACGTGAACACACCCAGCTTCAGAAACGAGAGAAGGTCAGGGGCGCCTGGGTAGCACAGTCAGTTACACGTCTGACTCTTGATTTCAGCTCAGGTCATGATCTCAGGGTCGTGAGATCAAGCCCCACCTCAGGCTCCACGCTCAGTGCAGAGTCTGCTTGAGACTCTTTCCCTCTCCCTCTGCCCCTCCTGTTCATGATCTCTCACTCTCTCTCTCTCTGATAAATAAGTAAATAAATATTTTTTTTAAAAAAAAAAAAAGCAAAACAAAACAAGTGAAGGCCTTCCTGCCGAGTTCCCAGAAGGGAGATCCCTACTGACTGCCCCATTCCTATGTTATGTTGTCATACAATCCCCAATCTGTGAAGTTCTATCCACACTTCAAGGTCCTATCAAATACTGACTATGTCGTAAAGCCTCTCCGAATCACGCAATACAAGATGAGCTTTTCTTTCTTTGAAACCTCAAAGCCCTTACTTTCTGGAGTGGGTTCCATTTTATGAATTTGAACTACCTGTTATGTGTTATTACCTAAATCTTTTGTGACCTCTTTAGATGGAGTTGAGTTTTTCTATTTTCAGCATCTGGCAAACACCCTGAATAATAAAGTCACCTAATTAATATATGTGTGATTGAGTAGCTACTTCCATGAGATTAAATGTCCGTGCGTGATAAAAGCCTTTGTTTTATGTACGTCTTCCATAACGGATATTTGCTGAGCACTTGGTCTGTATATAAAATATTTGTGCATAAAATATTTTCTTTGCATTAGTTATCTCATTGAATTCTACCGTTAATTTCCTTCGCACCAGAGTTAAGAAACCAAAACTCCGAGGGGTCAAGCAACTTGCCCGAAGCAACACAGACAACAGGTGGCAGATTAGATGAGGACTCAAGTTTGTCTAGATTCAGAGCTCACCCTCCTCACCTCGGCGATGCAGGTATGATAGAGACAAACAGGCTTGCAATCAGAAGACGCAGTTCCAAGTACAGGCTCTATCACTCACCTTGGCGCAGAGCAGAACTGGCAGAGAGTGGCAAGCTGCTCAGGCGCAGAGCAGAACTGGCAGAGAGTGGCAAGCTGCTCGTTCTCTTTTCCCCCAGGCAAAGAGCTAGGCCAGTGCTTCTCAGGTGTCAACGTGCATGTGATTTACCTGGAAGACCAGCAGACTGCGTGTGCGCGCGCACTCACACACACACACACACACCACATAATGCAATGTAAGGGATTCTGTGATAGAAATAACGCCTTCAGTAGAGAGAAGAACACAGGAACCTAGCAGAGATGGGGATGGAACTAAGGAAGAAGTATCCCAGAAAAGCTTACCCTGGAGCTGAGTCTTAGAGATGAGGAGGAATTGGCTGGATAAAGGAAAAAAAGTGAAGAAAGAGCGTTCATTTCAGGTGGTGGGTTTAGCACATGCAAAGTTAAGGAAGAGAGAAGGTCCACAGGGGCATTTGGGGGAATTGCCAGTGGCTAAGTAACCCCAAGGTAGAATGAAGGACCCCTGACAAGAGCCAGGGCTGGAGATGAAGAGGAGGGCAGATCCAAGAGGCATGGGCATTACGTGCAAGGATGAAGGCAACCACCAAAGCATCTCAAAGTGAGTGAGTGACAGAGTCAACCTGATCTCCAGAAATTTCCCTCCAGCTGCTGTTGGAGAGATTGTATCAGAGAAGCCAGAGTTAGGGGCTGCTGAGGTTACATTAGATGCGGAGGATTCTGGGTCCTGGCAAGCCTCACTGCCTGGGACCCCAGAGCAGGCAGTTGTCCCTAGGATTTAAATTATGTACCCGGGGTATTTCCAGTGTCACAGGGCCACAGGGTAACCGATAGCCCTGGGGACACAAAGCAAGCACTGTGGAGAAGACCCCCCCAGGATGTAGTAGAAGAGGAGGCCAAAAACTGAAGGGGATGTCCCAAGACAGCCCCGCCCTGACATCACTTCCCCCTCCCTCCCCCAATCAGTCTTAGTGATTTCTCCACTAAGCCACGGGCTCTCAACACTTTTCCTGAGGAGACACACAAGGCACTTGACCTTCACTGGCCATGCCCATGTCCTTGATATACCCAGGGTTCTACACATTTCCTGGAGCCACCAAAACCCGCAATTAAGAGTGAGGAAGAACCGCAAGCTCACTCTAATTTACAAAAGAAATAAATCACACAAACCTTTCCTGCCTTCCCCACTGCTAGTGTAGATTACAAGCTTGGAGGTCAGGCAATCTCAGATTCTGACCCCTGCACTTATAGGCTGTGTGACCTTGGGTGGCTTACTTAGCCTCTCTGAGCCTTAGCTTTGCTCATCTGCAGAATGGGTATGATCATAGAACTCCTACCACGAATGAGTTGTTGTTAGGATTGGATTCTATTATGGTACGTGGTAAATAATAGATGATAACTACCTTATCATTAACACTTTCTCATTCTTTTAGCAATGTGCCTCATGGTTGACGGGAACACACCAGGGTCTGATGACGCTATGCAGCAAATTAGTGTATAGGGGAAAGGAAACCCATTTCATATACATGACTCCTAATTGACTTACCTTTAACCTTGAAAGTCATCACATTGTTTCTTTGAAAACCTACTGTAATTCACAATTTGATCTATTTCACCAGCCTTCCCCTCCGCTCCTAATCAGCAAAACTCTTAGGAACTCGCTGTTCATAGGTTCTATGCCAAAACTCAGCTTTAATTTCTTATTATAGACCTGTCATCCTCAAGATCTGTTGGGTGAAAACCACATCCATGGTGGATCAGAAGGAGGTAGAAATGGCATCTTGGGCATCGCCAAGGGGGGATTCAGTCCTGAAACAATCAGCAGCCCACACGCCTGGGCTCCATGTGGCCTGTAGTCTCAGCCTTTCCGAGAACTCGTTTCTCTTCACAACCCAGAGGGTGCAGAAATAACTTGATTAGGGCCCCTCTGACAGTCTCCCCATCTGAAAAATGGGAATGCGGCCCATTCATCCCTCAAAGGATTTAATTAGTTCAGTTGTTGGCAGGTCCCCCAAAGATGAAAAGAGCAAGAGATTCCACTGCCTGATCCAAGCCAGCATCACCGAGCCAATAGCCTTCTAACTCAACCCCCAGAGCCCACTCTGAACCTCCAGCACGTTCTCTCTACAACAGAGAAATCCCCCCAAAACGCAATCTGGCCTATCACTCCCCAGGTCGGGAACTTTTAATAGCATCCTGTGGCTCTAGGAACAGGACCCTTACCAGCCCAGAAGACCTATGTGCCTGGTTCTCGCCAATCCTGCAGCCACACTGGGCTCGCTCTGTGCCCATTCACACCAGTCCTCAAGCAGTCCTTGGAATGCGTGGGCTCCCCATCCACCATCGTGTGTGCTGACATCTTTGCTGACAAGCACATCCTCTGTACCCCTGTCCCATCTCTACTCGCCTTCAGTTCCCACTTCTAATACCCCTTCCTTCTGGGGTGGGTAAGGAGAGGGCATCTTTGACCCCCAAATAGCTGCTGTGATCTCAGGGTTCCTTCTTTTGGTCCCCTGGAAACTTTATCACTGCCTCCCCAAGTGGAACATCAGCTCCACGAGGTCAAGGACCGTGTTTTGCTTCCTCCCTTTTCCTAGCACCTATGGCCCCCAGTGTCTGAGTGGTATCTAACAGAAAAACAATAAATGTTCTTTAAAAATAGCATTCTTATGTTACTGTTGGAGATCTCAGATGAAGAGCTCTGTTTTTTACCAAGAGAAAAAGAGTAGGAGAGTTTATTATTCCATTGATCTGATTGTCGTAGATTGAATTATTCCAGTGACAAATGCAGATCTGCTTATTCCTCTAAAAGATGATGCTTTTACTAAGGGAGTTACTTCTAATCTTAATGTTCCCTTCGTGTCCCGCAAAGTCATTCTTCCCTAGGAGCCACTGTTCATCATTTCTTTACCCATGAAGTCTCAGGTCTCTGGTGGTGATTATGTCACAAGGAGGATCTTGGCCAAAATCAGAATGGAGACTATCCAGGGAAAAGAAAGGAATTTTCTCTCTCACGTGAGTACCGTATGCAATCATCTTGGGTCTGAGAGTGGAGGTGCTTGTAGGGAGAGGGAAGGGATGCCCTAAAACATGCTACACAAAATTTTACCAAGTCATGCTAAGTTCAGAAATGTTAAGTACAAAATGTAATTGGCTCTCGTTAAGTCTAGAAACTTTAAGGGCAATTTGACTTTGTCACGACATCCAAGCACATGATCAATGGGCCTGGGTCAGTGGAAAGGGCGGTAGGGACCAGTTTGGATGCTGTTAAACTCAGGGGGTGAGTCACACACACCAGGACCATGAATTCTTCAATGTTTTGAAAATGTTAAAAAACTGGTTCTTCACCAGATAGTTTGAAAAACATGTTATAAAAGATGATGTCGCCCTAGTCATGTTGCAAGGAAAAGCCAAGCCTTTAAGAAATAGAAAACTAAGAAACATCTAAAGGCAGAAGTGCAAAGATAAGCAAGGGAATGGTTGATGTCAGTTGCAGTGAAGCAGGGAAAAATTCCCCAGATGAATCTTGAGTTGGGTCTTAAAAGAGATTGGTGGTGAACAGTGAGACATGAGGGGTAGGTGGGCATTTCAGGAAAGACGTAGCACCAAGCTAAGGCATAGAAGGCCCACCCCACCCGCATCTTTTCCCGCCTCCACCAGTCCTTCCAGCTGGAGGCCTTATAGCTCAGCCTTTCTCACTCCAAATCCTCTCAGCGAGTTTCCAGATTTACACCCTCTCTCTTCTTCCCGTGTGTAATGTTCCTTTCAGACTGCACCCTGAGCGCTGATCTGTGTGGCCCGATGCCCCTTGAGATGTGGGGCAGCATTGCAGGGTTCTGCCCAGTGTCCCGGACTTGCCTACTTTGCCAATCCCTGCTTACGCCCCAGACAGATCAAAGTAGTTGACATTTATTGACAGCCTACTCTGTGCCTGGCACTGCACTTTATCATCCCAGTAACCTAAAAGGTAACTTCTGCAGTGAGTATCGTCTAGTCTCATGCCCATCTCCACCTAAATCCCAATGGCTGCAAAGCCCTACTTCTTTGACTATAGGGCGTGCAATATTTAGTGGGTTGCCCTCCCTACATATTGCTGGGAAAACTTGGCTGCTTAGTTGTGCCCATGGATCGATCCCTCTTGGTTGTCCCCTTACCCGAAGCTCACAGAACTAGGATTTTTGGCCTCAGGTCCTCACTATTCCATGGAGGGGCCCCTCCAAGCTGTCAGTCCCACCTCTATCTCCATTAGAGCTGAAAATACCTGTACCTCAACGCCAAAGATCTTGTCACCCCTGAAATAAATAAGAGAATGTTCCTTTTGTATTCCACTCAATTGGAGTAGGAGTTAGGAGAGCCCAGAAGCTGCTCAAGCCCCAGGGCTATAGCATTTAGGTCAAAGTTTTTAATTGCTAGGCGGGGCCAAATTTTAATATCAGCCACAATATGTTACTGGGGCCACACCTTATCTCCAACACTCAGGCCTGGTTGCTGGGCCCATCACTCCGCATGAGACAACTTCCCTTAGCGTGAGTTCTTTCCTAGCCCTTGATGATGCTCTGTACAAACTGAACTTGGTATATAGCTGAGATAGAGGTCATGAATATAAAAAAGGATGTTGCCTATCACCACTGGTTGAAATGGCGGAGGGCCAGATCCTGCCCCATCAAGATACCCTGTTTATATCTGATGCTCAAAGAAGCTTGGAAAGGCTCCCACATGGAGGGGCCAGATCTGAACCCATGTCTGCAGGACTCTTTCCAGTGCATAGCCTTGTCTTCTCTTCAAAGCAGAGCACGGCCAATAATTTGGTAAATGGAGACCTTCTTACTCAAGGGACTGTTAGCTAAATGAGGCTTTCCTGGACCAGCCTAGAATTCTGGAAATATTTTGGGCAAGTGTTCATGATGTTGCTGCTGCTGCTGATGGTGATGATTTCATACTTGGATTATTCAGGCCACTTATTTTTTCTTTTTTCCTAGTATCTCTTTCCTCACAAGCACTTTATTTACCCAAAAGAAGGTAAAATCAAGAGTGGCCCATTTTTATATGGTTCTGGAAAATGCTTGAGGGAGGTAGGAGGAAAGGTTGAAACTACTGGCAACATGGTTTTATAGAAATAGCGTGGGTTTCAGAATCAGACAGGCCTGGGTTCAAATCTGGGTTTGTTACTTACTATTTGAGTAAATGTTCAGAAGTTCAAGGCCCTCATCTGTAAGACAGAGATAATATCATCCAGCCCTCAGGGTTAAATAAGAAAATCTATTTTAAGTCATCAGTCTTAAAGATAGGCTTTATAAATCTTAGTTTTTCTTCCTTAAATGACCTTTTCTGGATTATATTAGAATTTTAGCTATCTATATTTTTCTGTTCCTTCTTCTTATGGACAACCCTAAAGTTGGTTCAAAAGTAGGCCTTGTTTCCATGGAGATGTACTTAAGGTAAACAAATTTGAAAAGGGGAAGCACAGACACTGGTTCCCTACGCCCACTCACAACCAATGCACAGCCTCAGCAGAAATGTTTCCAAAGAAATGTTTCACAAAGCTTTCGGGGAAGGCACCAAGTGCTCTTTCAAAGTCTTTACATGCTTTTTCAATGTCGGGCTCTTGAAATGAACAATAATTTGAAACAGATAATAATGAACTTCACGCAGCAATGGATCAAAAGTGGGATTATTGAGCTCATCATTGTCTAATATAATTAGGCTGACATGCTGTTGAATCCAAATGCACTTCTTTTGCTCTCTCTCCTGTGTGTTCACATTTATTTGAAGAAGAACTTTTAATGGGCAGAACATTACAAGATTCCTGGGCCCCACATGGTTTTGGTTCTAATCCAAGTAATTTACTCTCTTCTGAAATTCTGACTTTCTTTTTCTTTCTTTCTTTCTTTCTTTCTTTCTTTCTTTCTTTCTTTCTTTCTTTCTTTCTTTCTTTCTTTCTTTCTTTCTTTCTTTCTTCATGATTGGCAGCAAAGCTGAACTTTTTATTTTTTTAATTTAATTTAATTTTTTCAGTGTTCCAAGATTCACTGATTATGCACCACACGCAGTGCTCCATGCAGTACGTGCCCTCCTCAATACCCACCACCAGGCTCACCAAACTCCCCACTCTCCTCCCCTCCAAAACCCTCAGTTTGTTTCTCAGAGTCCACAGTCTCTTATCTCTCATGCTTCATCTCCCCCTCCAATTTCCCCCAATTCACTTTTCCTTTCCTTCTTTTTCTTTCTTTTCTTTTCTTTTCCTTTCCTTTCCTTTTTTTTCCTTCCTTCCTTCCTTTTTTCTTTCTTTCTTCCTTTCTTGGCATCAGTATTTTGTACATTTCAAAGGGGACTTGCTTCCCTGAGTGTGCATAGAAATATCAGCATATAAATCACACACTAAATCTACTTAACAAGAGGGAATAATCCCACTGCCATTTCCTAATGAACAATGCCTTCTTAGGAAAAATGCTCCAGGTACTTTAGAAGACCAATCAAATGACTTTTTAAAATTCCACAAAATAATTTTTCTATCTTAAATAGCTTATTAAACATAGCAACAATTAGATAATAGATATTTCTTATTAGTTCTACTTTAGATCTCTCTTCCATCCTGGCAGAAATCAGACTAGCTTTATAGGGATGTAAACATCCATTTGAAAACCCTAATAACAGAGTAGTTTCCTCTACTTTCTGTCTCGCACAAGGGCCAACTTTAAAGTGTGAAAATCAACTCATGTCTTACCCAAGACATCTGTCCTCAAGATGTGACACCTAAAATGATACGGCAGTAACATAAGTCACCAAAGACAACAACTCATAAAATTATGACTAGCAATGGTAGACAGTTTTGTTGTTGCAATCCACCACAAAAAAGAAAGAGAAAGGGCATCTAATAAAGCCTTTATTAGTTGCTTTATTAGTCACTAGTACATGTCGTGAATTTTTCAAAGACTCTAACAAAAGAATTGACTTGGCCCATGTTGTAAAACCACGGGCAGAAGATTCTGTGTTACCGAGGATGTACACCATGGTAGGGAGAAAGATTAGCAGAACAATTTTCCCCAAATTAGATTGTCTAGATGCCCCTGAGTGAACAAGTCAAAGCAACCACCCTCAAGGGGGACCCTGAGTCTCAGCTAGTGGGACATAAAGAGCTACAGTCACTAGAGGAAGAAAGCCCATCCAGGCCACTGATGATTAACATCACTGGTTCCGTCCATCAACATCAGATCCAAAGCAGAAAATGAAGAGGGAGCTAAGGGAGTCCTTCCCTTTGTTATATGAACAAATTTATTTGATGAAATGCAAGGAGGGTTCAGCAACCACAAAACCATAGCCTCGCTGAACATTGGAGCTGGAAAAGTTGTAGAAGAGAAACTGCAGCTGAAGGTGATGAAATGACTCCCCCAAGGTCACAGAGGAACCACTACCCTCCTTCACCACTTGTGACTTGAATGGAAATAGTTTTTTTCTGACACGAAAAAAAAAAAAAGAGTGAGTACACTATGTGTCAGCAAAAGTTATGCCACACACAGCTAGATCATTGCCCAACAAAGGAAATGTGGATTCACAGAAGTAGGTTCCTACTTCAAACACTATTTTTCCTGTAATTGGGTATGGTTGGGGGCAAACTCTGGTCAAACACTGCAAAGATAAAGGGAAGCTCTGTGTTCTTAAATTCATCAACTGTAGACCCAGTTAAGACGTGTCAACCACTCATCAATCCAGAGTTGCTTAAGGCAGGCCCAACATGGGCTCGGTGTTTTGGAAAATACAGAGAAGCATGACAGGATTTTTTCCCTCAAGAAAAATGTGGATGACTATAGGAGATCATCAGAGATCAAGTGCAAAGATTGAGTATTCACAAAGTTCCCAACAGGAGTTCAGGAATGGGAGACATCATAGGTTACCGGAAGAATAGTCAAGTATGACTTGATGGAGCTGATATCTGAGGGACCCTGAAGGCTGGGTTGGGTAGGAGAATAGGTGTTGAGGAAGAGACAAGTCGGGGGTATCCAAAACAAAGCAGGAACAAAGTTTCTGAGGTAGAAATTAATATGGCTCCAGAGAGTCTGGTGAAGAGACCCAACTAAGTGGCCTACAAATTGGGCTTGAGGACACAATGATGAACAACACTGAATCCATAGGGAAAGCACGATGAAGGACTCAATAATCATCTGGCTGAAGCAACACAAAACAAAGCACCAAAGTCTGGACCCACTTCTTTATCTCACTGGTGTGTTAAGAAAAAAATCAAATCTGCAGTGTCTAGATGTACATAGGCCAGAATCATTAAAAGGTTATATCCTTCATATCATGAGAAATAGCTTGACCTCTGTACAAAATACAAAGCTGGTCTGAGCCATATGAGGGATCACTGACTCTGCACCACCACTCCCTGAGAGGAAATTGACCAGTTAGTTTTAGAAGCCATTTCTAGGTCCACAGGATACTGACTCAACAAAGTAAGGTATTGCCAAAACTTTTAAAGATCCAAATAGCTCTCCAAATGCCTTTATATGCCTTTGAACATTCCTTCTCTTTGGCCTTAAAGGCATTCTTAAATTTATCAACTCTTCCCAGCAGAAGGCCTCCCTAAGGCCTTCCAATTATTACCTCTAATTTCTGGGGCGGGAAGGTAAACTGAGATGCAGAGGAATTATGGAGTCATCTAAATGAGAGACTATTTTAATGTTAAAACATGGCACACCCAGACGCCTGCTGTACACAAAGGCTATTTATAAGTCTGATTTTACACTTGGATTTACAATGAAGTTTGAAGCAGAAAGAGTAAAATTCCAGATTCAAGAAAAATGACAGCTGGAAAAATAATTTTAAAAGAAAAATAAAAAAAAACACACACACACAAGGAAGCCTTCCAAGAAGTTACTCAATCTGGGAATTTAAGGAAGATGGAGGTTTGTGTCCAAGAGGAAACTGCTTTGGGGACATAGAGAATGGAAACTCTTGCCTTCAGCTTATTTTTGTAGCCTTGTCTTCAGGCATACACACATCTGAGGAGAAAGAAAGAATTCCTCTTGACTGCTTCCAATAAGGCACACGCGAACAGAGACCTCTGGTCGCACTGTGCACGAGCCACAGGCGAAAGAAAGCTCCAGGCTCAGATAGGCTGTGTGAGGGGAGATATGAATTTGCCCCTGACCCTTGGCACCAAACAAAGATACACCCTCCCTGCCTATTGGCTTAAGCCTCCACTAAATACACAGCATGGAACTCCAAGTCACTCAGGGATTGTGTGTGTTGGGGGTGGGAGTAGGCATTTGATGGGCAGAAATTCTCTTCTTCTGCCCTTGCCTTGTCTTAAATAGGAGGGAACTTTGGATTCAGTGTAGTTATTTGCTGTCTGAGGGCTGTAGAGTCTCACTGTGGTTTGGCAAACACGTGAGATCTATGGTGCCACCCCTTACTCACCTTCCTGTGGCAGACATCACCAATCAAGCAGAGCATTCTTCTGCTTTGAGCAAAGACTCAACTTCAGAATCCTTCTCAACCCGACAGTCCAGGCTGTCATCACCAATTACAGTTGGCAAGTGGTTTGCAACTTATTTGCCAGCCCCAGGGTAGAGAGAAAGAAAGAGAAAAGGAAAGAAGGAAGAAAGAGGAGAGCAGCATTTACTCAGCACCAACCACGTACCAAGTAGGGGCATATCAGGGAAGGTGGGAGTTGGCCCTGATGCAGAAGGGTATTTTATCATTGGCATTGCACAGTCATAATAAAAAACAGACTTCATCGGCTTTATGTTGTGCTTAAATTCTCTACAGACAATGCACTGGTATTGTCTGCACCATGGTTGGACTGCTCCCACTGAACACTTCTCTTCCTCGACCAAGAATTGCTGGTGGTATTTCCACACAGCCTGCCTCTGAGAACCACCATGTGAGGGAACAAGGAATTGGAGTCAGAGGGCCAAGCTTTTATCCCGATCTACCTTCAGTTGTGATAAAACTGTGTTTAGTTTCCTGATTTGTAAAATGGAGACAACAAAACTCTCTTTCTTACATCATTGTAACGGGAGGTTAGTACTTATGCAACTGTGAAATGGCTCAGAACTTGGCGTGTCACAGAAGTTACTTAAATGTCAGGTTTCTTTCTTAAGTTACCAACTAAACTGGACTGCTCTTACTGGAGTTTTAACATTATTATGGTAATAATGGATACAATTCATTATATACCAGATATGACTGTCAGATTGAGAAAAAAAAATAGAGGGTTCCTACTTAAATTTGAATTTCAGAGAAAAATATGAATATTTTCAGTATAAATCTTTCCCAAATATTACAGGAGACATACTAATACTAAAAAATTACTCATTTTTTTAAATCTGAAATTTAAGTTTAGTTTGCTGTCCAGTATTTTATCTGACAATGCTAGCATCAAATCTGGAGGTGTGGGATGGACAAAGGAATGACTCCTGAGAGAAAAAAATGTCACACTGAAAGGAATGTTTCTCAAAATGGGTGATTTTGCAAGCTGTCTTTCATCCACAACCCATGCTAAGGAATACATTTCATACCGCCATTCAATGCACACATCCAGATGGGAATTAATGGAGATAAACATCTCACAAAACCTTTTCTGTCAACAGTGCATTCTGACAGTTTCTATCTTCTTCATTCTCCCATTTTTCATTTCATTTTTTTAAAAAATTCCTGGTCTAGCCTCTCACTTCATTGATTTCCTGACCCCATAATGCAGAGGTCAGCAAACTACAGCCCAAGGGCCAAATCTAACCAGTCAACTGTTTCATGTATGGCCTGTGAGCTAAGAATGGTATTTATATTTTTAAATGGCTGAGAAAAATCAAAAGGAGAATTGTGTTTCGTGACATGTGAAAATTTCATGAAATTAAAATTTCAGTGTCCATAAATAGTTTTATTGGCACCCAGCCACACTCATTCACGTGTACATTGTCCATGAGTGTTTTCACACTATAATGGCAGAGCTGAGTAGTAGTGAGTTGAGAGTTGCATATTAAGTATGACCACAGAGCCCAAAATACTTATTACTTGTGCCTCTACTGAAAAAATTTGCCTACCCCTGTCCCAATGTCCTAATGGGTTGTCACCCATTGAAAAGCTCTGCTCTAAACAGTTTTAATCTGAAAGCATCTATTTCTATTTGTGTGAATGGGCAGCTTTTTCTAAGAATTTCAGGTCAACCTTATTCTTCTCGGTTCCTCATAAGATAAACTCAGATGAACAGACTTTGGCCAGAAAACTTATTTTTGGCTGCCCTTAGAGTATGGGTTGGATTCATTCAAGACCCAGACTTAGCACTGAGGCATTGAGGGCTCCTAGAGAAGGGAAGGATTATGAAGAACATGGAGAATAAAACATCAAGTTCTTGACCTTGAGCCACTGAGGCTCTTGACTCTTGTTACAGAATTTAGAGCTTCCAGAGCAAAAGTCTGTGGTTTGCAAGAGCTAGGTGTAACTGAAACTAAAGTGAATCTAAACTGAATTTAAACCCCAAGTATGTGAGGCATAAAATCTACTATACACAAGAGAATGGAAAGGGAAATGAGGGTGGTTGCTCGGGCTAGAGAAAGAGGAGAGGGGGGAAGGGAGCCTGCAGGCTGACAGATCCCTGAGGGGTCGAGTACCTTGCCTTCTCCCATACCTTATGACTTTCAGAGTCAGGGTAATAAATTCTCAGGATAGATTTAGGGGGCACCAGGACCTGAAAGAATTTGTGCCTTGCTCTCTGGAAGATGCTTGGAGTTAGGGGTTATGCAGGTAAATATATGCAGCCAGGGAACTACCACCCAGGAGCCAAATTTGGCATGCTACCTAGTTTTGCAAATATACTTCCATTGGAACTGAGCCACATCCATTTGTCCACAAATTGTCCAAGGCTGCTCATGCTGCAATGGCAGAGTTGAAGATTTGCCTGACATATTTCCTCTCTGGCCCTTTACAGGACAGAGTTTGCCAACTCCTGTTCCATATACTAGGAATAGTGGCTTACACAGGGCACTAGGGCGAAGCAGGCAGAAGGGGCCTGAGAAAGCACTCAGATTTTCCCATGACCAGAAATCTGTAGGACGGTGTCTTGCCTTGTCCTGTCCTCCCCCATGTGGGCACCAAATGGCTATAAGAAGACCAGAAGAGATGAGCAGGGCTTGAAGTTGGGATGAAGAGGATACATCAGAGATGGAGGACTCCCTAACAATTGAGACCTGGGCAGGACGCCAAATATGGCCATTGGGTGCCAGTACGAATAGATGCCAATGACTGAAGACCAGGCCTACATCAGACTTAAGATGCCTGTGGACCAGACCATCCCCATCCCTTCCTCACTCACCCCAGCACCCCTAAACAATCCTAAGCCTCCAGGATCTTAGCTGCAACCCCAGGAAGAAGGGAAGGGAATGAAATGTTGGATTAAGTGACTGAAATGAGACATGACTGAGTAAACACCAAAGTGGGTGATTTTACTTTGGAAGTCACTCTGTATTAAGTTTCCTGCCACTAGTGGAATATGGGCTTAAACTAGAAATTAGGTTATAGAAAAATGAAGAGAGTTACATTCCATGTACACAATAGGAAGAATAGGAAACTGACTTTGCCGCTACCGGAAATTGGAACTTCATTCACAGCAGTGCAGGAGACCACAGCAGTTGAAATCCCAATGGCTCATGACTCAGTGACGCCATACTGAATTCTTTTTCTGTCTACCTCTCCCTAGAGTAAAACAATTTAAGCCAGTCTGAATCTCCCATCTTCCCCCATTCTACCTTCAATTTCAGAGAAAATTCCTGGACGAGCTTAAGCTCTCACCAGTAGGTGGCGCTAACATGGAGAGTGCTATACTCGTTATCTGATGATGAATTAGCCAGACACTAATGAGAGCTCCCTTCATTGACTCTTTCCTTTACTGCACACTCCCTCCGGTCTAATTGAACCTTGTTATTAAGTAGGCCCTGAGTGGTTTTACCTCCAGGCTAACTCTGCCTCTCCTGAGTGGTATAATGGAAAGAATTCCAGAGTTAGGAAACATGGGACATGGATTGGGGTTGTCCTACTAATTAGGCGGATTGGCCAAGTCAGTTAATCTCTCTGAGTCTTGGGATCGTCATCTTTAAAATCCATGAGTTGGAATCGTTGAAATTTTGTTTTCCAGGTTTAAAAAGCAATTCGATAACCACAATGAGATTATACTTTTCACCCATCAAATTAAAACATTTTGAGAAAAACTTAAGATTCCCAGAGAAAGGGACTTGGACATAGTGCTGTGGAAAATGTACACTGGTACAGACTTTTCTGGGGGGCAATTTGGCAATATGTAGTCAAAGTCCTAAGAATATAAATAGCCTTTGTCCACCAACTCCCCATGTAGGAATTAATCTTAAAGAAATAAGTACAGACATGTGCAAAGACGTAGCTAAAAAGATACTCAACAAAGCAGAACATTTCAGCTTCTCTGGAGACTCAGCGTATCTTTGTTAACTAGTTTCTGAATCTTCCTATAATTCTTAGAACTGCATTACAATACTTGTATAAGGCAACAAAGCAAACCATTGTTTAATCACATAAAGAGAGAAACAAGTAGAGTCTAGGATTTCTTGAATATTTCTTGAATGCCAGGCACCATGCTAAATAGTTTTCTTAAATTCTGCCTTTAAATATTCTTACAATAACCCTGTGCAAGAGGTATTATTACCCTTATTTTACAAATAGAGACTGTGAGGTCAGACAAGTTACCTTCTTGTCCAAAGTCACACAAAGCTAGAACACAATGGAAGAAGAAATGCATCTTCTGCTTTGTAAAGACCCAGTTCCTTGTGGGCTAGAAGAAAACTTTCCTTATAGTGGAGGTAAGAGGATGGACATTCAGTATGTGGACATTAATCCTGACTGAGAATTGGATCCAGGCTCTTCGGAACCATTAGGTTAGAATAGTGATTTCAAAGCTTCGGCCAATTCTTTGTGCTGCTAAAAATGGAAAGCCAAATTGGTCTATGAAAGCCAAGGCTTTCTATAGGGAAAAAGCACTTAACTGGACTTTTAACTCTAAATAAAAGGGAAATTCCATCCTGTAGAGACCCTCAAGTTCTGTGTATATCAAAGTCAAAGGTGGGGAGTTGTTCTGATGTTAATGAATTTGGGGCTCTCTCTGGAGGAATGGAGGGAAGAGGCTGTTGGGGTCCAGCATTGGGGGAGGAAAGAGATGGTCAAAGTGAAATGCTATGCAGAGGTGAGCAAAGAGCAGGGCCGTACTCAGCAGCATGTTGGAACCTGAAGATCAAGGAAGACCAGTAGGGACTGGGTGGGATGCCATATGGCCCAGGGCCCTGGGATGTGGTTATGGCCAGCACTGAATTTACATTTCTCCTCTGTGCACTGAAATTCCTTTAGATTTTCACTCAAGCCAGAAAGCCTCATGTTAGCACTGCCTTAGGGGCGATGGAAGGCACTGAGTCCATTTGGGCGGTCAGGAACACCAATTAGATGGAGAATGATAAGTGGCCACCAGAATCATGTCTACACTCTCCAAAGAGCCCTAGGTTTCCTGAAGTCTTATGGGTTGGAAACTGGAGCTACTTAATTTGCATATTTTAAAAGAAAGATGACCCCGGAAGGTTGTAATAAACTCAGGGACACATGAATTGGAGTAGTGCTTGTGTTTCAGGGAACAGACTTTGGCTGGTCTGCAGGGCCGCTGAAACCATGTGGTCGGATGCCTCTTACCCGGGCTCACCTGTTGTGGGGCCTCTGCCTGACCACAGGCACTTGGCGGCTGGCAGCGGGCTAGGTGATTACAGCATTAGATCATGCTTATAATGGGAAAAAGGCTTCTCTCCTTCAGCTGACTAATCAGCTTGCCATTTTTATTGCATGATCAGTATCAAGAGGCAGCGATTCTGCACTCTGTCAGCATCCTGGGTGTGCGCTGGCGTGACAGAAAGAACAGTTACATTAGCGAAGAGAACAGGTGGAGGGATTAGCGAGCTTGCTAAGAGGGTCAAGACAGCTCAGTCCGTGGAGGCACGGGAAAAGCCTGCCAGCCCCCATTGGAATGAGAACGGCTCTTAGAGTACTCCCACCCACCAGGTCCTCCACTGGCACTCTGCATTTGCCTCTTTCTTATTTTAATGTCAAAAGTGGTTCGTGCTCTTTATCAATCTGCAGTGGTTCCCTAGGCCCCACAACAAATCATCCCAAACTCAGTAGCTTAAAACAGCAGAAAATTATCCTCTCACTCTTCTGGAGGTCAGAAGTTCAAAATCAAGGTGTTGGCAGGGCTGTGCTCCCTCTGGAGCCTCTGGAAGGGGGATTCTTCCTTACCTCTTCCAGCTCCTGGTGATTCCCAGGAAATCGTCGGCATTCCTTCGCTTGTAACTCCATTATTCCAGCGTTGTCTCCAACCGGCGTGACCTTCTGCTTCTTTCCCCTCTGTGTCTCGTATTAGGACACTTGTCATTGTCCTTGGGACCCCTGCACAATCCAGGATGATCTCATCTTGAGGTCCTTCACTTAATTATATCTGCAGTGACCCTTTTCCAAATAAGATCACATTCAAAGGTACCAGGGATTAGCATGCAAACATATCTTTTGAGGGGCCACCATTCAACCCATTGTAGTAACTAATGAATGAATTTAAAGGTGGGTGTAAGGAAGGGATAAAGTTTTGGAAAAACTTGTCAGTGTATTTTTCCCTTTCGATAATCTCAGCTCTCCTTCTGTAGCCCTTCCTCATTTTTTTCTTGCCTAAGCAGATACTATGAAGCAGAAGAAGAGGAGAATAAAGGGTAAAAGGATTAAAAGACAAAAAGGGAAGAGCGAGGGCGCCTGGGTGGCTCAGTCGTTAAGCATCTGCCTTCGGCTCAGGTCATGATCTCGGGGTCCTGGGATCGAGCCCTGCATCGGGCTCCCTGCTCTGCGGGAAGCCTGCTTCTCCCTCTCCCACTCCCCCTGCTTGTATTCCCTCTCTCGTTGTGTCTCTCTCTGTCAAATAAATAAATAAAATCTTAAAAAAAGGGGGGAGGGGGAAGAGCGAGCCCTCCTACTCCCAGGAGAGGTCAAGAAGGGGATAGAGGAGGAAGAAGAGTTTCTATCTGGGTACCCGGCTTTCAGGTAGAAACCTAGGTGGGGAGCTAGTGAGGGGAATCAGAAAACCCAGACTAACTGGGAACTCCAAGTTTGAGGAGCTTGCTGCTCACCCCTCAGTGGTTCAAGTGGTTCAAGACCACTGGAAATCCCTTGGACAAGGTGCTGCCCAGAGGGTGGTTTAAAGAAGGCTGATCGTGGGGTGCCTGGGTAACTGCAGCCAATAAGCGTCCAACTCTGGGTTTTGGCTCAGGTCATGAGCTCACGGGTCCTGAGATCAAGTCCAGCCTCCCACTCCGCACTCAGCAGGGAGTCTGCTGCTTGAGATTCTCTCCTTCTGCCCTTCCCCCCACTTGAGGGCTTTCACTCTCTCATAAATAAAGAAATAGTTATCTAGATAGATATTTAGATAGATATTTAGATAGATATTTAGATAGATAGATAGATAGATAGATAGATAGATGATAGATAGATAGATAATAGATAGAAAGAAGGCTGATAGAAGGGAACACAGGCACAGATGAAGGAGCCACCCTGGGTCCCATGGCCTGTTGTGTCGTCCTGGAGTTTCAGTGCAACTTCCAGGAGGGGACGTGGAAAAGTACTGATAGACCAGGAGAAACCAGAGACAAGGGAACCAGGAGGCCTCTAGGTGCAAGAATCTCAATAAGGCGTGAAGGCAGGGGCCTATGGACTTCTGCAACAGGGGTCCCCAAATCAAGAAATGAGATTATTGAGCTACTCCCCAACAGGGATTTAGGCCAGATGCCTACAGATGGAAGAGGACCAGGAAAGATCACTTTCTGTCCCATCCCTCTGGGAGGTCAGCAAGGAGGGAGCCAGGACAGACAGAGCTCCCGAGAGGAGAGGAAAAGAACAATAATGAGTTTAAACTCATTGTCAACATATGGGAGAGTCGGCTGGGAAGCAAAGTGGCATGAAAAAGTAGTGGGTGACAGAGATGACAGAAGTGGCTTTAGAGTGGATGTGTGGCATTGGGGAGTAGGACACACACCCACTATGGATGCACTCTTTTCTAAAGTTTATCACCTTCCCTTGAGGAAATAAACTTCGTTGGTTGGCCGTGTAGCACCCACCCCTTTCCCCTCGCTCACATAATCATATGCACATACAGATAGATATATATGTGTTCATTTTTAATTTTTTTAAGTTTACTTTTTTTTAGTAATCTCTACACCCAATAGGGGGCTCGAACTCATGACCCCAAGATCAAGAGTCGCATGCTCCTCTTACTGAGTCAGCCAGGTACTCATAGATGCGTTCATTTTTTTAAACAATGGGAGTAGATTATGCCCAGCTACTTTTCTTACTTGACATGATGTCATAGTGACTGTGTTTGTGTGTGTATAGTGACTGTGTATGTATAGATGTGTGTGTGTGTATGTGCTTTTTTTAAATTTCACAGCATGCAATATTCATGAATCTTACCCCACAATTTGCTGTGTATCACCACCACAGGTGATACACAGGCTGGAATTGTCACTCTCGTCCTTTCTTTGATCATCAAAAGCAATCTTGCAATAGAGACACTCATTTTCTCACCTAATCCTCACGAGACACCTCTGAGGTGAAGGTCCTTTCTGAGACTCATGGCACAGTGATAGGCCTGGGCTTGCCCTCATGGTCCATGCTCTTTCTTCTGCACCACAGTGAAATGCCCAGAAATATCACTCCCCATGACTGTCCACAGTGTGTGGAAATCCCACCTTCCTAGGGTTGCAAACAAATTACCACAAAATGGGCAGCTTAAGAGAGTGCAAGTCTATCCTCTCCCAGTTCTGGAAGCCAGAAATCCAAACTCAAGGTGTCAACAGGGCCACGCTCCTTCTGGAGGCTCTGGGGAAGGGTCTTTTCTTATCTCTTCCCAGCTTCTGCTAGTTGCTGGCAACCCTTGGCCATCCTTGTCTCATAGATGCCTCACTCAGTCTCTGCCTCCATCACCATCATGTTGTCCCGGTATAGCTCTGTGTCCAAACTTCCCTCTTTGGAGATGGACACCAGTCCTTGCATTAGGACCTGCACTAATCCAGTATGACCTCTTCCTTAACTTGATTCCATCTGCAAAGACCCTTTTGCAAGGTTCACAGGCACAAGTTCTGGGTGGACATGAATTTTGGGGGGACATCATTCAACCCAACACAAGGGGGATGGTCTTTTAAGTCCAAATGCGATTTCTTGAATACTCACCTTCAAGTTCTAAAGTACAATCGGCTTGTTTGTCAAGAGCTAATGTGTCCAGCACCACGTGATTGTGGACAACGGCGTGGGCATGTTGCTAAGGCTGGAATGTTGACAGGTACCTCGGGATCGACCCAGACTCTTGACTCCCTCCCCACTGAGCTCATACCAGTCACCAATCCCTGTGTTTGGGTCCCCTGTCCTCACTGTCTCTTCTTCAAAGGTTGGGGCACTGAATTCCTCACCTGAATAGCAGGAACACCCTCCGGGAGGAATTTCTTCACCTCTAGTCTTGCCCTCCTCTAATCTATCCTCTGACCTTCAACCCGAGTGATCTTTCTGAGTTAAAATGAAGATCACGCAAAGCCTGCTCACTGCCTTCAGGGCATAGTCTAAGCCTGTTGGCCGGCATACAGGCCCTTGGTGACCAGCAGATTGCTTCCCAGGTAACCTCAGCTCTAACCCTACCCCCAGAACCTTGTGTTCTGCACTCCATGCCATTCCCAGAACCAACCTGCCTTCCCACACCTCCTCAGCTTTCTGTACTTTGTGCCCTATCTAAAAACTCCTTCCCTCCCTCCTTCACATGGTATAGTGGTTTGAATGGTGACCCCCAGAAAGAGATGTCCATGTGCTAACTTCCAGAATGTAAAAATGTGACATATTTGGGAAAAGGGTCTTTGCGGCTATAATCGGCTTAGAGTTCTCAAGATGAGATCATCCTGGATTACCTGGGAGGGCCTAAATCCAATGACGGGAGTCTTTATAAGAGAAAGGCAGAGTGAGATTTGACATAAAAACACACAGAAGGGAAGGCCATGCGACGACAGAGGCAGAGAACAGATGATGCGGCCTCAAGCCAGAGAATTCCTGGAGCCACCAGAACCTGGAAGAAGCAAGGACGGATTCTCTCCCTAGAGACTTCAGAGGTAATGTGGCCCTGTCAACACCTTAATTTTGGACTTCTCACCTCTAGAACCCTGAGGGAATAAATCTCTGTTCTTTTAACCACCCAGTTTGTGGTAATTTGTTGCAGAAGCTCCAGAAAATGAATATTCATGGGCTCTCCCGATGGATATGGAAGGCTCTGCCAGCTGCTGCTGTCACAAGGCCACCTAGCTGAGAGGGTGAGTAGGGACTCCATCCAGCTTATACTCAGCCTGCCACGCTGTGTGCTCTGCACAAAATTGCCTCTTGCCAGAAAGGGTGCCTTTTTCTTATTCACACAAAGGCATCTGATGGGCCAGCACCATCCTTAATTCCTTGGTGGTGTTCAAGGTTCTCTTCCTGAACTGGTCCTCCCGGAAGCCTTCCCTGACCCACACACCCTCCTTGAGACTAGTCTGGACACTTCATCTGCTCCAGTAGCACCTAATCATACGTGTATCCTGCTGTAAAACAATTGTCTGTTCCCATTTCTGTCCCCTCCTCTGCATCTTGGAAGCAAGGACTATTCTTATCCTTCCCTTTCTCCTATACCTAGCACTTAATGGGTGTTCAAAAGAGGCCTACTGAATGAATGAGCAGGAGTACACAGTGAGGCTTTAGCAAGCTTGAGACAGCAAGAAGGTACAGTCAGTGGGGCAGAGATAGGATGCTATTCCCATAGGGGGGCTGGATATGGGCAATTTCATGCACGTCACAATTTTGCTGGAACTAGCCATCAAAGAAAACCAAAAAATAGAGTTAAATCAAGAGCATCACCGGGACATTAATGTTTTACAGATGCCATATCTGATCTTGTGTCTTTATCTTTTCCCTAATTGAGGCATCAGTGCCTAAGGATGTTTCCATTTCGGCCAAGCATGTGTTTCACACATCCAATGGGATGCTGTGCATCGCATTCCATGCAGATACACACATGAGCTCATACAAGTCCCAGGGTACTCATCTGGTCCAGATTTGAAGGAAACTATGTAGCTGGATGGAGAAAAACACATCATGTATCAACTTAATACCAAACAGATTTTATGACATACTGAAACTGCTTTTGATAATCTACTAATATATCAGAAGGGCTAATGAACTAAAAAAGTACCAGCAAATCACTGTATCTTTGTGATCTGGACAATGTTTGTGTGGGTCGCAGGAATGACAGAAAGGCAAAAAGATGCAGGGAGTTTTAGAGAAATTTATCCAAAAGGACTCCTGAGAGGCAATATGTCTGTTGTAGCAAGAGGTATATTTTGCCAATTTATGAGCATAGGCATTTTTTTTTTTCTGGTGGAAAGTCAGGTTGGATTTTTCCAGAGATAAAAAAGGACAATGGCCTGGTCATTCCCATCTCTGCTAGGCATGAGCACCATGGATGCTACTGAGGAAGGAGTCAACTCTTGGGAATATCTCAACCCATTGTTGAGATTGGTGTGAATAGCACCCCCCCTCCCCCAACTATCACTTCGCATAAAATTTTTAAAAATTGGGAAAATGGGATTACAATGATAAATTAGCTAAGAACTTTTGGCTGCTAGCGAAAACCACTTGTGGTTAGCATAAGAAAAAAGGCAATTGTAAAGAAGGATATTGGCAAGATTAACCCAATTTAATGGAGAGTTAATGCATCTTGGGAAAGGTAAGGAGTTAGCTCAGGATCCTCAGCAGCAGGAGCTCCATTCATGAGACAACTTCAAGTTCTGAGTAAACAATTCTAGGAGGACAGAAACTGGCTGACCCAGTTTGGGACTGGATTGAATTTGGATGGATTACTCAACGAAGGGCAGGGGGAAGTGATCCTCATGCAGAGTGATCTCTATAAGCCAGCGAATGCTCCAGTTGGGGCCGACCATAAATACCTACTAACATGTTGGGAGGGTTTTAGGGCACATGGGAATTTAATATAAGGTTTTTCTTTGCACACTTTCTTTAGTACAGGATTTTCAGCTTGGTGTCAGGGAGAATGTGGTATTGTCTCCTGGGATGGGGGATGGCCTTTGGAAATCTGTAGAATTCTGTTGGACTATCTCGATATCTGGGGAGGGATAGAAAGGAGAGGTGAACACTACTGACTCTCAGAAGGCAGGGTCCCAGGGAGCTCACCTTCTTGTAATACCCCCATGGAGAAGCACTGCATTAGAGTAATTCCATTCCACTCCTGGCTGAATCTATATGTAACTCACTTCTTCTATTGGATAAGCAGAAAAAATATTACTATTTGTATTTGCTTTAGTTTTGATATAGGTTGCTGTTTGGAGGTGTTTTTATTTTATCATATTATATTTTTTTATATAACCAAACCACTTTGTTGGCATCATGTAAATAGATGTATCTTCTAAAATGTAAGAGAGGGCATTTTCCAGAGGAAAACCATCCTTTCAGATGCCCTACTCACACCAGGAACTCCAGAAGAAGGTTTTCTCCATTTGGTCTCCTACAGGAGATATTATAAAGAGATTCTCAGTTATTAGCCAAGGCCACAGGTCAAAGGCAGCAGAGCTTCAGTTCCTCATGCACATAAAAGATAAGGAGGACTTTGAGACAAAAGACTAGTCTTTTCCTATTACTGGAGAGGAGCAGTAATAGAGCCTTTGTAACAAAGGAAT
Source organism: Potos flavus (assembly GCA_028534135.1). Lineage (NCBI taxonomy): Eukaryota > Metazoa > Chordata > Mammalia > Carnivora > Procyonidae > Potos > Potos flavus. The sequence continues at coordinate 158,954,722 of CM052899.1, read as the reverse complement.
CATGTGATCCTTTTAAAAATAAGAGTGAATTCAGAAGTCAGGACTGTCTGTGCAGGAAGCTTCAGGGAAATGCAAGGAATTTTTTAAAAAGAAGAATTTCTCAGAATAGGGCTGTAGGAAAATGTTTCCTGACAACCGGGGCAGCCATATTGGCTAGCTGCAAACGTGATTAACTTCATTTTATTTTCATACAGGAAACCATAGGGATAGCTAAGAAACAAGCTCACTACTTCTGGTTCTTGGCTGGTTCTAGCTCCTAGGGGACACTCCCTTCCTCAGTCAGAGGGCTGTTTTTATGGCGACGGACTCATATGCTTTTTCATTGCTACATTTTCTTTGAATCATGGTTGGCAATTAGGCATTCAAATTAACTATATACCTTTGGGATTCTTCTGGGTGTGCAAAGAATTCCCCCATCTGTTTTGCTCAGGATGTGGGCAGATGAAGAAGTAGTAACCACTGATAGATATTGCCTCTATTTGACTGGTATTGGGAAAGAACCTTCGCAATCGGCCAAGGAGACATTCACCACTGCTAAGAGATGGAAAATAGAACTATATCTTTGGATCTCACCTACTTCTGCAACTGTCCCCAGGTCAGAGGGAGTTGGGGTGGGTGGGGGGAGAGTGGGGTGGGAAATCCCACCTTTCAAAGGTTAAAGACAACCTGTGACTTAAACAGAGAATTAGGAAAATTGGTTGGGGGGGGGGGGGCGGGGAAGGAAGCTTGTGCCATAAAGTGAAAAAAGAAAAAAGAAGGAATTCAAGTCAACAAATATTTATGAAGCATTAGGTGCTGTGCTAGATGAATCATCATCATAATAAGAATTGTAAGAGTAGGTCAAGCTTCCTATCCTCTTTCCAAGTTCCAGGCACTGGTTTCTGTTTTTGCTTTTGTTTTTATTTGAAGTATAGTTAACATACAGTGTTATATTTGTTTCAGGTGTACAATGTAATGATTCAACAATTCTATACATTACTCAGTGCTCATCATTTTAAGTGTACTCTTAATCCCCTCACCCACCTTGCATCTGGCATTGCTTTAAGTATATTATATGTATTTACTCATTTAATCTTCATAACAAACCTATAATATTTATACCTGTTAATATGATCCCCACTTTAAGAATGCAGAAACAAGGCACCAAAAGGCTAAGTATCTTCCCAGAATTATCCAGGTAGTAAATACCAGAGCTGGGATATAAATTCAGTAAGTCTTCAGAGACTGAGCTATAAATCACTATTTTATAGTGTCTCTTCAGACATGATTTATTTTCACAAGAAGTTTACAGGGAGATAGAGTCATCAACAAGTAATGCCAGTATTATTTGGATAGAAGATGATGGGTAAGTGTGGGGTGTTGAGGATACCCATAGTCCAATCCTGGAGACAGAGGTGGCTTCTAACCAGAACCTTGAGGAATGGATAGGAATAAGTTAGGGAGACAAAGAAGCAGAGGGAAACCAACCAAGACAATAGGAATAAAAAGGGTGTGTATGCAAGGAGAAACAAGAAGTTTGGGGATAGGAGTAGTATAAAGTATGAGGAGGAAGATAGGTGAGGTACAGTTGGGAACTTAATATGTTAAAGGCACACCATATACATCTGTTGAATGAACACACAAGGGTCCAGCCAAACATAGCTCTGTGCACCAAGTTAAGGAGTTGGGTGGCCATTCGGGGGAGTTTAAGCAAAGGAGTACTTTGATATCAGACCACTTTAGCAACACTGTTTTTTTTGTTTTTGTTTTTGTTTTTGTTTTTTTGTCTGGGAGAATGGCAATTTTAACTACTTTTTCTTGTAGCTCTTTATAGGGAGGTCTTATGTCAGAAACTGGTTAGAAAGTGGCCAAAGAAGTTTGTCTTAAAGTTACAATTTTCTTTTTACTAAAAGTCAGTCTATTGGCCCAAAAGTGGTATTTTCTTAGTTTTTTCCTTCCACAAATTAAACCATTACATCATCAGTCTAAATAATTTTAATCAATGCCTGGCTAAGGTTCTTTTTTTTTTTCTCTTTTATTCATTTTTTTTAATTTCTTCCTTAATTCCTTTCTTCCTCCTCTTTCTACTTTTATCTTACTTATTTCATCAAGCAGCCAAATTGGCGTGAAACCACACCTCAACTTGACCACAAGGGTTATAACAGAGACATGAAAACCAGAAGGAGGATACTACAACAGGCCAAGCAAGAGAGGATGCTGAGGGCCTAAATTAGAATAATATTAGAAATGGAGAAGAGGGGGCATATTTGAGAAAGAGCGAAGGGCTAAAATTGGTCGACTGTGCATGCATGGGAGCTGGGATGGTAACAGAACTAGAGGGATCAGGATAAATTCTGGTTTCTGGCCTGGATGGCTGTCATTTACTGAAATAAAGCACATAGGATGAGACACATGTCTAGGAAGGAAATGATGAGTTTAGTTGCAGGCATATGGATTGAAGTACATGTGGAAACATCTAACAAGAGGCAGATGGGTCTGAAACCCAGCGAACGATGACAGACTTGGGAATGTAAATTCAGTATTTATGGCCTAGAGGCTGTGATAGCTAGTTTCAAAGATAACCATCAATATCTTCCCTCCAGTAATGCACACACCACTCCCCCACCCACAGGACTCCGTGCCCTTCCCCTGGAATCTCATCTGGACTTGTAAATGTTATGACCAACAAAATGCTGGGGAAGAGACATTCTGGGACTTCTGAGTTCAAGCCTTAAGAAGACCGGTCTTTAGTTTAATTCAGTTTTTAATTTAGTTTTTTTTTTAGTTTTTAGTTTAATTTAGTTAATTTAGTTTTAGTTTAATCTTTAGTTATTACCTCTTGGATCATAGCATGGAGTGCAACTGCCATGCTATAAGGAAGCTCTGACTCTAAACCCACAGAATCATAATAATGGTTATGAATGATTATTGTTGCTGTTTTAAACAACTAGTTTTAAATGGTTTAATACACGGCACTAGGAAGATAAATTGGTACCTGAAAGAGTGTAGTGCTACTTATAACAAAGACCTAATTTTATACATATAAATGACATATATATGTATGTGTATATGATATTGTCTTTGAAAGCTAGCAGCTGGCAAAAGCTGGGGGGGATTCGAAAAGACATATAGACTGAAAAGGCAGTTAGGAAATTGCTATTGAAAATTTGAGAGTAGGGATGCCTTGGTGGCTCAGTCAGTTAAGCCACTGCCTTCGGCTCGGGTCATGATCCCAGGGTCCTGGGATCGAGTCCCGTATCGGGCTCCTTGCTTGGCGGGGAGCCTGCTTCTCCCTCTGCCTGCTCTGCCTGCTGCTCCCCCCTGCTTGTGCTCTCTCTGTCTCTGACAAATAAATAAATAAATAAAAATTAAAAAAAAAAAAAGAATTTGAGAGTAAAAGACATGCGTTATGGTTGCAGAATAATTAGTGAAATGTTGCCTACAATAACATGAAAACTAGACTGCCTGTTTAACGATGAGTCTGACTGAGAAGATTTCTAGGCAGAGCGATGGCTTCCTTTAGCTGCCAGTGATAAAGTACAACAAAGTAAGTTGAGATTAAGAGGAACTGTTTAGTTTTCAAGCAGAATTTAGAGGCAGTATTTCTGATGCCAAACCTGCTTGATGGGAAAGTAAATTTCATATTTGCAGCTTTTTGGGAAAACAAGAGATCCTCAGAGTAAGAAATAGCCACAGGGAGGAGTGCCTGGTTGGCTCAGTTCGTCAAATGTGCGACTCTTGATCTCAGGGTTGTGAGTTCAAACGCCATGTTGGGTGTAAAGATTACTTTATTTTATTTTATTTTATTTTATTTTAAACATTTTATTTATTTATTTGAAAGAGAGACAGTGAGCACATGTGAGAGAGTGTGCACGAGTTGGGGGGTGGAAGGGCAGAGGGAGAGGGAGAAGCAGACTCCCCATTCTGCAGGGAGCTTGACACGGGGCTGGATCCCAGGACCCAGGGATCCCAGGATCTTAGGGATCATGACCTGAGCCAAAGGCAGGCACTTAACCAACTGAGCCACCTAGGTGCTCCTATAGAGATTACTTTAAAAAAAAAAAAAGTGGGAGGGGAGAGATTAATGGAAAAAAAAAGAAAGAAAGAAAGAAGCGCAGTGAAAAATCAAATCTAGAAACTTCTTAGAAAACAGAGCCTTTGGTAAAGATCAGATCAAGGGTGTGGTAGTAAGACCCTTTGTTGACACCTCAGAACAATTTAAGGTAGTGCCTCAGAAGCTTCTCCACTAGATAAAAGAGCTTCCTCATGGAGAAATTCATAGCCTTTCAGTCAGATAATAGGACTTCTGAGTATGTTAAAGATTTTTGCCCTATGGCACACTGACTTTGAGGATCCTATCTCAAAGAGATTTGTGGGTATGAATTATAATTTAATACACAGGGAGCCCACAACATTTAAAAAAAGAATTATGTCACTTTAAACTCAACAAGCAAGGCTTGGGAAACTATTAATCAGAAGAGAAATGTTTCACTGGAGAACGAAAATGCACAATGTTTAGGTTACAGATCTAGAATGTGGTAAGGGATGGATTGTGGGAAATGAAAAGAGATCCCTGGACCCTAAACTTCCTATGAGCAGGAAGCAGACTGAGAAAGCTCCTCAGTGGCAAACAAAGGGTATTTCCTCTAGGAAAGGAAGGATAACTCAGGTGAAGCCAAGATTCCAGAGGAAGGAGCCAAAAGCCATGGAAAACCACTCACAAGGAGCAGAAATAAACTCTTAATCAAGGAACATTCTCTCCCCCTGGAGTCAGAGAAAAATGACCACATGGGCTCAGTTGGATTTCAGAACTGCTAAGGATAGAGGTGTCAACGTGCCTCCTGTTCCTTTCTGTTTTTGAGCAGGAACATCTACTGCTTTATTCTGTCTCCTTTTGACAATTGTATGTCACTGTAAGATGGCTTGCTATTATGTTTCATAAATCTCCACATCCAAAAAAGCCATGGCTGAAGCAGACCAGCAAATCAGGTATATAAATCTTCATTTATACATGATTTAAATAATGATATCCTAGACTTTGAGCGAACACCATAAAGGGATGAGAATTTTGAGGGAGACGTGAGTGCATTTTGCGTCTGGAAATATTGCTCATTGTTGTAGTCAGAGAGTCACCCATGGTGGTTTATCTCCAAATATATCCACCATCAATTCCTTCCCTCCTTGAATGTATATATTTGTCAAAGAACAACTAGAACTGGACTGTAGTCACAGAAGCGAAAACAGATTTTATTCAGGACTATTGCAATAAGGGAAAAGAGACCTCAGTGAGGAACCAGGCTCAATTCTGAACAGGACATGGGCAAGTGAGAATCCGTAGCCAAAGAGCTACGGGGGGTTGGTGGATGAAAATTGCCAAAAGGAAACTTTGGGAGAAAAAGAGGATTCTGGCCAAACTGATCTAGCAGGATTCTTGCTGAAAATAAGCCAGGCTGATCAGACGTCACCTAGGGAATTGTTAGAGGATAGGGAACCTGACCAGATACTGAGGGTGATCAGATATGGAAGATGAGGGATTCTGGCTAAACCAGCTTAGCAGGATTCTCGCTAAAATTGGACAATGCAGATATACACGAAAATCCAAAAGTCAGGCCAACTTGAGAAAGAGTTCAGGGAAGCCTGAGGGGAGTTTGGTCAATGAGAGAACCTTTGTCACACTCCCCCATCAAGAGATGGACTTTATTTCTCCTAGGCTGGTCTCATGACTTCTTTGGCCAATACCATGCAGCAAAAGTGGCATGTGGGACTTTCGATAATCTATTTTAAGAGAACTGACAGCTTCTACCACCTTCTTTTGGAACGCAGCCACATCTGTAAGGAAGCTTAACATCCACAAGGCAGGGACCATACAGAAGAATACAAAGACCCTCAACTGTCAGCCCTAGCTGAACTCCCAGTCAGTAGCCAACATCAATCACCAGCCATGTGAGGGAGGCCGTTTGGAAATATCATCAACCTTAGCACTCTAGCCCAAACTACAAAAAGCAGAGGAATCACCCACTTAACCCACAGAATTGTGGAGATCTTAATTTATTGTCGTTTTAAACCACTAAGTTTCAGGTGGTTTGTTGTAGCAACATGTAACCAAAACAGATAAAGATTAAAACTTTGGAGACTGAATGAGAATATTTCCAAGAAAGCACATAAAAGAATCAAGCAAGAACAACTCCAGGGAGAACAAGAATTCTTGATGGTCAGAAATGTCCCCAAAAGGAGACCGAGAAGAAGTGTTCAAAGAGAGAGGAAGAAAGCAAGAAGCAGTAACATCACAGAAAGCAAGCGAGAACTCCTTCACAGTGTCAGATGCATCAGAGAGTTCTAGAAAGAAAAGAGCAGATGTGGAAATCCGCCGTCAGCTTTGGTAAGGTGAAGCTACTGATGATGCACTTTGTCAAAGCAGCTTTAACAAAAGGGTGGAAACAGAAGCTGAATTACAGGGAGTTGAAGAGATTTCTAACCAGGAAATTTTATTTAGTCATAGACAGTAAAAACGAGAGGAAACAACATCTCTGTAACCAAGCGTCAAGAAAGGAAGTAAGAGTAATAGCACATTTGGTAAATGGGGGTCATGGGGTCCAGAGAAGTATTATATTAACACATTTATGCTTTCCAGTTGGGCCCTAGGTTGCTTTGGCTTTTTACAAATGACCATCTTCAGACCGTTGTGTGGCTTCTGCTATTGTGTTTGTCCACATGGTTCTGCTTGAAAGCTAAGCAGAACTGAGCTTTTATCATGGGTGTAGCATGTGGTGCAAGGAGCACCTTACTGGGGGTTCTGACACTGAGTTGGCCACTAGTTACAGCAAGTCATCCATTTCTAGACCTCAACTCCTCCTCCACTCAACGAGTGGATTCGAATGGAGGACCGCAAAGGGCCTTCCAGTCTTAGCACTCATAAAAGTTATTTCATTCTCAAAAATGTCTACATGTGATTATAATGCTTTGGTCTTGTTATTTCCTAGAAATCTGTGGTGTGAATATGGGCTAAATCACCTAACTTACATAAAATACTGGCACCTAATGCACACACAATACTTTAATTTTTAGCCCATATCCTATGAGTTGGAACTAGGGTATAAGGTGCTCAACTCATGAGCTCTTGGGGATTGAAGTCACCCTGAGCAGGTCATTCTGGCCCAAGGTTGATGAGCTAAAACCTTCCCTTTGCTCATACCTCGGGGACAGAGGTCTGTGGGCATGCCCAGGGATAAACCAGGCTACCAAGCAAAAAGGGAAAGGTCAGGAGGATTTACCAAGTCTGGCTTATTCCCTAAAACGACAGATACTCCTCAGTCCACATGATTGGGGAGACAGACATCTCTGTCACTTCTTGTGGTGCAGAGACGGGAACATATCCTAAACCTTTCTATAGCTCTCTCTCCCAAGGGTCAGTATTGTCAAGCATCCTTTTTTCATATTTAATGTCTATTGGGGGATATTATTTCTGCATTCAGCCTCTTTCTTTTCTATTTCTCATTTACACTTTCATCTTTACTCCCAAATACAATTAAGGACAAAGCCAGATTGCTGGAGGGGAGAGGGAGGTGGAAGGGGTAAGGTGGCTGGGTGATGGACATTGGGGAGGGTATATGCTATGATGAGAAAATAAATTAAAAAAAAAAAAAAGGACAAAGCCAGAGGGTACGTGGTTCCTGTACAGTCAGGAAATGTATTTAATTGGTATTACCAAGCTTTCTTTTTTTAGAGGAAGAAAATACACTAGAAAGAGAAATCTGATTACCTCTCTCACCCCAAATCCTAATACTTTAATATCGATGTTTTTAGTGTGACAGGAGGAGAAATAAATTTGTGGCAGGGGGGCACCTGGGTGGCTCAGTGGGTTAAAGCCTCTGCCTTCGGCTCAGGTCATGATCTCAGGGTCCTGGGATCGAGCCCCGCATCGGGCTCTCTGCTCAGCGGAAAGCCTGCTTCCCCCTCTCTCTCTGCCTCCCTCTCTGCCTACTTGTGATCTCTTTCCTCTCTGTCAAATAAATAAATAAATAAATAATCTTAAAAAAAAAAAAAAAAGATTTGTGGCAGGAAAAATAATTCTCGTTCTACGGACGAGCATCCTCCGAAGGTTCATGCTAAATGGGATGATGAGCGTGTGAGTATGCAGGCTGGGAGAAGCCTTTGTAGAACCAGCCCGTGTTGGTTAAGGAAAAGGAAGAAACAGAGCCAGGGAAGGAGGAAAAGAGAATTTTGGAGAGGTCAGAATGCCGGTGTCCATCAAGCTATCTATTGCAGGGAGATGGTGGAGTAGCGAAGCAGCTATTAGCTGAAAAGAAATACAGGCAGATCTGAGATGCTTACTGCTCTATTTTATGCTTAAAATAGAACTTGGCTCTTTTTTTTTTTAATTGTTACACATTAGATCATCAGATCTTATTTACTGATAGAAACTTTTTCTTCTTTTATTTTCTTTTATTTTTTTTTATTAACACATAATGTATTATTTGCCCCAGGGTACATGTCTGTGAATCATCAGGCTTACGCATTTCACAGCACTTACCATAGTACATACCCTCCCCAATGTCCATAACCCAGCCACCCTATCCCTACCTGCCCCTACCCCCCAGCCACCCTCAGTTTGTTTCGTGAGTTTAGGAGTCTCTTATGATTTGTCTCCTTCCTGATCCCATCTTGTTTCATTTCCCTCCCCGACCCTCCACGATCCCCTGCCCTGCCTCTCGAATTCTTCATATCAGAGAGATCATATAATTGTCTTTCTCTGATTGACTTATTTCGCTTAGCATAATACCCTCTAGTTCCATCCACGTCATTGCAAATGGCAAGATTTCATTTCTCTTGATGGCTGCATAGTATTCCATTGTATATATACACCACATCTTCTTTACCCATTCATCTGTTGATGGACATCTAGGTTCTTTCCATACTTTGGCTATTGTGGACATTGCTTCTATAAACATTCGGGTACGCATGCCCCTACGGATCACTACATTTGTATCTTTAGGGTAAATACCCAGTAGTGT
>CM052899.1:158755708-158945232 GCA_028534135.1 Potos flavus | reverse complement strand
GCTATTGTGGACATTGCTTCTATAAACATTCGGGTACGCATGCCCCTTCGGATCACTACATTTGTATCTTTAGGGTAAATACCCAGTAGTGTGATTGCTGGGTCGTAGAGTAGTTCTATTTTCAACTTTTTGAGGAACCTCCATACTGTTTTCCAGAGTGGCTGTACTAGCTTGCATTCCCACCAACAGTGTAGGAGGGTTCCCCTTTCTTCACATCCTCGCCAATATCTGTCGTTTCCTGACTTGCTAATTTTAGCCATTCTGACTGGTGTGAGGTGGTATCTCACTGTGGTTTTGATTTGTATTTCTCTGATGCCGAGTGATGTTGAGCACTTTTTCTTGTGTCTGTTGGCCATTTGAATGTCCTCTTTGCAGAAATGTCTGTAGAACTTGGCTCTTTGTCACATCCTTCCGCCCCACAAAAAAACAAAACAAAACAAAATTGAATTTCAGAAAGTATTAGTAAGTAGCAGTAAAGTATGTGTCAGTTCTATCGTAAGCCCTTACCATGTATTAACACACTTAATTCTCACAAGAACTTTGTGAGGTAGGTGCCATTATTACCCCAGTTTTGCAGAGAAGGAAACCAAAGCATGCAGATGTTAGATTAATTCATCCAAAGTCACCCCATCAGTGGTATGTGTGGGACCAGGAGTTGAAATGAGGTGTGTGGCTCCAGAGTCTCTGTTCTTAACCAGCACAGTAAGGGAGAAGCTGGTGAAGGCACAAGAGAGAAATGGTAGAGGGGTTCTGTCCCACAGCACAGGGCGCAGCAAGAGAAATCCTAACTAGACCCTCTCCATAAGACTGCTCAGGGGGCATGGAAGCTCCCTTTCCGCAGACGGAGAGACCCAAAAGAAAGTGAGAGAGTGAAAGTGTGTGCTCAAGAGGAAGCCACAGTCTATTTATAACCGAATCTTTTCGAAAGGACATCCAATCATCTCTGCATATTCTATTTGTTAGAAGTGACTTGGTAAGCCCCACCCACACTCAAGGGAAGGGGATTACGCATGGGCATAAATACCAGGAGGTTGCCTACCACGCAATCCTAACCATTTTTGGTGGGCTGGAATTTCCTTAGTAACAGAGAGAAGCAGCAAAAATAGATAACAGTAGCCAGCCACCACGATTGCTGCAGGATTAAATCAGATCCTAAGAGGAATAGTTCCCCATGTCCTCCTACAGGAAGACAACCACCGGGAAATTAAGGCAGTGTGAATTCGACCACGTTTGTCAAATTTATACTGCCTGTGACTGAGTCAGCAAGAAATGTACCAGGTCTGCATTTATTCTGGAAGTTTTTGTGTCCACTGTCCCAAATACAGTTGTTTGTATTTGCACCATAGGATCTTTATAATCTCATCCTTTGTTCAGTGGACAAATCTCCCTGAACTCTTCAGCAAACTTTTCCCAAAATAATGTTACTTGTTTACCCTTAATCACAGCCTCCTTCATTTGCATGTGACTTTTCTCATGACAGTATCATTCACATAAGGAGGCAGCACCAGGAAGGCTCCTCACTGAACTCCAACTGTGTTCTTGGCTCATCACATCCTTAAATACAAAAGAATGTAAACATTTGACAGCCTCCCCTGCTCCTCTCCTCCACTCTCCCACAATGTCTTGCTGTTTGGTGCAAGTTTCTCTAAATTCCCTTACTTAATACACTGTGTATCTGTAATCTAAACTTCATGCATTTTCCTTTTCTAATGAAACATTTGTCCTCTGACTAATAGTTCCCCAAACTCAGCTTGTTTGACATTTTCTTCTCCGGGACAGGTATCTTCAAAAACATGGATTTCCAACTTAGTTTAAAAGATAAATATCACAAAGTCCAATAAAAGTCACCAAAAAAGCAATAAAATAGTATCAGGCTAAGCCCGATGATAAGCAAAAAATTTTCTTTATATCTTGAATTTCTACACTTCTTACCTACTTCCCAGTTTCACTTCATCAAAAGTGGTGGACTTTCCTACTCCTCGACAATTAGAATTAAATTGTAAACTGCCAAACTTTTTTTTTGGTGGGGGGGCGTGGCCTGTCTGTGATCTTAAGCAGCTCTCCACACAAAGGCTCTGAAAACTGATTTAACTATAACCCAGATAAAATTCCATTCTTTTTGCTCCACATCCCACCTAAAGCACCATGTTCTAGCAGTCAGATTACAGAACTGTCAACTTCTTGGTCGTGGTCTTCCATATTTATCAAACTGATGTTTAACTGGTATTTAAGTTGAAATCGGCTTAATGATATAAACTGGTATTTAAGTTTAAGTCAAATCAATGATTTCAAAAAGCTTGAAGTCTCTTGGTTAAAAATGCATTTCCATTCTCAAGCAAATAAACAAAGAGAGTATCTACGGTAGATAACCAAGGTGATAAGCTCTGCAGGATACAAAGAGGAATTATGGTTATTTACTTTTAATTTACATTTAACTTTGGTCCTCCTGTTTCCTGAACATGTGAGCACCATGAAAACAATGTAAAATGGTGTTCCATGAGGACCTGTGGAAGAGCGAATGAGAGATTCAAAATTAGAAACTCAGAGAATGCAGAAGTGAGAGATCTATCTATGTGCAAAAGTACATAGTAAAGACTAATAATTTTCCCAAAAGGGGAATCCTGGTCTATGAGCTTTATGTCATTTCTGGTGAAGTCTAAGGGGGATGTGCTGTTCTCTCCCACAACAGATCCTGAGAATTGAGCTGGTCAATGAATTAGGCTAGAGGAAATAGAGGAGTCCGCCTTCCAACCAGTAGCCCCTGGAAGAAACAATCTCTGATTCTCAAGCCACGTATGGAATCACTGACTTACGGCATCTTCCTGGAGAACAGAAATAAAATCAATTCTGTCAGATGAGGCTGTCCTTTCGAATTGCTCCCAGTGAGTTATTTAACACAATTAGATGTCACACATGTCAACACCATATGTGAGCAAGTACATAAACTTGTATCAAAGAGCCTTTAGCCTTTAGAGTATACTTAAAATATGAAGGCTATTACTGTTCAATAGGATAACTACTATTCCAACTAGGGAAAAAAAATAGAATACCACAAATGCTCTAAGGTAATTTTTCTATGATTAGACAAAATTTAAACAACCCAGGAAATACTGATGCCTTGTCCGAAAAGGCCATAATTAAATATCTAATAAAAAGAAACTGACTTACAATTCCAACCATTTCTTCTCTTACTCACAGGCCTTGTAAGATCAATAATAAAATGCAAGTTTTTACAACCTCATTATAGTTAAATTACAATTACTAACAATTGCTTCTTTCTTCATTAAAATAATGTTTCATCCAATAACTACTGCAAGTATCAAATCAGTTTAGCCAGGGCTCCTCTGTTTCCATGCTGCTAGAAGCTCACCACACCAGACTCAACTATCACATCTGCAATCTCAATAGAACTTCTTTCCACTGAAGGACAATGAAAGGATGCTCTTCCTTTCACTCCTCTCCCAGGGGCAAGGAAATACAGAAATTGTCATTCTGGTGTTTCAACATGAGACATGATTTTGGGAGGGTAGTTTAAAAATGAAGTTGGTCTTGCTGTTTTCATGGAAACCAGGGACTCGGTCAACAGTTCCAAGTTGTTGAAATTCCTCTGGAGTAGAGGCCACTGATGACATTAAGAGCCTCTCCAGAAAGAGCTCACATTTATAAAATGTCTATTGTATACGAAGTACTCTACATGTGCTGTCTCATTTAATCTAGTGTTGAAAACACCTAAAAACTATGTATTATTTACTATCATGTGTCTTGCACTGTTCTTTGGAGATTAGTGGCATGAAGAAATGAGAACATACCACTCAAAGGCCATATATTTTATTTTTAAAACAATATTTTTGCGGTGCATGACTCTTATGCCCATTTTATGTACAGTGTAGGTTCCAACTTGGATTTAAGTTATGTGCATCTTGCTGTGCCTTATCTAGTAATCCATCAGATGTCTATTTGCATGAAGGAGTGAAGAACTTTATTAGAGAGACCTCACACTAAGGGAAGTTGAGCACAGTGATCCTGACCCATTTACAAATATCCTATTGAAAGGGTCAGTAGAATGTGGTGTTTACCATGGATATCCTTGAATCTGCTTGTAAGGATTCATGTCTGTGTTCTAAGGGATATAAAAGCAATACAAAACAAAAGAAAACATTAAGTCATTTCTCTAAAAACTGTATGTTCCCATTGGCCATAAGCAGTAGGCTTTAGAGCCACCTCTCCTTGGCCCAGATGAGAGGGTCCTCTACCCAACACCTGTTCTTCTCTTTTCTTCTTTCCTAGTGCAATCCCAACTTTGTTCAGTTGTCCACTCTTCTTCCTTGAAGAGGAAGCTCACTCTGGGGAAACTGGTCTCACCCTCAGGCTGATGATGGGCTTGACCGATATAGATGTAAACTCTTCTCCCTTGCCATCAATTGAGTCAAATGTGAGCAAAGGGTGAAATCCAGTTTTGCTAAGGTCTTGTGAGAAACTTCTCTCACATTCCTTTAAAACAATGTGCGGAAGCAACCTCCTCTCTCTGGTCATTATCGTGGTGGGCATATTCTTGAACTGCTTCTGTCGTTTTGTTACCAAATTCAAAGGAAGCTGAAACACTGAGTAGAACAAAGCCAAAAGAATCACAAGAAAACAGCGTTGAAGCCCCTGGAATTCATCAACCTGAAAAGTGCTTTGGCAGAAACTATCCCTTCCGAATTTATTCTCCTCATTTTCCATGTGAGAGAGCCCCTGTTATAGCTGGGCATGTGACCATCCAGAATAAAGATATCTTCTCTTTGCAGTTTGGTATGTCTGCATGACTAAGCTCTGGCTGCTGGAACATGAGCAGAAATGTCATGTGGCAGCTTCTAGGAACCCTCCTTACAAGACAGCTGGTTCATGGACATCCTTACTCTTTTCTCCTTCCTGTTCTGGGAGCATGAATATGATGGTTGAAGCTCTAGCCAACATCTTGGTCTATAGTGACAGTGTTTACCTCTTTCAGAAATGACAGAGCCGAGGCGCCTGGGTGGCTCAGTCGTTAAGCGTCTGCCTTCGGCTCAGGTCATGATCCCAGGGTCCTGGGATCGAGCCCCGCATTGGGCTCCCTGCTCCGCGGGAAGCCTGCTTCTCCCTGCTCTGCGGGAAGCCTGCTTCTCCCTCTCCCACTCCCTCTGCTTCTGCTCCCTCTCTCAGTGTGTCTCTCTCTGTCAAATAAATAAATAAAATCTTAAAAAAAAAAAAAATGACAGAGTAGTAAGTGGGAAGGAACCTAGAAGAAGATGAAAGTTTCACCAGATTTTGTTGAGCACAGTTATGGTAAAGGCCCTAGCCTTTCTATCTCTGGCCTTATATGTGTGTGAGAGAAACAAAGCTCATTTAAGCCGCTGTTAGTTTGGGTCTCTGTTTCTCACTCTAACTTAATGCTCACTGGTACATATGCCTTCTTATCTTTGGACTTCTACTGAACTGTCTAGCAGACAATAAGTTCCACTTGCTTGATCCAGGTTGGGTTGAATTTTTTATTAATCTGCAACCAAAAACATCCTAAGTAATACGTGGAGTGAGCCAGTCTCAATCCCCACTTGGCTACGAACTACTTTATAGCTTTGACACCTCGAGACATGCAGTGTATTAATGACTGCACCAGGATAAATATGCCATTAGAGAGGCAGTGCTCATCAGGAGACATTACTGCCCTACGGTAGCCAGAAGTGATGATGATGTGCATTAGAGATGGGAGGCTGAAGAGAAAGATGTACTCCACATGTCAGTCAACATAGTGGATTTGTCTGGGAGTTAATGTAAGGCACTACTGAGACTCTCAGAAATATTTAAGGAATATTCCATTGACTAGTTGGAATAAAAATTAGTGGAATATGCTTTCTCATCCTTAAATCGAACCCTTTTGACAAATAGGGATAGAAAAGAGAGAATAGAAAAAGTTGAACTCCATATAGAGGAGGAAATAAGCTCAGAAAAGTCAAATAACTTGCCCAAATTCATGTTAGTAGCCCCACAATTTGAATCAATACCAGTTCCTTATGAAAGGATATTTTTATGTCATGTTTTTTTTCTAATGGTAGTTACTGTCTTCCTCTAAACAAACACATCCTTGTTTTTGCCAAGGATTTTTTAAGAAAAACAAAACCATATTTACAATAACACCCACTGATCCAAGATAAGTGAAAATGACCTAATCAGGAATGTTGGTGCCCAAAGTTTCCCTTCTAAATATAAGTTCTCTGATTCTATGATCCAGTGCTTGATTTTCATTATAAATTTTAAACTATATTTTTGAGACTCAATCCATATAATTTTAATAATGCATATATTCCTCCATCCATATATTCTTTAAATAAGAATAAGATTTAATTTGGTATTAGAATAATCCAAATAATTTTCACTGATGGATTGTTCAGTTGTTAAAAATTGTCTTTTCAATTTCAACCAGTTGACCTCAACTTTGGAACATGTGTAAATTAGTATCCTGACAGAGAGAAGAGATATTTTTCCAAGGATTGGCCAGAAAATGTGTGATTTTTGTTTTCTTTGCCTTCAGGCTCTTGGCTTACCAGTTGCAAGGGTTGAATCTCAAGAGATTCAGAAGCTCAATTTGAATAAACAAGCAAAAGTTTGGATACTTATCAAAACTGTGGCAAAACTAGGCCAAAAATGGACCCGATTTTCTAGTGAGTTTTCCAGTATTTCCTGTTTCCAGTAGGACTGGACTATCTTGGGAAGAGCCTACTAATGACTGGAACCAGCTGGACAAAACTGGAGAACGCTCAAAGACTGAAAAAAACAAGAGAAAAGATAGTGCATGTGATTTCAGCCTGCAAGAGAGATAGAGAAAATTAAAACATAGTGCTGAAAATAAGTATCAACTACTTGACTTGTTGCTTCTTGTATTTCCCTAGAGAAAAAAAAAAATCTGAAAGATTTTATCCTTTCTGCTGTTAGTACTGCCTCAGCAAAAAGATCTGCCTCACGGACTTCAAGCCAACAAACCTATGCAATGGCTTAGTACCAAGGAGGGGAAATGGCTATTTATCTACTTTTGGCCATTCCTAAATTACTGTGCATCAACAAGTTGGAAGAGGCTACAATGCAATCTATGATAAATAAAAGTTGATAATGAGTTTTTCTTTCCTGAGCTGAACAGGACTATCCTTAGACATTCCTAAGTGGCGGGCAATAAATCTATTTGGAAAAAGATCCTGAAGAGCCACTGAAGAGCGAGGTTAACCGTCTGTGATAAACACAATTGATCAAAGTCCAACATTCTTCAACATTCTTCCAACCTTCTTCTGATGTGCCTTCCTGTGCAGAAGAGGTTAGTAAGCTAAACAGTATTTTCCAGGCTTCCTTGCAGCTAGAGTTCTAGGCATCATTTTGATTCCACTACTGAAATCACCAGTGTGAGATTTGAGGTAGACACCAAGAGGAATGCTACTCTTCTGCTTCTGCCATTTCTGCAGGCAAACGCCACCATGGCAGAATCAGCATGGTCCCAGCAACCGGTCATTAGCCTTGTGCGAGTCTAGTGGCAGGACCCAAGCCATCCATTGTCTAAGTAGGGATTCTACAGCTGGCAAGTTATGAGGGGTTCACTGATTATGGCGTACTCCTGATAATGTTGGTGTCCTAACTACTGTATTGGATTTCTGATTATGGTGGTGGGTGGTACTGGTGCCAGCAGCTCTAGAAGCAGCTTCCTGATTATGGAAGTTTTCATAGCTAATTTGGTGTTCTAGCTCTGTGGCATGGCTTGAGTGTTGTTCCTGTAAACCCAACTTTCCCAATGGTTATCTAAGCCACTGAATACTCGTTAATAAACTCTTTTCTGTTTTAAGTTGATTAGAGTGTGTTTTGTTTTCTGCAACCAGATGCTAACTCATGCATCTCCTCCACAAGGTGGATCTACAGGAATCCCAACTTCTTCCCAGTTTCTGCACATGGACCTGAGATAAACTGGAATGAGGAGTGAGGGTGGAATGGAAAACAGGAGGAGTGTTCTCAGGAGCTGACTGATGTATGATGTAGGGAGATTTTCACCCAGGATGCCATTCCTTAATTGAGGAATTGAGAAGGGGAGAGAGACTCAGAAGCCAGGAAATGGAATCAAGTTTAGAGTAGGAGAGAAATTAAATTCTGTGTTAAATGGGAGTGGCTAAGATGAAGATAGAGACCGAGGATGAGTTGGAAGATCTGTAGCAAAAGAAGCTGACAGTGTGGAGCAAGAAGAGAGGTGCAACTCTGGGTGCTCCCAAGTTCTTCGGGTTGCCATGAATTTAGTTAGAATTGGCTCAAATACCCATTATACACACCCTATAAATCTAGCATTCCTCCCAACATGCCAAAGTGCCTTGGAATGGAGAGGTAACTCATATTTTCTTGAACCCTCTGAGGTTTCTGCTTCCACTGTTTCTCCACCTTTGTTTCCTGCTCCATCCTCCACAAGAAGATTTCCTCAAGGTGTTGTCCTCAAGCCAACCCTTCAAACACTTCACTTTCCAAAGTGCCACCAGTTTAAGACTGTGTGTAGCAGACTTCACTCAAAGGTTAAGATATTACATCACTGCTTATTACAGAAAACCACATAGTTGAATATGATTCCCGTTCTTTAAAGTCCTTTGGTCAGTTTGACTCTCAAAGAATTCTCTTTGGTTCTTTCCTCCACTTGGTTTCTCATTCATCCTGCCATGTAGTCAAGACCCTCCTGATCTTTCCAACTAAGTTTTATATATTTCTCTGTTGGGCAGTTTTAATATTTATTGCCTTTCTCACTCAGCCTTGCCTGTTCAGATGGTCCTTTCTCCAACAAAATGGCTCACTGATACAGTTTGTCTCCTAATAGATGCTTTGCCACTAGCTCATAAATCAGGGTAGAAGGTAGATTTGCAGACATAGTAGAGGGTTTATATGAAGCAGAATCCCAGAGAAGAGATGAGAGATGGCTTCCCAGCTCACCTGGAAGGGATGATTCACCTTGAACCCCTCTCACTGAAATGGGGGGAGAACAGCAGGGATAGGAAATGGCACAAGGGACATAAGAAGGAGGACCATTTCTACTCTCATTCCTGGAAGGTTAGGAATCTGGTGGGCTGGTCTTTTCTCCTTTTGACTCAACCTTGGTACATCCCATGGTGGTAGAATGTGGTAGTTAGGAGTCTGCCTGCCGGAATAGATATCCCCACTCTATTACTCACCAGTTACATGGCTTTCAGGCAAGTTTGTCTGACACTCTGCATTTGTCAAGTGAGAACAACAATAGCACCTATCTTGTAGACCTGATGGGAGAATGAAATGAGAAAATGTATGAAGTGCATAGAACACTGACTGATGTATTTACAGTGCTCAGTAAAAGCCATCTATTATTATGATAACAGAAATGTCCTCCTTAAAAAAAAACAGACTGATATAGACACAACAAAGACACAGCACAAATCAGTTGGGCAGCAGAGTAAGATTAAGGGATGGAGCCCCCACTTGGCTATTTAAATACACTGTGGATGCTGCTTAGTCTGCCCGAGACTCAGTTTCCCCATCCATAAACTAGGAGTGATTATACCTATCTCATGGGGCTCTTCTGAGGATAAAAGACAATAATATTTATAAAAAGAATAGCACAGTGGCACTATTAAGTTACTCCTCATCAAGGAACTTGGATTGATCTCTCTTATTCTTGACTTTCCACAACCAGACTTTGGGGATAAAAACAGCAGCAACAATAAGCTGTAAAATATCTCCCTTGCCTTCTTTTTCTGAATTGTCTACTGTATTCTCAGTTGATTTTATGAACAGAACAAACTTAAAGCAACAATAGATATATCTTCGTAATAATAATGCTTATAACCAACTAATTGAATAAATGAGCCTCACCAGGGGGCAGACAGAATTCATTTTACTCTTTCTTTCCTTGACCATTCAATGTGCTCTTTGGTCTTCTTCCCTACTCTGGGGTAAAATCTCAGGTGAGGTCCAAACTTTTCCCCATTGTTCTTAGATACTAAAAGGTCCTCAGGTCATTTCAACTATAAATAGAGACCAATCCAATGTAATAATAAAATAATCGAAACTACAAGCTTTCACAACTTGAATGGACTTTGAGGGCATGATGCTAAGTGAACTAAACCAGAAAAAGAAAAACACTGTGATATCACTTAATTGTGGAATTTTAAAAAGCCAAACTCAGAGACACAGGGAGTATAGAGTAGTGGTTACCATGGGTTACAGGGGGAAGGGAATGGGGAGATACCTGTTCAAAGGGTACTAACTTCTAGTTATAAGATTGATAAGTTTGGGGGGCACCTGGGTTGCTCAGTCAGTTAAGCATCTGCCTTCAGCTCAGGTCATGGTCCCAGGGTCCTGGGATCGAATTCTACGCTAGAATCCCTGCTCCTCAGGCAGCCTGCTTCTCGCTCTCCGCCTGCCTGCTGCTCCCCCTGCTTGTGCTCTTGCTCTCTCTCTCTGTCAAATAAATAAATAAAATCTTTAAAAATATTAATAAGTTTGGGGATCTAATGTACAGCATGGTGTTTATAGTTAATAATACTATTATCTATCATACACTTGAACGTTTCTAAGACTAGATCTTAAATATTCTCACTACAAAAAAGAAACGATAGCTATGTGACAGGATGGAGGTGGTAGCTAATCCTATGGTAGTAATCATTTTGTAATTTATAAATATGTGTCAACTCTATCTCAATAAAGCTAGTTGGGGGAGGATGACTACAAGTTTTCACCCGGTTGACAACTTACCCATCCTTCAACACAGGCTTACAGCAGGTAAGAGGATGTGGACCTAGTTGCAGAACCGTCAGTGTCCAGCACAGGAGGATGGTAGGAAGAGAAGTTGGAAGAAAGGCCTTACTCGAGTGGAGCAGTTGAAAAGGGGCATTGGTGTTCTGTGGCGTGGCAGATGTCCACAGCTAGCTCGTGGTCTCCTGGAGCTCTGCTGCCGACTCTTTGGAAAACTTCCTACTAGGTACCTCCAAATCTGACTCTTTTGTTCTTGGTATTGCCTGTCCTCCAGCTGGCTGCCTAGAAATCTCCCTGGGCCCTGATTTCCAGCAGCCACTCCTTCTTTCAAGGTAAGTGGACAACTGTCATTTTCACGCCCTCTTGTATATTTACAGTTCCCCACAGTCTGAACCCCAGCTTCCCATGGAAGAATCCACAATGCAACTTTTTCCAGTTCCCTTGGTGCTAAGGCATGGACACATGACCAAGATTCTGCTGATCAGAGGTACCACATGAGGCTCTCACGCCAGAGTTAGTCATGTGAGAAAATGGCAGGCGGACATGGCTTCCATGGCCTTGATGTCAGTGACTGTAGGTCCTGGAGTCAATGAAGGGTCAGCAGCCGCTTTCTCCCCACAGCGAGTGTCTGAGACTGGTTTCCTAGAGACCAGACTTAAAACCTGTTCCAAAGATTCTGTGAGTCACTAAATCTCTCCTTGTGGTTCTGTCACCTGTAGCTAAGAACTCTCACCAAGGTAAGACCCTCTAAAGGCCATTGGTCCAGCTGTCTTTGAGGATGACACCAGACCAACTTCCTTTAAGGGGCCACATGCCAAGAGCTGGCAATTATTAACAGTGCAGCTTACTCAGATACCACTGACCGTCTTCACTCTGCTGTCAGAGAAAAGGTGATCGACCCAGCCCCAGACCTGTAGACTCCTTGTGAGAGTCACACGCCAGCCCCTGTGCCCCTAAGCTCCAGGAGACTCTTCCCCATCTCTGCAACTAGCTCTCCAAAAGCCCTCCTCACTTGGCATAAGGTGAAGGGAATGCACTCCCCCTGTCTCTACGTAATAGGCCCAGAAACACCCAGAACCCCCACGATGTACCCCATGGATTTCTTCCCACCACTCCCACTCCTCGGTCTCCTCACTTCTTTCTTTTCTCCTTCTATTGCCCAGGCATGGCTCTTGGGCTAAAGCTGACAGAAAAAGCTCTATAATTTCTCAGCATATTCCACACAGATGGTCTAGCCCCATATCGGTCATAAGAGGCTGCACTGGGCAGCCACTGCACTGTTCTCAGCTTTTGAAGCTTCTGAAAAACCTCGAAGATAGAGAGAGTCCCTTTTTAACATCCTGCTAAAAAAAAAATAAACAGGCACCAAGAATTGAATTTTTAAAAATAAAACCATATCAAAATTAGCATTTAGTTCGAGATTCCAAATTTTCATCGAGTTCTCATTCAGTAGTATAAACCGAGCCAACATTTCCTGTTTGGGCTATCAGCACGGAAAACACACATCCATTCATGTTGACAGGCTCTAACAGACTGACTCATGTGGAGGCATCAACAGTCTTCACTGAGCTGACAGGTTGTCAAACCCGTAAACGGGGTGGGATGGTGTCGGAAGACCGGTCCCTCCTTGCTGCCTGCAGCTTGTGTTCATTACATGGAAGGCTAGGCATGCTGTGAAGAGCTGGAAACAGAAAACCTTACCTGTTCTTAATCGATATGTAAGCCAAGTTTCTCAAGAGGCACAGTCCTGAGGGGAATAGGTTCACACACGATTTTGGTAATTTTTTTCAGCCTGCTATTGCAGGATCTTTAGCTTTCCCTATCTCCAAAATTCCCTCAACAGTTTCTGGGAGGCCCTTGAAGATATCTGGTATGTCCTCATGAGACTGTCTTCTCAGCTACCCTGGGCGTACATCATTTTTTCCCTCTATAGCCTTGAATTCCTCGAAAGAACTACAGCAGACGCTTCTCATGCCCGCGAAAGCGCACCGCACTGATGGCAAAGGTATGACCAAGCCACACAGGGTTCCATAAAGCTGCTGCATGCCTGACCTTCTGCTACTGCCAATGCCACCACCCCCTGTGCCACTGCCATAATGTTACAGGCTGCCAAAGCTACCCCAAAACAGCTCAGAGTGACACCAAAGTACTTCACCTTCTCTGTCACTAAGGACACCCTCTGTCCCTCCTGGGGTGGTACTCTGCAATACGGGTTCCGTGTTGATGTGACTTGGGCTTCCAGGTCTCACATAGGTCCTAGATAAACTGCTCTTTGATAGGCTTGCAGGTGTCCCCATATCTGAACCAGAGGGAAAGCTGAAAGGTCCTAGGAGACAGGCTGCAAGATTCTGAATCCAACACATCTGCCGTGGACCACCTGTGGGGCCTGGGCGCGCTTCTCTGAGGCACCAGACATACCAGGAGAATGCACTACAAAGGTATCTTTGTATAAGCCCAGGCTAAGGTACACCCTATGGTGAAAATACCTTGGACTCTAAGAACATTGACTTCCCACAGATTGAAAGCCACATCATTTTCCCAGGGGAAAGCCATATATTTTCAGAGGAAAAGCGAAATACTCAAAATTTTACTATTGAGTTTGCAATATCCACTAAACGTCCATTGAGGCAGAAAAGTTGATTTCTCAAAGTGGAGGACTGCCAACATTGCTCCACCTTATAAAGTAGTGTTCCAGAATGGGGGGAAGTGTCAATAACATTCTGCCCTCAGCACTCCTGCCCCACATGACTAGCTCATTCCCCATCCTCTCAAACATCTTCCATTATCACAAAGCAGTGTGTGCAGAGCCCTTAGCCTAACCATCCTGCTCTGGTTTTTCTGGCCCCAGATATCTTACTTTACCTCCCCTTTCAACCCCAAATTCTGACAATCTTCCCCAATATTATCTGAACTCTCATTTTACCTAGCAAGACCGAGTCTCTCTAAATTACGTATTAGATAATATGTAACATGAAATGATGCAGCCCATGTTGGCCAAGTTGGGAAAAGATGATTCAATTCAACATCACACACATGTACTGACCACCTGCTAGGTGACAAGTATTAAATAATGGAGATGAGTCAAACTGACTTCACGGAGCTTACCATCTAACCCAAAAGTGCAATGTGGCTGGAAGGGTTATGGGCACAGACTCTGCAGAGAAAGTTGGACGCTTCCATTTAATTAACTTTGTAACCTTTAGACAAAAGAATTTCCCTGGAACATATACTCATCCTTCAAAAGGAGACAAGAAGAGTAGCTAATGTTTAGTATTACTGCGAAGAAGTAATAAGTCAGTGTACATAAAACACTCAGAAAAGTGCCTAGCATTATTAGCATTCATAATAATTATTAAGGAAGATAGACATGGACATAACTGCCTAAGATAGAACAAAATAAATTATTTAGCAGTGTAGCAAAAGCACACACAATAACTCTACACAATTCCATACCCCTATTTGAGCCAAAGCTGTGTCCTCAGCTAAGATTTAAATTTACATTCATCCATGTATATTTATTGATTGCCTACAAGGTACTGGACATGGGGCTGGACCTGGAGGATGTGGTGATAAGAGGAAATCATAAGGACTCAGCCTTGTACTTAAAACACTATTAAGTCAGTCGTTAGGTTGAACAAATTAGAGACACAAGTCTATCTACCAGATGTGTAGTGTGCCAAAGAGTCCATCCTTCAGCATTAATCAATGACCCAGTAGGGCATAGGTTACAGGTCAATTCGTGGTTAGGTTATTCTCCAGTCAGCTCTGGCCAGGTTGGTGGGATCATGGGTTACAAACATGGCTGCCACCTCCTCCCCAGGGCTGTAGGCAGGGCTCTCCTCTAAAAGAATGGGTAGACTGAGCCCACATGTTCACATTGTTTAATACTAGCAGGCAGGTGTGGAAGATCAGTCAGGTTTGTAGGGCAATGGGGTTTCTAGAACAGAGTGGTTATTCATGCCAGTCCAAATACAAGAGAAGAGATGGAGTACTTGATTGGTCCCCTTTTGTAATACTGAGTCTCCTGACTTCTTTATGTCCTATGACTTCCACTGCTGCTTAGGTTGATTCATGTATTTTGCCTTAAGGGAAGGTCTAAGCAAGCTCATAACCTCATTCGTCTCGCTAGATTTCCTTTTAAACTCCCAACTCCCCCTCCAAAAAGTACTCCTTTATTTAACTCCTGTCCATAGCACTAGGACACTCCCCATTAACCGCTCTTGAAAACTTAACACACTTTTCCACAGCTTTTTTTCTTGCGTCTTCATTAAGTCAGTTGCCAACGACTTTGGAAGGCGGTCTAGAGGACTCCAAAAAGCGTGACTTTTGGAGTCCTCCAGACCTGAGAATAAATTCTAGTTCTAGCACTCATTAACATGTGATCTTTAACAAGTTATTACTGCAGTAATCTGAGTCTTTGTTTCATGACCTGTAAAATAAGACTAATAATTCCTACCTTATAATATCATTATTGGATTAAATAAAATATGGTATGGAAAGCCCCCAGCACAGGACTACACACAGTGAGCACTCAGTAAGCATAAGCCCTTATTTGTGGCTGCCTGAGTGGCTTAGTTGGTTAAGCAACTGCCTTTGGCTCAGGTCATGATCCTGGAGTGCCAGGATCAAGTCCTGCATGGGGCTCCCCGCTCAGCGGGGAGTCTGCTTCTCCCTCTGACCCTCTCCCCTCTCATGCTCTCTCTCTCTCTCATTCTCTCTCTCAAATAAATAAATAAATAAAATCTTAGAAAAAATAAGCTCTTATTTGCTACCTCTGACAGATATTTCACATCCATTTTCTCATTTGGTTTTCTCTGACACACCCTAGCATAACAATAATGATCTCCTTGTCTTCTATTGTTTCCCACTTCAACCCATTACATAACCAGCTGTCAGAAGACTCTTCCTAAAAGCAGTTCCAATTCTGCCACTGGATTTCACCTTGGAAATCTTTAATGAGATTTCACATCATAAATCTTTAATGCCTCCTCCAATGTCAACCCAATAAATAAAGTTCAGACTCTTTAGCTTGGCATTTAAATTTTTCAGATTTAGCTCCCCTTCCTCTCTCCCGGTGAAAGCCTCTGACATACTCAAACTGGATAGCTCACCCATCCCCTGTGCTTTTTTTTTTACACTATTCCCCCAGCCTAGAGTGCACTATCCTCCCTCCTTTCCATCAAAATTCTATCCATCCTTTAATGCTCCATTTTATTTTCACCTCACCCATGAGGCCTTTCTGAATCACCAGTTTCAAATCAACTTTCTCACTGAATTTCCACAGAGCATTTTAGCACCTTGCATGAGATATAGGTTACCTTCTATATTACAGTGGAGTTATCAGTGTAACAGCCGCAATAATTTTGTGGTACAAAGCAGAGATTAAACAAATATATTCAAGTAATGGACATGGAATGAAACCTTAAAATGCCTGAGAGTTACATAGACCTTTTTCTTCATAGCTTATATATAAAATACCATGTTTTAGATAATAAGACCCAACCACCCTGGCTGCAAATGTTTGAATAGGGCTTTGTGCCTGAGCCAAAGGTATTTGTGTTATAGGCAGGTTCTCTTTCTAGGAAAGTTTGAATTTGAGCCACATGGAAAGAGAATAATTGGAAGAACTAGCATTTGAGAAAACCAAAAAAGCCATGAGAGGTGCCAGTAAGCAAGCATCACAGGCAGTGGGTGAGCAAGAAGCATGAGGTTGAACAGAAAGTAGGCGATGGGGGAGCAGAAGTCATCAACAGTAGTAGATGCAGAATCGGTCCAGTAGAAACAACAAAGGGACAGCTGAGTCACCAGAGAGATGCATCATTAGAGTGGCTGCTGGGATCTGGAATGGTGTGCAGTCTTGAGCAAGCTTCCAGATCTCCACCAGGAGAGCTCTTCAGCTGATGCTGGCTTTCTGTGCTTTCTTACTAGCTAAGCATCCCTACAGTAAACCCCTATCACCTGGAACAACTGAGTAAGTGTTTGTTCCTAACAGTCTAGAAGAGCCTTCCATAGGACACTGAGACATGAAATCGCTGTCTCTGTGCCCCTGTTTTCTCTTCAGAGACAGATGGAGTCTTCTCTGTCTTGCCCCATAACATATTAGTAAAATGCATAAATGCTTATGGCCTTTCATACTGTTTAGACAGTAAGCTTTTGAGACCTGATGGTCTTCATCCTGACCTTGGCAGCTTACTGCTTGATACCATCTTGTTTGAAAGTTCTGGCTTATCCTTTTATCTCCTAATGGTCATATGTCAGCTTCTTAACCCAATAGGTTACTCAAGACCATTATCTCAACTTTATAGATGAGTCATTTATGGCGTGGACAGATTAAAGCCTGGCAAGGGTATTGTGGTTTAGAAACAAGAAAGTAACCTAGAATTTCTGAGATGCCCTATTATTCTCTCCTAGTCCCTATGTGATTAGACTGAGATGAATGAACATGAATTTAAGAAAAGAAAAAGAAAAATACCATCTACCATCTTCAAAAGTGGGTAGTAACTGAAACAGCAGTTTAACAAAATGATTGGCTTCCTCCTGGGAGCCCCTTGGAAACCTACAGAAAATGATAGATTCTAAGCACTTACCTGAAGCATCAAACTCTGCGGGGCACAAGAAAAGATTTAATCTGATAATGTCATGGATCTGAAGCCAGTTGCTTTTTCACCTCTGAATTTTACTTGGTCAACAAATTTTCTCTTGCGAAATGCTTCTCTGTGGGCTGACAGTAACTTGAGAGCCCAATCGACAAACACAAATTTGCACCCAAATAATTGAAAGCCCAGAGTGGAACCCACAGTCAGGATAGAGAATTAATCCTCAAAACAATCCTGAGAGATCAACCTCATCATCCCTATTTTAGAGAAGAGTTAACTGAGTCTCAAAGATGCTAAATAAATGATCCACTCAAGAAGTAGAAAATCAGAACCTCAAATCCCTGTTGTCTAACTCCTTATACCCGCCTTTGTCTGCTACTGCTTAATCCTTCCTTTTTACATCCTGCTATTTGCAGAAAGCTGGGTGTTGCCTATATTTCGTTTTCAGATGTTTAGATTCTGTAAACTATAGTCATGGGTAAAAGGAAAAAAAAGAATTACTACCATTTGACATAGACATTGTGATGTGCTAAGCTTGGCATAGTAACTTAAACAATCCTCAATTTACATCCAACTCAGACAATAGAGATGAATATTAGCATCCAAATAAATGTAACATCACACACCCAGAAGCAATCAAAACTACATACAAGGATTCTAAGTTGCCTGGAGTGACTAGCCATTTGCTTTGTTTGCTGGTTAGTTTGTTTTGTTTTGTTTTGTTTTTATTTCCTGGGCTCCCTTTTTTACTTTTTAGGTAATAAAACCATTCTTCTGAGAGAAATCCATGTCATTGAACCTCCACATCTGGCTAGTTGAATCATTCCCTCCTCCTAGATACAGTGATTGATTGATTCAGGCGTGAATTTTGACTCAGGCAAGGCCAATCAGAATCTTCAAAATTTGATATGTGGACACATTTATGAACTATTAGCCAAAAAGATGCAAGCTCCAATCTTCCAGCAACCATATTCTCGGAGCACAAAGAGCCCACTTAAAGATAAACAAATTATTTCAAATTAGCAGAGCCAAGAGATGGAGAGAAAGATGGAGCCAATAAATTATACTTATTGAGTCAAATTCTGGCTACAAGCAAACAAAATCATCCTACCAAATATGAAACCAGATCCCATATTTTTGTAAAAGCTGGTGAATGGCTCTAATGTTTCTGGCAGGGAAGGTAGTAACAATAAAAGTGTAGATATTGCAGGCTCATACAGGGTAGAATCGAGCATAAATTCACCCATTTCATGAGGAGATTTTTTTTTTTTTCGGAGAAAGATTGATCAAATGAGAAAAACATAAGGAGAAAGTAAAATATCCTGAAGTAACCATTATTAGTATTCTGATATACATATGAATTAATAGGGTATAGCAGGGGATAGCAAACTTCTGCCGTAAAGTTCCAGATAGTAAATACTTTAAGCTTTGTGAACCATGTGGTTTATTGCACTTGGCGGCTGAAGCCATAGACAACACAAAAATGAATAAGTATGGCTGCATTTCAATAAAACTTTACTTACAAAAAATAAATAAAGGTCATGGGCCAGATTTACTGACCCATGTAAAGCCAATAAAGCCATAGTCTACTGACCCCTGAGATATAGGATCAGCTGCTCTAATGAAAATCCAAAATAATAGCGACATAAACTAGAAATGCATTTTTCCCTCAGAAACAGTTTGGGCATTAATAATTCAGGGCTGCTGTGGCAACTGAAATGTGTCAGAGATCTGGACTCCTTCTATCTTGTTGCTCTGCCACCACTATGATGCTGCCCTCGTACATGTGGTCTGAGATGTCTTACTGCCATGTCTGTGATCCAGCCAGCAGGAAGGGAGAAGTGGGGGAAGAGAAGGGGAAAGGAAAAGCAGATTCCCTCCCTTTAAGGGTACCAGCTAGGAATTACACAGGAAATTCTCACTCACATCCCATTGACCAGAATTTAGTCATATGATGACATCTAGTTGCAAAGGAGATTGGGAAATGCAGGCTATATTCTGGGCAGCAGGTAGGTAACTAAACATTAAGGTTGGTTTGTTTGTTTTGACTATAGAAAAGGGGGAGAACAGATATCAAGGGACAACTAGCTGCCTTTGCCACCATTTTCCTCCTGTCTTTCTCTCTAATGCACGTATGCATGTGAGGATAGTCTTCACATACCCCAGCCCCCATCCCACAGAAAGAAATCCAGTAAAAAAGGAGTGATTGGAACAGGTGGCTTCATTGTCAATTTAACAGAACAGATTTTGTAATCTAACTGAGAGCTGGAAGGTGGATAAGTGCCCTTTGAGGACAGTAAATTAAAGTAATATTACCAGGAGCTATGTGATTATCTTGTCTAAACTTGAGGTTTTTCAGCAAGAAACTAGTTTTAGCAGTGAAAGATGTGTATTGTTTGGTTTAGATGCCTGGAGCAAAGCCAAGAGTCATTAGTAGTGGGAGTGGGAACTCCCAACCCTTTTATCTTGGGACTCTCTAGTTCAAGTCTTTTCACCAACAGGAGAAATGGTAGCCTAGACTATGCCTTTGACTTCTAGCAGGTTCCAGAAACCAGACCACTACAAGACACAAAAGAGGATATGAGACTTGGTGAATTTTGAGTGAAGCACAGGGTGTCCCAGAAAATGGGCTGGGGTGAGTAAGCCAGGACTTAGTTTGGGAAGGAAGAGTATGGAGAGAGAGGATAAAGCAAAAGAAGAGGAAGCATGAGGCCAAGATAGAGCATCTGTGGGGGGTACAATCTGGAGCCTGACATGGAATATCCTGAGGTCTGGGCACTGAGTGCCTCCCCCCACATTTTGGTGGGAAGGGGATGGAGCCAGTCTGGGACCACAGTGGCTGATTTTTCTATACCACTGTCTCAGGTTGATTTAGGAAAGTTTTAATGTATCCTTCCAGCTCTGAGTGAACAGTGCTTAAACTTTCCCTGGAAGACAGATTTGCATGTGATTGCTTTGGAGGGGGGCAGACAACATGGTATCTGGAACAGGGTGAAAAACAATCCCTCCTCTTTAGTTAGGCACCTTTTTCGAGGATCACAGGGTGACTGGAGATTCCACTCATGACAACAATACAACCAGAGGGGCAGAATGACAGAACTCCTCCTGTCCTCACCCAGGGCATAGACGGAGACATAGCTGTACTCTATAGTGTGTCCATCACACATGATACATATGTATATAGGTATACTGTCTGTATGCCCCAACCCCACTTCTAGATTTTAAAGCCCCTAAGAATTGGTGTTTTATGCATCCATCTTTGCATTCTTGAAGGAGCAAGCACCAGTGCCCCATATGTGTTGATTTCCTGAATAAGAGAAATCACCTACACTGCAATTTCTTAAAACAAAACAAAACAAAATCTATTAAGCACCTACTGAGTACCAGGCACTAGACATCTAGGATACAAAGATGAAAATTCATAGTCCATGCTTTAAAAGCTTTTAGCCAATGAGGGAGGTGGACACTGAAGTGGACATCTGTTGTTTTTTGGCTTCCAGCCCTTAACCCCAACTTCCTCTTAGCATATCACTCCCTCATTTGGGAAATCCCCCATACTGTGTGTTTGAGATAGTCAGTATACTCTCACACCACAGAAGTCAATGTTGCTAGCTGCTCCTCTCCCTCTCTCTTTTCCATTCCTGTTGCAGCCCCGGGATGAGCATATGACTAGACCCAGCCAATCAGATGTTCTCCCAGGACATGGAATCTTGACGGTGTTATAAGAACCTTGAGTATGGCTAGAGGTTCTAGTCATCATGATGTTAGTGGCAGATCCTCTGGTTCTTGCCTATTTTCTAGCCCTTGTCTTTCTTCGATCTTGAGAACCCCCTAACATTGTTCCAGTAAGTTTATTTCTTTCCCTTAAGATTTCCAGAGTGATTGGTTTGGTTTCTGTGGCCAACAACCAAATCCCTTGCTGATGCAGACATGCTAATCTTTTCGTTACAAAGAAGGGAACCTTTCCAAACCATCTCAAATAAGTGGGGACTTTATAATAGGAACACAGAGAGCAACATGGGAAGTGGAGGCCTAAATTTAAGACCAACACCATGACAGAAGAGTCTTTGTGAGACGTGACCTTAAAGGATAGTTCTGGGTCTCACTAAAGACTATAATCCCTGGTCCAAAATCTTATGGAATTTATATTCCAGTAAAAAAAAAAAAAGCAATAATGAACTGATGAGCAAAATATTTCAGTTTATAATAAAAATTACAAAAGAATGAAGAAGACCTATTTACTAGAGACCCAAAATGATTCTAGAACCCTCAACCCAGAGCTGCTATTGACATAACTACTATCATCAGTTTCTTTCACTTCTATCACCAAGTGAATTCTGGGCTCCCTATAACATATCTTTTCTCTACCTTATAGTTTCTGCTTATTTAGAATTTCCAATGCCTTATAATTTAAACTTTTACATTATCGCTTGTCCGGTGTCACAGTTTGAATTCCCTGGGAAGCAGACCCTGAGATGGTGATTGACAGGCCAGAGGTTTACTAGGGAGTGCTCTTGGGATTCCCACCCATGGATGGAAAAAAAAATTGGTAGAAATAAATGGGGAGCAAAGTTGAGCTGCAGTGCTGTCTTGACTTGTATGACCTACTCATTTGCTGGGGACTTTCCAGATTTTAGCCTCTGTCCCTAAGACTTTCTCTACCCTGGGCAAACTGAGACAGTTTGTCCTAGTACTGACAAAGCCTCAGCCAACTACACAGGTCACTCTGAAGCTGAGATGACACTCCAAATTTTCCCAAGCAACCACTGGAAGTGGGCTTCCCTGGGAGGGATACATGCTTAGGTGGGGAGAGGGGAGATCTTCAATAGAGATAATTCCAGAAAAGCTGACAATTGAGGCTTGTCTGCTGGCAGTAACTTCAGCAGCAGGGGAAATAGATCCTTCATTCCTGAATAGGATCTGGGCAGCACATCACAGCATCCACTACATCAGGTTCTCTGCACGTCATGGCCTTTCAGCTTCAGTTACTACTGCTCATTGCTAGAGTCTCTCCCAGTTCAAACCCTGACTATGAGAATCTGATTTAACCTGGCCTATATCACCATCTAGGGATTGGTTCCTCTTGTCCATTCAGCAATGGTTGGAAGCAACCATTGTTGGATTGCAACCATTGGATTGTATGGTAGAAACATGCCCTTCTAGACTGACCACTTTCACAAGGTCTGTGGACAAAACTAGAGGAAATATTGTTGGTGAGCATCCCCATTGGCAATGACCATATAGCAACAAACACTTGTAGTGGGTGGAGCATGTAAGATATAGGCATATAAGATGGCGTATTTAGGTGTATAGAGGATGGGATACATATACAGTTTGTGCACTGTCCAAAACACCTAGCTCTGCTTAATAGAGCCCAGAAACTTTTAACCACATATTTGAATTAGGACTTGAAGAATGAGCTAGAACTAGGTTTTTATCCAACTAGGGAGAGGAAGATATTCCAAGCAGAGAAAATTGTAATTGTGAAGGCACAGAGGTGTGAGAGAAATTGGAGCGGCCCTGAGGGGGTTGGCCTTTCAGCCACCCCTGTACTCACTGCCTCTTAACCAGTGCCTGAGAGGCATTTTTGGCAGCTGCTCAGAGGGAAACATGCCACCCATTGAATCATCTGGGGCACTCCCTGTTCCCACCTTTCATGAGCTGGTGCCAATGGGTTCTCCGGGCCAAATCATGCCCCACCCTGATCCTGTTTGACTTGTATGCTCTGCCAGGATCCCCACAAGGGGTGGCCTTGCCTGAGGCCCCTGCTGCCCTTCGCACTACTGCAGCAGATAGGTCAATGCAAACACTGGTCCCTTCTCATACTTTCAGACTTCCACTGATGTAAACTGGGCCTTGGGAAGTGGGGGCAGCAGATTGCTTTGGTTGCCAACTTGGCTCTGGTAGGCAGCTCTGTTTTTCCTATTACAATGCTAATAATGGAAGGATTCCCAGGAGAGGTGTAGAGGTTCCCATCTACGGTTTCCAGAGGCGCTAAAGTTTGCTAACTTCTAAAGCATCACACAAGCACAACAATGAGAAGACATCTACAACAATGAAAAAGACATCACCATCAGCAAGTTTGAATGATAATAATAATAGCTAACACTTATTGAGTACTTACTATGTGACAAACAGTAGTTTATAGAAATTAATCCATATAATCCTCATAAAAGCCCTATAAGATAAACACGATTATTATCCCCATTTCTCAAACAAGGAAATAGAGACACAGAGAGGTGAAGTAACTCTGCTTGGTATTATACATCTTGCAAGTGGATTTGAGCCTAGGCATTCCCTCCATTTCGATTACTCTGGTAGCCCATGTTCTGATGATTTAACTGATATCTTATAAGGTGATGTCTGAGAATGCTCTACAATATATTAACACCAAGTTCTTTCAGTTGAGACTTTCAATCTCAGTTCAGTTTCATATTAGTCCAATGAGGAAATCAAGGAGAGTATTGCCATTCCATTTTACAGATGACGAAATAGAGGCTCAGAAAAAATAAAGTGAGTTAATAACCAGTGAGTGGCTGGATTGGACCTCAAATAAGTGTTTTGCTTCTCAGTCTACCCCTTTGTAACTCATTTCGAAGGGTCCTGAGAATATTTGTATCCAAAAATATGTAATGAACATATGTACCCTAAAAGGACCTCAGAGTAGCTACACATTGGTTTCATGTTTGTGTTTAATATAGCGGGCATTTTCTAAAATATAAACACTACATGAAAGGGGAGTCAAGTTTCTTTAGAAAGAGGTCTACACTGGAAGTCAGGATTATTGTCTGGATTATGGGTTTTTTTCACCATGAGTGCTAGTAACCTTGACTAACTTACCTTTTGGGACCTCATTTTTCTCTTCTCAAAAACCAACAGGTTGAGTTTTTATGAACTAACTGGCCCTTCCAATTCTTAGAAATATCACGATGGTATTATAAGACTGGGCTACCTAGAAATACTCAAATCAGCTTAGTCTCAAAGTGGAGCTTTTGACAAAGCAGCAGCTGTGTAGTGGCAACCAGCCCATTCATTCACAGGGGTTCCCTACCTGGCCTCGATATATTCTGACTGGATGGAGTGTTTCTACTTGGGCACCACATAATTTTTCTTTCTTTAACACCAGAAGCAGAGGAATTATTTTAAAACAATCCAAAAAATCTACAAGTTTAAAAGAATTTTTTTAAGTTTTATTTATTTAAGTAATATCTACACCCACCATGGGGCTCAAACTCACCACCCCAAGATCAAGAGTTAGACGCTCTTCCAACTGAGGCAGCCAGGTACCCCTCAGGTTTAAAGAGCTAAAATATATCTACACTTACCCTTTCTTGAACAGGTAAGTAAGTTAAGCCCTGTGTATTTCATCTCAATAGATAGAACACAGGGGTTGGGTGCTTGCTGCCCATCTTTCTTCTAGGGAATGGTTAAATCTTCTAACCATAAGGAATTAGAAGTGGAGTCTCCCTGCTGGTCTGTTTTTGTGTTTCCTCCTACTTGGACTACATACTTGTCCACATGGGTTTGTCAACTTCTTTTGTTAGTAGTAAAATCTCCGAAGTTCTAGAAGCATGCTGTTCCTCAGGTCTTCCTTGCCTGGAATCAATCCTTATTTTTTAAGTTTACCATCTCAGCTGCTTTTCCTGTTTTTCCTTTCACCAGTTTTACCTCTGTATTTTCATATTCATGTATTCTGTTCCACTCCCCACAGTAGATCAGCGTTTCTTAAACTTGAATGATGTACTATGCCTTTTATCAGAAGAAAAAAATTCTTGTGGCTTCCCCACCACCACCACTCTACTAGGATTGACTTATTTTTCTTTTTACATTACCTGAACATGTGAAAATATGAAAATAGGTTTTAAAAAGTCCCTAGATTTACACCTTTCATATGATCTATAAGACCCAGACAATTTTATAAATGAAGTACAAGCGACACCACAAAATTTTAACGAACAGAATTAATTTATTGTTAATTTAATTCTAAATTGCTGCAATTAAATTTCTGCACAGAATGTGACTGTGGCATGGGCTTCCATGGCCTGGACTCTTTTGGGATTTGGCATGCCCATGCCTTCCTGTTCCATGTGAGAACTCAATTCTCCTCTCCTTTCCTGCCATCCAAACCACTGTCAGGTCTTCATTTGTCCCACATGCTGACAGATCCTTGTTTATCATAAGCAAATCATTTACATATTTTTAAATGAAAGTTGTATATTTTGAGATGTACATTATATTAATTTGATATATATATACATATATATACGCACATGCACACAGAGTGAAATGACTACAGTCAAGCTAATTAACAATCTTCTCTTCACATACCTACCATTTTTGTGTGTGATGAGAACATCTGAAATCTACTCTATAAGCAAATTTCTGGTGTTCAATGCATTATTATTTTTTTAGGTAAGCTTTATGCCCAACATGGGGCTTGAACTGATGACCCCAAGATTAGGAGTTGCGTGCTCTACTGACTGAGCCAACCAGGTGTCTGTCAATGCATTATTATTAACAGTAGTCATCATGCTGGGCAGTATAGCTCTAGACTTATTCATCCTACATAACTCTAACTTTGTACTCTGACCAACATTTCCGCACTTCTCCCACCTGCCCACCCTTGATAACCACCATTCTTTTTGCTTCTACGTATTGACTTTTTTAGATTTCATATATAAGTGAGATCATGCAGGTTTTCTTCTTTCTGTGTGTGGCTCATTTCACTTAGTATAATGTCCTCTGTTCATTCAACTTTTTGCAAATGGCAGGATCTCCTTTTTCAAGGATGAACAATTTTCCATTGTGTATGTGTGTGTGTACATATCACAATTTCTTTATCCATTTATCCACCAATGGAATTTTAAGTTGTTCCCATATCTTAGCTATTGTGAATAATGCTGCAATGATTATGGGAGCACAGGGATCTCTCTGAAGGACTAACTGCACTTCCTTTAGGTATATATACTCAGAAGAGGATTCCTTGGATCATACAGTAGTTCTATTTTTA
This sequence comes from Potos flavus, assembly GCA_028534135.1. Classification (NCBI taxonomy): domain Eukaryota; kingdom Metazoa; phylum Chordata; class Mammalia; order Carnivora; family Procyonidae; genus Potos; species Potos flavus. The sequence goes on along the minus strand of CM052899.1, from coordinate 158,918,874 downwards.
GCTTTCTGAGAAACCTTCATATTGTTTTCCATAATGGCTCTACCAATTTATATTCCCACCAAACATGTACAAAGTCTCCTTTTTCTCCATATCCTCACCCATATTTGTTATCTTTTTTTACGATAACCACTCTAACAGGTGTGAGGTGTTATCTCATTGTGTTTTTGATTTGCATTTCTCTGATGATCAGTGATATTGAATACATTTTCATGTAACTGCTGGCCAGTTGCATCTTCTTTGGAAAAAGTGTTTATTCAAGTCCTTTGCCCATTTTTAAATCAGGTTGTTTGGGTTTTTGTTTGTTTAGTTTTTGCTGGTGAGCTATATTAGTTCCTTATGTAATTTGGATATTAACTCCTTATTACACACATGGTTTGCAAATATTTTCTCCCAATTTGTAGGTTGCCTATTCATTTTGTTGATTTTTTTTTTTTTTCTGTGCAGAAGCTTTTTGGTTTGGTATGGTCCCACTTATTTATTTTTGTTTTTGGTGTCCAAGTTTTTGGTGTCCTATTTTAAAAGGTATTGTGAAGGCCAAAGTCAAGGAGCTTTTTCCCTATGTTTTCTTCTAGGAGTTATACAGTTTCAGGTCTAGGCTTTAATCCATTTTGAATTGATTTTTACATATGGCATAAGACAAGGGTCCAGTTTCATTCTTCTGCATGTGAATATCCTGTTTTCCCAGAGCCATTGTGTATTCCTGGTGCCTTTGTCAAAAATTAGTTGACCTTATATGCTTGGATTTATTTCTGGGCTCTTATTCTGTTTGTTGGTCTTTGTGTCTGTTTTTATGCCAGTACTATATCATATCATTTACATATTAAACTCTCTCTGTTCTTGTTCTTTTCTCATTAGCTTGCAATAATACAGAGTTAGTACCATTGTAATAGAGACGCAAATATAGAGAACAGAAGCATGGCATTACTACGTTACTAGGTTATAAGGTGTTTTCAGTGTTTTTCAGACTGGGTCACAACCTATAATGGGTCGATTTAGTGTGTTAGAAACAAGCATTTAAAAAAAATAGAGAGAGAGGGGTGCCTGGGTGGCTCAGTGGGTTAAAGCCTCTGCCTTCGGCTCAGGTCATGATCTCAGGGTCCTGGGATCAAGCCCCATGTTGGGCTCTCTGCTCAGTGGGGAGCCTGCTTCCCCCTCTCTCTCTGCCTGCCTCTCTGCCTACTTATGATCTCTCTCTCTCTCTCTGTCAAATAAATAAATAAAATACTTTAAAAAAATAAAAATAAATTTAAAAAATTTAAAAAATAAAAAAATATACAGAAAAGAAAAAATGTCAAAATGTGCCATATGGTGTCACAATACATATTGTATACAGAAAATTGTTTCATGCATGTGCACGCAGAGATGACCAATCCAAAGAGTTGCAGGTGTACCACCTGTGGAGCAGGGCCCCACAAGCCCACTGTAGTAGACTGCATACTCGTCCCCAACAATGGCAGATCCTGATCCCGGAACCTGGAAATGTTACTTTATAAGGAAAAAGAGTCTTTGCAGATGTGATTAAATTAAGGCCCTTGAGAGGGATAGATTATCCTGGGTTATCTGGGTGAGCTACACGGTGTAATCACAGGTGTTCTTATAAGAGAAAAGCAGAGGGAGATCTGATGAAGATAGAAGCCCGGTTCTGTAATAGCCTGGTTTTGGCCCAGTGAAGCTGATTTCAGATTTCTGGCATCTAGAAGTGAGAGAATAAGTGTCTGGTGTTTAAACCACCAGTTTGTGGCCATGTGTTACGGCAGGCTCAGGAAACTGCACTCCCCCTCTTCTCCCCTCCACTGGTTGTTGCATCCTGGGTGGGGGAGGATCCTAGACGGAGAACCAACACAACAGAGAGGTAGGTGGTGGTGGTGACACTTAAAAGGTTCAGAGCTATTTACCAAGTGGCTTGGAATGTTCCCATTATTTTTATAACTGGTGAAGCTGCAATGGCCTAGCCGGGCCGCCTGGCCACTCTGTTTATGTGAGTGTGAATATCAGGGTATGAAAACCAGGTCATCATGTAAAATGGATCCCTTCTGTGAGTGGATGCCAAAAATATAGATATATATATATATTAAAGTCTGACGATCCAGAACCCAGATTGTGTTTAGACTGACTTTTTTTTAGGATGTCATCAGTATGAAAACACAAAACTCAAATATCCTCAGAAAGAATCCGTGGACTCCCAAGATTCATCTGTAGGCACTCAAGGACCCTTGGAGCCCTGTTTGAGAAACAGTAAAGTTTACTTCTCTCTAGTACCAAGTGGAGTATTCATCTATTTTGCATCTCTTGTACCTTAAGCCTAAGTTGTGTGGGCTCATCCGCCCCAGGCTATGCCTACCTTCTGTCCCTTCTTAGCCTGCCCTTGGCACCTGCTTCTCAACATGGCACTTTCACATGGAGCACCTGCCCCGCAGAGCAGGTCTGAGGCCCCTGGAGACCCACTCTTGTCTGTGCAGATCCGGACCCCCTCTGACCATCTGCCCTCACCCTGTCCCCCACCTCTCGTTGCCTTGGGGTCTCGGAGTCTCTTTGTTCCATGAGTTCCAGACTCTTTGTTATCTGTAGCCCCCGAGGACTGACTTATCTTAGCCCCACAGTCTTAAAAGCAAAGATCTGGGGGGCAACATCCTGCTTGAAAAACAAAACACTGTCTCTGTGGTATAGCAAGCCTCCTTCTCTAGAGACTACGTTCTGCTTCTCCTTAATCCTCAAACTGCTATCCCCCATCCCCAGCCTGATGCAAGAAGGAATGGGGTTCTCACCAAACACACAAAATATACTTGCACCCCAAACAGCTCTATCTCGACTGAGCTCTCTGTGTCCCACCCCACCACAGGTGGATTTTACTACTATAATTATTGGTAATTCTGTCTTCCTTTGTGGCCAAAAACCTTTGAGCAACCAGTACATAGAGTTCCAATCCCTGTGGCACCCCTAACCTGCCACCTCCTTCACACCCAAGGCCACTGCCGAGGTTTAGTTCCACCTGAGAGACACCAGAGATGCTTACCCTGAGGCAAAACCTCCTCTGCATGATCCAGCTGTCCTTTTTTCTGGCCAAACCATTTCCTTATGCATGCGCCAACCAACCCTCCAAGTCATGAATGTCCCAGAGCTTACATCACCCTTTATACATATTGTTTCCTCTACACCTGACAATCTCGCTTTCACCACAATCTTGGGCATTAGTTGTATTTATATCACCTCATTTTACAGATGAAAAAAACTGATACTCACAGTTTAAGAGACCCATTATTCTATGTTGTTCAATTAGTGAGTGTCATTGCTGGCTTTGGACCCCCACCTTCTGGCTCTAGATCCTGTCCTCTTTTCATTCCACCATATTGCCTTATCCACCTTATTGCCTGTATAGTAAAACTAAAATGAGGGGCAGGGAAGATGAGGATTCTCCGCATTCTTCCAATGGGAGCTGTCAGCCTGAAGTTACACAGAATCTTCCCTACCCTGAAGTTGAGTGAGTTTATATATTATCCTTATCTTTATGGGTAGTAGAGTAGATGAAAACCTACACAGTATAGTCTGTGGGTGCCTGGAGAAGTCCCTCCCCTCAGCCTAAGACCTGATAAGGTGGCTGAAATTGAAACTCCACTATTAGAGTCCATTCTTTTGAGTCTTAAAGTCATAGGGTAGCAGAGCTTTGGAATAAGATATATCAGGATTCCAAACCCATTTCCATAACTTGGCTGTGTAGCCTTAGGCAAGTCTATCCTTTCTATAATTTTCACCTATATTGCGAGTAGGACCTGCTACAAAATTTGTGAAGCCCAGTGCAAAATGAAAATGTGAGGCCCCCTTGTTCAAAAATTAAAAACTTCAGATGGTAACAGCAGAACCTTAAACCAAGGGTGGGGCCCTCCTAAACATGCCGATGAAACCAGCCCTGAGAGCAGATGATTGTATTAAAAGAATTTAATGTTTAGTATAAGGTCTGATTTCTGTCCCTTTGGTCTATGCTTCTCAAGCCAGAAGACCTGTCTGGGGTGTTCCCTGCAAATGCAGGTTCCCAGAACCTTTCTAGTCCATTCTGATTGGGGGGAGAGGGCAGAAATGTACATTTTAACAAGGATCTCTGAAAAGATCCTTTGGGATCCTTGGTCTACTTGACACAAAGCATTCTCAGCTCAGCAAAACTTCCCATGAAGAGCAACCCAAGCCAGGGTGGCAGCTGACCTTGGGTCCAGCAGCTCTTCTGCAATCAAGTGCCACCATCCCGCTTCCTGAGCGCAACAGGATGGGCCTTTGTCTGAAACATTCCTCCCTGCATTTCCACCTTGAGATTCCCAACCACTCCTCCTGCTTCGTGAATTCTACTCCCGGGGCTCTGTGGGTGCTGTGGAGGCACCTGCTCCCCTCAGCACCTCAGTGAGCCCCACAGGTAGCCTAGGTTCGTGTCTAAGGTGATGGGACTTCTGCCCTACCCCAGGATATAAAAGCACCCTGGAGTTTAGCAATCCTGAGAGTCACCTCGTGGTGAGTAATTTGCATTCCTCACTGCATTTAAGCTTTACCACAGCCCTCTGCGGGAGACTTCATAACTCCATTTTACAGATGAGGAAGCTGAGGACAATTCACGCACCTCATAGGATGTGGTGGACACAACAACCCTGCAAGACAGAGTGCAAATATTTGCAGTCCTTATTTTACAGCTGAGGAAACTGAGGGTTGAGTGGGTTAGACAGTTCCCCAAAGTCACAAATGCTGCGAGCAGCAGGGCTGAGATTTGAAACCAAGTGACCCAACCTCAGGCCCAGGCTCTTGCTGGCTCACCTCTTCTGTGCTTCTCCAAATTGTCTTTTCCTCCATCCTTATCTTTGTCAATTTGGGCTGCTATAACAAAATACTATAGACTGAGTAGCTTATAAAAAACAGAAAGTTATTTCTCAGAGTTCTGAAAGCTGGGAAGTCTAAGAAGTAGGTGCTGACACATTCAGTGTCTGTTGAAGTCCCAATTCTTGGTTCATAAATGGTGTCTCTTCCCTGTGTCCTCACATGGTGGAAGGGCCAAGGGCACTCTCTAGGGTCTCTTTTATAAGAGCACTAATTCCCTTCATGAGAGCTTCACCCTCATGCCCTAGTCACTTCTTGAAGACCTCACCTCCAAATACCATCACACTGGGGATAAGTTTCAACATACAGATTGGGAAGAGGGACACAAACACTCAGAATATAGCAGTCCTCTTTGGTGGAAACTTTAAGAAAAGGGAGCTGACTTCAGTGATGAGGAGAGAGCCCCAAATAGTGAGGGCCCATGGTCCTAACCTTCATGGGCCACACATGAAGGTTTGCTTCAGCCTCTGATAGAAAAGCATCTCTAAACTATGGGAACTGAGGAGGTTGGCCGCAGGTCTGGTGGGTGTCTCTCCTTCAGGGCCAACTGGCAGCTCTGCTTGAGAAAGCAGGTCAGCTATGGACCAGCTTCATAATCCAAGACAACGAAAGATCCCTTCTTTCCCAAAGCACAATACCCCGGCCTCCTGCTCCTCCTCTCTCATGCCAACCAACCATGTCACCCACAGTGCCACCCAGACCTGTCCCTCCAGTCATTCCTTGTTCACTCCCACACCCCCTGCCTCTATACCTGCTGCCATGGTGAGGAAACTGGAGGGCAATCCCCCTCAAGTGACCCAGAAGCAAGGAGCTGTAGCGGGATAGTAGTAGACATCGGATGAAAGCAGGCTGCTTTCCCCGGGCATGTCTTCTCTCTGGATTGCTACCAGCAGCATCCTGCTGGTGATCAAACATGTCAAAAATTTAAATTATTCAGGTAGAAAAGAAAAATTAGTCATTTGGGGAACTTAGAAACATCATTAACATCATCTTCATCATCACTGCTGGTAACCTTTTTTTTTTAACCACCTCTTTTATGCCAGGTACTACCCTAAGCACTTTTCACATATTCATCTATTCATTGAGCACTGAGCATGTTTACCTTCTTCATTTGCCTTATCCCAATGAGCCTGAGCATCTGAGACTTTTATTCACTCATTTAATAGATGGGAAAGTTCAAGCTCAGGAATATAAAATCATTTGTTCAAGGTCATAGTCACTAAGCAGTGGACCCCAAACTCACATCCAAGTTCTTCAGGCCCCAAAGCCTATATTCTACTCTCTCTGCATCATGTAAACATCTTCAAAAGTCATTTCTAGAACTGGATCAAACTTCTGAAATAATAAGTCTGTCTGTCTAGCAGAAGCCTGACAAGTGGAGTCAGAAGAAAGGTGGAATACAGAACTTCTGCCTTCAGAGCTCCTACCATTAGATTACCAAGATGAGGTTTCTCTGCCAGAGCAGCTGGAAAAGCAGATAGGACAGAAGGGAGTGACTGTAGGGTTGGGTGGGCCGGCTTGCCAGAGAAAGCACAGGCTTCTCCCTATAAGTCTCTCTCCTTTCACGAGTTTCTGGAAGCTTTTTTCACCCTAGTTTGACCTTCAGCGACATGTACAATTTGAGGGAAATTTCGTCCCCATGACTTTAATGCATGTGTGCTGGCTCACTCTGTGATGGTCTAAGGGATGCCCAGATGGCTAGTAAAATATTATTTTTGGGTGTGTCTATAGAGGTGTTTCTGAAAATGTTTTGCATTTGAATCGGTAGATGGAGTAAAGATCACCCTTACCAATGCAAGTGAGCACCATCCAATCTGTTAAGGGTCCAAATAGAACAAAAAAGTGAGGAAGGGCAAATTCTTTCTCTCTGCTTGAGCTAAGACATCCATATTTACCTACCCTCAGACATTTGGAGCTCCTGGTTCCTGGGCTTTTGGACTCAGACCAGTAATTGCACCATCAACCCCTGATTCTCAGGCCCTCAGGCTCAGACCGAATTATAACCCCAGCTTTTCCTGGTTTTCCAGCCTGCAGATGGCAGATCATGGGACTTCTCAGCCTCCATAACTATGTGAATTAATTCCTAAAACCGGTCAATCAACCAACTTTCTATTGGCTCTGTTTCTCTGGAGAACACTGAGTAATATACACCTTCTCTATTCTAGACTCTCTACTAGTCCCACTCCACACGGTCTAGTGACCTTTGTGTCTGAACTACCAGTTTGTAGACATTGAATCTTTCTTTACTCTAACCAAATCCATCTTTAGGGAACGCAGCTAATGACACTGTTCAGTGAACTCACCCTACTCTGCCAGGTGCTAACTTCCCACCACAGTGTGATGGAGAGAGAGAGCATGGGTTCAAGTCCCGGTCCTGCCAAGTATGGCCAGTGACCTTGACCAAGTCACTGTACCTCTCTAAGCCTCCTTGTTTTGTTTATAAAACATGGAAAACCACATGTGGCCATTGCAATTGATGCACAGATTCTTCTGAAGATCTAATAAAGGAAAAGAGGGAGAAGGGCTTTGAAAAGTGTGTACCCCATTTCATTATCAGGTATAATTGTCCTCTAGGTGCTATCAACATGGTCTGTGGATCATCCAAGTATGATGGATATTGACCTATTGCCTCCCCAACATCTGGTCCTCCTCCTGTCAACAGTACCCTGATTTCTCTTTGGGCATTCAGTATGTGTGTGTTGGATGGGATTGACCCTACCCCATCTCTAGTGATAGACTCTAACTCGCTAAGTCAATAAGGATAAACCCTCCTGCTGCACACAATGATTGGTTAAGGGAAGAGCATGTAACTCAGTGTAGTCCAATGAAGGAGTGATATTCCTCAAATATGTTTAGGAGCTACCAAAAGACATGATATCTTACTTCCAAGAACGTGATGTCTGACACTTCATAACTATTTGCTAGCGTAAGGTGAGGGCTTAGAACTTCCAGAGGACTTCCATGTGAAATCTAAGGCTAAAGCCCACACTGTGGGAGGTAGAAGGAGAGAACCATGGCCCTGGTATTTTCAGTTGCTGGAGCTAACCCTACCTGATGTCATTCTAACCATCAAACTTTTTAGTTATTCTTATAACTAGATAAATGTCTTCTACTATTTAAGCCAGTTGGAATTGGATTTTCCATTATTTACAACAGAGTACTCTGCTACATCAATCCTCTTGCTGCTCCTCTCTTCCCTTGTCCAATGCTTGAGGCCTTTCTGTTACAGAGGAAAAAAAAAAGGCAAAACAGAGGAGGGAAGAAAAGAGGAGAGGATTTGAAAGCCAAGTCCATAGATCTGATTTCTCGCTGGATGCTCTGGAAAGAGATCCAACAGAGGGGACACTTGGAGCTGTTGGCCAGAATAAGTTCCAGGGTTATTTGGAAATGTCAATGGTCTATCCTCTCCCTTCTCCCACAGATAATCAAGAGTTGGCTGGGAGTGCTAATCCCCACCAAGCACAGCCAAGGAAATATCACTGCTCTGGAATTCTGAGTCTTTCCAGAGGTACAAACTATCATGTTCAGAGTGAGTTCCAGGGCTGGGGCCAGAGGCCACCTCATGTTAGTGACCCATCTGGAGCACCAGGAGCCATTTCATAGACACTAGGAGAGAAGCCTATAAGCAGTCCTGCTTGCTCCTATTCCACTATGCCCCAATCCTGCCCAAAGGACAAGAGGAAATGAGCCTGAAGGCTCATCTCACTGACCTGAGAGAGCAGCAAACACAAATGCATAGCACAGCCTCTCCTGGTAGCAGAATTTGAGAGAATGTGAGGCTTAGTGGTTTCCCGAAATGCCAGGCATGTATCTGGAGATAATTAGGACCACCTGAGATTGCTCTGAATCCAAGATGGGGAGGGAGGTGGGCCTGGGGGATGATGCAGTAATAGTCAACAAGACAGCACATCTAAAGGGCTGGGTCAGTTCAGGGGCAACTCAGGTAACTGCCAGCACCTGTGGTTCCAAGAAAAGGGAAAACATCACAGCAGCAGGGAGTTAGAGAGACAATCACTACCCAAGGGGTGTGCCAATGAGGGGTAGAGCACCATTCCCCAGTCTTCAGTTCCAACACATACCAGCTGTGTGCACTCAAGAGGTCTCTTGGAGATTCCATTTCCTCATCTGGGAAATGGGAATAATAGTAATTCCTCCTTTATAAGATTGTCTAGATGAGTAAGTGCATGCTAAGTGCTTAAGACAGTGCTTGGCACGCTGAGCTCAAGACAAGGTAGTTTTTGGTGACTGGGAACAAGGGAACTAGATTTCAATGGGGAGGTTGGCATGGTGGCATAGGGAAGCAGTGGTGAGCAAAGCAGGGGCCCAGGGCTCACCCTCTTCTATTCATTCAGCACTTAGCATCTACTAGCTGGAGACACAGGATGCTATCAGAGCTTCAGTGAGGCCAGGTTGCCACAGGGCTGGGACCAGGCCTTCCCTCCAGCTGTAGGGGAGGCTCCCTCTGAAATTGAGGCTGACAGGCCTTACTGGTGAGGGCTCAGTGGTCCGCTGCTAGAGTCTGGGAAGGGTAGAACTTAGAGACAAGAGGCAGGGTCAGACAGGTAAATGGAGTCTGGAGAACAGTGGCTCTGCACAAAGCTAGCCAAGCTGGTGCCTGTCCATGGCCCTCTGTTTTCTGTTCCTCTCAATGTCATGGGTGGATCAATAAGTCTAAGGGAAAACCAAGGGGGTGAGAGTCTTTGTCTCTAGCTGTGTGGTTCAGAATTTCCTTAACCAAATGCCCTTGAATTTTCACTCGTGTTTCTGTATTTCATTTTTTAAGGTAAAAGGATTTTTTTTTAAAGAGACTATGCTGCAAGAATGTCTCTGTGTCCTGTGAAGGCACTTGGAGCCTCTGCTCCCTTGCCATTGGTCATGAGAGGTAATGGAGCAAAATGGCAAGAGCAACCCCAGAGCAAGACTGCAGCACTTGGAGCCCGGCACCACCACACTCCCAGTTCTGGAGCTGTGTGATCTTGGATATGTTCTCTAGCCTCTCTGTGCCTTTGGTTCCCATCTTTTTAAAAAGTGGAGATAATGGTAAGTTAAATTAGCTAATATGGATAAAGGCATTTGAAACAGTACTTGATACTTGGTAAAGGCCACACAAGTGTTTGCTGATACTATTATCATGGCCCGGGGCCACATCTGAAGCTGCCGGAACTCTGTCCAAACCCCTGAGCTCCCCACATAGACTCAGGGCTTCCTTAATAGCCCAGTTACAGCCCAGACTGTGGCACAAACCACACATCTGCTAAAAGCTTAATGTGTCCACCAGGATTCTTTTGGTTACAAGTAAGAGTAAGCCTGACCCAAACTGACATCAGCAAAAATAAGATTTTATGAGCACACATAACTGAAGAGTGCATGGCTTGGTTCAAATGCTCAAAGGATGAGGTCAGGCTCTGGTGTCACTCTCTTGACTTGGCTCTACCTTATGTGTTGACTCCATTCTCAGACTGGATCTCTACTCCCGGTCACAAGATGGCTGCCAATAGCGGCAGAGGCTACTTCCTCCCTGACTCACCATTAGAGAAAAACAAGTGAGAGTGCTTCCCTACAGTTTGAAACAGAAGCCCTCAGACCTCTGATTGGCCTAACTTGGTCATGTAATAGTCACCAGCATTCTGGTTAGCTAGGTCTAGGTCAAGTGCTACCCCTAGAGCCAGAAATAGGGCCACACAGAGAAAGTGAAGTGCTACTCCCCTCCACAAACAACAACAAAACAACAACAACAACAACAACAACAAAAAACCAAGTTTGCAATATTTGAAGATCACAGAAGTGAATTACAAGGTAGGGGGGAAAAGCTCTGCTTTCTTTTTTCTTACCATCTCGAAGCAGTTCATCTCTCCTTGCTATTCCCCAAGTGAGATTCCAGGCAAGATGGAGTGTGATGATTAGGAATCCACGTTTGGGAACAAGATTGCTTGAGGCAGGTCTTTGCTACTGATCCCTGTGAGACCAGGGCAATTGATTCTATGGCCTTGGGCCTCCATCACCTTGGCTGGAAAACAAGGCTGGTGATACCGTAGAGGTCCTGGGGTATGGTGAGAATCCCATGAAAGGGTAAGGTCTAGGGGTGTGTGTCTGACCCACAGTAGGAAACCAATCTGCCTTGAAGCTGTTGTTCCTCCTCCAACTCTGGTCTAGACTGCTCAGAGCTAGGCTCTGGCCTGAAAGCCTTCAGGAGAGAGAAGGTGACCCAGGCCAGGGGCAGGTGGAGCCCTCAATGATGGGCTGACTCACTTCTGCGATGAGGAAGAAGCCATGAGTGTGGACGCAGGAGAGCCAGGCTGGGGCATAGATCCGAGGGCGGGACCTGGCCGAGGCCAGGAATTCCTAAGAAGCACTCCTTACACTCAGGGTTCTTAAGAAAACCACAGCATCTCCTTTTGCTCTCTCCTGAGGGAGGCGGTGAAAAACACCATCCAAATAAGGCCCAAAGCCCTGCCGGGATTTGCATGCAGAGTGTTTATAGAGATTAGAACATCTCTGTTGACTTGCAGCTTAAAACTCCAAGGCTTTGCTGTTCATCAAAGTTTAATGTTCTGTTTCATGATGTTCCTTGCCAGCGCTAAGTGGCTCTGTCAGCTCTTAGAAGGGAAACTTCCTCCTTCAGGGTACATTTCCCCTGCCCCGAGCTGGAGAGCCCCGTTGCTAAGGGCATCTGTTCTGTTTGCCTGAGAGTACAGATGTGAATAGTCACCAAGTCCCATCTTTTGTTCTGCTCATCTGGCAGCCGGGGCGCCGGCTGATGGAACAGCTGCAGAACACTGGGGTGCCCCGAAGGGGAAAAAGAGAAAAGAAAAAATTCAAATGGAGCCCAGGAGGATATGCCAGCACTCAGAGGCCTCCAAGAATTGGGTCTGTTCTTAGGAATCTCACTCTACATTGCTCCAACCCCCGCAAAGGCTGATGGGATGCAACTCGGTTCAACCTGGGTTTATTTGCTGGGTTTGTTGGGTCTTCGCTGGGCAGCTCTGAGGGGAAGGGGGAAGCTCGAAAAAGCCATTAAGATATGGTTTCTACTGGAGTCCACTCCAGTCAGGGCAGGGGAGAGCTGGCTCTCCCATGAAGAGATCTAAATTACACAGCATCCATCTGGGTCACATCCCTATCAGAGGACAGAGCCAGGACTAGTGTCTTTGCCAGCGGGTGCTCAGACATTACCTGAGCTAAGTTCACTGTTCAGGCCTAAACTACAGCTACTTCTTGAGTGTCCAGTGAGTTTTCTACACTGCAAAAGCATGAGATGAAGAATAAGCATTCCAGAAATCTTTGTCTAGTTGATGACTACCTCAAACCCTACACCAAAATTAAGTACGTATGTCATAAGAGAAGTGGAAGGAAGCAGAGATGAATATTAATCCCTATCCAATCACATCAGCTCTGCTCACTGCCTCATTTGTCCAAACCACTATTATCTCTCCCCTGGGTGAGGACAATTGCTTCCTTACAGGTCCTACCCCTCTTTTACTTTATACACAACACCGCGGCCAGGCTAATCTTGTGAACACACGATTTATATCATGTCACCATCGTGCTCAAAGTCTTCCACTGGCTTCCCATCTCACAAAAATCCAAAGCCAAAGTCCTTCCATGAAGGGACTTTCAGGGCCCTACATGACTTGTATCCCCATCAGAGTGAAGCCACCTTAGAAATGGCTCCTAAGGGCCCCTGATGAGCCATCGCATCAGGCATACAGAACAGAGATGAATTTGTCCTTGCTGAGCCTGTAGAAATTGCAGAATCGTGAAGGAGTAAATGATTGTCATTTTTGTAAGCTACTAAGTCTAAGGTGATTTATTACACAGCAAGAGATAATCATTAAACTTTCACATTTTATTTTTTTTAAAATAATTCACCACTTAAAAGATTCAAAGGCCACTGTCGTAGAAAAGTATTTAATGAAAGGATAAACTTTTTATTATCCATTAGATTTCAAAAGGTTATAATACCGTACTGTACATTTTTAAAAACATGTCTGAGTATACGAGGCATCTATAAGTTCTCATGCAATTTCAATTTTTAATTAAGTCCTGCCGTAATAGGTAGAAACAAGATGTGAAATGCATCTCAATATTTAAACCAAATTGCCAACAGTTTACTTGCTCTAATTTCTTCATAGAGGGAAAGAAAGTGAAAGGGGGAGAAGAGAAATTGTATCATTTATTTCTATGTCCCCTACCTTCTAAAGTAGCCAACGTCCTCAAAGTCAGGCAAAGACCAGTCAAAGCCACAGCCAAAATGTAAAAGGAATAAAACAAGTTAATTCTTAGGCTGAGCTACCAAGAGCCCAGTCCCTGATGACTTGGGAAATCTGGACACATTTTGGTGTTTTTAAATGTTTTCTTTTGTTTTGTTACTGGCAGTGGTGGTGCCTGTGACCCAGACCCAAGCAAGATGCAGCTCGTTTAGACAGGCTGAGTGACCAGCTTGGGGAAGCCTGTGTATGGAGCAGTTGAAACTATTCCCTTATGTACCTTCCCTGTGATTCCTTAACTCCTCTCTATGTGTCCTTAGTCCAATGCATGTCGCTGTTCCTTGCAAACAGAACAAGCCTGAGTTAATACATTGACATCGAGTTCTCAGGCAACTAAAATTTCATTCTTTTTACTAAGCCTCTCACATTCTGGCATTGTTTTTTTTGTTTGTTTGTTTTGGGGGGACAAAATGCAGTAGTTTACATTTTTCTGAATTTCATTTTATCTTTTTGGTTTCAACAGTGCTTCCCAACCCGTCCAGACCCACTGAACCTTAGATGGATCACCTGTCCTACGAGCTGCTCCTCTCAGCCATAGATTGTCTGGAAATTTTACAAATATGTCTTTGGTGTCTTCTTTGAGAAAAATGTTGAACTTTTAAACCATGTTGAGGTGGGTAGAGTCTTCCTGTAGAATTTCATACTTGTTTGGTGTTTTAAAACCCCACAACGACCACCAGCCAGAACATAAGGTAGTGTAAGACAAATAAGTAGGAAAAATCTGAGCTGAGGCTGGGTGACTTCCTCACGACCCCACCCAAAGTCAACACGAAACTCCCCTGAGGATGCCTTCAGTTCGGTCACTGTTCCACAGACACACTAAGCCTCTGTGAGGCCCAATGCTAATATCTGTTCCTTGTTTATTATTCTAACATGTGTCAATGTCCTCTTCCTATTTGCCAACATAAGCTCTTTTGAAGGCAGGGATAATTTTTGTCATTTGGTTAAACAGAATATAGGATTAGGGGCCTCTAAAATGCTTGGTGAGTAGAAATGGGATGAGTCAGAGCAACATGGAGGAGATTTCTTTAAAAATGTCTTTTACCCATTTAATAAACATGACAAATCAATGGAGAAGGAAAGGATGATTCAAGAAACAATGCCAGGATATTCGTTAGCCATTTTGAGAGGGAAAAACTCCATTTCAGCCCTAACCTCATGCCAGGAATCAAAAAAAATTCTGGAAAGATTCAAGAGACAAATGCTACAAAAGCAAATCATTTAAATGCAGATCAATGGGATAGAACTGAGAATCCAGAAATAAATCTTTATATTTGTTCTTACATTGATGGTCAATTGATTTTCAGCAAAGATGCCAATGTGATTCTTTGGGAAAAGGACAGTCTCTGTAACAAACAGTGCTGCAACAACTGGAGGGTCACAGGTAAAAAGGTCAATTAGACCCTTGCACTCTCCACAGAACTGAACTCAAATTGATCATGGACTTAAAGGTAGGGGCCAAGACAATAAGACACTTAGAAGATAACACAGGAGAAAATCTTTAAGACCTTGGGTTAAGCAAAGATTTCATAGATATAACACCACAAGTATGAGCCACAAAAGAACAAACTGATAAATCAAACCTCATCAAACTTCAAAAGTTTTGTGCTTCCTGAGGTCCTGGGTGGCTCAGTAGGCTAACCTACAACACTGGGTTTCAGCTCAGGTCATGATCTTGTGGTTATGGGATCGAGCCAGGACTGGGGCTCCGCGCTCAGTGTGAGTCTGCTTCATATTTTTTCTCCCACTCCCTCCGTCTCTGCCCCTCCCTGTTCCAGGGCATGCACATATGTGCTCTCTCATATAAATACATAAAATATTTTTTTAAAATGCAAAACTTATGTACTTCCAAAGACATCATTAAGAAAATGAAAAACCATACAACAGACTAGGAGAAAATCTTTGCAACACAACTCCTGCTCTCACAGTTTGTCTTCTTCAGGAGGCACACAGTAAACAAATTAACCAATCAGAAAAATATCAAAGAGTGATGAGCATTCTGCAGAAGACAAAACTATTGTGATATGCTGGGTGTTAGCCCCGTTAGACTGCATAGTTAGAAAAGAGTTTTCTGATGAGATGTAATTTCTATCAAGAAACTTGAGTTCTGAATAACTAACAAAAAGTCAGTCATGTGAAGATCTCAAGGGAGCACCCACCAGGCCAAAGCAAAGGGGTGTGCAAAGGCCCTTTGGTGGTCACAAGCTTGGCACGTTTGAGAACATAAACAATGGCTGTTAAGGTTCTGTCAAAGTGGGCAAGGAGGAGAGTAATATCAGATGAGGTGAGAGCCTTAGGAAGATTCCTGGTCCCAGAAGGCTTTGAGAAATAAGGTGAGGACATGGTCTGTCCTCAAATGTGACTGAATCAGATCAGTGTGTGAAAGCGACTGAACAGAGAATGGCTTCCAAAAGAGTGTATCACTTAGAGTTCTTAGTTGCAAATAACAAAGCTGACCCTGGCTGGTTTAGCAGAAAGAAAATTATTTTCATTTTCTGTATTTATTTTAATTAATTTATTTCTTTTTAAATTGATTTCTTTTAAATCTTATTTATTTATTTATTTATTTATTTATTTATATTCGGTTAGCCATATAGTACATCATTAGTTTTTGATGTAGTGTTCAACGATTCATTAGTTTTATTTTAAGAGGCATTGAGCAGCTCATAGATTTTTTTTTTTTTTTTTTTTTTGGAGTACCTGTAAAACAAGACTAAGGGTCAAGGGTACGGGGACAATTCCTAAAACCGCAAGGAGGTATGGCTGATGTCCAACCGGTGATACTTCTTTGTATGGAACCCAACTGTGGCAGTCTTGCAGGCCCCCAAGTCAGTTGCCTTTTGCTGTTTCCAAAAATAAAAATGATTGCACAGACCTTCCTTTTTCAAACTGCTCACCATTGAATCTAAGTCTCTGAATGGCAAAGCCTGGGTCACTAGCTTACATCCTCTTTGCAAAGAAAGCTAGAAATTTGAGTTTCTTAGGTTCTGACTTTAGAGAGTGGAACTCCCAAAGCTGGAATTTTCTGAAATATTAAAAGAATATTATTAACAAGTACTAGGAAGTCAGAAAACATGAAAAAATTCCATGAAATAGAATGAGAACAAAGTATGGATCCCAATGAGGATACAGTTACAGTATTCCAGGGGAGGAATAATGGAAGACTTGATGAGCTGATGACATATTATAGGATGGTGGTTCTCAAATTGTGGTTCATGACTAGCAGCATCTTCTGGGGACTTCGAAAGAAATGTAAATTTCAGGCCCCACCCTGAACTTACTGATTCAGAAGCTCTAAGGATGAGTAAGGCCCAGAAATTTGATTTTAACAAGGCACCCAGACAATTCTGTTGCATACTCAAGTTTGAGAACCACTGATCTAGAACATGGAAAGAAGAATATTCAGAAGTAGTCTGCAGAACTTCCTCATGGATTTGATATGGAATTTAAGGGAGAGAGTGGAATCAAGGAAACCACCCAGGTTTTTATTTGAGCAACTGGAAAGTAGTAGCACATTTTGCCAAGATGGAGAGAAGGCTGGTTGAGGGAGTGAAGACTGGGGAATTCTGTGGACAGGCAGAGTTTGTTAAGCATGCAGGGAAAGATGCTAAGTGGGCAGTTGACTATGAGTCTGGAGTGTTTGGGAAAGGCAGACGACTCTTACAGGATGTGGTATCACAGAACACAAGAAAAAAAGTGTTCTCAAGAAAAGGGCATGGCCCACTCTGCTGGATGCTGCTGAAAGGTCAAGATATGAGGAGAGTGACCCCCTGACAACATAGAATTTTGGGGACTCATATGGAAATTACCAGATTTTTTTTTCTAAATTCTTTTCCTTCTACTCAGTGGGATAGGGAGTTAATAGGGAGGATTAAGTAATATATTAGTTATCTCAGATTGTTATACAAAATACCATAGACTGGGTGGCTTAAACAACAGAACTTCATCTCAGGATGCCAGTGTCATCAGGCTCTTGTAAAGGCCCTTTTCCTAGCTTGCAGAAATTTAGGGGCCTTTTCACTCTGTCCTCAGAGCAAGCTCTCCAGTATCTCTTCCTAAAAAGGCACTAATCCCATCATGAGGGCCCTTCCCTCCTGACCTGCAAATACCATCACTTTGGAGTTTAGAGCTTCAGGTTACCAGTTCCAGGTGTGAAGGGGAGATCTGATTCAGCCCATAGTAGATAAGTTATATAATATCAAGAAGATACTCTTTCTTTGCTCAGGTGAGAAGAAGGTGGATGCATCAGAGACATTGTTATGTTCATATTCTGAAGTCCTCAACTCCTATCCATCGCACCCTCCCCCTATCAGGTTCTCATCATCTCTCCTGTTGCCAGACCTTCAATTTTGCCACCCATCTCCAGTACATCTTCCATGCACCAGACTGATATCATGAAAAGGCGATTCTCTCCATGCCACTCCTTCGCTCCAAACCCCATGGCTCAGCATTGTTTCCAAAGTGTGTCTGATCCTAAGAATCCCCAGGGTGCTTGTTAATCTGATCCCAAGGTCTTCCATCAGTTCTGGAGTGAGTCTGGGGCATCCAAATTTTTAGCAAGTGTCAACCAAGTGATGCTTATCTTTAAGGAAGTTTGGGAAACACTCCTCCACAAGATAAAGTTCAAGATCCTTAGCAGGGCACACTGGTGCCTAATGAATTGGCCCCATCCTCTCTCTGCAGCTCCCCACCTGGCACTCCAACTCCAGCCATTGCTTGTGGCTCCTGACCACCCCATTCTTCCTTGTGTCTCCATGACTCTTTGCCTGAAAGGAGACCCTCTCTTCACTTGGCACCCTGACCAACTCCCCCTCATCTTTCATCTCCCTGCTTAGAGCTCCCTCTTCCATGAGGGCCTCCTGCCTTAACCCTCCTTGTTGACACTCATTTTACACTTCTGCTGCATTTGGTATGTTTCCACTGCAGCAACTGTTGCAGAGTTTTAGATTTGCCTATTTGCATGTTTGCCTCCCCACCAGATTGGTCGATCCTCTAGAGAAGGGAATGGGTCCTTTCATTTTTATATCCCTGCCTCCTTGCACAAAACCAGGTGCAATGCAAATATCCAATTGATGTTTGCTGACTAAATAGACTAGTAAATTGTTATGGACAGGACAAAGGAATTCAATGGAATTGCATATTCCTTAAGAACTACTATTAAAAATCAGGGGAAAGATGACCATCAAGCACACGTGCACATACAATGGTACTCAAAGAGAAGAAGAATGCCACCCAATGTGGAAACCAAGGCCTCTGCTGTTGCAGACGATAATGGTAACAATTAACCACAAGCTGGTCTCTCTGTGGGTACAGATCCAAAGGAGAGAGAGACAAAGAACTCAGTCAGAATACTGAAAGCAGCATTGTTTCTGGCAGTCAGGCTGGAAAATGTGGAGGCCTCTAAGACCCTGTTGAAATTATAAATATCCCTAAATATCCTATTCAATCAGGGAGAGGGAATATCCCTTTCCCCAAGTGAAGACCTTGGGATAAACCATCTCCCAGAAGATTGGCCAGAGCCCTGACCCACAGGTCTGCTTCTACAGGGAAGCAGAGGGTTCTGCTCCCTGTAGCAGAGATCAGGCTGCTCTGAAGGAGAGCAATAAAGCCTGCTAACCCCCTCCACCCAAGAGGAGAGGACCCTTCCCCAGTCTCACCCACCAGAGAAAGTTACTTCTGTTTCCAGGAGGAAAAAAGGAAGAGTGGAGAGTGGCAGAAGTGTTTCTGTCATATATTTCTCTCCTGGGAGTGGAATGGAAGCTCCCATCTCTCTGCGGAAACACCAGCAGTGGGGGGACACATCCCCCCTATGCGCCCCCACTGTGGAAGTGCTTCAAGAAGGGCTGATAATTGTAGAGTCAGGTTTAAGAAGGAAGTGAGAAGTTTTTCCAGAGTCAGAAGGGAAATGGAAAAGTTCACATCACGTGAATCTGCGGAGAGCTGAGAAGCCCTATATGAGAAACTCAGAATCCAAAGTTTAAATACCCCCAACTTCAAAGATGGGAGAAGACAGGGGAGTCACTTCATCTCTCTTCAGGCTCCTTTCAGCCATCTGTCAAATGCAGCAGGACCAGGAAGGGGGTCGGTTAACTTCTTTGTGCCTCTGGTCAAGTGAGATGGTAGAAGGGCTGGGTAGACTCAATGTTACTATTGTCATGGGTAATTATAAGAGCCAATGTCACACTCAAGAGTTGGGTAACCAGTGAATCCATGCTTCCGCCACTCTAGTGGTTGGCTCTCCCTCATCAGCTTCCTCTCCACTTTTCCACCAGGTCCGTCCACCTCACCAGCCTCTTCCAGCATTAGCTCTGCCCCAAGATCCCAAGAGATAGAATTTATGCTTCCTGGCCCCTCAAATGTTATTGTAGCTAACATTTAAGAACTCTCCCACACTAATTCAGCTCTCCATGCCCTTTAACTCTGACTTCAATGTTATCACCTCCTCCAGTTATGAATTTCTGGGGAATCTCATGCCTAAGAAATCTTGTGCCCTTTCTGAATCCAGTAGCCCAAACAAGCCCAAACAGACCTCTGCCCCAGAGGCTCTGTCTAAAACTTGGATGTTGATGGTAAATTCTTGAGCTGAATTCCCTACAACTTCACTGTCTGTCATAAGTTACACAACCAGCAATATTTTGACCTGGGAAGGTCTACCCCATCATCAGACACATTCAACAGATGAAGACCACAGGTCCTGAAAGGGCTAAGCAATCTTGGCCAAGATCTCACTGCATGAGAGAGGCTAAAAACCAGGCTCTGGCCCCCAGCTATGCTGCAAATGTGTAAAGCCTTTGAAGTCCTACTCTGTCCTAGACTCTGAATAATTATTTAACCAACACTTGTGGAACACTTGCTGTGCACCAGTTAAGAAGCACTTTACAAACATTAACTCATTTAATCCTTATAACAGCCTGAGATATGCAACCTCTGAGAAGCAACTTAACCTTCTTGTGTTTCAATTTCTCCTTCTAAAAAAGGGGATTCCAAGAAGTACTTATTTCATAGGGTTATTGTGACCGTATCATTAAGTTTATGCACTTGGAGCATAGTAGCATAAAACAGTACCTGGTATAGAGCAAGTACTGCATGATTAAATATTTGTGATGTAAATAATAAGGATGAGAACAATGGGATACAGGAGGGGCTCCTGCCCCAGACTTAAAGGATGAGGGAAAAGTTCCTTGGGAGCCACGTTCTTGGGTGGAGAGCTGGTCAGTTTCTTGCTAGTGAAGGAGCTTCTTGTACCTTTGCTCTGGTCCCTGCCAATGGTCAAATAGGAGATAGAGCTTCAGATGAGAGTAAATACTCTCTCCAAGATGTAAAGATATATTTGTTAGCTCTTATTTACAGACATGCTAACAATGGAAAACTCATGTTCCCTCATCTGACCAACTCTGAGAGCAACACCAAAGATTTCCTGTAATGAAAAGGACTAAAAATATTTTTTGATGATGGAGAGGGTGGAAGTTGAGCAACGCTGACTGAGTGAAATACGGAAATGATACCAAATGGCACCCAAGCAACAAAGCAAACAGCCCACCTGGCTTTTGATCTGTCAATCTTACCCCAAGACTTGGTACGTCTTGTTTTGTTCTGGGAGGCCATGCTGTGTCTTTGTGTCTGCACATTCCACCTAATTTTCTAGAGAAAAAATTTAGTTGGCCATGACTAATGCTGAATTACAGCATAAGATGGTTGCCAGCAAATCAAACACCTAAATAACATAAATTTCTCTTCTTTACGACCCTTGGAAGATCTTTAGAACTGGGAATATGTTTCATGTTTTGGAGATTCAACAACTATCTTCATATTTATTACCAAATTACTGCTATAATCAGATATATTCCATATTTTTATTAAGTTTAACCGTCTTTATTAAATTTAGCCATCTTGTTAAACCATCATGGAATGTTTTTCATAGTTTGTAGGACCCCTCACATATATTATTTCATTTTACTCTCATCCCCACTCAAGGAGAGGTAGTCATAATTCCCACTACCATTGCCTTTTTTCACAAATGGAGAAACTGATGCACAGAGAAGTGAAGGAGCTTGTCTGAGATCACATGCCACCAGATGACAGCCTTCTGATGCAAAAACTGTTCCTTCTGATCGACCCTGCTGATTCCCTGATTTTCTTTCTTTCTTTTTTTTTTGATCCCCTGATTTTCAACTTAACTCTGTTTGGGGTATCTTCATTGTTATAAATCTCTGTTTATTATGGCTGATTTCCAAAAGAGGCCTCAGCCTGGCCAAGTGGAACCTTCTCTTTTTCTTTGCAAGTAAGTTTTTCCTCTTCTCCTGTCTGGAAAAGGTAGCTTGGCGGCCAATTCAGTGAGCAATTCAGTGATTTAGGAACAAATATGTGGTACAGCTGAGTCTCTCCAGATGTTGAGCTAAATAAGGCACAACTGGACTTTTTTGGATCTGACACCCCTTTAAGCCAAACGGGGAGGAGAAGGGGCCTGAGAACACTTGAGAGAAATGATAATATTCTTATTCAATAATGCTTATTACATGCCAGACATTTTACAGAGAGGTAGGAGTCAGGATAAATAACTGGCAGATTATATGACTATATGATAAAATATTGTAATTCCCTTCCTTTGGTTACCCTGCTTGCAGGAGGATTTTTCCACCCCTGTACTATTGAACTCAGGAGTGGCTGCGTGACTTGTGTTGGCCAATGAAAAGTAGACAGAAATGACACATGTCTTCCAGCTTGTGGTTTTCCATCTGTCACATAGACCGGCAGTGTTTCAGATAGAGGCTGCCCTGGGTCCCCAGAGAGGGGTGGAGAAACCCACTTTCAGCCAATCCATGGTGGCCGAATAGTGTGAGCCAGCACTATTTCTCCATGGGGTGGTAAGCAGCTGGTGTTTTTAGATGTTGTTACAGCAGCATGATACAACTTCTGCTGACTGGTAAACTTGCATGAGATCCCATAGCTAGTATGAGGTTGAGCCAGAATAGTTGTTCCCCAGCATTTAACAAATGCTTTCTAAGTGCATTAACAACGCTAAGTGTTTTCCATGTACTTCCCCCCCCCTTTTTTTTTTAAGATTTTACTTATTTATTTGTTGAGAAAGAGAGAAAGAGGGAGTGTGGGCAGGGGGGAGATTCAGAGGGAGAGGGGGAGAGAAAATCCCAAGCAGACTCCATGCTCAGTGAGGACACCTGACCTGGGGCTCACTCTCACCACCCTGAGATCATGATCTGAGCAAAAACCAAGAGTTGGATGCTTAACCAACTGAGCCATCCAGGTGCCTCTCCTTATATTATCTTAATCAATTCTCACAATGACCCCATAACATGTATATATAGTTCTTATTTCAATGTTTTAATTAAGGATGTTTTAGCTCACATAGCTCATAAGGAGCAGATCCAGGACTTGAACCCAGATTGCTCTGGATTCATATCCAAATCTCATAACCACTAATCCATGTTGTTTCCATGTTCACTTCTTGAGGACAAGGGGCTTGAGAAATTGAAAAGAACAGAATGAATTTGCCAATCACTGACAGACTGTCAGATGGTAGTTATGCACTTACAGAGTCAAGAGAACAAGGTAAACTGCCCCAATTTATGAACAATCACCAAATGAATACCCTACGCATGGGCGAAGGAGGCAGAAGTATCTGGAGCTTCCTTGACACTCCTCCATTCCTGCTTACCTCCTTTCTCAGTTCAGTTCTCCTGCTCAGCCACTGACCCAGAGTTCCCTCCTTCTCTCCTGTTAGTGGACAAATGAAGATAACAAGAGCTACCTTCCACACTGAGGGTGGAGCCAACAGTACCATGGGGAATAGAAACAATGAAGACTTTAGAAGGAAACAAATCTGAGTTCAAGTTCTGACTTTGCTATTTATCAGATTTGGGACCCAGGCAAGTTGCTTCCACTCTGCATCTGTAAAATAGGATAAGTAAGCATGCCTACCTCACTGGGACTACTGGGGTTGAAAATGGGACCTTTTTTTTTTTTTTTTAAAGATTTTATTTATTTATTTGACAGAGAGAGATCACAAGTAGGCAGAGAGGCAGTCAGAGAGATAGAGGGGGAAGCAGTGTCCCTGCTGAGCAGAGAGCCCGATGCGGGGCTCGATCCCAGGACCCTGAGATCATGACCTGAGCCGAAGGCAGAGGCTTTAACCCACCGAGCCACCCAGGTGCCCCGAAAATGGGACCTTTTTGACAAGATCCTTGGGCAGGGCCTGACGTACAATACATATTTGATGAATGTTAGTTCCCTTGGGAATTTATTCCCCCATCCCCTACACAAATACAAAATTTGTGTAGACCTGTCTGTTCTTGCCCTTTGTTCCTAACCTCCCTATCCCTTCCCTGAGAGCACTACATGAGGAAGCCCAGGGTAGCCTACTGGAGGATGAGAAGTCACATGGAGTAGCAGCAGGCTTTCCCAGTTGGTAATAAACACCAACTTCCAAATGTAGGTGAAACCATTTTGGACCATCTAGCCTCATCTGAGCTACCAGGTAGTTGCAGCCATAAGAATGACCTCAAGCAAAACCAACAGATGAACTGCCCAGCTGAGCCCAGCCCAAACTGTTGACCTGCAGAATCTTGAGCAAGTAAAATCATTGCTGTTAAATCTTTTTGGGATAGTTTGTTATGCACAAAAGATAACTGATGCACAAAATCTTTAACACAAAGCTCTGGGGGGCTGCTGGATTCATAGTACATTCCCATTCTCTAGTACTATCCCCTACATTGCAGGTGTGGGTTCCTGGTAGCCCTGCTGCCTTGGTTAAAGGTGAACCCTGTCTGAGACTGGACCAACCATATTCCTTTTACATCATGGTGGCACTCTAGGTAGGTGGACCACCAGCTGTGGTTGCTGAGGTCTCTGGAATTATCCTGGCTCTGCTCTTCTCGAGGTCTGATTGTTCTACAGATTTGATGAGCTTCCTTGGTAACCTTCAGATAAGATCCATCTCTCCTTGAAATAGCTAGAATTGGTTTCTGATGCTCATACTCCCAAAAATCTTAATGAATAAGTCTCCTTCAAAAAGTTTGACACTGCAGATGAGGAAAATGTAATCTTTAAATATGTTTAAATGTTCCTTGTGCACTGAACACCATGCTGGTCTCTGCAGAGTGAAGAGAAGGCACCAACCTTATCTTCATGGAGTCTCCAATATAAGAGTCCTCCTGGCTCAATTTTTTTACTGCTTTGTCCCTTAATTTGCAGACCTGGCAACTAAAGAGAGTTCTGCCAAGTCAGTAGTTATTCCTTTAACTTGAGTTCTAATGTATCATCTTTGGCTTTACCAGGAAAACCCACAAGCAGATCCGAGTCTTCACTACTTGCCCAAGGCCATTCAGATCCTTGAAAGATGAGGAAGTAAGTCACTTCTCTCCCTTAGTATCCTGCTTAGTAGCCTAAAAGGGAGCTAATACTTTTCCTTGTGACTTTTAAGACTTGCTTGATATCTCTCTCTCCCTCCCCTCCTCCCACCCCACTTTAAATTTAGCTCATTTCAGAATTTGGGTAATATAAGGAAAAGCATTCATTGAACTGATCTTGACTTTTACTTTGACTTGGAAGGAGAATGTTTAGAAGGGACCTCAGAGTGAATTTCTTTGTTAAAAGGATTATGAAACCCTGACAGAAATTTCATGGACAGGCAGAAAGGAATAGGAGTAGTGAAGAAGATGCTTACATGCCAGGCAGAGTTATGTACAGGATCCAAACAGTCCTGTGAGAGGTAGGCAATGGTGTTTTCATTTTATAAATGAGGAAACAGACCTGGAGAAGTGAAGAGGATGCTCAAGGTCACCAGAGTCTTAGTTCAAGTCCAAGCTTGTTGTCCAAGCTCCTGCTTTTTCCACTACCTGGCTGCTTTTCTAAGAAGAAAGCAATAGAAGCTGAGTTGGGAGTGGAGGTGGATGGTGTCATGCAACTTATTAACAGTCGTTAGAAATGATAACTCCACAGTCTCTCTGGTTACCAAGATGAATTTATTCCAATACTTCCCAAAGAACAAATTTATTTTAAAGTTGTCTCTGTGATATCAGTAAGCGAATATCAACAAATGTTCCACCAAAATGGGGGGAGGCGTCCCTCAATAAATAAGATTTGAACTAGTTGCTTTACTGTAGGACACCTCAAAAACTTAACTCAAAATTTAGAGTGCACTCATGAATCTCCAGTGGGAAGATACAGTGTGATATTTGTTAGGGTACACCTTCAGCTGCCATAACAAATATACTCTGAAATGCAGATGCTAATATAGAAGTTAATTTCTTTTTCATATATCAGTATAAAGATGAGTGGACCGAGGCTGGCCAAGTGGCTCTTCCAGCCTCAACACATGGATTCTAAGATGGTACCGGTGGTTACCATTTCTCAGGCAGAGGAAGACAGAATAGAGGGAGTCTGGAGCAAGATATTTTCTTTTTAAGGAAATAATATGAAAATTACACACATCACATGTGCTTAATTCCCATTGGCCTAAATTCAGCCAAGTGGACACAACCAGATCAAAGGAAGCTAAGAGATAGTCTCTACTCTGGTGCCCAAATCTCAGGCCAAAATTCAGAGAGTTCTATCACCAAAATGCAGAAAGGGAGAACAAATGCCGAAAGAAAATGGGCAGTTTCTCATCATCCCCAAATTTATTTACTAACAAAACTCTTTTTTACACAATGTTCCTCAGGACTAGTATTTCGTTACTTTATTAGCCAAGATAGGATAGTTAATGATGCAGTGACAAACAACTCCAAACTCCAGAGGCTTCAAACAATATATGTTTGTTCTCACCTGTACTGCAAGTCTATAGTGGGGGAGGGATGGAAAGAGAGGGTCTGCTCTGCTCTATGGGAAGGAATTAATAGAGAAGCTGTTCTCTGGAAAAATGATGATTTCCAGGGTAGAAGGAATGAGAGTGTAGGCGAATCATGCACCACCACATCAAACGTCAAGGAAATCTAAGTTGAGTCTGATAGCAATTCATAGCCTCTTCCTCACATGCTTCCCTCTCAAATCAATCCTTTGTTCCCAGAACTGAAGCAGTTTGGACAGAGCCACCTGTCTCTCTCGCAGTGTTCCAGAGTCTATTGAAGAGAAAGAGGCCTCTTTCTCTTTTCCTTGTCCTG
Source organism: Potos flavus (assembly GCA_028534135.1). Lineage (NCBI taxonomy): Eukaryota > Metazoa > Chordata > Mammalia > Carnivora > Procyonidae > Potos > Potos flavus. Next base: position 158,892,641 of record CM052899.1, on the reverse strand, counting down.
ATCTCCCACCATGTTGTACCAACTAGAGTACCAAATACAAGCTCTGGATGATTATGGTAATTGGCAAAAGTGTCTGTAATTATTACTTTCTCTGTATCTATGTTTACGTTATCAAGAGGCAGAGCCTTTTCATCCAGTTTTTGAATCTGGTTAGGGCTTGTGGCTTGCTTTGACCAACAGAATGAGGCAGGAGTGACACTGTGCCCATTCTGGGGCTCACAAGAGCTAGAAAGAGCCAGGAAAGTGGGGTATCTTACCCAAGAGCACACAGTTAATTCATTCATCCCTTTTCTTCAATTAATCATACATTCAATGTCACTTAAGTTTACAGTCCTGTGACATGGTTGTTTTTCTACAGGTGAAGAAGATCTAATCATAATATACATAATAATAATAATAATAGCCTTTGCCAAGTGTCTATCATCTATCCAGCATGGTTCTAGGCATTTCACATATCTTAATCTATTTAATCTTCACAATAGTCATAGAAAAGAAGTTCCATTATCCTTGTTTTACAGATGAAAAAACTGAGGCAAAAAAAAAGGTTATGTGACAATGTCACGTAGTCATTAGGTGACAGGACTAAGACATCTGAGGCAGTCAAACTAGAGCATGCATTCTTTATCATACACCACTCTGTCTGCTACCTGTCTCAGGGTGCCCAGCCAGACTGCCTTCGAGACAAATCCACCCTCCAAAGCCAGCAGATCCCATCCAGACCCCTCACTCCAGCCAAAATGTCCCATCAGGCTGACACACATCTTGATGAAGAAGGACGGACAGGAAGACGAAGAAGGTCACAGGTGTGTTGCACCTGGGTTGAACCTCTCTTCAAGAGGTTAACTTGGAGACTGTCGAACCCTGGGGAGTGTGACATTATGGGTCACAGGGACCCGTGATATGGTGCACGACATCACCGTACCTCACTTTTACAGCTACAAAACTGGGAATATGGACCAAACTACAATTAAAAAGCCCTGTCTAGACTTGGAGGAACTCAGTTCACCCAAAGATTTCCATTCAGCAGAAATAACCAAGGTCGGGAACATCGAGGCAACCATGAAACGTGAAAAAAAAATCAAAGTAACCTAAAGCAGCTGGAGCATCATTCCTCTCCTTTTCTTCCTTTGGTAATTTGTTTTCTAGGCTGCTGTTCTATAAAAATCAGGCCTCTGATCTCAGGAGCAGCTGAGGAAAAACAAGAAATAAGAAAGATTATTTCTTGTTTGTCTTTATAGATAGCATCTATAATCAAAGCACTTTTGAACTCTCCACCCCTCCAAAAAAAAAAAAAAGCCTGTGTCTGCACTTTTCCCCATAGAGAGAATGTTGTTGGCTTTCTTCCTTTTCATTTTGACACTTTCACTTCCTTGGTTGGAAGGTGAAGTGGCCACCAGACTCGGAGTGCAAGTGGCCATCTTTCCACAGTGCTTCATGACATTGGAACCTCCAAGAAGAATCTATGTTAAGAGTTTCTCTTCAAGATGATTGGACTGCTCTACCCAGCATTGCTAAGGTGAGTGATTCCTCCAACAGAATCTCTCTGTCACGTTGCCCATAAAAATATTGAAGATGCTCTAGTTGATGATTTATGAGTAAGTCAACTGCTCTTTCCCACTTCCACTTCAAGGTGTAATAAGCTAACCATTCCCTCTGCAGTCTCACTCCTCCCAGCCGTGCTCTGGTCACATTGCCTGCTCTCTGGTGAGGCCTTCGATTACTCAGCAGAAGACTGAGGCATGCTTCAAAGGGTGAGGTTTCTATCCCACTAATCAGACAGTCTTCTTCCCTTAGGGCCAGCAGCACTGCTCCTTCCTTGAGCTCTTTCCCATCACCTTGTGCTTTCATGACTCTGTGCTTTCCCCTACTTACCCTTGCAGAAGAACGCAAGGGGTTTTCTGAAATCAAAAACATGTATGTTCCCTCTAGATATTTTAAGTTTTAGTTCCTTCCTTTCTAACAACCCCTTCCAGAAATGTCGGTAGGGGATGCTAATCAAGTTAGTTGTTTATTGAAAGCAGGCTACTTTCAGCACAATGTTGGCCTCTGCTGGGAACGGTCTATGACATGGCTGCTATTCTCAAATTGTAATCTAATTGGGAGACAAGTAGCATTCATCCATTCATTCCTGTGAACATTCAGTACACAATTCTTGAGTGCCTACTGTATGCTGGGTATTAGGGAAACCATACAAGGGGTTTCCAAACTCTGAGCTCTGACCCCCAGGGCAGGAGTTGGGGAATGGAGTTATGACAAAGGGTTATAAATCCACATATATCACAAGCAGTGTCTGCAAAATTTTATTTTCTTCTTATTCATGCATTCATTTGACAAATATGAACTAAGTGTATATAAACACGGAATAATGTTTCAGATGTGTCTGTGTACTTTCCAAAAGCATTTGGATGCAGTTGTGATTGATTAAATACAAATCCACTTAAAAGTTTTACTGTATTTGGAATGTCCTTTTCTCAATGAGTATTTTCTGGGTCAGCAGACACCAGAAGTTTATTCCCATCATGGACCTACACAAAAAGAGCTAACATTTTCAAAATATGTTCTTATACTGGAAAATGTGGGAACGTCTAAAGAGGTTAACAGAGAGTCCATAACAATACCCAAAGGTATGGGTTTTTTAGGATGACAGCCAGGAGCGTGTAGGCAAAGAAACCAGGCAGGTGGGTGGGGGGAAACACAGAAGCATCGGTTGGGGGGGGCACCAATGTTGTATTTAAGCAACCCTCACCCATGTTGGACCACATTACTTTAAAATATTTAAAATATGCACATAAACTCTCTCTTTTAAAATGATTTAGTGACAAGTTATTTTATGTAATTAATATATATATCATAACTAATAAATAAATCCAGAACATCTAAATATGTACCTCACTGCCCAATCCTGATTATTTAGCTCCATTTACATGATATAGGTTTTTCAAAAGCAATATATACTATAATCATCTGTGTTCATCATTCTTTATACTTTTCCAAGTGCTTTCCCTATACATGGTTTGATTGAGCATCACCAGAACAATGAGATGCAGACAGGACGGGAATCATTATTCCGATTTTACAGATGAAGATAGAATGCTGAAGAATAGACAGTAGATTACATGGGTACAAAAATATGCAAAGGTTAGCTAGGTAACATTGGCAGGAAAGTGGAATACAAACAAATGTAAAATGGTCCTGGGATGTAGAATCTGGAATTTGGGAAAGAGGAGGTAAGCTAGAATCCTGTGCTTCTACAGGCCATCATACAAGTTTCTAAAAGATTGTGCTCATGTTAAACACCAATCTCTTAAAATTGAAGAAGAGACATTTTAAGAAGGGCCTAGAAAAAAAAGGCAACAACAAACATTTTTGAAAAAATGGGAAATAAAATCTAGAAAAGGCAGTCCAACTAACCAAGTGACACACAGCAGAAAAATTAAGGGCAACGAAGTGAGGTTTGAGTTGGTTGAATGGGATTCAACCCACTAGGACTTTCTGTTAATTGTACTTTCATGGAACAATAACTCATGTGGCCTAAAAAAGTCCAAAAGATTAAGCTATACTGGGTCTCATTTCAGGTGATGCATATTTAAGTGAAGGCAGCACTGTCAAAAGAATGAGCTTGGGTTCGAATTTTGCTTTCAATACACGTTAGCCATGAGGCAACTACCTAATACTTAAACTCTCCAAACTTCATTTTTATGGTTTTCCATCTCTAAACTAAGTATGATAATACTTCCCTTGAATGTTTGCTGCAAAGATTCGAGATGTTCCATGCAAAGCACCATGAAAATATGTGGGACATTACAGAAACTCAATCGGTGAGGGTTGGTATGTTGGGTGGTGGTCCTGGGTCTAATTTGTATGTGTTCTCATGGCCTGAGCACTAGACTTGGAGTCAACAGAATCCAAGTTTTGGGTCCTGACTCTTCCTCTTAGTAACCATAAGATGAGATATTATTAAAGGTATTTAGGTTTATTCATCCTGAATCTCTTTTCTCATATAAAAATGAGTATAATTTCCCTCCCATTTCTAGTTCAAGGTTCAAATGAATTGGTGTATGTGAAGTAGCTCTTAAATATAAATGTCCTATAAAAAGATAACTTATCATCTAGATTAAACAGATGCGTCACTATATATATAATAATTGTACCACTGTAGTAAGAACATAGGGTGGAAATCCATCCATGTTTTCAGAAGTCCTAGTAACAACAACAACAAAAACCCCTCAAATTACAAGAAATGTTTAGTTAACATAGGGGAAATTGTTCAATTTTAAGGATAAGAAAACATTTGAATAGGCTTACAACGGTCATGTTGCACCATCCATCTCTAGGCTGATATCAGAAAGGATGAACAGTCCTATGTCTCGAGTTTATCAGGGAATCAGAGAGTCCTCAGCTCAGGAGGGACCAGAGATAGTGCCACCCACCACCGGTTTGACCCAGAGAAGTGAAGTTACTTAATCACAAGGACATCCACAAGGAGGATCTCCAGGGATGAGCTTGCCCCCTGCTTCTACCTTAGGCTTCTGCTCACTGTTTTCCATGACTACCCCATTACTTCAGGGCAAATGCATCCCGCCAGGGCTTTAAAATCTCTACATCTGGTAAATGGGAAGGACTAGAGAGCAAACGCAAGGCTGTCTGCTAAGCTACAGGACAAAATCTCCCTTGAATGTTTCCGTGTAAGGCCGGAGGGCAGTGAGAGGTTGGAACTCACCATCTTGAAGTTCCTCCCCTCCTTTTGCATTTATGATATCATCTAGGAAACATTTAAACAACCTAGATGGAGCGAAATGTCTTGCCAGGTGGTGGCTTGTGATATATACAGACGGCCCCTGACTCACAAAGAAAGACTACAGAGGTCCCATACATACAAACAGCTGCTGCCATCCCCCTGGCCCCCACCACCTTGCAGCTGCCATGGGCTGTGTGAAAAAATTTAAAAAGAAAGAAAGGGGATAGAAAAAAAGAAAAAAAAAAACTTGGACCGCTTGCACATTCGGCACATTCAGGGGCAGAAGAAGGCAAGAAGATGTGGAAACAGGAATCGCGTAAGGGAATGGACTCTCCGGGTGAATTTTCAGCTACGGGTGATCTTGGCAGCCCCTACTCTCTTTGCCCTGAAAAATCTCCTCCCAGGAATGACTGTCCTCTTCCATTGAAAAGACTCTATCAATGTAGGATTTTTACCTCCAAGCCTTTTTGAAAGAAGGAAGGCAGGAATAAATAATAATTTACCATTAGAAATCTCTTTCAAAAAGCCGCTCCCCTCTTTAACAGTTAATAATAAGAGTGCCTACCTCATGTGGTGGTTGTGAAGACAAAGTGAATCAATGAAGAAGTTCTTATAACGGTGCCCAATACGTGCTTTAACACTAATAAATGTCATAAAAGTGTTGACTCCCTGTATAACCACGATTATTCCCATTTTACAGAAGAGAGAACTGAGGCTTAGAGAAGTTAAATTGCCCTAGGTAGTCCGTAGAACGTAGAGGTAGAAGCAAGATTCAAATCTAGGTCTATCTCCAAATCCTATAGTCTTAACTACTGTGCACTAAACGGTCATATGTCAGCATTGGGCAATCATTCACACATTAGCAAGATTTTACTCAAGCACAATGTTTTCTGCTGAAAATCAGTTCAGCTCATCTGCACTCAGGAAACAGGAATTTTGACTAGTGAGGGGGTCAAGTAGGTTATTTGGGGAAAGAGCAGGAAGACTTGATGGAGAGACCACAGCTGGGTATTAAGTAGGAAGCCTCGAGGCAGTGACACCCGCAAATGGGAGAGGTAGGAAAAAAGGACAGTTTAGGAGTCAAAGATGAATTCTGACCCACGTGAAATTTCATCTCAATCTGACTCGGGAAAGGGGGAGGAAGATTTCTATCTTTTTCCCTACCTACCACCTCTTGTCCCACCCATGGCTCCAAATTACTTATTAGTACTCTGGGTAGACTACGAGAAAGTTTAAATAAACTTTTGTGGGCTGGTTGGAAGCATAATGCTTCCACTCCCATTTGTCATGCATTTCTTTTGGGAAATGTGTGCTGCGTTCCAAACAAATGACTTGTAATTTAATACAACGTGTGTACACTTCGCGTCTCCCTGGGTTGGGCATCATGCTGGGTGCTGGGAATACCAAAGGAGATATAAGGCAAGGTGTGTGCCCTTGAGCAGGAGCCCCGTGGGGGAGAGATGTATAAGCAGCTAAGAGACAATGTGCTGAGTGTAACAGGAGAGGTGTGTACAAAGTGCCTTGGAGCACAGAGGAGGGGGACGGGGAAATTGCTTTTATTTTTATTTTTTTAAAGATTTTATTTATTTATTTGAGGGAGAGAGAGAGTGAGAGAGAGCATGAGAGGGGAGAAGTTCAGAGACAGAAGCAGACTCCCAGTGGAGCTGGGAGCCCGATGCGGGACTCGATCCCGGGACTCCAGGATCATGACCTGAGCCGAAGGCAGTCGCCTAACCAACTGAGCCACCCAGGTGCCCGGGAAATTGCTTTTATTTGTTTGTTTGTTTGTTTATTTATTTATTTATTTATTTATTTATTTATTTATTTGTCAGAGAGAGAGCACAAGCAGGCAGAGAGGCAGGCTGAGGCAGAGGGAGAAGCAGGGAGAAGTCCCGGGAAATTGCTTTTAAATCGACTTTTGGAATCCAACCCCTCTGCAAGTTGGGAACTGCATGCAATGCATTAGAAGTTACTGGGAGGACATGCTTACCATTTAGTACCAAATGAACTCATTCTTCAACAGAACTGTTGCCTGCTTTTTTCCTGGCAAGCAGTAGTATCAATATCTGTGTTTTCTGGGTTTTTTTTTTTTTAAGAGGTGAGAGACAGAGATGATTGCATGGACCCAGAACTTGGACTGCTCTGGTTTGAATCTGACTTTCACTTACCAGTCATATGACATTTGCCTCTCTCGGTCTCAGTTTTTTTACCTGTAAAAGGGAACCCATGAAAATATCTTCTTCATAGAGAAGATAAACGAGCTAATGCATGCAAAGCCCAGTGCCCAGGATGGTGTAAACTTCTCACCCAAATCTGGCTACTTCTAACTGGGTGATAGATATTAACTGGCTTCAAATAACTTCACCAAGTGGAGCTATGTTTCTGGAAGATCATTTTAAGGGATACACAGACAAGCATGCTTACATTGTCTTTTAAAGATTTATTTATTTATTTATTTGAGAGAGGTGAGGAGGGGCAGAGAGAGAGAGAATCTTCAAGCAGGCTCCATGCTGAGTGCGGAGCCCAATGCGGGGCTCGATCTCACCACCCTGAGATCACGACCTGGGATGAAACCAAGAGTCCGACACTTAACCGACTGCACCACCCAGGCACCCCTAGAATGTTTACATTTTAATAGCATATATTTATCTTCACATGTTGGGGGGGTACGTATAGCCCATCAAATGGAAATTTTATAGATATCATTTCCTAGGAGGAATAAAAAATTTTAGAAATTTTTAGTAAAACTAAAAGAAAACTACTTAGGAAATAATAGTCAAATGTTACATCTTGTCTTGCAGAATAAAAGTACCAAGCTGACCAGCACACTTTAATCGAGGCTAGGACAGCAGACAGATGTTTCACTTTAACTTTTTCTTCTTCTTTTTCTTTCTTCTTCTTTTTTTTTTTCCTTTTTTTACATGGGCCTGGCTTGAATTCATTTTAGTTTTCTTGATATCAAACGTGTATATGAAAGAACATATTAAAATATTCTCTAGATTTTTATTTTAAAAGGATATGGGAGAAAAAAATCACAGATTAGGAACTGTGGCAAGTGATGGTCTCCCTTTCTGCGTTTTCTCACTGTAATGAAATTCAAAACTTTGATCTAGGACTCTGGGGAAAGGCACCATTTTCTAATGCCTTAACTAAATGGAGAGTGCGTCTGAATAGCAGAAAAGAATGCCTTCTGCATGCCCGCGCTTTCTTGGCCCCGATTTCAATCCTGGTGGAAAAATTCCCTGAAGCCTACGACAGCTGAGCTTTTCGCCTGGAATTCAGATGATCAGAAAAGGAAAATTATACCCTGAGGTTCTGGGGGCCCTCGAGCAGCTCGTGAGGCACACAAAGGCCAGAGACTTGGCCCTGCCACCTGCCGCGTCCACCCCTCGAGCTGGGGGAGTGCAAGCTCGAGGGGATTCGCGTTTGGGGGAGACAGTGGGGAGAAGACATAAGAGATGAGGACAGGCTGGTGTCGACTCATCCGCTGGGTTTCCCCCGTGTTGCAGTAAGGTCTCCGGGGCACCCAGTCACCTCTACCCCCTTCTTTGGAAAAATCGCCCCCAGGAAAGTCCCTCTATCACAACAGTTGGCCTTGGAAGCCTATAGAATGGTCACGCCTGGACGGGGTTTCCCGGGGGTCCGTATCCCCATCCAGGCTCTCTTGGCCCCACGGTGTGCCCTCCACTGACAGGCTTGTACAGAGAAGAGTGTGTTAACGGCACGAAAGACCCAGGAACCCTAGGCGCCCGGGTCTTTAAAGCCGTTTGTTAAGCAGAGCTGTCTCCTCATACCATCCTATGTGTCTTCTCCTCTTGCACTCCTCCTGTGGAGATGGCCTCCCTAACTGAGCATCCTCCCCTGCCTCCCACCAGCCTGGTCAAGCGGTCTTTACTCCCCCCACTAGGAAAGAGAGACGCAGCGAACCCCCCTTGGGTCCCACCCTGGGAGAGCAGATAAAGAGCGAAGAGTACTCACTGGCTCGGTGCAGCAGCTTTCAGATAAATCCCTTTATTTCAGCCTCAAGAATAGGATTCTCGGGTACAATACAAGACACCCAGTTGCATTGGAACATCAGAGAAGCAACAACTAATATTTTAGAAGGAGTATGTCCCTAAGTACTCATAGTAAATACTCAGATGAAACGTTATTTGTTGTTTAGCTGACATTCCAATGCAACTGGATGTCTATCTTTGCATTTGCTAAATCCAGCAGCCCTACTCAAGAACAATCTCATGAGGCTGGCCTTATTATTCCTATTTTAAAGATGGGCAAATGAGGCTCGGAGGGATTGAGCGACCTGCCAGAAACCACAGTGCCTGTGGGCGACAGAGGAGAGATGACATTTTCAACCCAGACGGCCACTGATTTCAGGACCACTGCTATTTCCACAACACCACACAGGGATCCTGTCCTTCAACAAAAGGACTAGATGGGACGCTGATGGAGGAAAGTGAGGCATTCTCTAAGGAGCATGGGGAGAGTCTTGGGTGCCTCGTCCAAAATGTAGAAAATCGTTCAATAAACTGTAGGTGGCTTGAATCATGGCCACGTTTGGTAGCTAAAAGACTATGCTCCTTCCCTATCCACACTCTTAAGAGAAGACGTGTCCCCCTCTCCCAGCCCCAGTGCCCCTTCGACACGACCCTTCAGCTCCTGCAGGGAGCACTTCACAGCATGTGGAGAGGCAGTGGTAGATGAAGTCATGGGACACAGCTCCAAAAGAAGCTTCGAGTCATTTAACACATGGAGGAAACCCACAGGGCTGAAGGAATTGGCTGGCCAAGGCTAAACCCATTGGACAACCTTCAAAGCTCAGTGTGTGTAGCTTAGTCACCTTGCTTGAACCAAGTGTCTGCCTCACCAAAACTTGAAAATATCGACGTGCCTTTCAGGGGGTGTTGTTTTAGGGGAGCAAAGGCCATGGGGATAAAGAGAGGGAAGGAGTATCCTGCTAGAACTCTTTCTCACCTGAAGATAAGATCAGTCAGTAGAAACCTTCAGCCTGGTTTCCTTCCTAAACCTATGACACTCTATGAATCTGCACACAAGACTCTTTCTGGAGCACACACAGCTCAGAGATGCCCACAAGGCTCCAGGTCCCAAGGGAAATTGCTGTGGCTCTGTACATAGGGGGATATCTTACCCTCCTCATCTTAAGTCCCAGCCTTTTCCTCCAGACCCTCACTGGAGAAGCCACGTGAGGATAGAGGGTAGCTGGTAAGAGCCAAGGAAAATGGCGTTGAAAGAAAATGTGCACCCAAATCTGTCACCACCGGGAAAGTTGGCTACCTTATAATCATTTAAATATCTGATGATGAAAGCGGTAAATTCTTATTGTGGGGAGAATTTGAAAGTGCTAAAAAGTATAAAGAAACAAAAACTACCTATCATCCCCTCATGCTGAGAGAGAACCTCTCCTAAAATTGCAGTGAATTTCCCAAGGATCTCTGTCCATGTAATAAACATAATTGGCCTCATACTTCATCTATGACTTTGTTTTCCACTTTTGCTAACCGAACAAATATAACTTCCCTCACATCCTTAAAAACTCTCCAAGGAATCTTCATGACTTCGATGACCCATTCACAGATACATTGAAAATGGTGTAATTCATTTAATTATTCTCCCACTGCTAAAGATTTCGAGTGTTTCCAAGGGTTTTACCCTAATAGAAATAACATAGCAGGGAACATCTTCCTCATTTTTTTATCAGACCCTTGGCACCTGTTCCCTTATGTCTAAAATGTAATATAGTGGCTTCTGATATCTGACCCAAAGATATGTGTCTTATCGTGTTTTCCGTTTTCACCATGCTCTACAAAGAGCCCCATGTCTTCCCGAGGCCCCGCCAACTGAACTGGTTGGAGAAACACTGTGGTTGAGTATAGAGCAAAGGACTACCCAGTCCCTTGACAAACGAAGGGGGGCTTCTTCAGCCGGAAGTTCCATCCCCCGTAGACTGGGGCCATGGTTTGTACGAGAGAGACAGAGACAGAAATAGAGAGATGGAGACAGAGTGAGAGAAAATCCCAGGATCCGTTTTCAGAGGAACCACTGCACGATGTAATGCCACGGGGAACATGACAATAAAAGTCCTCAGATCTGTGCCGCTTGGTATTTTTACAGAATCGTTGCTTGCTGATTCAGTTAATGATAATGTTGGGTTCCAAATTTTTTCCAAAAGGGAGTCTTAAGTGTTCTCAACTTGGACGGGGCTGGCTTAAAAATAAACAAGTAAGTTATATAAGTTCCAAACTTTGGAGGATCGGGTTGTAGAAGCCAGAGCTCTGGGGTGGGATTAAAGGGGCCTGCTCACATCTTGTGGTTGGGCCTCACGTGCAACCTTCAGGGTGGAGCGTCCCAGCTGTCCCTGAAATCCAGCTTCTAATTTGAGCACCAGCACGCGCCGGGAACTCAGGCAGAGGGCACCCCCTGTCGCGGTGCTTAGGAGACCGGGGACAGAGACAAAAAAGCAAGTGCGACCTCTCACTGGTAGATGGGGACAGGCTCCTGTTTCTTTACTCCTTCCCAATGTCAGATCTTTTGAAAGGCTTAATAGTATTATTCAAGAGCTGTCATCTTCCGCTTGGCAGCTGGCTGTGTTTTAGTGGGAAGCAACCCGATTACTTGAAAGCTTTTTAAGACTCCTCCAGGAAGAAAGACGTCGGATTCCTCAAACTGACCAATGTGGAGGGAGCCCCACTTTGGGTCCAGCTGTGGGAACTTTTGAGGGACGGGAGCAGCCCGGGGCTCTGGTGGGGTTCAGAATCCTCCATGCACTCCGAGAGTGATAAGGATACGCAAAATGTCACAAATGAGTGTCTCCATTCGAGCATTTATGTATCCCAATTATTAAGAGCTTTGTAAGTGGGAGGTGCGAAGGACCCAAGGATAAAAGATAAAGTACAATAGACCCTGCCCTCAAATTGCTGATTCTCGCTGAGGAGAATAGATTTGTTCACAAACAGCCAGAAAATGTTACGTGCCCATCGCAAATGGCAGTGGAGACCAGGAATCAACACGGGCCAGGAAAGCAAGGTAAAAGCAGTACTCACTTCTAGCCAGTAACTCGCTTTCTGGAATGTGGGCCCAGTGTGGCTATCGCTTCAGATTTTCCAAAGCAGGAGAATGTGATTTTTATGTAAAATATCCCGATTTCTTTTTTTTTTTAAAGATTTTATTTATTTATTTGACAGAGAAGAGAGATCACAAGTAGGCAGAGAGGCAAGCAGAGAGAGAGGGGGAAGCAGGCTCCCTGCTGAGCAGAGAGCCCGATGCGGGGCTCGTCCCAGGACCCTGAGATCATGACCTGAGCTGAAGGCAGAGGCTTTAACCCACTGAGCCACCCAGGCGCCCCCCGATTTCTTTTTAAGCTGTTGAAAAAAAAATTTTAACACTATTCAGACTAAACAAAACGTACCATGAGCTGGATCAGAACAAGCCACCGGTGTGGGCCTCTGACGCAAACTATATTTGTTAATATGCAGAAATATCTACCCTTATGAAAAAAAGCACTTTACATAAACAATATATTTAATATGATTTTGTTCCAAATCATGCATTTAACACATAGGAAAGAGATGGAAGGTGATATATCAAAATGTTAACAGTAGATGCCGGACAGTAGGATTATAAATTATTTTTTCCCTCTTGTTTTTCTGTCTTTAATGACATTTTTACAACGAGCATTTGTTGCTTCCATAATCAGAATTTTCAACAAAATTAAAATTTTTATAAAAAACACCTAAGTGCTATTTTATTACGAAACAGATAAAATATTATACAAGCTTTAAAAAACTAGAAAAAATTAAATGGGAATAAGAATTATTGAAAATGTTAAGAATAATAAAGTCTGAGGAATAAAAAATAAATGGTGCACATTGGACATTTTCAGTGAGCTTCACAGGCATTATTTTATTTATTCTTCTCAACTCCTGTGCAATGGGACTACTGTTATTCCTGTGCACAAGGAAGAAGATGAGACTCAGAGTGGTTAAGTAACTTGCCCAAGGTCACACAGCTCGTAAGTAGCAGAGCTAGAATTCAAAATCCAGGTCATCTGTGTTCAGAGGTTATGTGTTCTCCTAACCTACCAATTAGTTACTACTAATTAGTTCCTACTGATCTCCTAACCTTAAGTAGGAGATTAGTTCCCCCTTCTCCAAGGTTTCGATTTCTGAGTTTTCAGTTATCTGCAGTCAGCTGTGGTTGGTGGTTGGGAGACAGAAGATCTTCCTTCCAACCAGTCATCAGAAAGTCAGTAATAGCCTTACACTCTGTCCCAGTGCCTACACTTGTCACCTCACTTCAGCTCATCGTGTAGGCATTTCGTCCTCTCCCACCAATCATCCCAAGAAGAAGGGTGAGTACAGTTATTATAAGGTATTTTTTTTTAAAGATTTTATTTATTTATTTGACAGATCACGAGTAGACAGAGAGGCAGGCAGGGGGAGGGGGAAGCAGGCTCCCCGCTGAGCAGAGGGCCCGATGCGGGACTCGATCCCAGGACCCTGAGACCACGACCCGAGCCGAAGGCAGAGGCTTTAACCCACTGAGCCACCCAGGAGCCCTATTATCAGGTATTTTGAGAGAGAAAGAGAAAAATCATACTCACATAACTTTTATCACAATATATTATTATGATTGCTCTATTTTATTATTTGTTGTCATTCTTCATTTCTCACTGTGGCTAATTTATAAATTAAACTTTACCATAAGAGAAGCATGGTATCTATAGGGTTCAGTGCTATCTGTGGTTTCAGGCATTCACTGGGGGTTTTGGAAAATATCCCCCATGGATCAGCTGGGGAGAGTATTGTACTAGAAGCAAAGCGAATGAGGAAGGTCAAGGAGATGGTGGTCTTTGACTTGGGCCTTGAAGACCAAGTAAGAGTTCCAGCCGTAGAGATAGGAAGGAAACAATATCGCCAAAGGAGTTGAGATGACACCAGGGAACATAGCAAGAAGTTCTGATGAATCGAGATAAGTGGGCAGGAGACGGTCATGAGAGTCTGAAGTACTAAATGCCGAGTATGCTAAGGAATTACACTGTGTTTATAGTCAGTGGGAGCCATTGACATTTCCAGTACCAGGATGAGATTGGTGCAATGGTGTTATTAATTTGCTGGGGCCGCCATAACAAAATACCACCGACTGGGGGGCTTATACAACAGAAACTTATTTTCTCACAGTTTTGGAGGGTGGAAGTCCAAGATCAACGTGTCGGCAAGCTTGGTTTCTCCTGAGGCCTCTCCCCTTGGTGGAAGATGGCCTCCTTCTCTGCGTGCCCTCCCATGACCTTTCCTCTGGCGTCCCACCTTCCTCTTCTCCCAAGGACATAGTCGGATTGAATTAAGGTCCACTCTAACGGTGTTTAACTCGATTTCCTCTTTCAAGGCCGTGTCTCCAAACACAGGCACATTCTGAGGGACCAAGGGTTAGGCCTTCACATGAATTTGGCGGAGAACACAGACCATAGAAACACACTCATCTCTTTCCGTCCTCCCCATTTTCTTCAGTACCAAACAGCCCAGCATGAAAAGTAACCACCTCTGTGCTGGGACCCTCAAAACTTACCACTGGAAAAATGTGTTATGAATTACTGCTAAGGTTTCTCTTCCGATTCTCCTGGAGCTCTTGAAGCTCAGATGGCCAGACGGGTATTGGCACACCAGGTCACATGCAAAGAAGGACAGTCCAAATAGCCATAGGAGCTTTTAAAAAATATTTTAATCTCTGATTTGCATCTTTCAAAATAAACTTAAAGAGGGCCTAAATCATAACGCTCCAGCAACACACACAAGCTTAATTCTCCCATACTCACTGAAGATACTTCCTTTCTTCCTCCATACCCCTAGACCACAAAGATGACCCTCTCCCCTCCCGTCTTCCAACCTCCCAACTTTTTATTATTTAATTTCTTTCTGCAGGACAGGGGACAGAGGGTAGTCAGGGCACAGGGTCATATTAATAATGGTCTACCTTGGGGCTCCTGAGTGGCTCAGTCAGTTAAGCATCCAACTCTTGGTTTCAGCCCAGGTCATGATCTCAGGGTCATGAGATCGAGCCCAGCATGGGGCTCCGTATTCAGTGGGGACTCCGCTTGAGATTCTCTCTCTCCCTCTGCCTGTGTCCCTTCCCCGCTCTCTAAATAAATAACTAAATCTTAAAAAATAAATAAATAAATAAACGTCCACCTCATCACACGCAGATATGTCTCTCTGATGCCACTAATACAAGCCGGTGCTGGCATAGCTCTTTGTAAACCAAAGCTTCTTTTTCACTTCAGTTCTATCTCCTGACGCTTCCAGCAACTCAAACAACTAGAAGGCAATTTCATCTTCGGAGGGTGGGGGAGGAATGAGGTTTTCGGAAATTTTTCTGACAAATTTAAGGCTGGCTAGTGGTGGAGGGGGAACTAGCTGGTCCCTGCAGCCTTCTTCCCAGGACTCGACCCATGATGCTTCGATTCTCAAAATAGGTGACAATGGGGTTGGCCCACAGCCCTGAAGTGCCCCATATAATATTAAGAACATTGAAATATTCCAGAGTTGCCCCAAAGTAATTTTACCTTGCCAGAAAACACAGTAAGAGATGCCAATTATCTATATATGCAGGACTTTTTTTTTTTTTTTTAAGGTTGTTTGGGAGAGAGGGGGATTTTTTTTTTTTTCCAGAAGAGAGTTATATTTTTAAAACGGTTTTCCTTTTGCAAAGTGGCAAACTTCCCTAGGTATTTTTCACTCTCAAATGTCCTTGCAACCTTTCTTGACACCCTCTGCCTGTGTCAAATGGCAGGCACGATGGAAGTCATTTGGCAGGCGGCGGCGGGAGATGGCAGGGCAATGGTCCCTCCCCTGCACTGGGCTGTCAGGCTAATCTGTTTTCCTCATTCTGCAAAGGAAACCGTAAGTGCATTTTGCCCGCTCCAAACTCCTGAAACTGGAGTTATGAGGTCATATGGAGGAGGCCAGGAAAAATAATTTCTTGGGGTGGTTTGCTGCTTTTACTAGTGACCTGTAATACTAATTACCCCCCCTTCCTGTCTGAATAAGACATCTTTATGATGATTCACGGCCGTGGAAGCCAGCGTCAATAAACAGGCCACTGAAATTCAATTCTGTTGCATCTCAAAACTGGATTCTTTGGATCTTTACAGGCAAATCCAATCTCCTTGTAATCCAGTCCAGTGCTGGGTACAGAAATAGGAGCAGATCTACTAGGCCTTCTGGGGGGAAAGGAGTCTCTGGTGGTGGCCCACTTGGGTACGAGGCAAAGAATCATTTCTTTCTGCTCTTTTGGGTTTTGTTGTTGTTGTTTTTAAAGGAGAACAATGTCTAAGAAATCCTGGTTCCATCATTTATTGGCTCTGTGACGTTTTTCTACAACTTCACCTCTCTGTGCTTTGGTTTCCTCACCTACAAAATGGAGGAAATAACAGTACCTACCTCACAGGGTTTTCATGAGGCTTAAATGAGTTAATATTTATAAAGCAGTTAGAACCGTGCCTGGTACATACTTAGGGCTAGCCACAGATTCGAAAAATATGCTTTGAGAGAATAGTCATGTTTAATCAAATCGAGCAGAGTGACGTGAAGGGCAGAGTGGGCTGACTGTGCCCCGGTATCCGATGCTGTCTTTCCTGCAGACTGAGCCCGAGGAGGACACACGGAGGTCAGGGCAACCCTTCCACAAAGAACTAAGAAGTTGAGAAGAGGAATGCACGGGTCCAGAGCTGGCCGTTTGCTTTCCCAGACCAGCGAACGATCGTTCTCAGAAACGAAGTTAGCCGACTTCAAACTTTCCTCCCTAGAAATGAATTTTGAGGGATGCCTAGGTGGCTCAGTCAGTTAAGCATCTGCCTTTGGCTCAGGTCATGATTCCAGGGTCCTGGGATCGAGTCCCACCTTGGGCTCCTTGCTCAGTGAGGAGCCTGCTTCTCCCTCTGTCGGCGGCTCCTTCTGCTTGTGCTTGCTCTCTCTCTATCTCTCTAACAAATAAGTACATAAAATCGTTCTTAAAAATGAATTTGAAAACTGTACCTCTGCACACATGCTTAATTTACCTAAAGTTTATCATCGTAAGATTAAATGATTGCAGAAGGTACATTATACATTATAAAAATTGACATTTGAAAAGAAGACCGTTGCATCACTATTTTAAACAAATCCTATGGAGTTATTATCCCAGCAATGTCCTAGCAATTTGCCACCCATTATCACCCATTTAAAAAAAATACACAAATGGAAAATAAAAATTAAAAAAATAAAAATATACGCAAACAGGCTTTTCTTTCACACTGAGAAATTCTACGTTTTTCTTTTATCTCCTTAAACTGCTCTTCTGTTTGTCTTTCTCCTCAGAATTTTATCCTAACAAAATTTTTTTAAGTTAGTCTTCTGTTCATCATCCTTCTCTGCAACACATATGTGAATATTTTTTCCTCTGGTCACTAGGATGTAAATATAAAAAAAGGAAAGGCAAGGAAAGGGAGGGAAAAGGAGGGAAGAGAGAAGAGAAA
The DNA here is from genome assembly GCA_028534135.1 of Potos flavus. NCBI lineage: Eukaryota > Metazoa > Chordata > Mammalia > Carnivora > Procyonidae > Potos > Potos flavus. The sequence continues at coordinate 158,875,380 of CM052899.1, read as the reverse complement.
GAAAGAAAGAAAGAAAGAAAGAAAGAAAGAAAGAAAGAAAGAAAGAAAGAAGAAAGAAAGAAAGAAAGAAAGGGAGAGAGAGGGAGGGAGGGAGGGGAAGGAAGGAAGGAAGGAAGGAAGGGAGGAAGGAAGGAAGGAAGGAAAGAAGGAAGGAAGGAAGGAATAAAGAGAAAGGGAAAGGGAGAGAGAGGGAGGGAGGAAGGGAGAAAGAGTTTCTTTGAGATTTAAGTATCATAAGTTACTAGCAGCATACAATTGATCAAAACATCATCAGTGTATTTTAACTTTTGATATGTAATTATAGTCTCAAAAGTAATTTTAATGCATTTTAATGAGATGGGTGGAGATATTTCCCCCCAATTAGTTCATATATTCAAGAATGACTATCACTTACTATTAGAGAGATTAAAATTAATCTAATTAAAAGATTAGAATCATTGCTATTCCCCACATTCAGTTCTGTGAACTTCCTAACTTCCGAACTTCCTAATATGCACCAAACACAATATAACTCCTAAGCATCTATAACTTCGCTTAGGTCTTTCTCCAATTTTACTGAAAGTAAATAATTGAAAACCATCTAATTTGAGAAAGGATTTATTACTCAGTCATTAATGTCTCATTCTGTGAAATATACCCAAAAGGGCCAAGGCGTGTAAATTATTATTATTTTACTTGCTATCTTTTCATTTAGAGGCACTTTGTTAAATTAGTTTCAATAAAAGTTGAAAAAAATCAAAAGATTTATTTCCATACATTTTTTTGGAGTAGAACTACTTTAATGCCTTTATCCTGTTGGGTGCTTTAAATAAAATTTTGTCAAAATCTTATTCAGATTTGACTCATTCCACTGATGAAAAATATTCTATTATGTAACCCAATTATCAGACAAATCAGCCAAGTTAGGTTGTTGTCATTAAAAGTGTGACTTTATTTCTTTAATGAGTGTATTAATAATCATTGTGGAAAGTATTATAACAACCACTGAGAAGTAAATTATGGAATGCGTCATGAAAAAAAGATTACTAAAAAGCAGCCAAGTTAACATTGATGTAGATCAGATATAATTAATTTTATAATGATTGTAAAACAGGATAGCGATGCTGTTCTCATTACTTGATTTGCAATAAAATAACATGCTATTTTGCCAAAATTATGTTATTTGTGGAGCCAGAAATGTGATAGAAGGCATGATACTCTTTTCGTAAGTTATGTGAACACGTGCTTCTAACTCTGATATGTGGCTTTTGGAATAATTAAATAGGAATCATGTCCAAAAATGAGAAGTAATTTGGTTAATTTCATTAGGTTTCGTGGCCAAACTGTTCTGTTTAATGAAGTTATTTAATAGGAAAGTAATATGTATCTGTACAACACTAAAACTAATCAGACCAACACGTATCAAACACCTAAGTATTTATTCATAAGAAGTAGGTAAGATATGATTTTATCAAAATCAGCTCTAACAACTTTGTGGAATAACATACCCAATATCTGAAAAATGTAACCTAAAATTTCTATCTGCAGGCTTTATCCAGTGTATCACAGAAATCCTGGTAGTCCCAGAAAATATTCCGGTTATATCTTTTTAAGAGTTAGCAGCATTAATTAGTCTCGACAACTCAACGGTTGTCAGGCACTTTCCTTTCCAGTTAATAAGTCCCAGGGATGAGGAATCAGACTATTCTTAAATACACAAATCCCCCCAACACACGCACACACACACACACGCACATGCACAGATGTTGCCATTGGTAATCAATTTCAACCACAAGGAACAAAAAGATTATAGGATACCCATCCATCAGATAATAATGGCCAATATTTAATGAGCACTTACTATGTGGCCAGTTACCGTTCAAAGTCATTGACATATACTAGCACTTAATTGGTCCTCATACAGCAACTTTGTGAGGTCGGTCTGGTAAACATCCCCATTGCCAGAGGAGGAAATGGATACTCAGAGGCCACAGGATTGGCAGCTGGGGAAGGCAGTATGTCATGCAAGGGTGCCTTAGCCCCAGAGCTCAGGTTTAACCATCACACACATCGCCTTCCTGGCACATGAGTTCATTTATTATTACTTCCATTCCGTAATTAACCACTATGGTTCCATAATAACAACCACGGTGGTAGGCAGAATAATGCCCTCCCCAAAGGACATCGGATTCTAACCTTCAGGACCTATGCGTGCATGGCGGGAGAGCCTTTGCAGGTGTGATTGAATTAAGGATCTTGGGGTGGAGACGATGTCCTGGATAATCCCAGTGTCATCAAAAGGTGTCGTATCAGGGAACAGGAGGCAGGAGAGTGAGAGTCAGGGGAGACCTGACCACGGAATCAGAGGTCAGAGTGAGTGACTGCTGACTTTGAAGATGAAGGAAGGGGCCCCGAGGCAAGAATGCCAGCAGCCCCTAGAAGCCAGAAAATACAAGAAAACAGGTTCTCCCCTAGAGCTTTCAGAAAAGAGCACAACCCTCCCAACATGTTGATTTCAGCCACATAAGAACCAAGTTAGACTTCTAACCTCTCAAACTGTAAAATAATAAATTTGTGTTGTTTTAAGCCACTGAGTTTGTGGCATTATTACAGAAGCAATAGGAACCTCATTCACTCGCCAAAGCACAAATCGAAGGCATCAGTCAGGGGAGGGTATGAGCGTCCACCAACCATCGTGTACGAGCCGATGGCAGCACCTCGCCTGCTGCCAAATAAAGCCAGGAAATACGTTTGAGCAGCTCAGAAACAACCAATAGGTTCTTGTTCCTGTACTGAAAAGGAAGGTGTCTGTTGTCTCGGTTTTGGAATAAGTAAAGACGATCCATGGAGATTCTTTCTCATTTTTACTTTTACAAAATTGACTTTGGTGGTTCTTTTTATGACACGTCCCCCTTCTTTGTTTCAGTGTCCAATTTTTGCTTGAAGACTTTTCAAAACTTTCCCTTTCTGAACGTTTCCCACTGGGTTTGGGCCCTGACTCTCCCAGTGAACGTGCTCCAGACCATTGGCATTATTATAAGTGGTGGGCTAATAATTCATGTAACTATTACCCGGTGCTCAAAGGAAGCACCTCCTCTGCTCTTACGTAATTGCTGATTCCACCATCAGATGGTCTCCCTGCATCTCGAGCTCCATACAGCAGCCAGGGGCAGCTTTTCACTCCAGAACTCTGACAATGTCATTCCTCTCCTCCAACTCTTTCCCTGACTTCCCCCACACTGAGGATGAAGAACAGATTGCTAAGCGTGAGAGCCAAGAGCCCCTCATGATCTGCCTCCCCTCAGGGTCTCCCAAACTCACCAGCGTCTCTCTCCCAAGCTCTGCTGGACGCCAGCCCTACCGTGCTGCTCATCGCTTTGAAACGTGGCAGGTCGTCTCCAGACTCTGCACCTGCACATCCTGCTTTCTTTACTTGGGGCGACCTCCGCTCCCTTTTCTATCGGACTCATTCTGTCCCCTTCTTCCCCGACTCAAGGAGGCGTCCAGTTGTCCCAACATCACCTGCAAAGACTTGGGTAACCAGGTAATAGGCACACAGGTGTGGGTTCAGAACACTCACCCTGTTTACTTTTGAGCTGTGGCTTCCTATGTCATCGGTCTCTGATTTCCTGGCTAGATCCTCTACTACCAACCTCTGTTTTCTGGCTTTTTGGCTTTGGTCTTTTCCCCTGGACAGCTGACACCATGAGGCTCGCTCCCATGAACCCAGTACCATCTGCAGCCCCAGGTAAGAGACGTTCCCAGAGGATTCAGCCTTAGCTCATAGCCACCCCCTCCCTACACACACACACACACACACACACACACACACACACACACACTTAGCCCAGATGAGAAAACTCTAAGAGATACAATAACAAGTATCAATACCTATTGGGTACCACAGCATGCCAGGCATTCTGTTAAGCACTTTGTTTCTTTCATAAAAAAGAAAACTCGGGGTGCCTGAGCGGTGCACTTAGTCGAGCATCCCACTCTTGGTTTCAGCTCAGGGGGTGACCAGGGTCATGAGATGGAGCCCTCGGCAGACTCCGTGTCTGCTTGAGATTCTCTCTCCCTCTCCCTCTGGCCCTTCTGGATCCTCCTCCCCCAGGCTCACGCTCTCTCTCTCTATAAAATAAATAAATAAATATTGTTTTTTTTAAGATTTTATTTATTTGACACAGAGAGACACAGCAAGAGAGGGAACACAAACAGGGGGAGTGGGAGAGGGAGAAGCAGGCTTCCCGCCGAGCAGGGAGCTCGATCCCAGGACCCTGGGATCATGACCTGAGCCGAAGGCAGATGCTTAATGACTGAGCCACCCAGGTGCCCCTAAATAAATCTTTAAAAAAAAGAAAAGAAAAGAAAAATCACCTATAAAGCAGGTACTATCTTTTCTCCATGGACAGATGAGGAAACTAATTTCACTAAGATGAAATACCTTGTCTAATGCCATAGAGCCTTTTAGTGATGGAGCTGCTAGAATACACGACTTGGGAGAGCTCACCAATTAACCTGCCCCAGTCCATTGTTTTCTGATCCTGTGGACCCCAGCCACTCCCACCACACTTCAAAGTACTTCTCTGAGCTACCAAAGTTACTTTGCATTTAGTTCACTGGAGTCTAATAGTGTGGACCTGTGTGTCTCCCTAGAGACATGAGTTCCTCAGAGTAGGGAGCGTGTCTTTCAAAACTGAGTACACAAAAGAAGCACAAAAAACATCTTTCTAAATAGTTTGCTATTACCGGTGGTCCCAAAATATATCTATTGCCCTAGCTTTGCACACCCTCCTTAACTGCATTTATGCATACACCTACCAGGGACTAGGAACAAAATTTCAGTCTCCTATCCACCCTCTTACCTCAGGTTCTCAGAGTAATTAGGAGTCCTCTTTCTGAACTGATTTTTAATTGTCATATTAGGTTGGTATTATAAGTCACTTCCAAACCCCTTGGGAAATCAAAAGTGGGTTTTATTTATAAAAGAATGTGTGTGAATGTGAGACTAATAAAATCCTAGGAAAGTGAAGTTTTAAAGCCGAAAAGATCCACTGTGGGGGGGGGGGGGGCGGTCAGCTGATTCACATCTTCTTTTTGCAGACAAAACAACTAAAGTCAATGCCAAACTTAAAAACCAGTCCCTAGGTATGTTTTGTGTTTGGCCCACCTGATTTTTTTTTTAGTCAATATTTTTAAATTGTGTGCTCATGCACACACACATACAGAAAGAGAAAGAGGTAGGGAGAGAGAGAAAGGGTTCTGTTGGTTCTGCTTCTGTTAAAAAATTGAAATATCTGGCAGCCCCTAGGTATATACCCAAGAGAAATGAAAACATCTGTCTATGCAAAAATTTGTACATGAATGATCATAGCGGCATTATTCATAATACCCCAAAAGTAGAGAGTCCAAATGTCCATCAACTGTTGAATGAATAAATGAAATGTGGTAGATCCATATAATCCACACAACTCCTACAATGGAATATTATTCAGCCATAAAAAGGAACAAAGTGCTGATACATGCTGTAACATGGATGAACCTTGGAGAATGAGTGAAAGAACAAGTCACAAAAGGCCCAATATTAAATGATTCCATTCATATGAAATGTCCAGAATAGGCCAACCTGTAGCCACAGAAAGTAGATTAGTAGTTGCATGGGGCTAAGGGAAAGCAAGAATAGGAGTGACTGCTAATGGGTAATGGGTCTCTTTTTGGAGTGATGAAAATATTCTAGAATTCATTGTGGCAATGGCTGCACCACTCTGTGAATATACAAAAAAAAAAAAACAACATTAAGTTTTTTAAACAAATATGTACATATAGACATATACATGCATATACATGAGTGTGTCGACAGATATAGATATGAATATGTAGCAACAGGGGGCCCACATACCTGTGGAATTCTAGTAATTATTGGCTGGCTCTAAGTCATGGCTACCTCCTTTGAATGAAACTTCTTCTGGGTCTGTGGTCTCCACCGCTCAGCTATCCCCAACTACAAGCTTCACCCACTTCACTCAACTGTTTTCTGCCTGGCCTGGGTCTTTGGGTTTTCAGCTCTGGGTCAAGACTATCATGGAACCTCAAAGATGGAAAAGATGTCACCAATCTAATCTCCTCACAAAACAGGACAACAGGAGTCCTCATACATGTCATGGTCATCATCATTCATGGTCATGAGCACCACCTTCTGCTTAAATTCTTTCAGTGAGGGTCATTCACTACATAGTGAGGCATCCCATTACTGTTGTCCCTATCATCATTACTGTTAATAACATTTATGTAACGACTTGAAATTTACAGAATGCTTTAACTGCTTTATCTTGCTTGATCATCATAACTAACATGTGAATTACTTATTGTTATTCACATTTTATAGATAAATACACTGAGAAATTGGATGACCTGTCCAAGGAGGTAGAATCTGAACTCAGATCTTCTGACTTCAAATTCCATGCCGTTATAGTATGAAATATTGCCAAAACACATAAAAGTACAAAATCACATAAGAGACATCCAGGTACCCACCACTGAGATTAAACAGATGTCAGCTTTTGCCGTATTTGTGTCAGCTCCCTGGGCTCTTTATCCTGTGCCAGGGTTTACCAGTCCTTGAGAGGACCAGATCATCCCACTGTTGTGTATAGAATTAAGTCCAATCCTTCTGTCATGGAGGACCATTCTGTCTTCATTTTAAATGGATGTTCTTGAGGATTTCCTTGGTTCAAAGGAAATGTCTAAAGGAGAATGGGGACACAGAGGGAAGAATGACACAGAAATACTTGGATCTTCTTATCTTAGCATATGTCATTCATGACAATTTCTCCATCTCTTTTTCTAACAGCTGGTTAACTCTCAAAAACTCCATGAGACTGACCCAATTGTTTTGTTACATTAGAATATAGCTATGTCAAATAAGTGCACTTTATCTAAGGTGGGTATGGGTAAGGGGTCAATTGTGCTGGAATCTACTCGGTAGTTGGGGAAATAACATGATGTAGGGTGGAACAATCCGGAGAAGGTTTCCTGCGACCATTCATTGACTGTCTCACCCACACAGTGGTTGGCGTCTCCTTTCCATCTTATGTAAAATGGAGCTAAGAACACAGGCTGGACCCCCATTATCCCTGCCCCAGCCTGGTCCAGATGTGCTCTACCACCCAGCACAGCGAAGGAAGAATCACCCTATGCCTGGAAATTCGACTCATTTCATGAGCTGAATGCAATCAGAGGGCTGAGGAGCCAGCTCAAGATGAGTCATCTGGCTCAAGAGATGATTGTCAGTGGTCCTAGCAACACACTTCACCACCAATAGCCATTTCATTTGATCTCTGCACTGATGCTCAAACCACAGATTTCCTGGGCCTGCAGCCTCCCAGGAAATGGAAGAGAAACAACAGATGATTCATATTTCCTCTAAAGTGGCAAGAAAAACTGTCTGCCACGGAAATTGCCACCAACCTTGCAAGGCCCTGGTCTGAGCTGCTCCCTCCACGTGCTCAGCTGATGGGCTTGGGCTCCCCTGGGTCCAGAATCTGTCTTTCCTCTCACTGGGTTCTCCCCAAAAATGAGAGGGGAAGGACAGAAAGAGCTGGAAGAGAAGAGAGTTAACAGTGAGCCGGGTTCTGACTCTATGAACCATTTTACGTATATTATGTCATTCAATTTCACTACAATAAGGTGAGGCAGGTACTTGATGCTATCTGCCATACTTTGGATTCTCTTTTTATTGTCCATTTCCCTCACTAAATGGTTCACTGCTCTGTCTCCAGTTTCTAGAACTGGGACATAAAAACATAGTGATTATAGATAACTCTCATACCAGCTACTGTGATAAGTACTTTAATACACTAACTCAAGCAAATCGTAATAGTAATAATCAGCACTTAGCTTTTGCCAGACCCTGTTCCATTTGCATACATTAACTCAGTTATTTTTCGCAACAACACTATGACCTCAAACAAAACAAAACCAAAAAAACTACGATCTCCACTTTCCAAATGATGTAGCTGAGGCATGGAGAAAAAACTGTCTTGCCCATTCTCCTACACCTAGTTTCAATTCTAGGTTACCAGCCTCTATTTTTAACCATGGTGCTAGTCTGCCTCTCTCAAGACAGATGCTTAATAAATATTTGCTAAATGAATGATCATACCCTTTTTACAGATGCAGAAATTCAGCTACTTGCTAAGATCCTACAGCTTGTAAGACCAACTAGGATTCAAACTGAGACCTGTGTGATCCTAAACTACCATAACCACAGCCTATTAAGTTTTAAAATTTTAATGAAATATAAAAAACATAAAGTTTACTGTTGTAACCACTTTTAAGTACACACTTCTGTGGCATTACTGAATGCCACATACACACTGTTGTGCAACCATCACCACCATCCATCTCCAGAACTTTTTCATCTCCCCCAGCTGAAATTCTGCACCCGTTGAAGACTAACTTCCCATTCCTATAAAATTCTTAACAAGGAGAAATGTGGACAGCATTAGACCCTGGAGTGAGAGTTCAACTATGTGGGATGATTTGAGAAGAGCAGCAAAGAATTTCTACCCTTGAAATTTGCTCCTCTGTTAGCGGTCACAAATTCAGACATTATACCATTAAGCAGTTATTCTTGTGATTTTTAGAGATCCTGAGATCTTCAAGAGTCCAAAGTGAAGGTTGGGATATCAGGCTGTCACAATATACAGATGACTTAAAGGGAAGATTAGAAACATTAGCACCAAGAAACTCCCTTCCCTTCTAGCTTGTTCAGGACTGGGGGCTGCCTTCTTTTTTTCACTCATCAGATATTGAGGAGTGCTCATCATGTTCCAGGCACTGCTGAAACACTGGAGATATGCTGATGAGCATTATCATGGGACTCCATGAAAGAGTAAACAGTATGACCCTCCATGCTATGGAAGAAGGGCTTGAACTCTGGGAACACATAGGAGGAGGAGGAGTTCAAGGAAGGCTTCCCAGGAAAAGCAATAACCAAGCCGAGACCTACAGTTTGAATAGGGGTCATCTCAAAGAAGGTGGCTGGAGAGAAGTGGAGAGGGAAGGCAGGAAGAATGTTCCAGGGCAAAGGGAACAGTATGTGTAAGACTGGAAAGCAAGATACCTGTGTGAGGAATAGCATAATTGTCAACAGAGGGGCTGAGGCACGGTGTGGGGAAAACAGAGAGAGAGAGAGAAGGCTGGAATGGGGGTGGGGACCAGGTCAGGTCAGACCTTGTAAACCAAATGAAGGAATATGGGCTTTATCCTGACAGCAACTTGGAGCCACAGAGGATTGAAAGCCAGAAGGTGGCACACTCAGATTTGCATATCACAAAATGTGGAGGACAGAAAGGAAGGAGGGACAGAACTGGGAATAGGGCAACCGGGTAGGAGTTGATTATGTAAATCAGGACAGAGACAAGGGTTCTCTAAACCAGGATAGAGGCCACCATTGAGATGAAGTTGGTAGACAGGTTCAAAAGTGACCATGGGAGCAGAATTAAGGGGATGCAGTGCTTTCAGGGAGATGGGGAGAGACAGGCGTCACAAATGAGGCCTGGGTTTCCAGTTTGAATAACCAAATGGCTGGTGGTTATATTCACCCATTCACTGAGATAAAGGACCCTGGGAGAGTGGCTGGTTTGGGGAGCAATTAATCAATTCCATTTTGGAAAAGTTCAACCGAGGGTTCTATGAAGTACCCCAGGAAAGATGTTCAGGAGGATAGCAAAGAGGATTGGACAGGTGCTGCTGGTATGATTCTCCCTCTTCTGTACATGAGGGTTAGATAGGATGAGGAAAGGTTGACAAGAGGAACTAGAATCTAGTTAATTTTGGATAACAGCTATCATGTATATATGTGTATATATATATATGTATATACATATATACATACACACAACATATATATAATAAACACACACATTAGAGTGGAACACAGAACAGTGTTGCTGAGTGACAGTTCTTCTGGGTCAGTTGAGTTTGAAGGTCTAGAGGAAGCAGGGGCTGGGGGAAAAGGGGCAGGAAATCCCTGGAAATGAGCTTGACAATTCAATCTGATGCTGTTTCTAAATTTCTTGACCACAGTATACTCTATTTCTGCATTAGCAACACTGGCACAGACGTGCACCTTTCAAAAACCTGGCCAGTGGTTGATTGGTGGAGGTGATAAAAAGCGTTCTGGAGTCAGATAGTGATGATCGCACAACCTTGTAAAATACTAAAAACCACCGAATCGTAGACTTTTAAAGAACAAATTTTATGGTATGTGAATTATATATCAATAAAAAGAATTCTTAACACAACGAATACGCACACACAAATCTTGGCCAGTACTCTTCAGTCGCAGTGACCCTGCAAGCTCTTCTCTTTTGTGAATGTTTCTGGTTGAGCCAGGGCCCTGTGATTTATTCTCCCTGCAGTGACTGAAGACAGTGCCACCCACCCTCCAGTAACCTTTCCACATCCAATCCTGATGCTTCTCCTTTTCCTTGCTGCCCCTGAAGGGCAGAGCTGCAGACCCAGCAGCAGGGGTATTTGCTACTGAGGAACATAAAATGTGGTGAGGAAGCTAGAGTTTTGAATGAAGTCAGTAAAGCCCGTAGAGATATATTTTTGCATTCAAAGCTACGAAACAAAATTTTAAATTGAGAAGATATTTTTGACATTTTACTCAACTCCTTAGCTATGTTTAGGTGCCGAACTTAATGCTTTACAGCCCTTATTTAATCACTGTAATGATTCCTTGAAAGAGATAGCAGTATTATACCATGAAAAAATTGAGGCAAACAAAGATGACTAGCTTCCCCAAGTTCCACAGCTTGTGGCAGAGTTCAGATTTGAACCCAGTGCCCACTGTACTATCTCCCCTCCCATATCATAGGTGCCCAGAAAGGACTTTATTCAGCTCAACTACAGGACAAAGCTTAGACATTGTTTTATCTCAGAAGCTTCCCTGACCTCCTATATTTGATGAGGTGTCCCTCGTCTACGACACAAGTGGCCTGGTCATGTTATTTATCATAGTAGGCCATGATTGCCTATATTAATTCAGCTGTACTGATTGCAAATGGTGTGAGGGCAAGGATCACATCCACCGCGTTCTGTAATCTATCCCCAGGGCCTGGCATGTGGACGGTTTTCCAAAACCAAATTCAATGAATGAACAAATTTCTAGGTACTATCTCTTACTCTCAAGAGACTTTTCTGGGCCTCCCTACTCTGTAATTTCATTCGTTTTGCTTTGTTGTAGGTAACGCACATAATATAAAACTCCCCTCCCCCAATGAGTTCTCTTTCCAAATGTTCGATGCTTTTCTAATTTTATGACTCAGACTTGTTGACTGTTTTGGCCTCTGGGGTCTGTTCTCCTGGTTTTAATTGTGGTCCCAAACTTGTGGTGTAATTGGGATATTGGTGATGGAAAAAGGATGGTGTAACTTTTACTTAACTGGGTGACATAGCTGAGTAGGTATTTCTTAGTTCTCTCTCTGGTACTCAAAGTTAAAGAGTTTTAGCTCTGTTACGATGCTTTGCACCAAGCACATGTCATAGACTTCCCTTTACAAGTGCTCCAACCTCCTCCCCAGTATGGCATCAGTATGACCAAATGGGCTTTGCTTTCATTTTTCATTATTACCTCCACGACGTCATTGCAAAACCTTTACCCGTCCTTTGCCTTTACTTCTGTCTTCCATTTCCACCCCCAACAGGCATGACCCACAATTCAGTCTGTGGAAACAAAAGGTACATGGAGGTAAATCTCATTGCAACTGATGTAGGCTGTTCTGTGACATCCGGAGTACAGAAAGTGCCACATTTCTTCAGCGTCCTAAAACAAATTAAACCTATAACATGCCCTGCACTTTTTCAAAAGGATCGATAGTTGCCAAATCACAGAAATATTCCATGGTCTATTCTTTCCCCCTGCGTCGCACAAGAAATATGGGGCTTACAGAGATCAGAAATTGGGGGGAAGTTCACTGGTCCCTCATCCATTATTTCAATGACACCCATGAGCAGCTAGTTGCAAAATCCTATGGTAATTTTTTCTGTCTGTGTCTTACTCCAACTATCAGCAACATTTAACACAGTCAGTTTCTCTCTCTTCCCTTCTCTGGCCTCTTCTTCTCTGTGACTCTGCCAATTCCTCTTCATCTTCTCTAACTCTAAAATCAGACTACCCCAGGCCTCCATCTTTGGACCTCTTCTCTATCTTCACTCCTTTTCTAGATGAGCTCATCTGGCCCCACAGCTCCACAAACCATCAATCCGCATTGATAATTTCCAAAGCAATCTCCAGTTCTAACTTCTCCCTTCAACTCAGACGCCTATAGCTGACTACCTATTGACATCTCCACTCAGATGCCGAACAGACATCTCCAATTTAATATGTCCAAAACCTGGTCACTCATCCCCCCACCAAGTCAGCTCCAACCTCATTCTTTCCTATCTCAGCAAATGACAGCTTCATTTTCCTGTTTCACAGGCTAAAACCTTGGAGTCATTCTTGACTCTTCAATCCTCCTCCTCTCCCACTCCTCTCCCCTCCCCCATCTTTCTCCCTCCCCTCCCCTTCCTCTCCCTCCCTCTCTTTCTCTCTCCCTTTCTCCCTCTCTCCTCCAATCCCATATTCAATCCATCTGCAAATAGGATTGTCTTCCTGCTTAGAAATATAATTCCTCACCTCTTCCGCTGCTGCCACCTTAGTCCAGGTCACCAACACATATATTTTTCCTCGGATTATTGCATAAACGGTCTATCTGCTTCGCTTCCATCCTTATCTTCTAAATCTATTCTTCTCGCAGCAGCCAAAGTAATTCTTTTAAATCAAAAGTCAGATTACATCTATGCTTGAAACTTTCTCATAGTTTCTCATCACAGAGTAAAATGTAAAGACTCTGCAATGTTCTGCAAGTGGTTACATGGTCTGGCCCTTTCTGCCTGGAATACTCCTTCCCAAATAGCCACATGACTCATTCCCCCACATCCTTTATGTCTATATTCAATGCAACCTTCTCAGTGGAGCCTTCTCTGACCACCCTCTATGCAATGGTGCCTCCCACCCCTCCCTGCCTCTCTCTTTCTCCCTGCCCCCTTACCAGCTTTATTCTTCGGCATGGCCCTTAGTATGATTTCTCATAAATGCATTTATCTCTGTATTGTCTGTCTCCCTGCTCTAAGATGTAAACTCAGCGAGAGAAGGGACTCGTGGCTGCTTTGTTCGCTGTTGCATCCTCCACTCCGACAGGATCTGCCTCCGAGTAAAGGCTGTTGAGTGAATGATGGGCTGCCGCTCTCTGTGGAGCCCGGGAAGGTGGTAACTGCCAGCGACCTCTCCCTCTCTGCTCTTCGCCGAGGTTCCCACACTCACTGCCCTCGTTCTCAACCCTCCAAGCTTTCCACACAGCCATCCCCACTGAACGCTGTGCCTTAGGGGTTCAAGGCACAGGGCAGGCTGCTCTGCCACTCACACAACCAACCCCTCCATGCCTCCTCCCTGCCTTGCAGGACTGGAACTTCACCTCCACCTTTCCCACACACACACACACACACACGCACACACGCACGCACGCACGCACACGCACACACACACACACACACACACACACGGTGCTTCCTCCTCCACTGAAGGGAAAGAGAGCCCTGAGAGGCGGTGCAGCATAATGCTTAATAGAGTTTGGAGTCCAACTACTGTGTCCAATTCCCTGTCACTTAACAGTTGTGTGGCTTGGGGTAAGATTCTTAACTTCTCCATGCCTTAGTTTCCTTATCTGCAAAATAGAGATGATAATGAGTCACTTCCTTGTGGGTTTTTTGTAAGGATTAAATTAGTTCATTTATGTTAAGTGCTTACAATCATGCCTAGCACAATATGTGTTTGCTCTGCTTTTTGTAAAATGTCCGTCTCTTTCACAAGGTAAGTGAGCTACAGAGGAAGGATGGCTTTTTCTTCCCTAGGGATTCTGCGGCAGCAGAAGAGAGGGAAGAGGGAAGGGGCAGAAGGAGGAAGGGAGGGAGGGAGGAAGTTAGGAAGGAGCTGGTGCTGCACAAGGGAAAAACAGACAGATAGACACACTAAGTATGTTTTCATTAAACCCCCCTGTTGTGTGGGTGAGTAAAAATTCACATCAGGGCAGCTCCTGATTGGAGAGAGCTGGGCCAATGTGTAACTCCCACAACTTCTGTCTCCTGTCCGTTGGGGATGACTATAGGGTTGCTTTGAGGAATAAATTCACTTCTCCATCAAATATTCCCTAGATGCTCACCATGTGCCAGAACCATGAACTCTAAAAGACCAAGTTAACTATAGCCAAGCACAATTTCAAGCTGGAAAGCCATGCTTAATGAATGTATCTCTTATTCTTGATGTAAAGTAGCTTTAGCCTGGGGAGCAAGTGAGGAAGAGGGAGGCCTAAAATCTATATTAATTGAATCATTTCTTAAATCTGTTCCCACCCTACCTTGCAAAGTTATCCCTACACAGTCCTACCTCCTCCCTCCCACTGCCCTAAGCCAAGTCTGCTGGGCGCAGGGCCCCAGGGCACTGGAGAAAGTGCCACGCGGGGCCAGCAGCACTGCCCCCTGCACCCACGGTGTCTTTGAGATGCTGCCTCAGAGGCCGAGGGGACGGCACGGGAGCTCTGCCAAGCAGCTGCTTGGGGAGGCCAGCTTCCCCCCTCCTTCAGGTGTGACCTCAGGTCCCAGGCACATCAGGAGGCGGGCCTGACAGCCAGGGCTAGGCCAGGCCAGGCCAGGAGCCCCGGCAGGGAGCACACTGCCGGGCATCCTATAGCCTCCTCCTCTGCCCCAGAGCATCTGCGGGGGTACTGCGGGCTGCGGGCAGGTGCGCAAGGCACACAATGGGCTCGGGGACAGTGTGAAGGGGGGCCCTCCCCTCCATGCCCAGGTCAGGCCGAAGGCTGTGTGGCCTTGGAAGCCCTGCAGGACTGGCCCCCCACCAGGAAATATGCTTTGATTCATTTCCTTCTAAAGCGCCGCCTGGCAGTGCCTGGCAGTCTCCATCCTAAGCACAGCTGACAGCGCCCCGGGGAGGAGTAGGTGGCGGTGAGGGGTGACATGCAGCAGGCATGGGACCACTGAGGTTGGCCTTTCAGTAGCTGTTTGGTGGCCTCTCCTCTTCCTCACGCTACCAGAATACACCAGTTCTGAGCAAGGGGCGCGGGATTTACTGTGCTTGTCGGTCAAAAGCAGGAGACTACCGGGCTCCCTGGCTATGGGATCTCTGCCATATCGTTTAGCCTCACTGAGCCTCCTATCCTTCCCTTAACATGACTACGCTGGGCAGGTCTCCGAGGACTCCTCCCAACCCTAAGAGTCAGTGATTTTTTTTTTTTTTTTTTTTTGGAAGAAATAGAAGACACCATTCTTGCTCTCGAGGAATGCTGAATCTAGCTAAGGAAATTTCCTAATGTCCAGGAGAGAGGTGACAGCCTTTGAAGACAGGACACAAGGAAGCCCCCCTCCCCGCCCCCATGTTCTGTAAGAATTCTGGAAATGACTCACAGAAGAAGGCAGCAGGCCTGGTCCTTGGGGGCAGGTGGATGCAAGCCCACCGTCTGTGACATCATCCAACATGTTGATGGGTGAGGGCAGCTGGCGGGGACCCCGAAGGGTGCGGTTTTGCAAGAAGGTAGCCCAGTGGGGCGAGATGACCTGGGTGTAAGTCCCAGTTAGAAGTGACAAGACTCCTTGGGGCGCCTGGGTGGCTCCGTGGGTTAAAGCCTCTGCCTTCGGCTCAGGTCATGATCTCAGGGTCCTGGGATCGAGCTCCTCATCGGGCTCTCTGCTCAGCAGGGAGCCTGCTTCCCCCTCTCTCTCTGCCTGCCTCTCTGCCTACTTGTGATCTCTCTCTCTCTGTCAAATAAATAAATAAAAATCCTTAAGAAAAAAAAAAATGACAAGACTCCGAAGTGAGACAGGCCAGGAGGAAATCCCAGCAACGTTGCTAGCCGTGAGGTGCCCTATCTCGGTTTGTCGTGTCAAAACTAGTGCTGCCCTGATAAAACGGTTGTTAGGATTCCATAGATGAAGTATGCAAAGGGTTTAGCACAGTGTATGACAGGCAGCGAGGGCTCGATAAACATTAGCAGGAGCCCTGTTTTCTTACTGTTCGTATGTGCCCTGGCGAGCCCTCCCTGAGTTGGACTGAAAACAGTCCCCCCCCCCATGCTCATTTCACCCAAGATGTGGGTCAGAAAACTGTGAGAATCTGGCAAGTGCAGAGTTGGCCACCTTGCCAAGGTCCCAGCCTCAGTGCCAAGGGCCACAGGGCTGAAAGGAGGCGTCTCTGGTAGCAGAGTTGCATGGGGGAGGGGCTTCAGAGGGCCATGGTGCCCCCCCCGGCCACCAGGAGCCCAGGGAGGGGGTCAGCCAGCAGGTCCTGGGGGACGGGCACCCAGCGTGGGCTCCTGGCTCAGTCTTTCTCAGGCAGTGGCAGGTGTGAACTTATCTCCCACAAGGAGAAGGGACGTGGTGACAATTCCAGCCCTGGGCCATCTTTCACTGCCACCTGTTAGTATGTAGGACATGGCCCCACCGTCTTCACAGGGTAGGAGAGCCCAGTGCCAACCACGAGGGGCCAACAAGGCTGGATTAGCGCTTGCAATCCTGGAGTCAGACTCAGAAGTGAGGATGTGGGATTCATTTTTAGCTTTTCTCATTCCCCTCTCTGCGCAGTTGGGCACTGCTCTAGTTATTATACTCACAAGTGCAAATGCAGACCAAAGTTGCAAAGAGTAAGGCTAAATAACCCAACTCAATCCGCTGAACTGAGGAAAGTCAATATGATAGCAGCATATTTTCTTGATAAATATATGCACAAGTAAACATGTGGCCTAGAGCCTTATGCCCCAAATAAATTGATAATATGATAGTCTAAAATAAAACACCAAAAGCTTTCCTGCTCCCTCCTGAAACGCCCCAACCGCCCGGTCAAAATGGAAAGACTTAAGACCTTCTGATGTAGACAGCTCCATGGCTGCTGCTGCATGATTATTGTCTTTCGAAGCAATGGTTTTCACTGATGTATTTTTGTTTGGTGTCTTCCCCCTCAGTGTGATGAGTCTAAGTGAAAAACTTGGCAGCGAGAGGGACTATGACCATCATTGTGGAATTAGAAGTCGCTCCCTGTTATCTCCTTTCTCCAAAGGTGGAGATTTCTTCCCCCGTCCCTCCCAGAAGCTCACCGTGGCGGGCTGCTTTCCGAGAGTTTATGTGTAACTTCCTTTGCTGTGAAGGCCAGGCTCTAGGTTAACTTCTGGAAGTATCTTTGGAAACTCATTCTCAGGCAAAACTCCAAGAAAAAGAGGCACATGGTGAGGAACTGACATAATTTTTTGACACCACAACGAGCATATTTCTGCAGGCAACTACAGCCAAAACAAGTTGCCAAGACCAATATTGATCTAGTCCTTCATCCAATCAACAAATGCCATTGTTTATAAGATATAATTTTTCTTGGTTAAAGTTCAAAGTTAAACTCCGAGGATTTTCAAAACTATAAAAATGAGAGGCTTTCATACCCTCAAAAAAAAAAAATTTCCTGGCCAGCTTTCCTCTTCCATGGCTTTTCAAAGTTGCTCTAAGAAACATAGCCAAAAAACCATTTTTGGGGTCTTTTTTTTCTCTGAACTCTGAAAGTTTTTTAAAGGAAGGTTATACTACGTAAATCCTCTTCAATCTTTGTCCCTCTCCTGAAAATCATGACCTGTCAGTTGCACAGGTGACTAGCGTTTACTTTTCTGCTCCGGGCCTCACCCACCTGCAGAATCCTATAAATCAATTCAGATTTTCCCAGGTTTAGATTGAAGCAGCCCTCTCCCTTCCCACCCCTCTTCTCTCATGTGGAAATGACAGTCTTTTCTAAGCCCCTTGGAGCAAGGCAAAAGGCTGTGTGGTGCACGTCTGATTCTGAAATGGAAAACTTCAGCAGATAAATGGTGACCAGATGGTGCTTTGGAAACTAGTTCCTCATGGTCCTTCTAGATCCAGATGAGTCTCCCCTTCTGAGAGCAGGCATCGGCGATAAGCAGGGCAGGTTTAGGATGTGGAACGAGGGTGGGATAATAATGAAATTTATGAGACCCCAAGTTGGGTAGCTTCTTCTTTAAGAAAAAAAAGAAAGTTGTAGTTGACAGAGGCCTCACCTTCTTCTGCGTACCTGCCCCCCACCCCAGAGGACCTGGCGGAGTGGCTTGTCCACACGCGGTGCTGAGTGTTAGCTGAATGATGGTTTGATTGGTTCATTTCAGGACGCTTGCTATGTACGGATTCATTCCTAAGGCGGTGTCTCTAGGTTCACTTTTCTAGTTTTGAGGAAATGTGAGCCGAGGATGGTTGGGCATCCATTCCTGCCAAAGATGGGTCCTCCGTGCCTGTGTCACACCAGGCTCTTGTCTAGGCACTCGG
Organism: Potos flavus; assembly: GCA_028534135.1. NCBI lineage: Eukaryota > Metazoa > Chordata > Mammalia > Carnivora > Procyonidae > Potos > Potos flavus. The sequence continues at coordinate 158,856,969 of CM052899.1, read as the reverse complement.
GTCCAGCCATGAAGAAAACCACAAAACCAACAAGCAGTCCCTGCCTTTGGGGAGTTTGTGCTGTGATGGGAGGGGAGTGAGCAGATCATAAACAATGAACTAATCTCTTAGAGGAGACACTTTGAGCGCATTTATAGGATGTTCTCCAAAACACAAGCAGGGGAAACAAGTAAAAGACACAGCAACCCGGAACTCTGTGCACTGGGACCCAGCGATGGGATTCCCACCAGCAACAGGAACCGTGGCGACACCCCAAACACATCAAGCCATCATGTGGCCAAGAACTGGGGGGTCTAATTCTGAGCACAGACATCTCATGCCAGCACTGACAGCTCACTGCAGAACTTTCCAGGCTGCCAAGAGCTTTCACAAACTCTGTTTCCTACAGTCTTTACTGTAGCCCCTGCAGAGTGGGCAGAGACGATGGTTTCAGGCCTATAGGCGAGCAATCCAAAGTTTCAAGATCAAGACAGACTCGCACAAGGTCACAAAATCCACACGGCAGGACTGGGCTTCCAGCTCAGCAGAATGATAGCAATAATAATAACAGTAATAATAAGTAGGGTGCTTGCCACGTACTCCAAGAGTTAGAACCACTGTTCTAAGTGCTGCATAAGAATTAGCTCAGTTTAGGCGCCTAGGTGGCTCAGTGGGTTAAAGCCTCTGCCTTCAGCTCAGGTCATGATCTCAGAGTCCTGGAATCGAGCCCCACATCGGGCTCTCTGCTCGGCGGGGAGCCTGCTTCCACCTCTCTCTCTGCCTGCCTCTCTGTCTACTTGCGATCTCTCTCTCTCTGTCAAATAAATAAATAAAATCTTTAAAAAAAAAAAAAGAATTAGCTCAGTTTAATCCTCAAAACATCCCAATGATGTGGGTAGGACGGTCTTCCTCGTCTTATAGATGAGAGCACGGAGGCACAGAGAGGATGAATCTCTTGAGCGAGGTCACGCCGCTAATGAGGGGCAGAGCCTGGATTCAAACTCAGGTCTTTCAAATGTAAGCAGCCTCCTCAAATGGGAGCTACAGCTCTGGGTCCAAAAGCAATGCAGTCTCTCAGGTGCAGAAAAGAAAGTTGATCCATTCATCAACAGGCCAGGCACGAATCAATAGCCACGTGCCAGAGGTGTCACCATCTCTTACAGCGAACAACTTGTCTCTCTGCGCTGATGATATATTTCATGAGTGATAGTGATAGTGAATAAGAGGGAGAGAAACTCAAAGGATTTTTTTAATTGCCTGAGGATCCCTTTGCTGCAAGCCAGACATCCCATTAGGACAGAGCTGGTTTATCTCTTACTCCTTTGAAATTAACAGAGGACCGTGATTTGTACAGTTTTCTTGCTTGATGTTAACCACTCTGTGATCTCCCCTTTCTCTGAACTCCTGCTGCGCCCAGTCTTTACAAGACAATATTACATGTAATTACACGTCCCTTCTCATTACAACTGCTCTACGTATGCCCATCCTGTCTCCCAAACATATGCTAAGATACTCAGTGATTCAATCTATAATGGATGCCTTCACTGGCCCTTCAGCACTAACCAAGGTACTTGATCACAGTTTGTTGACTGCTTTAGTGATCATCTCTTAGGTAAGTTTTCAGTGTTTTTTTCCAGAAGTATTTGTGCTTTTTCCGTATTGATTGGCTAGAGGTATTTATTTTTTCTTTGTTTTGCTCTGTTGCAGTTAGAACTGTAAATATTCATATATAAAGATGGTGTGCTGGTAAATGTTTAGCAGCGAGCTCTTCAGGAAGAAAAGAAAACAAGGCCTTGATCTATATAACATTTCCCATGTATAAATCCTCTCACCGTGGCCTATTTCAAGCTACCAGCATGATGTCAACTGGCTTACAAAACTCCCGAAAATGTAACAATTTGTTCTAGTAAGCCAGTGAATGGGGCTCCAAAACACAATAATTTCTCCCCCTAAAATACAATCTTTGCTGGATATGGTGACTTTGGTTTTCTATCTCAACAAAGACTTTCTTAGCAAGAGATTATATTCAGGTTTGCCTGATATATAGGACCTTTGGTTTGTATGAATGGTAGTTTGAAATACACACATTAACAGTGTAGAATTGCTCACTTCATCCTTCCAGAGTCGGTTTGTAGGTAAGACTCTATATTTAAATTGATGGACCTAAAGAATTAAAGTCTACTCTTTTAAATTAACCCAACAACCAAGCTACATTCTATTTCTGCCTTCTTCCCCCTTCCTTCTTTCCTCCCTCTGTTCCTTCCTTCCCCCCTCACTTCACCTTCTTTACCGCCCATGTCTTTTTCATTTTGAGTGGCAGGCTTTGCTCTTAACTTACAGTGACATCAGTAAGATGAGAAAACACTTTGGGGGCTAATGATCTTGCCATCCTAAACCCATGTGAAAACCTACTAGTAGAACTTAAAACAACTGTTGAATCAATTTTCCTTCTAGCCAGTTTTCCAGAAAGTCCTTCTCCTAATTCTCCTTTTTATTTAGGGTTTCTAAAGTGTCCTTTATGGGCTGTGTACTGGGCATTGTCATTTTGGAAGGGAGATAACTCTCCACCCAGTTTGGAGAATTTAGCAGGGTTCTGAGAATGTTGTCGTCTCTGAATTTATAAAGATTTTAACTGCTGATTTCCTCTTCTGCCCTCCTGGACAACCCCCCTCTTCTTTATTAAACCTCTGGTTACGAGAAATTCTACTTGGTGTGTGAGTTGAGGGAGCGAGGGAGGTTAAGACCTATCCATATGTGGAAACTGGCTACTTCACGACTTGGCTGATGGGGCCGCCTGGGTGCAGAGAGCAGCAGAAAGCAATTACATTTCTTCAAAATCATTCCCATTGCATAAAAACCATCATTACTAAACTATTTTTTTAAAGAAGCTATATGACATTGACAGGTTTTTAAAGGAAAATAATAAAGATCCTTTTTATTTGAGATATCAATGAGACTTTCTATTAAATTTGTTGTGACAAAACCCACTTTTTCTTGATGACTTGGTTCTCAAACCCTTCAGCAAGCTCGCATGCTCTTTCTCTCCTTCCTGCTGCATGTCTGGCTCTTTTGTCAGTCAGCCAGTGGAAAGCCTAGTCATGGGTACTTTCAACCCAAGAGCCTGCATGACATCTTTCTCTGAACTGCTCAGACTTCTCCATTTGGTTTTGTATCATGTGGGTGTTTTCCACTCCAAGTAGACTAGAAGCTCCTTGTAAGCAGAGGCAATTTCACTTTCTGCTCGAGTCCGTGTGTTGCAGAGCACCGGTGCGTGGAATCTCATAATTCTCAGAGCCAGAAGGGCTTTTGGTGAGATCCTCTAACCTAGGCATTGTTACTTTGGTCCATGGAAACTGTCCTCCTCAAGACATCCATGAACTCCTTGCAATGAGATGGAAAGGACTCTATGAAGCTGTGTGTGGATACACAGACACATACGTATGTGTTGGTGTTTTACTTGGGGGGAAATCGTCATCCGATTCTCAAAGACGTCACTGTCACTAAACCTCTGGGGGATTTGGATGTATTACCGAGAAAGAAACTGAGTCCCAGAAAGAAGAGATATTTTTACAATAAATAATCATGGCATCCATACATTCACGACAGAAATGTTTGTTTTCGAGATATATTTCACATACCATAGATTCACCCCTTTAAAGTGTCCAAGTCAGTGGTTTTTAGTTTATTTGGAGCTGTGCAACCATCACCACTCTGTAGTAAGGATTATTTATTGAGAGCCTTGGGGCCAGCTACTGTTCTTAGTGCGGTGGATAGAGTGAATAGATTACATCTCTGCCTTCCAGAAACGTAGCTTTTACAGCAGACAAGAAAGAAGTACTCAAACAAGTAAACAACCCTGCTCTTGGTTGACTTGCATTCCCCGCCAAAATTCATAGGTTGAAGTCCTGATTCTCAGGGCTTCAGAATGTGACCTTATTTGGAATTAGAGTCATGGCAGATATAATTAGTTAAGATGAGGTTGTTCTAGAGAAGGGCGGGCCCCCTATGCCCTTCATGAAAAGGGGAAATTTGGAAACAGATCCATACACAGAAGGCAGATACCAAGGTGATGCAGCAGACGCCAAGGAACCCCAAAGATTAGCAGCAAACCACCAGAAGCTGGGGTAAGGCCTGGAGCAGATTGTCCCTCATGGCCTCAGAAGGAATCATCCACCACCACCCAGTTTGTGGTGTTTTGTTATGGTGAGCCCACCAACTAATACCTTCATCCACCTTGTAATTGCCCACAAGGAAAATTAATAGGGTATCATGGGACAGTTGGAGAAGGGGGCTAGGTTTTACTTTGTACAGAGGGTTGTAATGGAAGCCCTCTCTGAGAAGCCTGGCATGGGAAAATGAGAAGGAGCCACCTTATGGAAATCATAAAAAAGCATTCCCGACAGTGGATACAGCAAATGCAAATGCCCTGAGGCAGGAATGAGATTAGACTGTTGGAAGAGCAGAAGGATGACAGGTGAGGCTGTGGCACCATGGTCATAGGCAAGAGTGGGACCAAATGAGAATGAGAAGGTAGGAAGGGGCTAGACCCACCTTAGCTTGGGAGAACCATACTAATGGGTTTGGATTTTTTTCCAAATGCAATGAAAAGCAATTGAAGGATTTCAAACGGGGTTGCTGAGATCAGATTTATATTTGAAAGGGCGGCTCTGGCTGTTGGGTAGAGACTAGACATTAACTGAGCAAGAGAGCCGGCTGTGAATCCAGTGGGGAGGCCACTGGAGAAGCCCGGGGCTGAGAGCCTATGGCTTGAAATAGAGAGGAGGCTCGAAGGTGGTGAGGGGCAGACCACCTGGAGATGTGTTCTCAAGACAAATCAGCAGGACTTGGGTGCCTGGGTGGCTCAGTCAGTTAAGTGTCTGCCTTCAGCTCAGGTCATGATCCCAGAGTCCTGGGATGGAGTCCTGCATTAGGCTCTCTGTTCAGCGGGCAGTCTGCTTCTCCCTCTCCCTCTGTCCCTCCCCGCAACTCGTCTGCTTGCTCGTTCTCTCTCTCACACACACAAACATAAATAAAATCTTAAAAAAAAAAAAAAAAAAAAGAAGTAACAGGATTTGCAGGTCAGGGTGATGGCAAGAGAGAACATAAGGGTGTCGCTCAAGTCTTGGGCTTGTGCAGCTAAGTGGAGGGCGGTGCCATTTACCAAGCCGGAAGGGCTGGGGGAGGAACAGATTTCAGGGGCAAATCAAGAGTCTGCTCAACTCACATAAAGTTTGAAGGAACTCATAGTTACTCGAATATACTTGCTCAATAATTGAAATATGTTTTTAAGACACAAAACAATACCTGTTAAAAGCGAATTACACTTACTTTTGCTGAGAGAATGTTTCTGAGCTTTTGTACCATCTCCTGAGATAACGGAAGACCCATTTGCATATGATGACAACAGGGTTGCGAGTCTCCAGGGCCCCTCACCTAAGAGGAGAGCGACCCCCATACATTGGAGATGCTTCTGGAAATTTTTAGCTAACTTCCAGTGCCTCTTAGCACGTCTCTCTCTCTCCCACTTTCCCCAACCCCTCTCATTGGCTTGCCAGTCTCCTGGACTTAGTTCATTCAAACAATTGTCTTAGCCCGCCTCCTCAGTGCTGGACAGCACGTTCAATGTGAGCGGTACTCACTGGATGTTTCCTAGGGCCATCCTAACAGATTACCCGCGGAGTGGCTTAAAAAAATACAACATGTATTCTCTGAGTTCTGGAGGCCTGAAGTCTGAAATCCACAAGGCTGCATTTCCTCCTAAGGCTCTGGGGGAGACTCCTTCCTTGCCTCTTCCAGCTGCTGGTGGCTCCAAGTGCTCCTTGCCTGGCGGTCGTGTAACTCCAGTGGCCTTCTGCTCTGTGTGTCGCCGACCTCCCCTGGCCTTGCTCTGATAAGGACACTTATCACTGGACTTAAGTCTTGCCCAGATAATCCAAGACGATCTCATCTCCAGATCCTTGCCTTCATTACAGCTGCAAAGACGCCTTTTCCAAATAAAGTCCCATTCGCAGGCATGAGAGGGACACAGTCGGTGGAGGGTGAAGGGCACCATTCAACCAACTCTAAGCAATGAATGAGAGGCTCGCTCCCTCTTCTCACAGGACATTAACTGAGACCTGACGGTAACTATCAACCGGCATAGCGAAGGAGAGGGGAACAGCATCCAGACGGAGGAGCTGGCACATCTGAAGAGAGAGCGTGGAGCCTCTGAGGACAGGAACCCAGCTAGAAATTGTGCGGGAGGAGGTCAGAGAAGGTGGGCAGAGCTGGACCATCGAAGGCCTTGTCAACTCTAGGAATATGTTTGCAATTGGAGGCAATGGGGAGCCACTGGGGATTTTTAGGGGAGGGTCATGGCCAGGTGTGTGTTTGAGAAGAGTTAACCTTGTGTCTTATGGAGAATGGATGTAAGAAAGGAAAACTTGGAGCAGACCGGTCAGTTAAGGTGTCCGTTGGGAGTCTAGGCAAAACACAGCCGTGGCTTGGACCAGAAAGGGTGGCAAAGGAGTTTTAGAGTAGAATGGTAGGTCAAACCACCACATTTTACTGGATCTTGTCTCTCCCAACGAGAGATTTGATCAGTCATATTGAGAAAAGCAATATGCGAAGACCGTGCCTTATTGTGGTCTGGTAAAACCATTTAAAGAGGGAGTCGCCCTTTATAAATTAATTTGAAAGGCTTGAGGAAGACCTTTTTAGGAGGGCAAATGGAAAGCTTATAATGATTGGTACTGAACTCACCCTGAAAATATCCCTTCCTTTTCCATTCAGCTATGCACTACTGTGGCCTCGAAGAACGAGGCTGGTGTAATTTGGAGGTTTTAATAGCCTCTGCATGGAATATGTGGATGTGGTCGCTACAAGTATTTTCATTCTGTATTTTTATGGCCTGAGCTATTTCAGTCAGTGATCCCTCTGCCAAGAGGACCCAAGTAGACCCCAAAAGCCCAATTATTGTCTCGAGGAAACTGGATGCCCAATAACTTGGACGGTCATGAGAAGTGGCTGTCCCAGGATTCAGGGCCATGGGCCCTCCCTCCACGCAGAACCGTGGAGTGGGCCTCCTGGTTGAAAGGTAGAACATTCTTCCTCTCTTGGCAACGTCGTCCATATTCAATGTAAAAGCAGAAGTGGATGGAAATTTTGCCCAGTTGGAAAAAACCAACAAAAATACGAGCCAGTATCGGGTATTTTCACCCAATTCCTTCCAGTATGACACAAAACTTTAAAATTCCCCTCAAGGCCCAGGCTGCTGTGCAGCTGAGGCTGTCCTCAGGCCCAGACTTGAGCTGGAACTGCCCTTGTCTCACGGATGGGTCTGATGTCTCCCCACAGTTCCCCAGAGGGACACAGCCTGAGTCTTGGGATCTCCGTTGCTCCAGCAGAATCTTACAAGGGCTGGGCCGGTAGATATGCTCAGTACATCCTTAGCGATGAGCGGATCTACGCCGGAAGGTTTTTGGCAAGGGCGGGAGAATAAAACAAAACAGAATAAGGCTCTTCCGCCTTAAGAAAATATGGTAAGATCATCTGGCCAGAGGCAGTGTTGACATCCCACAAGCCCTGGGCAAGGAATTGGAACACACAAGGCCCACTTCAGGGTCCTTCTAGTTGTATGGCCTTGAGCAAGCCCCTGCCGGCGCTGGGCCTCAGTGGTGTGTGTCGGAGTGAGGAGGGGAGCGAGGACACCCCATGACATGGTGGTGGGCGCTGCGCCCACTCTTCTGCGGCCTGTGCACAGCTGTGTGCACAAATCGGCTCTCTGGGGCAGAGGGGGAAATAGCAGAGGGATTCTCAGTGATGTGACCAAGACAGAAGCGAGCCGAGGACTCCGACAGAAGTGAAAGTCTGTCCCAGAACCGTGGCTGCTGAACAAATTCCCCCTGAGGCACCCGCTGGCCGCTGCGGGCAGGAAGGCATGGCTGTGCTCTCGTCCAGCCCTCTCTCCACTCGCCACCCCACTCCCCCCGCCAGAGGACACTGCATTGGAAAAGCACGAAGGTATTAGCACTCCTACCAAGATGTGCTCGTGGGTTCAAACAGGGCCACCGCCCTGGGGCCTGGCAGGCCTGCTGGTTCCGAAAAGGCCGTCTGACCGCGCAGTTGCTATTGCCGCGGCCACCCGTGCCAGGAGCGCAAACCCCTAAGGGCCAGGCCTTTCCTTTTCTTTCTGCCGGAGCTCCTTCCCTCCGCACTGGGGTCTCCAGCCCCGGCTCTGCACACAGCAGGCAGCCATAACCGCTCCTAGATTAACCCTTAAAAATAAGCCGGGTCGGGGTGCTGGGAGCGGGGAAGGGCAGGCTGCGGGGCGGAGGGGCACGGAGCTGCACGGGGCCGCCGCGTGGAGCCAGAGCTCTAACAAGAAACAGGCCCCGCACTGAGGAGACATTCATTACCCTGCCTCTCCTCCCCAGCCCTTCTCCCAGAGCCAGCCACCAGAGAGCTTAGCGCCCAGAGCCATTGCCAAGGCCCCGGCGTCCGCCCCTCCCGGGGCTCTCCAAACCCCACCCCACCCCCAGCCGGAAGGGTAATGCATGTGTTTATAGCCCAACTTGTCCCCCCCAAAAAAGGATTTCAAGCATCTTTCCAAGATGGAAATGATACCGTTAATGAAATAAATTTAAAGAGAAAGACGAGTCAAGGGGAAAGTCAAGTTAGGGCTATCTAAGGCGCAAGTTCAGGTTTGGGGGTCAGGCTGAGAGGGAGGCCTGGTTTTTAAGAAGAGGATTCCTTGCCGTGTCATGAGACGGACGGGGTTCTGCCGCGGTCCGCCTACCAGTCCCGAGCACCTGAGGAAGGGAAGCAAGATTAGCCAGAGAAGATGATTGTGTTTTCTTGGCGGCAAGCAGGGCGGCTGAGTCAAGAATCAGGGCAGAGTACTCAGAAAACAGGGATCAGGACACAAGCACGGTGTTAAGTCAAGGAGACTGTTGGGAGTGCCTGTGGTCGCTGGGGAGTGAGACGGGTCAGCCCTCGGAACCGGTTTCAGGTCCCGGTTCTGCGGCGGGCTGGCTGCTCCTACCCTTCGCTCAGCCTCCGCGGTAAAAGGGCTTCGCGAATCCCCATGAAAACAGAGTGAGCGTGCACCTAACTTTATAGAGCACGCGTGTGCACCGACCCCACGCTTTTACACATGTGAATCCCCGTAAGGCTCTCTCTTTTTTTTAAGATTTTATTTATTTACTAGAGAGGGAGAGCACAAGCAGGGGGAGTGGAAGAGGGAGAGGGAGAAGCAGGCTCCCCACTAAGCAGGGAGCCCATGCGAGACTCGATCCCAGGGTCCAGGATCATGACCTCAGCCCAACGCAGACGCCTAACCGACTGAGCCACCCAGGCGCCCTCCCCGTAAGACTCTGAACAGCGCCAAGAGGCAGGTGGTCCCGTTCTCTGGAGTTCGCAGTCGGGGAGGCAGAAAGGTTAAGTAACTTGCTGAAGGTCAGGCTGGTCCTTGGCAGAGGCAGGGTTTAAAGCCGGGCACTCCACTTGCAGGTCTGTGCTCTCAGCCACCCCGCGCAGTGTTTCCAGGCTCCGTAAATGATAGCTACCTACTACACGCGCAGGCTGACGGAATATGCGGTTCAGTCGCCATCACGCCTGAGTAGTTGGAGGGGGCGTGTTTACATCACACCTGCAAAGGTGTATGTGTGCATTTCAAACTTGGATAGGTTCTGCCTCATTGCCCCTCAAAAGGCTATATCAATGGTTGCTCTCAGTAACAGTGTTAGAGACCTAGGTTTCCAAGGCACTAAAATACATCTTACACTGCAATATGAACTTTTTTTTTTTTGGATTCAACAAATGCTTAGTGAGCCCCTACAGTGAGCCAGGAACTATTGTAGGCACTTGGGATCGATCAGTGAACAAAAAAGACAAAATCTCTGCCCTAACAGAGTTTTTGTGGTGTTAGCTTTAGACTCTTTTGTTGTCATATAGACCTTGGACTCTGGTCCCATGATTTCCCGCCTCTCGCTGGGTCTCACACAGAAAGAATTTAGAACTGAAGGATTGGGATTGAACAACCATTCCCTGAGCTCCGAAGGAACAAGCCTCCATGATGTCCTTGGAGTCTCTGAGTGCCTCAGAGAGGGGTATTCCTGGTATAAACATCTCCATCTTAGAGATGAGGAACTAGAGGCTCCAAGAGTGAAGGCCCTCCTTCCAGAGTGCCCACCTGCGGCTAAGGCGCAGAGCAAGGAGAGAACTCTGGCCCGGAGTCCGGTGCTGATTTCACTGCACCGCCGTGGTTAGATCACTATGAGGGAATTCATCCGGGGCCCAAACACATATTTTGGCCCTTAATCCTATAGCATCTACTGATTGCATCATTCATTTGGAACTCCGAATATGTTTGCCCAGATCCTTATTTTTTTGCTTGTGTATGTACACATTAATCCGTAACCAAGACAAATATTATTAACGTATTAGTTCTCGTTATCTTCCCTCCTCTTAGATAAATTTTAAAGAGTGTATATTCTAGTTTTCTGAGTCAGTTTCTAGACTATGGTTCATCAAGGGAAATCCTGTTAATGGGCCAACAGAAGAAACTAAAGAGGCTAGAAAGGTTAAGCCAATCTTTAGAATAAAGACCAGAGGAAATATAGGGGGGAGAGGGACAGCAAGGTCCTTGGGCTAGGTGTCTGGAGAGGATTTTGAGATTTGAAAAGTGAGAGGAGGGAAAAGAGAACATTTTGGAAGAAACAGTACTGATACTTCGTAGGTTCTTAGTAAATGTGCCTTTACTGCATAGATGACAAGCAAGTGAATGAATAAAGGAATGAATGAATTGAATGAACTGAATGAAAAGCCACCATGTCTGTGGAGGCCACTACAAGTGGCAGAGATGAGGAGAGGTTTTAAAAGGCTTTACAGTGCATAAAACACGTTTTGGATCTTTCCTCAGAGACCAGGTAACAATTACAATACTTTAATTTTTGATGGTGGATGTGCTTTTTTTTTTTTTTTTAAATATAGTTGACATACAATGTTAGGTCAGTTTCAGATGGACAACATACGATTCGACAATTCTACACATTACACAATGCTCACCACAGTAAGCGTAGTCACCATCTGTCATTATACACCGTTATTATAATATTATTGACTAGATTCTCTACGTTGTGCTTTTTCATCCCCGTGACTTATTTATTTTATAAATTCAAAGTTTGTAACTTTTAATCCCCTTCACCTATATCTCCGATTCCCCCACCCCTTACCCCTCTGGCAGCCATCAGTTTGTTCTCTGTATTCATGAGTCTGTTTCTGTTTGTTTGTTCATTTGTTTTGTTTTCTAGATTCCGCATATAGGGGAAATCATACGGTATTTCTTTCTCTGTCTGGCTTATTTCACTTAGCATAATACCCTCTAGTTCATCCATGTTGTCTGGATGTGCTTCTTTGAGGAGCACTCAGTGGGGATCACAGGACTTGCTGGGTTTTATATGGGTTTCCTGTTGAGGAGTAACCAGGTGAAGGGCTCCATGAAAGGCTGAGTGCCCAGAGACGAATACGACATGCTCTCTCACACAGGGAAGTCACAGACAAGTAAACAGATAGCAATTACATGTCACTTTGTCAAGGACTATAATAGGGACATGAATAGTGTATGGATTCTCAGAGAAGGCAATCCCAATTTGGCCTAGGGGTCTGGGGAAAAATCTCATGAAGGAGGTTATGTCTGAGGTTGGTCTTGAAATACAAGTAGCAGGAGCTTTCCAGGTAATGAAGAAGAGGAAAGGCATTCCAGAAAGAGAAAGAACAGAGACGGAGAACCCGATATGACAAGTTGGAGGCAGAGAAGAGTGAAGATTCAGGGAGGCTGGAGGGAGGGCACGAGAGGAGTCCATGCTGGAGGATAGTTGGGCTGATGGTAATAGGTTTTGTGCTCCCAGCTGAAAAGTTGTGTTGGTCCCTAGGAAGCAAAGCCAGCAGAAGAGAAGAAAGAGGAGCAGAATTTTTGCTAGGGATGTAAGAGTGGCATTAGAGGATGGATTGGGGCCAAGAGAGACTCGGGCTGAGAAACTACCTTTTATCACCCACCTTTGTCCAGTACTTGGAGGTGATTGTCCAAGTTGGTAACCACGTTCTCCAACTGACTTAATCTCTGAACTTTGGGGAGTTTCTGGATTTTTCTGTGTGTTAGTTTTCTAAATGGGAATAATAAAACCCACATCATAGATTTGGGGCACCTGGGTGGTGCAGTTGGTCAAGCATCCAACTCTTGGTTTGGGCTCAGGTTGTGATCTCAGGGTACAGGATTGAGCCCCATGTTGGGCTCCACGCTCAGCATAGTGTCTGTTTGGGATTCTCTCTCCCTCTCCCTCTCCCACCTGTGCTCCCTTTCTCTCTAAAATAAATAAATACATCTTTTTTTTAAAAATGGAAGGCAATGAAAAGACATGGAGAAAACTTAACTGCATATAGTCAAGTGAAAGAAGCCAGTCCGAAGGCCACATATTATCTGATTCCAGCTACATGACATTATGGAAAAAGCTAAACTATAGAGACAGTAAAAGATGAGTGACTGCCAGGGATCGGGGGGAAGGGAGACAAGAAGAGGTGGAACACAGGGGATTTTTATGACAGTGAAGGTATTCTATATGACACAGCAATAGTGGACACATGTCATTAGACATGTGTCAAAGCCCACACAACTATTGAAGTCTGACATAAACTATGCACTTTGGTTAATAATGTTCATCAGTTATAACCACTGTGTCACGCCAGTACAAAATGTTAATAATAGGAGAAACTGGGAGGTTGGACAGGGAATATAGGGGAACTCTGTAGTTTCTGTTCAATTTTTCTATAAACCTAAAATGGCTGTAAAAAGTATAGTTTACTCATTAAAAAAAAAATAAAAGACAAACACTAGTAAAAATAGAAGTAAGATATTTTCAACAGCCATGCCACTAAATGGGAAGGAAAAATAATAAAAAATCTGGATTGATCCAAAAAATCAGGGGCAGGGAACAATTAGAGGAGCTAATCATCCAATTTCTGCAATTCTAAGACAGGGAAACTGAGGCTCAGAATGGCTCTGTGATGGCCATCTACACATGTGGAGTTACACAGGACTTAATCTGATCCTTTCTATGACCCTATAGTCATGGAATTCCCGAAATTGCCTTGAAGAGTGCCAACATGCTTCTGTCTGCAGTTAGCTCCATTTATCTAGAATGTCAGGCATAGAGTGGTCTGGTTAATTTCCTATTCTGTTTAAGTGAAGGTTGCCATGGATACCATATATAGTCATCCAATTTTCTCAGAATTAAAATGTATGCAATAAAACTAGTTTGAGGAGAAAAGTAGGCCAAACATAATTTGAATTTATTCAATGATGAGTCCTTCGTGACGAGGAAGGCACTCCAGGATCCATCAGGGCCTCAGTGTGTCATTCCAGATTTCACTTATCCTTGCTCAGAACTGCAGAGACAAAAGGGCTGGGAGAGGGGGATGAACCCTCCTCACTTGACCATATAGAAGAACACTGGAAGTGGCTTTTTTTGTAACCCCCAGGTACTCACCTGTGTCTCTCCCAAGAAAGCAGTGTGGAGAATGTCTATGCAGCAAGAGTAGAAGAATAAGAAAGTTCTCATTTGAGTCATCTGATGGTTCCATCCTGCATGATTGGCAGCCATGAAATTAAATTAGAATCCTTTCCCGTGTCCTTTGTCATTACAAAGGCCTGGGTAATTTCTTAACTAACAGAGGTCGGTCCTCCAAGCTGGGAGGTTAGCTGACTGTGGAGGGAGTAGGACCCGCTGTTTAGATCCCAGCTCTGGCCCATGCCAGCTACGACACCCAATATCTACATAAAATGGAAATGGAGAGTAATTGCGTCTACCTCAAAGCGTAGTTGTGAGGAGTCAAGAAGAAAATGCAGATAATGAGCTTGGCCCACAGTAAGTGATAATAAATATTAGTAATTATTCGGGTCATTATTAATATCCATCTAGTCCGTGGAAAGGACCTGCGACGGGATTCTGTATCGGGCTCTAAATGACATGGAATTAATATCATCTCTGTCCCCAGTTGAGCTGAGTTTTGCAGAGTCTTTTATTCATTGATTTTATCTATTTTTTTCATTTGGAGTGGTTGCTGTTTCAGAACGTCTGAGCCAGCAGGCCTAGGGTACATGACCATATGTCCATCTCATTCCGAGAACCCTCTCCCAGAATCTGCCGCTTATGATGTGGAAATCCATAAATGCCGAGCAGTCTCGTCTTTGCTGCTGGGGAATCTGGGTGCCGCTGATCTATGTCAGATGTCAGCACATTTGCTGCGCGTCTCCCTGCTGGCCTAGCCCGGCTCCGGCTGGCTTTCGCATTCTCATTCCCCAGTGTCCCGAGAGAATGCTCCTTCACCTCTCCAGTTTTGGGGGTTCCCAGACTGCTACTTGTTTCCAGCCCCCCACTCCCACCCACCCACCAGCAGTTCTCACCTGGGAGACAGTTCTGGTGTGATGAGCATGCTGTTTGGGCTCCCATGTTCCCACAGTTACTGGACAGATCGCCTTAGCCCCCCTCCCCACCCTCCCTTGGACCTTTCCCTTTCATCTGGAAAGCGGGATCTGGACACTGTCTCGCAGGTACGCTTGTGAAAGCGAATCTGCCACAGGGATTTATTTGTTTAAGCTTATTCGCTTTCCCGAGGCAATCTGGTTGTAATTTCAGCAGCAGGCTTTGGTTGGCTACTTTATCCATCACTCCGCGTTTGGCCATTTTCGCCAGTTGCTGCTTCGCAGGCTGTCTCTTTCTGTTTGGGTTATTCCTTTTAAAACACACACCCAAACACCCAATTGCACACCAACACACACTCGCACTCACACCCACATGCAGATGCGCGGGAGTCCCTCCACTGTAGGAATTCTGGTGAGTTGGGTATCTGGATCTCAGGGTCACACGTACTTGTCCTTAAGAGCGACGTTCGGTTCTGATAGCCGTGATCTATGCCACTCTCAGGTCCCCTTCCAGCTTGCGTTTTATTCCCCATCTCACGAGGTTCTTAATTCAAGTCTCTATTTTCTGACTTGCATTTTGTTTCCAAGACTCTGCAATCCCCCTCTTTGGAAAAGACAGAGAAGAAAAATAACACCCAAGAACACAACATGTTACTTGCTAATCCACAAAATTCTACGTAAAACTCAAATTTTAAAATGGAATTGGACAACAGGCCAAGTAATTCTCCCCTAGGAAATAACCAGGAGCTGGCTAAGAGCAGAGGCCGTGAGGACCAAGTCTGTTCCTTCTCTCCAGGTCTCTAAGAATAGCTTGACTGGGTGGGTGTCTGACCGCTCCCCATTCATTCATAGCGAACTTGGCCCCGCAGGGCTGGGCACAGAAACTCTCTGTTACCTTGATATTTTGAAGACTACATCTGAATGGCTCCTTGTTTTGGCCCTGACTTTTTTTCCCACCTCCATTAACTCAGCTCCACGGGCGGAATCCACACTTAATAAAACAACTATTGGCCGATGGTGCAAGTCACGGGAGCCTTAGAGCTCTTCCTGGCTTTGTTTTTCTAAAAAGTACCCATGACTGTAGCCAAGCAAATCAGCATATACCCATGGGCTTCCTTGGGAGAAATTAAAACAAGTTAAGCAGCGGGGTGGAGAATCAGGCAGGGAGCCGAGAAGAAATTTAATGAACTCTGTGCCCCTCTTCTCTTTCCTTTTGGTGAGATCTTACTGAATGTGATGGAAAGTTCTATGGCTGTTTGTGGTGCGACAAATTGCCTCCTCGGTTGGATTAGGGTGCTATAGAGCTGGGTGAAATGGCAGGAATCGATTTTGAGAGGGTCAGGGGGCTCTAATGTATAGAGCTGAACACTGGCACACTTCAGAAATGGGTAAAGAGGGGTGCCTGGGGGGCTCAGTCGGTTAAGCTCTGCCTTGAGCTCAGGTTATGATCCTCGGGTCCTGGGATCAAGCCCCATGTTGGGCTCCCTGCTCAGCGAGGAGCCTGCTTCTCCCTCTCCTGCTCCCCCCAGCTTGTGCTCTCTCTCTCTCTTTCTCAAATAAATAAATAAAATCTTTAAAAAAAGAAAGAAAGAGGGGAGCTTGGGTGGCTCAGTTGTGAAGCATCTGCCTTCGGCTCAGGTCATGATCCCAGGGTCCTGGGATCCCAGCCCCATGTCCGGACTTGAGGGACTTGATCCTGCTCTGCAGGGAGTCTGCTTCTCCCTCTGCCCCTTCTCTCAAACTCTCTGTCTCTCTCTCAAATAAATAAATAAATAAAATATTTTAAAATATGTATACTGTAATAAAAGTTATGTGGAGATAGTCTCTCTCTAAATATCGTTTTGTACTGTGTTCACACTTCTCGTGATGATGCAAGGTGACAAAATGTCTATGTGCTGAGATGAGATGAGATGAGATGAGATGAGCGATGGGGGCCCTGGGATTAGCAGCATTAGGGTACGATTGACCTCCTGATGCCAGATCAGAAGAAGGGTCATCTGCTTCCCTATGGCAGGTAACTGAAACCGCAGAAAGCAACACTGCAGGTAACGGGGGACTCCTGCCTTTGAAGGAACTGCACCCCACCTCGAGCATCCCCTCCTAGCCAGAAGTACTTGCCCCTGAACTTTTGCCTCCTACTCCACTGCATCAGGACATTCCCCTCACTGGGGGGCAGAAAAAAGTCACGGCAAGTGGTACAGACTTAGGTGAACCGAGATCCAGGTTCAAATCCCGTCTCTGCCACTTACTAGCTGTTTGTCCTTGAGCAAGGGACCTCACCCCTCTAAGCTTCAGTTTCCCTGTTTATAAAATATGGATTAATAATAGTGCCAATACTGTACGGGCATTTTGAGGGGATAATAATAGTAGGATTAGAATGGTAGAACGATAGTAGGGAAAGCACAGTAGGATAAAATCAGATAACAAATGCAAAGTACTGAGTCAGGATGAGAAGTCAGGTAGTCTGACAAACGAGACCACAGGCTTGGTGACTGAGCTCTGCCTCTGTCTCTAAAATGGATTTTAAAAAGTCATCACAAGATATGTGTTCATCGCAGTGCTATTCACAATAGCCAAAAGGTGGAAACGACCAGGTTGACCAATTTTTTTGCCTTTCTCATTCCTACACCGCTAAGTACCATAAATCAGGCAAACTTCTGTTTTTATTATGACTTATACAAATGTACCGATAAGACTAAGAATGATAGTAACAACGCTTAACACCTACAGAGCAAGCAAATGTCAGAGTCAGGGTTTGAATCTGAGATATTCAAATGAGACCTTCTTCTAACCATTAGGCTCTACTGCCCACACACAATTGCTCTTTTAGATAACTTCTCTTGTCTCATTAAATCCTCTTTCTTTCTAATACGAGCGATGGTTTCTTTTCTTTCCTGGCAAATAAGTTCAGTTCATTTCTCTTCTATTTTTTTCTTCAAAGACTCATTAGCTTTCCACACTTTTGTTTGAGCATCGAAATGGCCAACAAAACATATCCAGAGTAAAATAAAATTGACAAGCATAGCTTTTGCATTCTAGTATCTTATAATGAGGTATGATAAAATATCTCCACCGATAAATTTTGACACCTTGAGTAAAGTGTTCCACTCTCCTGTCATTTTTATCCTCTGCCTCTGAGATTACGGCAGGAATGAAGGCCTCCCCTGGGCGCTCTGACGATATCCAACAAGGAAACATATAAGTGGGCTTTATAAACATCAGCAAAAGTGATGGATTCTGAACATTAAAATGCATAATGGGAGAAGGAGCCACTTCTGTGATGTGACCTGTTAACAAAGTCTATTGATCGAAGGAAAAAGATCAATATTTTGACACCATCTTATACCCCAAAGAACCACAAAACCATAGGAGAAAGGCTGGAGCCGCAGGGAACTGAAGGGTGATTATTTTAAACGGGAATAAACAATTGACCCGGCCAGGCAGCTCATTTGAACACCTATTTTGATTCAACGAATCACTTTTTGGGGGGAGACAGTCAGTCAGTTCAGCCTAGCTGTAAATTTAGGACATGCGGTCCAAAAAGAAATGTTGTACTTGATACAGTTATTGATCTAATGATTTTTTAAGATTTATTTATTTATTTATTTATTTGAGAGCGAGAGCCAGGGAGGGGGAGGAGGGGGCGGAGCAGAAGGAGAGACTCGTAATCAGTCTCTGTGTCGAGCAGGGAGCCCAACTCGGGGCTTGATCTCAAGATCTAGAGATCACCACCTGAGCGGCAACCGAGAATTGAATGCTTAACCGGCTGCGCCACCCAGGGACCTTGATCCCATTATTTTTAAAGGGTCTGTTTTATCTGGGGCGCCTGGGTGGCATGGTCGGTTAAGCATCTGCCTTCGGCCCAGGTCACGATCCCAGGGTCCTGGGATTGAGCCCCACATCGGGCTCCCTGCTCAGTGGGAAGCTTATATCTCCCTCTCCCTGTCCCTCCTCCGCTGCTTGTGCTCTCTCTCCCCATCTCTCAAATAAATAAATAAAATCTGACTTTAGAAAACTGTCTGTTTTATCAACTTTCATTTTCTTCCCCTCTGAATGTGCTTGGGAGTCTCAGAGAAGCAATTAATTTGTAACTGACTCTGTTTAAGTAAGAAAGATTGTATCGCCTCCCTATAAGGACAATGATAGCCCATTAATTGAGCACTGACTACTTAACGCCCGTCATGAGAGAAATATTTTAGCGTGGCAGTTGAGTACGTGGTTTTTGTGGCCAGTTCCACCATTATGTGGCTGTGAGCAAATAGCTTGCTCTCTTCGTACTTGCTTCCCTCATCTGTAAATCATACCACCAATGCCGTAGGATTGTTGTAGGGATGAAATAAATTCATACATGTAAGGGTTTTAGAAGAGTGCCCGGAACCTGGTGCACGTTGGCTATTTTCTTTTTTTTAATTTTTCTCAGCACCGTCTAAGTTTTGTGTTATTACCCCTGCATTGCGGTAAAAGGAAGCCAAGTTCAAAATGGCCAGTCATTTGCCCAAGGTCTCACACACAGAGTGAGCAGCTGCTTTTCCTTCTCCAGATACACCAGCAGTATTGGACGCACTGTAAAAAAGAATGAAGTCAGTCCCTTTTTTTTTTGTATAACTGGCCTCCTGAAATGATTAAGATTCAGGATAACTGGTGCACGATTGGACTTGTATTTCCCCAGATGGTAAATAAGGCATTAGCGAATACATCGGAGGGCTGACTATGAGAGAATGTGTGGAGCAATAAATTGAAATACCGGAAGAAAAAAAAAAAACTATGAATGATGACATTCATGTTATCCTAATAGTCATTCTTAATGGCGTTCACGTGACCACAGGTGTCAAGGTAGCAAGCTCTTCTGTTTCACATTTGACTATCCTATTATATATCATCTGATCTGTCTCTTCCAACAAGTTTTTCTTTTTGGGATTAAACTCAGTTGTCCTTTAGAGAATCCTAGTTCCTGAGCCTTGAATCCCTTCAGTTTCATGCAGATGTTGCCTCGTCTCCATTTCCTATGTGTAAATGCTAGCCCGGTACTCAGCTGCCAACTCTGTCTTCTGAGTTGGACTTTCTGTGAGATTTTCCCCGACACCATTATTGCTGGGGTCATTAGGATCACCACTGTTGTAATTCTTTATCATTTCCAATCTCTCTCCAAAACAAAAATCAAAGTGAATAAGCACAGAGTATATACTCTTAATGGAAAAGGCACTGAATCAAGCAAGGTCAGGGTCTCATTGGTATGAAAACTGAGGCTCTCGTTCAAAAGGAGATTAGAAAGTGTTTCTGTGAAGTGTCCCTTTTTGCAAGAGTCAAGGAGGAATAAGTTATTGGCTCTGAACGGTTTCTGTCCTTGTGAGTTCCAGACACCTTAATATTTAGGTGGCATAGAATATTATTAAGAATAACAGGATGTCTCTAGCTGAGGCAGGAAACCATTTTCAAAAAGTGTCAGAGCTCATTGTACAAAAAGATTGTAATTACAAATAGTAATGGTGGATTCCATTTCGAGTCTGGAGGTGAATGAAGGCGGCTCAGAGACTATAGGAGTTTCCTGTTTTGAATTTAGGAGAAGCCAAGACTTTTGTAAATATTTTTAGATGTAATGTTTATGGAAGGCAAAGAATACTAACCCAGAATGTTGGCTAGCAAGGCTGAATGTTGGTTTGTACATTCTAAGTAATTTAGACTGTTGGACAGAGTACTGAACTCCTGTAGTTTTCCCTTAATTTCTTGCCTAAAAAGGGCAATAGTGAGAAAATGACTTTAGCAACAATATTCAACAAGTATTTATTAAAAGCCTGTAGCACAAATTACATTCTGCAGAAGGCACTTCTAATAGACTCAAAGGAAGCAGAAGATGAAATACACACTCCTGAGGATTTATTAAGGGACAGAAGAATAATAAAATTACAAACGTGAAGAAACCCGAGGATAAGTCCTTTGTAATATATGGCAGAGTGGTATATTCTTCCTCTAGGCGACCGCCTGGTTTACTCCCGCACCTCTTTCAACTGTTGCCCAAATGTCACCTTCACAGCAAGAAGGTTCCTAACTATTCTGTATACAAATTGCATCAACCACCTCACAAACCCTGTCTCTCTCCCCCTGCCCTGTTTGGCTTTTCTCCATCACCGTTTGGTTTATTATATAATTTTGTCATTTACCTTACAACACCCCCACCTATAAATGTAACCATAAAAGCAGAGACATTCTGCATTTTGTTCACTGCTGAATCCCTAGCAGGTAGTAGAGTACCGGGCACATTGCACAAGTTGAAAAGCCCTTGCTTAATAAAGTGTTTAATAGTGTGTGTCAGGCTGCGTATTAGTGCTGACAATTCTCAAAAAATAAGTGACCTTTGGCAATGTTAATGAGCAAAAGCTTCTTGAAAGAAGTGACGTCTGCGCTTTTCAAGCCAAAACAAATTGAAGTGATCAAACACCTAGATTACAACACAGGTTTGGGGTTCTAGACCAAGCTCTGCCTCTATTTAGCCCTGTGACCCAAACCAAGGCATTTCACTTTGGTTTTTGTGGATCTCTGAAGATATTTATACCCAGAGCCAAGGACTTTTGACTCTAAATGAGTCTGGAAACAAAACAAAACAAAACAAGACTTTGAAAAGAATTATTGCATTCTGTTCTTAGTCTCTCCTGGCCAAAACGGAAGCAGCAAGTGGTCAAGGTGATGCTTTGCACAATGGTCGTCTTTGTTGATGTACTTTGGGTATGGCAGGGGGCCTTGGGTAAATTCATGAAGAAAAGTTCTTTCCCACTTTGGGTGGTTGTGCCCCATTCTTGCCTTCTCAGGGCCCTCATGATGCCCGTTAGCTATTCCAAAAGCCCTTCGGGGCACCCATCCAAGCCTGCCTGCTCCCGAAGTAACCCATACTCAAAAATTATGTCTTCCTGTCCTTTGCTCTCCAAGCAAAAAGTCTGCCTTCTCAGTCTCCTGCCAGTTAGGACTGGATTCTGATGAGCTAATTCCCTCTAGGGTGGGAATGACAGATTGTTGGCTGGGCTAACCTTCTGTTTTCCTCACCACCAAAGCGAGGCCTGATGCTAAAGGAGGAATTGGAAAGGAAGGGAGCTCAGAATATCCTGTGCCCAGAATCTGCCTGCACTTTTACTATATTAAACTATTTCATCCACAACCAGGTAGATGATATTACTCTCTGAGGAACTGAAGTTCAAGAGAGGTAAAGACTGGACAGACTCCAAGAGTTTCTGTATTATCACATCACTGCCCTGAATAAATGAGCCTAGAAATAGAACTCTGGATTCTCTCGCAGACTTCTGGGGAAATATTTTGGGCTGTGAAGAGAAGAGTCCTTTGCAGCTTCCTACCTCAGCCACGTAAACTCTGGCTGTGTGACCTTGAGGGAATAACTTCACTTCTCTCCCAGCTCTCTTTCCTCAAGTGAGAGATGGTAATAGTGTCTGCTTTAGTTATGTCTTGCTTGTAACAATTCTCTCCAAAACTTAGTTGCTTAAACCACAATAGTCATCCTGATGGGTCAAGAATTTGGGTGCGGCTCAGGGTCGCTCATGAGGTCGTAGTCAGATGTCGCCTGGGATCTGCAGTCATCTGAAAATCTGACTAGAGGCTGAAGTGTCCATTTCTAAAACGGCTCACTTGCATAGCTGGCAAGTTGGATCCTCTCCATGGCAGCCTGTCCACGGAATTGCTTGAGTCTCTTCACAAAATGGCAGTTGTACCCGGAGCAAGCAATCCAAGAGACTGAGATGCACGTGGCGGTGGCTTTATGCCTACCCTCGGAAGTCACACACCATCACCTCTGCCATATTCCAGTGGTCACCCGAGGCGGCCCCTAATACAGCATGGGAGGGAACAATGTAGGGGCCATCTTGGAGGTTTCTCCAGCAGGATCTACCCCACAGGTTATCAGAAGAATTAATCAAAACGGCCCACGTTAAACCTGAAACATGGTAAATACCAAACAAATGGTAGCTATTATTGCAAAGTGCTGAATGCCAACGGATGCTAAGGCTCGTTCTGACTCTACACATTGCCCTGAGTTTTATGCTATTGGATTTTAACAGGAGACTCCCTTGCAAAATACCTGAGCCCTCACTAGAACCCAATAGGAAGAATCCAGAAAGCCACAGAGCTCATGCAAAACAGCAGCAAAAACAAACACCAGTACGATGAACAGATGAAGCAAATGACATCTGGGGCCGGGCTCCTGAGGACCAATGGCAGCTAGCTGGCCCGGGTAGGCTCGACACTCACCCAGCCCGGGACGCACCTGGAGCACCTTGTCGCTACCTCCTAAACAGCAACAGCGACGACAAACGTATCTCTATTGCTATCTTTATCAAGCAGGTGTTATCACTTAAATAGTGTAGCACCGTGTTTTCCCACCTTGAATTCTGGGAAGTGTTACTTCAAGAAAGCAGTAATAGGGGCGCCTGGGTGGCTCAGTGGGTTAGAGCCCCTGCCTTCGGCTCGGGTCATGGTCTCAGGGTCCTGGGATCAAGCCCCGCATCGGGCTCTCTGCTCAGTGGGAAGCCTGCTTCCCCCTCTCTCTCTGCCTGCCTCTCTGCCTACTAGTGATCTCTCTCTGTCAAATAAATAAAATCTTAAAAAAAAAAAGCGGTAATAGGTGGATCTCAAAAACAGCTTAATGGTCCAATACATTTAAAAAGGCTGTCTAGTAAATCCTTTTTCGGAGACCTGCAGTGCACATTTTGCAGCATTAAGGACTCTAGGAAGTCCCATAGGTAAACAATAACACAATTGGAAGGAAAAAAGCTTATTTAGCTAGATGTGACCCAGCACTTTGCAAACTTATAAGAGCTCAACAAGCACTTTTTATTTTTTTTCCTCTGCAGGTGTAAGCCTTCTATGTGGAAGCATTGCCTACTTCCTAAAGGCATGATCGTGTATAAGCCACTAAAACTTTTTGACCCTTAGTCCCTTCATGATAAGTATAACGTGCATAACACACACTTCATAAGGCTGTTGAGAAATGAGAAAGGTATCTTGTCTGGCATCTGGCTCCTAGTAAGAGCTTGGACTTGACAGTCAGAGATTGGATGCTTTGGGTTCCAATTCCATCTCCACCTTAACGGAGCTATTTGACCTTGACCAAGTTGCCTTACCTCTCCTTCAGTTTCTTGTCCGTAAAACAAGAATAATTGTACCTATCCCGTAGCTCTAACTTGGGGCTAACATACAAGGGAGCCAGTGAAATGCTGATCCCTTGCTCAGCACAGTGCCAGGGCTCTCTAGTTGTAGGGTATCATGGTGATTGTGGCCAGAGGTCACAGAGCCGGTAAGTGACAAAGGGAGTTGATGAAGCCTAGCCCACCCGCCTCAGAGCGCATGTGTTTTTCCCCCTCTGTCGTGCCATACGAACCACCAGCAGAAATGAGATGTCAGTTTCAGAGTGGCTCTGCGAGAGAATTGTGTCAGCAGTTGGGGACAAGTGGGTGGCAACAATTCCGGAGAGCTTCCCAGAAGTGGTGGGGTTTCAGGAGGATATTTAAAGACAAGGAGGCAGGTGGCTGGGCAGATGGGGGTGGCAGGGTTTCCACACTCAGGACAGCCGGGACAACGGCTTAGAGGCGTGAGTGGCGGCGGCTGCAAGACGCCAGCTTTGTTGGAACAAAGCAGCAGGTGAGGACCATAGAGAGTCCACACTCCAAGCACCCAGGGAGGGCTGAGGCAGAATAAAACTCTTGGCAGGGACACTGCGGCCCCATTTGCCTTTTTCAATCAATCAGCCAACAATTGAGGGACAAGCCCTGCAGCAAAGCCCAGATTCCCACCTCCCCCACCTTCTCCCAAGCAATGGCTGCACAGATAATTGTTTAACTTCTGAGACCTTCTCCTCCCTCCTGAAGCCACAGTCAGCGTACAGAAATTTATTTTTATTATTGAGCTCCTATTTCTGCTTTTGCCATCACCGCAGATCAGTTTGGGTTTTGTCCCCCAGCCAAGTGCTTTTCATATTTTCCAGATCACTCCAAAGTCTGTATGTGCTGCCCGGAGCAGGTTTAAGGAACAATCCAAGATTTCTTTCTGAATAAGCGGTTATTTGTACTTTGTTTTGCTTTTCTTGGTTACTGAAGAGAAACAGTGACATAAAGAAAGCACTGGTAACACTTAGCATTGAGCAGCACAAATGTCAATGGTAGTAACTTTGCAAATAAATAGTTACATTGTCAGGGGTACAAGAGTCTCATTGAGGAAATCTATGCAGTGACTGCTAACGGGGTTAACACTTTAGGCACAATGTAATCAAGGAAAGACTGTAAACTTTGTACAAAGTGACCTTGGAATGTACTAAAAGCAAATGCCAACCAAGGATCCCAGGATATATTTCCAGACCAGTCACAGTGCATTGGAAGGAGAGAAGGAGAGAGAGAGAAGGGGAAGAGGGGAGAATCTGATAGAAACTTTGTTTATGGAGAAATGGGGAAGGGTTCCTTAATTGTTTCAGTGTTATGGTAAATCCAGTTACACTCTGTTTCGTTCTCTATTTTCATCATGGTTCTACTCAAAGCCAAGAGATTTTTTTTTTTTTAATGAGATGTAAAATGCATTTTACCACTTCGCACTATTTTTTCTTGTAAAGGATGTTATTGTAAAGAAACTAGAATCTCTTTGGCAAAAACTTAAGTGACTAAATACTTAGGACTCCCACCACCCTCTTCCCAGAGATTTTGGCAGATGACAATGTGGGCGAAGCCTGTCTGTCCTGCCTCCCTATTTAGGGTTGCCAAATTTAGCACATAAAAATACAGGATGCCTTATTAAATTTGAATGTTAGATAAACTGCAAATAATTTTTTAGTTTAAGTATGTTCTGAACATTGCACCAGACCTATTAAAAATTGTTGTTTATCTGACGTTCAAATTTAACTGGGTATCCTGTATTTCATTTGATCACACCATTCCAATTGACTACAGATGTATAGGTTTATTTCTAGACTCTCAATTCTATTCTTTCAATCTATCTTCATGCCTATATCACACAGTCCTGATTACCCTAGCTTTATGATAAGTTTTGAAATAGAAAAGTCCGAGTCTTCCAACTTTGTTGTTCTTGTTAAATACTGCTTTGGCTACTCTGGGCCCCTATTATTTCCACATGAATTTTATTTCTGCAAATAAGCCAGCTGAGATTTTGATACAGATTGCATTGAACGTGTGGATCAATTTGGGGAATATTGCCACCTTAATTGTATGAAGGCTTCCAATCCATGAACATGGGATGCCTTTTGACTTATTTAGGTCTTCTCTAATTTATTTCAATGATGCTTTGTAGTTTCCAAGGTATAAGTCTCATACTTTTTTATTCGTTTGTTAAACTTATTCCTAAGTATTTTATTCTTTTTAACGCTACTGTAAATAGAATTTCTTAATTTCCTTTTCAGGTTGTTTATTCTAGTGTATATCAATAAAATTGATTTTGGTATACTGAGTGCTATAACATTTCAGATGGCAAGTTTTAAGAACCACTGTTCTAGCAAGATATAATTTACATTTTGATTGCTTGCTACAAGGATATTAACTTTTCCAGGAATTTTACTAGCTTGGCTCTTTGAGAAAATGCCAGTGGCATTGGCTAAGGGACCAGAAACATATAACCTGTCAGACTGTGGGCTCAGGGGAACTGAGAGAAGTGGGAAGAAGCAAGACCCCTACAGGCAGATGTGTTGTCGTTCGGTGCTGTAACTGCCAGTTTCTCTCACTAGACTCTCAACTCTAGGGTCTTCTGCACAGTTCTCTCTCTAAAGCAGTCTCGTGCCTCCTTTAAGTGCGTTGCCTGACTCACTGACTAAATGAGGGCGGGGGTGGGTAGTAGAACTTTGGGGGCAGGGGGACAGAGCTCAGCAGGATCTTATTTTGCTTAGGGGCCTCGCATTCTATTGTGATCAGGTGTGGCTCATTTACAAGCACCCTGCTCATTAAAAAGAAAAATCTCTAGCACTACAAAAGTATTATCAATTACCTTTATGACATACTATGTTTTTTATTGCTGTCACTTCATAGTACTTTAAAAAATACATTGTACAGCATACTGTCATTTATTATTCTTGTTCAAGATTGTCTTGGCAATTCTTGACTTTTTATTTTTTTAATATCTTTTCCATTACTGGGTCCTTAGTGGAACTTTGACTTGATCCAATAACATTTTTATATTAACTTGGGAGGGATTTTATTTTCATGATTTTTTCTAATCCAAGATTTTCGTATGTCTCCCCATTTATTCAAGACATGTTTTAGTCCCTTCAATAAAATTTTACTGCTTTCTTTATATATGTTCTAAACTTCCATAGTTCAATTTGTTCATGACACTATTTTTAAAGAATTTATTTTGTAATTTCTATATGTAACTCATTATTACTAATATAGAGAGAATTTATTGATTTTTTAAAAATATTTATCCTATGCTCAGTCACTGTACCAATTCTCTTATTGGTTTTAATATTTGTAATTGAGTCATTTGGGATTTCTAGGCATAAGAGTGTATAGTATGCACAAAAAATAACTTTGCCTTTTCTTTTTCAATATTTGAAATCTTCATTTGCTTTTCTTATCTTATTACATAGTTAGAACCTCCCAAATAATGATAAATAATAGTGGTGATATTCGTTTACCTGTTTGAAGTCAAGAGTATTTGTTCTTGAAAATTCTGTAGCCAATACAGCCTGTAATACAAAGCAGGAAAATAAACTATGCCCTTTTTGGATATAACAATAATTATATTTAGGATATATATAATGATGAATAATTCCCTGAGAGCAGAGTAAGCACAAGTCTCCATGGGATAGAAATAAAGACTTGAAGGAATTTTTCATTCCTTAAATTCTTAAAAGAAGTGATGGGAGAGAGGAGCCAGGAAGAATCTGATCTATCCAAGATGGCAGATTAAGAGTTCAAAGATTAGGAACAGCTGGGGAGAACAAGAGACCAGAGATCAGAAAGCAGGATTTTCTTGGCCAAAAGCCAAGAAAACCAGCTGGGAGGGGACCACTATGTCAAAACAGTTTTATGCAGAAGCCAAGCAGGGAATGCAAATCTCTGATAGGAAAGAATCTTGAAGAGTAACAGAAAGTCTTGACAAGCAGCTTCTAGGACAGAGTTTTCCAAGCTTTAAAAGTATGACTTGTCATCTTCTTATCGGTGGAGCAAAGTCCTTTGCCTAGCACAGTGACGTGTATACAGTTGGTCACACACACACAAAAAAAATTGATTTAATAGACAAGGAGAGAAGAAAATAACAGTATCTCAGAAGCCAAAGAAAAAGCAGTGATTTCTAATACAAAAAAAGATGACTTTTTAAAGTCTTTTTTTAAATAAGCATTTTACTGAACTATAACGTGCATGCAGAGAAGTTACACATCGTACACCTCAGTAAATTATTAACCCCCCTAACCACCACTGAGAACAAGAAACAGAACATTACCAGTTGCTTTGATGTTTCCTTTGAGCTCCTTCCTAGCCACTACCCCCTCCAAGAGCAATCACAAAACAACGTAGATTAGTTTTAGCTATTTTTTAACTTTGTATAAATTAAAATCACACAGTATATACTTTTTTGTATCTAGTTTCTTTCATGCAACATTATTTTTGAGATGCCTCTATGTTGTTTCATGTAGCAATAATTTATTTATTTTCACTGCTGTATAATATTCCATTGTACAAATACAGCACAGTTTATTTATTCTTTTGTTGATGGGCATCTAGGACATTTACAGATTGGAACTATTAAGAATAGTGCTGCTATGAACATTTTAGTACATGTCTTTGGAAGAACATATGTAAGTTTCCCTAGGACCTATGTCAAGAAGTAGAATTAGTACAGATATCTGTATTTTCAGCTTTAAAAGGCATTATTAAACAATTTTCCAAGTGGTTATACCAATTATGTTCTACTAACAATATATGGGAGTTCCAGTTGCTCTATATCCTCACCAACTCTGTGTTGTCTTTTACATTTTAGATATTCTGGTAGGTGTGTAATGGTCTTACAGTGTAATTTTAATTTGTATTTTCCTGAGGACTAATGAGGTTAAGGGAACATTTTTCCTTTGGTTGAAAAATTAAATCATGTCCAAGGTAAAATATCTAACAATACAAGAGTAAAGGTGTGCCTGGCTGGCTCAGTCAGGAAAGCATGCAACTCAAGATCTCTCAGGGTTGTGAGTTCAAGCCCTACACTGGGCATGGAGGCTACTTAGAAAAAAATTAATTTAAAAAGTATTTTTAAAAAAGTCCATTGTAGGGGCGCCTGGGTGGCTCAGTGGGTTAAAGCCTCTGCCTTCGGCTCTGGTCATGATCTCAGGGTCCTGGGATCGAGCCCCGCATCGGGCTCTCTGCTCGGCAGGGAGCCTGCTTCCTCCTCTCCCTGCCTGCCTCTCTGCCTACTTGTGATCTCTCTGTCAAATAAATAAATTATTAAAAAAAAAAAAAATCATTTAAAAAAAAAAAAAGTCCATTGTATTAGTTTCTTAAAGCTATCATATCAAAGTACCACAAACTAGGTGGTTTACAACAGAAATTTATTTTCTCAAAGTGCTGGAAACTAGAAGTCTGAAATCAAGGTGTTAGCAAGGCCATACTTCCTCTAAAACCTGTGTGGGAATCCTTCCTTGTTTCTTCCTAGCTTCTAGTGGTTTATCAGCAATATTTGCCATTCCTTGGTTTGTAGACGCACCACTCCAATCTTCTGTCTTCATGCAATGTTCTCTGTATGTGTCTGTCTTCACGCGGCTGCCTTCTAATAAGGACACAAATAGTATTGGATTAAGGATCCACCCTGCTATGACCTTATCTTAATTATATCTGCAACTGCTCCATTTCCAAATAAGGACACATTCAGAGGTTCTGGGGGGTTAGAAATTCAAGGTACCTTTTTTTGGGTGACACAATTCAACCCCTAACACTCCCCTTCACTCTTTACTCTTAACAATTTAGTATGTATCCTAGAGAAAATTCCCTATGCATTTACAAATATATGTATATAATATGTATACATGTGTTGTTTACACCTACACAAACATATGCCACATATTATCACACCATACATGTTATTTGACACTTTTTATTTTAAAAACATTTTATCGTGGTAAAAAATGCCTAACATCAAATACACCATTTTAGCTATTTTAAGTGTGCATTTCAGTGGCATTAAGTACATTTACAATTTATGCAATCATCACCACTGTTTGTTTCTAGAATTTTTCATCATTCCAAACAGAAACTCTATGGCCATTAAACAATGACTCCTCATTCTTCCCTTCCCCATCCCCTAGTAATCTCCATTCTACTTTCTGTCCCTGTAAATCTGCCTAGTCTAGAAACTGCATATAAGTGAAATCACACAATATTTGTTCATTTTTGTCTAACTTATTTTACTTAGACTAGTGTTTTCAAGGTTCATCCATGATATAGCAAGAGTCAGAACTTCATTCCTTTTTATGGTTGAATGGTATTCTATTGTATGTACAGACCACATTTTGTTTATCTATTCATCTACTAATGGACATGGGCTGTTTCCATATTTTGTCTATTGTGAATAATGCTGCTTTGAACACTGGTGTACAAGCATCTGTTTTGAGTCTCTATTTTCAATTCTGTCCCATTGCTTTTGCCACTTAATAAATTGTGGCCATCTCTTCAAGTCAGTACAGATAGGGCTACCACATTTTTTTCACCAACTATTTTGGATTCCATAGTATGATGTGAGGATAACTTTCTACGGAAGTAAATTTTATCCTGCCTGAGTGGTGAAAATGAAGAGAGAATCTGAGACTCTGAGAATCTGAGAATAGAAACAGAAGTTTTCTCAAAGTGGAGTTTCCCAGACATACTTTTATAAGTCTACACATTTTCTTTCTAAAATGAAATTTCACAATTTTATTTTTGAGATCGTCTATAATATAGCTGTAAGCATCATTTGGATCACCTGAATGCCCAGCTGTTAACAAGTGTTGCCAATCAACACTGGTACCCTAACTTACTGTGATGTCTATGGTTGTCATGATGCCAAGTCAAGGAGTAACACAAAAAGAATAGGGAAGGGGCACCCAGGCATCTCATTTGGTTGAGTGCCGACTCTTATTTTCAGCTCAGGTTGTGATCTCAGGGTCCTGGGATCAAGCCCCACATCGGGCTCCATGCTCAGCAGGGAACCTGCTGGAGATTCTCTCTCTCTCTCCCTCTCCCTCTGCCCCATCTCTCTCTCTCTCTCTCTCAAATAAATAAATAAATCTTTGGGAAAAAAAAAAAGAATAGAGATAAACCTAGTAAGTTCACTCCATTGCAGACCCTGTGACATCATGAGCACTATAGGAATGAAGGTGTTAAGTAGTTTGAATAGAGGAAAGTGGTACAAGAATGGGACCATCACAGTAGTGAGAAGCCGAATAAAAAGAATCGATGACAGAGTAGTCAGTACTGTTCCCACAGTGAGGGGGCGAAGGGTAGGCTGCAATATTGTGGACCAAAGAATTTCTCTAGAAACATTGGAAGATAATTTTTAAATTTGCTTTGGGTTCTATCATATATATGTAAAAGCTGTAAGTATAAGGAGACTATAACTAGTTTTCTATTTATATATTTTAAAGTTGCATTCTTTGAAAGCTAATTTAAATCAATAATAAATGTTTATTCTCTATCAAAAAGTTCCATACATTGCTGAAGTCTGAGAAACACTAAACTAGCGGTTAACTTGATGCAGAATTTCTAGACCATGGCTGTCACGATGGCAAATGTCAGCAAAACACCTAAGTAGGTCTCTGGCTGGAGAACATCAGTTTTTGAACATGAATATGGATTTATATATAAATGTTTCTCCACTCCGAAGTCAGAATGAATGATTCATGACATTGGGCCTATCAGAAAGGCTGGCCTAGGAACTGGGCTGGTTTTCCATCCCGCCCTGGTTCCACCACATCTGAATCCCAGCTGCCTCTTTTCTAAACTAGAGATTGAAAACAATGAAACTTGCATGTTTGCTGTGAGGATCGCATGTAACATATTGAAAGCATCTGGGGACTGTTAGGGGTGTTCAGTGACAGCTACTGACATTACAGGGTCATTTGAGCTGTAGGTTTGGGGCATGTTCTATGAGCTCTATGTCATACTTAAGCCTTTTCCATGCTTGGGAAAATATTCTAACTGGGTAACCAAATATTACACATATAATCAAAGTAGTATTTGCTGATGCTATTATACAATGCAAAAATACAAACAATCCGAAGTAAAAACTCTTAGATTACAGTCTCATTCATTGAATTTTTTTTTTAAAGATTTGATTTATTTATTTGACAGTAAGAGACACAGCCAGAGAGGGAATACAAGCAGGGGAGTGGGAGAGGGAGAAGCAGGCTTCCCGCAGAGCAGGGAGCCCGATGTGGGCCTCGATCCCAGGACCCTGGGATCATGACCTGAGCTGAAGGCAGACGCCTAACGACTGAGCCACCCAGGCACCCTCATTCATTGAATTCTTTATCAACTCTTCCTGGTTGGTTAAATTTTGTAAGGCAGATATTTCAACCCTCAATGTTAGAACTATTTCTAAAGTCTACCAATCCACTTTGATACGGTATATTTTGTGGATTTGCCCCCACATCTCTGGTCATGGCTAAAATCACTCACTGAAACATGAATGTCTATGTGGATGTCTGTCTAGAAGGTGCACGAGAAGTTGAACTAAAGGTACACTGACTTCAGATCATAAACTGGAAGCTTATTGTTGTATTTTACAATAACTGTGGCATCTGTTTTTTCTTATGATTGATTATTTTTATTCTAAAACTGGGGTGTAATAAGGGAAGAGATTCTGGCCCTTCTGAGTTTACAAAGAGTAATCATATTTTCAGTAGGTACATGGCCTAAAACAATATTCATGAAAAATGATGATCATCATGTTTTGGAATGTCGCTTTATTTACACATTCTATCTTTCCCCTTATTCATAATAAAAATATTGAGTAATAAGTTTTGGGACACACCTAATGGTGTCTTCCCTTAGCATCAGAGTCAGTCCACTTCCTCCCACCTCTACTGCAACCCTATGGCCCACATTGTCCTGCACCTAAACAAGTACTGTAGCATTGTAGCTGGTCTCCTTGTTTCTCTGCTAGCCCCTTCTGATCCATCCGCCATACAATATGTCAGAGTGGCCTTTCCTAACTGTAAATCAATAACATTGCTTCAATGAGTGAATGAAAGAATGAATGAATGAATGAATGAATGAATGAATGGACAAATGAATACCCAAGTTCAAGAATCACCTAAGTTCTAGTCCTAGCTTGGTTGCTCAGTAATGGAGTAACCTTTGGCAGGTACTGAACCTCTTTGGGTCTCAGATTATCCTATGAAATATACCTAGTATATTTCTAGATGATCATGAGGGGTTTTTCTTGTTTTATACTTCCATGGTCTGTATTCATTTATTATTTCCCCCTTTCCTTACCTACCTTCTCTCTCTCTCTCTGTCTCTCTCTCTCTTCCTCTCAGCAGCACTCTCTTGGATTCATAAATAATTCTAAATCAGTTGGGGATATTTTATGCATAAACACAGAGTTCTCAAGGATGGATGGTCTGTAGACACTGAACTGTCATCACAACCACATGCTGTAGTGTTTATTTTTCCTGCCCAGCCGGCCCCATAAGAACCACACCCTCCACTGCCAAGCCACAACCCCACCCTGCCTTTGGAAATAAAAATGGAATAGCAAGCTCCCCGTCTTCTGGAAAGAAAAAAAAAAAAAAAGAGCGGCACCAATTTAGCATGATGTTTCTGGAGAAATCAGGGTGCCGCTGACAGGATTGATATCAACTTTATAAAATTTCTTAATATAACAAAGTCTGTGGAGATGCTAACTAAGGGGCAGTGATATCAAATTTTAGGTACTGCCAGATATAATTCCTTTTTTTTCTTTTTCCTTTTTTTTTTTTTTTTTAGTGGGGGGGGCAGGGTGCAGAGGGAGAGGGAGCAAGAGAATCTTAAGCAGACTCCCTGCCCAGCGCAGGGCCAGAGCTCAATCTCAGGACCCTGAAACCATGATCTGAGCCAAAATCAAGAGTTGGACGCTTAACTGACTGAGCCACCCAGGCACCCCTGTCGGAGATAATTTCTTAATTACTTTTTCTAGGCCACACCTAATTATAGTTACTACTCTTGAGCATGCTTAACTTTTAGCCATTTAGTTTATAATATGCTAGAAGCATACGTTTTTAATATTCTT
Source organism: Potos flavus (assembly GCA_028534135.1). NCBI lineage: Eukaryota > Metazoa > Chordata > Mammalia > Carnivora > Procyonidae > Potos > Potos flavus. The sequence continues at coordinate 158,823,308 of CM052899.1, read as the reverse complement.
GTTTTATACTCCTATGTATTTTATACAAACCATGGGAGTGTAAATACAGTAATGGGAGTTTAATACAATAATGATTAGATAGAAACACTATGCACTAGAATGTACATCATTCCTTATTTCAGATCCTCTGAAAAATGGTTTCAGGAAATGAAAAAAGAATTTCTCCCATGTCTAGAAGAACTGCAGTCAATATCAGCTGCAAGGATAGATTTGTAATTAGCTTGGAAATGCATATCTGCAAATGGAGTTTAAAAAATTTTAAAAACCACATGGAAACTTAGAATCATAGCATTTATGAGCTTGGAGGACCCTGTGGCCTTCACTTAGCAAATGAAGAAATTGAAACTCAAGGAGATCAAATGACTAGGCTAAGGTCATAAGGCCCACTGGGGCTGGAGCTGGAACCTCTAGTCTCCTGCTTGATGGTTCCATGATTTCCTCATCATCACACCATGCTGCTTTCCCCCCCAATGAGACCCTGTTATTATTTGCACCTTTCAAACATGGGTGACAAACCAGAACATGGTCGATGAGGATGTAAAATGGTCAGTCCATAAACTGAGAAGCCGCGTGAGAAATTACAGCATTAGTTGTTATGCTGTTGTTATAGTAATTGCTAATATTTGTTGAGTTTATGTGTCAGATGCTATTTTAGGTATGTTATTTGCATGATCCTATTTAATCTTCAACTAGTCCAATGGGGTAGATAATAATAAGAACATTAACATTTATGTGCCATGCACTTTTCTCAGATTTTTACATCAATAAACCATTTACTCCTCAAAACTATCCTATCAAATAGTATTATTACTCCTGTTTACAAGTAAAGAAACTAAGTCATAAAGAGGTTGGGTCCTCAAGTACATACCCTTAAACCAATGTTTAATCTGCTTCTCTATGCTTTACTGTCTTCCCCTTAGTTTCTACTTTTCCAATACCAAACTGTTAGGAGAAATAATAAGTAGCTGACCTGAGCTTCTTCTCCCTATATTCACCTATCCTCCCAATATTGGCTGGCAGTAGAGACATTTAAAGAGAGAGGAACAAGGGCGCCTGGGTGGCCCAGTCTGCCTTCCACTCAGGTCATGATGTGGGGTCCTGGGATTGAGCCACTGTCAGGCTCCTTGCACAGTAGGGAGCCAGCTTCTCCCTCTCCCTCTGCCTGCCATTCCCCTGTGTGCTCTCTCTCTCTCTCTCTGTCAAATAAATAAACAAATAAATAAATCTTTAAAAAATAATAAAATAAAGATAGAGGAACCAAAAAGAAGAGAAAGCCATCTACGACCTGAATAACTTGAACAATCCAGGGTTTTACTGTCTTACCAGCAATGTTTAAACTTCAGCAAGTTTTAAGCTGTGGCCTCTGAAAGTATGTTTTCTATCCATGGTGACCTGGTATAAAAACGTAATCTGTGAATTACTGTATGAGCTAGATTCTTTCCACAAAAAGGAACAGAAATGCTCGTGTTATATCAGTTAGTGGGGAAATGTGTTGTTACATATACGTGGAGAAGCTGGGAAGCACAGGAAATGGTCTCAGTGGCTGCACAGCCAGGCCTCACGGAGCAGTATTCAGTTTTCTTCAGGCTGCCATAGAAGCTCTAGTCAGCCAACAGCAATTCTGGTTGTCTACCATAGTGATGACTTGACTTCTCTGCATGCCATTTGTCTCATAATCTGCTCACTACCAACTTACTTTTCTCTCTTGTCCTCTCCTACCTTTATCTCCTGCCTCTGCTCTGGATCTCTCTTCTTCTGCCTCTATTTATCACCTGTATTTTTTTTTTCTGTAGGACTTACGATCAAACTCCAGGGGAAAGAGGGGGTCTGATCGGGTACATGAGTAGACCTATTGGTTCGAGTAGATAACGCTCCCATCATGCAGGACACTTACATCAAGCCATCTCAAAGTCTATAGATGGCTGCCCATCACCGGACTCCCCAGTGGGGGATAGACTTCCAGGTCTGCTAGCCTCAGCCAAGGTTGCAGGATCACACAGAACAAAGCATAGACCTACATGTTTAGAAGGGAACATCAATTGTGGCAGTTTCCATATATGACTTGTCTGATACAAATACAAATCCTCTTTCATGTACTTAGAGTGCTAATGAGAACAAATGCTCTTACTGAAAAAAAAGGTATTAAATTTAAGAGTAAACCAAAAAATAAAGGGTCATTGCGAACTATTTCATTGTAGACTTTGGCTAGAGTTCCATTTTTGGCTGTAGTGTACTCAACTGAACATCATACATTTTTTTTAATGCTCTTGAACATCAGCTTTCTCACCTTGAATCTATAATCAAACAGTTTAGTTAATTCAGGTTACAAAAAAAAAAAAAGCAAAAAAAGCTGCCATTATCTGTCTGTTCTTCATAACCCAGGAGCTCTGATAAGTCTGACATTTAAAAATGACCAAACATTGGAGTATTTTGAAGTTGTTTTGTTGATGGTGTTGACTTGCAAGGAAATGAAATAATAGTACCTTGAGGTTGTAGCCCATTTTGTAATTTTGAAGTACTCTTCATTGAAATGCCACTCTTTTACTCCTTTGTACTTCCCTATGGCCCTGACTAACCATAAATGCAAATCCTTCGCAACTCTCTTGAAAGCTCCTCTCCTTTTTCATGAAGCCATTTTGATTTTCTAAATCCACCTGGGTCTCTTTTTCCTCTGAACTCACCATGGTTCATTGCCTCTGCTGTTCATGCATGACACCTCTTATTATAATTGCTTTTAGGAAACCATAAATTTTTACTTGTTTATGGTAAACTCCTTAAGGGCAGAGAAAATGACCAATGTCTTATCCTCTAAACCATGTAAAACAATGTCTAGTACATAAAATATATGAAAAAAAATAGAGGAGGGGGAAGCATGAGAAAAGGCATGATTGTGCCCACTTTATAGAGGAGGAAGTTAAAACACAGCACTTGGGTATTGAGGAAAATCTTGCACAGACTCATGGTGGCCCTGAGCCAAAGTACAGAAGCAAAGAAAGAAACTATTTAAAGGTAGAAGAGGAGGAAGAATGAGAAGAGACAGGAAAAGAAGAGATGCATCAGCTGGAGGGCTAAGATGAATGGATGAGCAGGAAAGAGGAAGCGAGTCTTTTTAAAAGAGAGGGAAGTTGGGAGGTTTGGGGGGCTCAGTCGGTTAAGTATCAAACTCTTCATTTTGGCTCAGGTCATGATCTCAGGGTGATGAGATTGAGCCATGAGTCAGGCTCCATGCTCAGTGTGGAGTCTGTCTCTACCCCCACCCTCTCTCCCTCTCCCTCCTCTCTCTCTCTCTGCTCCTCCCCCTGCTCACACATGCGCATGTGCTTGTGCACGCACTCTCTCTCTCTCTCTCTCTCAAATAAATAAATAAATCTTTTAAGAAATAATAAAAATAAAAAGGAGGTGGAAAATAAGGGCAGAAGAATAAGGTAGAAATGTGTCTTTACAATCTCCTTAAGAAAATGCTTTATGCGAACCAGAAGAGCTAATTTGGGCTTTGGGAAGTAGAGAAGAAATGAGGAAGATTCGATCCTTTGGCCAAAGGTAAGAGAACTGAGAAAAGTAAAAAAGAGGATAAAGGGGAAGAAGAGAGGGAAGTGGTTGATCCTTTTTTGGTTATTAAAATTATTCCAAACAAAATCTGTTTTCAACAAATTTGCAAAATTAAAGGGAAAAAAGAAAACCACAATGAAAGGAACTTAAGAGTCCAGATTACACTTTTCTTGTTACCATGGAATATTTTACTAAACTTATAAAGTTATTTCCACCTTCTGTTGTATTCTAATGATGGCATAGACACAAATAGCACCCTGAAATATCAAATGCTCTGTCAAGACCAGGAATGTGACCAGATACGTGATGCTCTGAGTGAGAAAATCTGTGCAATTTGGATAACTGTGGGCAAAACTTCTAACGCATGAGTTTAAATTCTCTGTCATCATGAAAGAACTCTTTGACAGTTTCAAGCCAGAACCTTCAAAGGGCTGTCTAATCTAGCAATGCTGTATGGCCATCTTAATTTTATTCCTATTATGCAAAAGGATCAGACAAAATTCATTCTAACTTTATTTAAATTAGAAAGTAAAGACAAAGTTGTAACATCTTTTCCCTTAGCTTTTAGGATACCTTTCTCACCCAGCTTCCTCTTACCACTCTGACTACAACTCTTTGAGTTTTCTTTGAAGCCTCCTCTTCCTAGATTCTTCCCTTACGTTGGTATTCCTTGGGACTCCATTTTTGACTCTCTGCTTTTCTGACATTATACCATCTTGTTTGCTTTATTTCCCTTGTTTCAATTATTATTCAGTGGGAAAAGACTCCCCAAACTTTATCTGCCACCTAATCCTTCTCTACAGAGCTTCAGAACCATAATTCCAAGTCAGCACATCTCTAGTGTGGTCCTCAGGCACCACGAATTTCACATGTCCAAAATTTATCTTATCTCCCTGCCAAAATTTGTCCCTCTTCCTGTGTACTCTTATACCAGCATTATCATCCATCAGTTTTCCCAAAGCAGAATCTTGGACATTATCTTTAATTTCTCCTTCTACATATCCATTTATCTGGCCTTATGGAGTCCATCTGTTGTGCATTTCTTGAACTGGCTACTTTTATCAGTCTCAGTTGACTCTGAAATTATCCTCACAGCTCCACAATAAAATCTTCCTGACTTTCCTTCCCTAGATTACGTCAGGGGCCCCAACTGTGCTCTTGTATTATACTCTGTGACTCTCTTTTACAATATATATTCGTTTGTGCTGTGCTAAACTGAGGTAACAAATAGACCCAAATATGTAACTGCTCAGCCATTAGGAGCTAATTCCTGCCCACACTCCTGCCCAACAACCTGGGCTAGCATTCAAGTTGTCAGCGCAACTTTTCTCCATACATTTAGAGAACAAAACTCCTCTCGCTTTACTTTTCTACCACTTCCTATCACTTCTACTTAGATGTCCCTGCTAGACTTCAGTCACATGACCACACCCAACTGCAAGGGAAGCTGGGAAATGTAGTTTATCTGTGCACTGGGACAAAGAAGCAGACAACAGGTGTGGGAGGAAAGCAGTCTCTGCCACAATAGCACTTATCACAATTGTTATTTTACTTATTATTTGTATAATTACATTATTATGTCTGTTTCCTTCACCAGATTTTAAACTCTGTAGAGATAGATGCACTTTTGTCCACAGTCTGGTCCCAATATGCCTCAGATATGTGTTGGATTAATCAATACATTTTTATTAATCTAGATCTCTAGCATGTTCAGCCTGGAGTACTGCAGCAACCTTTGAACTAACTGTCCTCTTTGCTCCCTCCGTCGTGTCTGTTATCCGTAGAGTGTGTCCTCCGTATTGATCTTTCTAAACTACGCATTTGATCCTGCCATTTCTTCTACTTTAAATTCTTCAACAGCCCTGCATTGCCTTCTGAACTCTTTATCTTGCCAGGCAATTCCCTTCCTGTTCATCTTTCTAGCCTTACTTCTCATCGCTGTTCTCTTTCTACATATGCCAACACATATGTGCAAGCGCTCACTCACACTCTCACACAAACTCTCTCTCTCCATCCGAGCCACCCTGAAACACTGACGCTTCCCCCATGCCCTTCCCCTGCTCACTGCTCATCTTTGAGTCTCAGCTTAGTTCCTCACTTTACTGGGGATGCCCGTTAGCCCCCAGATGGTGTTAGTGCCCTTCCTCTGTGTTCCCATGGCCCTCTGCCCACTGTAGGAGGTATTTCATGGCTTGCCTTAAGTTATTAAGTCGTTCTCCCTCAGCAGACTGTCCCGCTACATCTTATTCCCTGTAGCACTCCCAGCACTTAGCACATTGCTTAACACATAGTCTACATCCTGGAAATAGAGGATGGATGGATGAATGGATGGATGGATAAATAAATGACATTTCGTAGAAGGAGAGTTGTAAGCCACTGTGTTCAATTTCCAAAAAGATCTGGCATCACTGGTGACATCTGTTAAGAAAGCTGTAGTGGTAGAAACACCAGGTAAAATTGTGCTAAGGGTAGAAGTGTTAATTATCAAAAAAGTTTTCCAAGTTTCTTTCCATAATCTGAACCTCTTAATCATCATGTTATTGCAAAAATTCCAAAAAGGTACTTTTCTTCTCTTCTGTAACATTAATTTTATTTTTTAATTTTTTAAAGATTTTTTAAAAAGATTTTATTTATTTATTTGACAGAGAGAGAGATCATAAGTAGGCAGAGAGGCGGGGGTGGGGGGATGGGGGGGGTGGGGAAGCAGGCTCCCCTCCGAGCAGAGAGCCCAATGCGGGGCTCAATCCCGGGACCCCCGAGATCATGACCCCAGCGGATGGCAGAGGCCCAACTCACTGAGCCACCCAGGCGCCCCGTAACATTAATTTTTAAAACCCAAATAGACTTAACCATGTACTTTCTGAACAAGCAGATCTTCAATAAGTTGTCTCTTCTCTTGATTTCAAGGTAGAGCAGGGGATGCGCTTACACAGAAACCCAACATTTATCTTCCTTGTTTTTCCTGGGCTCACAGAGGTGGATGGGATCTCTAAATCCAAGCTGTAAAATATAAGAGGATCTGATTTTTTTCAGGTTGCATTTGCCTGTGTGTGTGTGCTCCAGAATCGGAGTCTAGAGGGGGTGGGGCTTGGAGATGGGACAAAACTTGTCAGGGTCCAGGCTTCCAGTGTAAATGCAATTCAATAGCCAGAATAACAGACTCCCAATTTAGGAATTTGCCAAAGACACTGCCCAAGGATCATTCCTGGGTTCCTCTGAGTGTATTAGACTAACCAAAAAAAAAAAAAAAAACCACGCAACTTGTATTCATATGTAAATGTCAGTATTCTGTCATCACCTGAGCAAGAACAATAGAATTCTAAGTGCCTGTTATTGCTATAGGCAAATGAATGAATTTAATGAGGCATTCACTGGGCAGGAAACTTTACTATTTCAATATAAGAGTAACAGCCTACTTGCAGAAGTCAGAATAAAAAGATCCTCTGACTTAATTTATCTACCCAATTACATCTAACATTCCTACAATAATAACAAATGAATATTAAAAAAGTAAGTGTAAGTTTCTAAACCGGTGCCTCTATTCCAAGAATTTCACTGAATCTAAATTTCCTAAAACTGTGTTGAGTAGTCTGTAAGCTGTTTTGATTTTTATATGGAGAGGAGAAGGGAAAGAACAGCACATGCCGTGATTTAGCTTTAACTTCCTACCCTGCTTTATTTTCAGTCCTGTCAGAAAACCACGTTCTTTGCTTGCCTCGCTCCTTTATTTTTCCAAAAAAGTATCCTCTTCTCTGCAAGGTTCTGGTCCAAAATAATCAGTATTGGAAGTTGGGCTGTTTTTGCTTTATTTCTGCGGTCTGAGTCATTTTCTCCAATACCAGGATGCCCTTAGGGAAGATACAGAGGAAATGATGTAATTCTCTTTGGTCTCTCTCTTTCACGCTTTGGGCTTTTTCTTTGGGCCTGAGCCTTAATGAATCTGTTTCCTAATTAGCCAGCAAGGAGTACAGTGAACCAAATGCGGATCGTCTGCCTCTCCCTTCTCCTCACTAAAGGCACACATACTCTTTGCTCCTCCAGTGGGCTCAGGTGATTTTGCCAGAATTAGCACCTAAATCTTCTTAGCATCATTGTCAAGCAGCTGGAAGCAAAGGTATTTATTATGCCTACTTTATGAGCTGGAAACCAAAAAAACAGAGTGTCTCGTCCAAGGTCAAACAAGGCCGAAAGGAGAGGAGAGGGAGCAGCCACTGAGGGGGATTGGGGAGGGGGGTGAGTATCTATCTCTGAGTTCCTCTGTTTCATCCCCCTGCCGTGCCCTTCACATGCAAATGCGGAAAGCAAAAGTCTAAATTCAGAAAATCTGTCGAGAATGGATTTCATATATTAGCTTGATAAATATGTGTTCAATCCTGGGCATTTTAGAGGCTGTACCATTCATCATTCTCACTTTGAATCCGTTTTGTTCTTTCTCTCTGATACCCAGCTTCTCTGGCTGTTCTCATTTCTTGAATTGGCAATTGACAAATACATATGCTTTCATTTGGTGGGAGGAGGAACTGGGGTGCCTGGAGCAGGCTTTGTCACTGTACCCCCACTTCAGCTACCCAGACAACCATGGCCTTGGCCTTGCTCACAGAACTTTCTCAAATACCCTTCGCTCTGAGTCTTACACCTCAGAGTTATTTTAACTCCTGGCTCTTTCTGTTGAAATGATCTGTTTAATGTGTCTGTCTGCTTGGCCAGAATTCAGCTTCTTAAGGGCAAGGGCTACCTCTTCATTCTTTTTGATAACCCCCAGCGCCTTAAATTTTAGTGGAAGCCCAGGAAACAACTCCTCGAACTACACAAAGGAAAGGGAGGAACAGGCGAAGGGTGGGTAGAAGGAGGAGAATCCGCGCGGGAGAGAAGAGAGAAGTGCAGGGGAGAAAGGCGACAGGAATGCCTAAAGCAACAGAAGAGAGAATTCAAACTGGCATCCCAAATTAGTTTGAGGCAGCTAGCATTTATCGTTAAGAAGGATCCAGAATCTTAAAAGGGAACAACGCACTTACTAAAAAGTTACCAGAAAGATTCCCTGGAAACAGAAGGAAACCAGCTCATCGACGAAGCTGGTGGGTTCCTCAACATGCGAAGTGGCTGGTATGGGGCTTCAAAGACCAGTTCCTGACTCCTGACTCTGGCGGTGGGACGTTGGAGGTTCATTAACAAGCACTGCTGGGGTCTTTCCTGACTGCCTTCATCCCCCTCCATCCCACCGCAGTCCTGAGTGTGGAGCGGTTTCCATCAAAGACCTAGCCTTCTATGGGAAAGCCTGGTTTGTCAATTTGGAAAGACCCCTGAGAGTCCAACATATAAACCATGATGCCCTTTCGTTCACTCAGCACAGAGTCCCTGTGAATGCCCACGCGTGTGTACGCATGCATATATGTACCCATGTGCACAGACACGTGTTCGCACATGCCTGCAGTGGCTTCCAGACCTCTGCAGGGCCAGGGCCTTGGGCCACTTCCCTGGTCCCTTCAGAAGCCTCCTGACTAGGGCAGCCCTGACCAAGACTGGGTCTGGGTACTTGGTAGGGGAGAGAAAAAGCTGTTTAGGACACAATCTCTTTGGACAGAAGTTCCTCCTATTTCAGACCTTTAGCTTCTGTTTCTAGATTTAAAAAAAAAAAAAAAAAAAAAGGCGCCTGGGTGGCTCAGTGGGTTAAAGCCTCTGCCTTCCGCCCAGGTCATGATCTCAGGGTCCTGGGATCGAGCCCCACATCGGGCTCTCTGCTCAGCAGGGAGCCTGCTTCCCTTTCTCTCTCTCTCTCTCTCTCTCTCTCTCTGCCTACTTGTGATCTCTCTCCTCTCTGTCAAATGAATAAATAATATCTTTTAAAAAAAAAGGATATTTGAAGAAAAGAGAAAATGAAAAAGTTAAATATATTTTCTAAAAGTCACTACAGATTTGGTGACAGACGAACTTGCATTTTGCCTTCATTTTTTCCAACGTGATTCATTCTTCTCGGTTCCTAACACCTGCTTAAAAACAGGGCTTTCTTCTCTCCGTCCTTAGGGTGTGCCAACCGTGTTTAAAGCCATGAGGTAGGTCTAATAACCAGGGCAGGGTTGGGGGAGGGTGGAGGAAAGTCTTATTTGATCCACATAATGTATTCATTGTTTAAAAGCATACATTGCGCAGAAAGCTGTGGTTAGATTTGTGGTGTGAAACGGGGAGCCTGATGCAGGCTCCGAGAGCAAGAATTTCCATGCCCAAGGTGAATGTTTACACTGCAGATGCTGGAATCCCTGTTAATACCTTAGCTTTTCCTTCCATGAAGGCGGCATTAAGTTTGGGATTTGCCGGCCCTCTGAGTTTCTCAAAGCAACCCACAATAAAAAGGAAGGGTCGACCAGTAGACCAGAGTTTACTTGCTGTGAAAAGTGGCCTGTGTTTCCCAAGTTTGCTCCTTTGTAGGACTCCCTTTCTGCTCTCTCTCACTTCCCTTCTCCTGGGTTGCCTCAGCCTCATTTTTTTAGCTCCTTGTCAGTTAATTCACATTTCCTGATTTGGCAAACAGCAGCCCCCCCACCCCTTTTCTTGGGTAAAACTTCCTGAGTTGACAGAAAGAGAGCTGTTACCTCACCCGAGAGCTTCAGGAGGAAAATGGCATTTAGGTTTAATTACATGAAGCCCCACAGTAGTTACCACTTTATAAAATCCAAGTGACTTTTTTACTAAGCTTCCTGTTTTCCAAAGCCGGCTGGCTGGCCACCTCCAGGAGGGCGAGATGCGGCCCAGCCGGGCCCCTGGCCTTGGCAGGCAGCGAGGACGAGGGCCTTTCCAGCTCTAGCTGGCTGAAGAGAAGCCGGCGGCAGAGAGGGGTGTAGATTTCCAAGGCTCTTCTGGAATCTAAGAGAAGGAGGGCATATATTACAAGCCCAGGGAAGAACCGCTCGGTTAACCGTCCCCGACACTTTCCCAGGGACTGTCTGGGCCCATGCTTGCTTCTCCCGGTGCTGTCTGTATCATCTCTGATTTGGGGAAAGAGAGTGTGCTATTGGTCCACTCCTTTCCACCTCTGGGTCTTTGCTTGGATGTTACCTTCTCAGAGGAGAGAAGATGGGGTCCGCAGACCACCAATGGAGTCCCCACCCCGATGGAGCCTATGCAACCATCTTCTGCTTTATTTTCCTGCACGACGCTCGTCCCCTCCTAACACGCTGGGTACACACGTCACAATCTACTTCTCTGTCCTCTTCTGCCACCTGCCCCCGCCCCACGCCCACAGCCTTGGCCTCTTAGAATGGAAACGCCAAGGCCCAGGAACGTGGGCTATTGTGTTCGCTGCTACACCCCAGCCCCTAGAACGATTCCTAGTAGATAGCAAGTGCTCAGTGAGTATTTGTGGAATGATGAGTGAATTTGAGGAATTTCTGAAACCGAAAAGAAAGTAGGGGAAGGTAGAGTTTTTGATCAAGGAAAATCTTTCTAACGTACCAGGGCCAGAGGGAGGGGGATAGAAAGCATGGAGAACGAGAACATTTGAGTGATGAGGCATTGGCTCCTTTGTCACTTCATGTTTATGACAAATGAGTGAGTTATGTGTCATCGTCGACATCTCATAAATGAAGAAATGGGGCATAGAAAGGTCATATGCTTACCCAAGGTCATGCAGAGAGAAAGTGGCAGACAGCCTCCGGGACGCCTGACTCTCTAGGTGAGTTCTTTCCACTCTGCCGCCGTGGGTGCCGTGGGTTCCCTGACTTCTATCTGGGACAAGCCGGGGCAGTTGGCATCCTAAGCAGATTCAGTTAAAATGCCCCAGACCTGGATGCCAACCCCAGCTCTGCCACCCACTGACTGTGCAACACCAGGCAAGGCTCTGAATCTCTGGGGGTAACTGATTCCTATGAAGAAAATGAAAAGGTGGGCCCCAACATCCTCATTTGACTTACTGCTCCCAACAGTAGGTTTTAATAACTCCAGAAGAAGAAATTAAAACCCAGGAAGACTACGTGTGACTTGCTGGTTGGTAAAGCAACACACTAAGTTGATGGTTCGGAGCAAAAGCACCCAGGCAGAAGGTGTCTTGACATAACTGATAATTGTCACCCCCTCCCTAAACCGCACAGGTTTTAGAGCTCAAAAGAGGTATTAAGAGTGACAAGCTAACTTTGAAGCTATTACAAATGTAAAGTAGACATACTTTTGAAAGTTTCCGATTTAAAACACGTTCGTTCAGATGACTAAGCAAAGCCTTAGCAATCATGGCTAATGAGATCTGGGGACCGAGGGGTCTTACTTGGGCGAGGCTGGCCGCCTCTGAGGACGGATGCCACCTGTGCTGGTGGCATGGCTTTCCTGAAACGGCACAATCCACCGAAGTCTATTAAGACGCAATCTATGGAAAATCTCATTGTCACCTTGGGCTCCAGGCTTGGACGTGCTTTGTCATTTACACACCAGCATGCTGTCTCTCTGTGGACCACTTCTCCGTTTTCGTGGCTTTGCTGGTTAGATGCTGTATGTGAAACTCCTAAGACTCACTTAAAGGGGAGAGAAAACAAGTCTTTGCTTCACTGTGACATCAGGCAGACAGGAGCGGTATTGACTGTTTGACATTTAATTGTTAGCGCGTACCGTGTTAAGAAAAACGTCAAATAAGCCAACAAATTGTCAGGGTTAGTATCCCTGTAACTTCGGAGAAAGGGTGTTGAGCAAAGAAGTCCTCTCTCTTTCCCTTGCAGCAAGAGCAGAGTCAAATAATATCTTCCTCCTTCAATCTGTGAAATTGGTTTCAATTTTTTTTTTTTTTCCTTTTGGCTAGACGGTATTCTGTCTTCGCTATCGGAGAATCGTGGGGCCACATAGTTTTCTACAAATAAAAAAGCCAAACTTGTGAAAATTAGGCTCTGAGCCCTCTGTAACACTAGCACTCATGAAAAATCCAACATTTATGGAATTTCTTAGCTTATGATATAGGAATCTCCACTCCACCCCCTGGACCCCCAGACTGGTCTCTCCCCTCTCCTGGGTCCCGGACTAGAATGTAGGCCTGAGGGCTGTGACGGCTGGGTTCTCTGATGCATGGCCCCTGTGCATTGCCTTTGAGAGTTGGTAGTTGAATGCCAGCCTGGCTGAGCCGTAGGTGCCCAAGAAAGCCAGGTCAACGCCATGGAAAATCTAGTTCGTGAAGAGCATAGTATGAAGGACACACAGCCTTGCAGGGGTGGAGGGGTCTGAGTCATCTCTTTTGCAGGATTTAAACTATCTAGGATAGCAGCGACAGAGAACGATGTAGCAGAAGGAAGAGACTTCGTTTGTACATGTGGGCTCACATTTTTCCCTGAGAGAAATGCCCTCCTGACCTTCTCCGGCCCCAAAAGCACAGAGGAAGAATTTTGCTGGCACAATCAGTGTTTTTAAATGTATTATTTTTCCCCATAGGTTTTTGTCTTGCTTTTAAAAGTTGGATTCAATATCCATGTCATGTGTACAAGTTTTTTGTGCATGATATCTTCATGTTCTTTTTCCCGGTATTTATCTATATCTTATTTTCCAAGCCAGTTCCTTTGCTGAATATTTTTTTCAAAGATTTTATTTATTTATTTGACAGAGAGAGGGATCACAAGTAGGCAGAGAGGCAGGCAGAGAGAGAAGGGGAAGCAGGCTCCCCGCTGAGCAGAGAGCCGGATGCGGGGCTCGATCCCAGGACCCCGAGACCATGACCTGAGCTGAAGGCAGAGGCTTTAACCCACTGAGCCACCCAGGTACCCCCCTCTTTGCTGAATATTTATTGAGCACCTACTATGTGTTAGGCACTGGGTATAGTATTGTGATTGAGAATGCCAAGGTTGTTTGGTTTTTTTTTGTCTGCAATTTTTTAAATTTTAATTGCAGTGTAGTTAACATAGTGTTATATTAGTTTCAAATGTACGATATGATGATTTAACACTTCCATATATTACTCAGTGCTCATCAAGATAAGTGTACGCTTCATCCCCTTCACCTGTTTCCCCCATCCCCCCACCCACCTCCCCTCTGGTAACCATCTGTTTGTTCTCCGTAGTTAAGAGTCTGTTTTTTGGTGTGTCTCTTTTTTTTTTTTTTTTACTTTGTTTGTTTTATTTCTTAAATTCCACATATGAGTGAAATCATATGGTATTTGTCTTTCTCAGTCTCATTTCAGTTAGCATGATACCCCCTAGCTCCATCCATGTTGTTGCAAATGGCAAGGTTTCATTCTTTTTATGGCTGAATAATATTCCACTCTGTGTGTGTGTGTGTGTGTGTGTGTGTGTGTATCTATCTCACACCTTCTTATCCATTCATCTACTGATGGATACTTGGGCTCCTTCCGTATCCTGGCTATTATAAATAACGTTGCAATAAACACAGGTGGGCATGTATCCCTTCTAATTAGCATTTTCCTATTCTTTGGGTAAATACCCAGGAGTGCGATCATTGGATCATATGGTAGTCCTATCTTTCATTTTTTGAGGAAGCTCCACACTGTCTTTCACAGTAGCTGCCCCAGTTTGCTTTCCCACCCACAGCACACAAGGGTTCTCTTTCCTCCACATCCTCACCAACACTTGTTGTTTCTTGTGTTGTCAATGCTAGCTATTCTGACAGGTGTGAGGTGATTTCTCACTGTGGTTTTGACACCGGTGATGCTGAGCATCTTCTCCTGTGTTTGTTGAGAATGCTGAGGCTTTGACATTCTAATTAGGAACTCTTCAGTGACTGCCCCTTTCCCCTCTACTTGCTGTCTTCATGTTCTGGTCACTTTATCACATATGCCTCACAGTCATCTTCAGTTTTTCTTCTACAGATAAGGTGCTAAAATATAATTTTCAAAAAGGTAAAATCATGACTTTCATACAAATGTAAAATAAATATATGGGTTTTTTTTTTAAGATTTTATTTATTTATTTGACACAGAGAGAGAGAGATCACAAGTAGGCAGAGAGGCAGACAGAGAGAGAGGGGGAAGCAGGCACCCTGCTGAGCAGAGAGCCCGATGAGGGGCTCGATCCCAGGACCCTGAGATCATGACCTGAGTCGAAGGCAGAGGCTTTAACCCACTGAGCCACCCAGGCGCCCCTAAAATAAATATATGTTAAAGACTTCATTTAACTCATTCATCCATAAGGGAACCAGAAAGATGTTAAAAACCAATTCAAAGGACAATTTGAAGATCGAACATATATGGAGGCAATCTGGAATGCCAAAACGAACTTACCAGTAGATGCAAAATTGCCCGGCACATAGTAGGTACTGGATAAATGTTACCTGTAGGTGGTAAATGTCTGTCATACCTGGTGGTTCTTAATGACTATCACTGAATTAAGCCTGATTGAACAGAAGGGGGTTGGTGATCTGAGCCTAGCTATAAACACAGAGGGGCCACTTACAGAAGAAGCATAGCAGCAGGCTGTTCTGCAAAAGATATTTTAAATGTTTCCACCAATTCCTGGAGTTGCTTTGACTTGCTTTTAATTTAGGATGATTCTAAGACCAGACTAGACAAGCAGTGATGAATTTCAGTAAAACCTCCCAAGAAGATAGCAGGTTTTTGCACGCCACATTTGAACTTCTCACTTTCAGGTACAGAGAGAGGAAAAAGGATTTTTGTGAGTGGCATTGAAATGGTCTTTTCAAGACTAGAATCGTAAAGAGATGTGGCCACTCTGGATGGCACCATAGAAAAGGCAGCCCTATCTGGAGGCTGGGAGAGCGCCCCTTCCTCCCCTCACCTGCCCGCGGACCTGTCCCCCTCACTTCATTCTCTGTGCCTCGGATCACTGAGCGCACCAGACTTTCTAAGCTGTTCTATCAAGGTGCTTTAGGAGCTTGGCAAACATTTGATTCAAATTTCATTTTTTACTGCTTTAAAATTAGTTATTAGAAGAGAATGGCTTGGGGGTGCCTGGGTGGCTCAGTGGGTTAAGCCTCTGCCTTTGGCTCAGGTCATGATCTCAGGGTCCTTGGATTGAGCCCTGCAGAGGCTCTCTGCTCGGCGGGGAGCCTGCTTTCCCTTCTCTCTCTCTGCCTGCCTCTCTGCCTACTTGTGATCTCTCCCTCTCTGTCAAATAAATAAATAAAATCTTTTAAAAAAATAAAATAAAAAATAAATAAAAGAGAATGGTTTGATTCATGCCAGACAAGGCATTTTCAGAGGACCAGCACCCCGCTGCATACTCTCTTTCCAGGAGAGGGCACAGTCAGAGAGGCCCCCCGAGTTGTGACGGAGTTTTCCCGGGGAGCCCTGCTCTGGACGAGCTGACATACACAGATGGGATGAAAAATCCGCATAGGGAGTTCCAACACTTTGCAAGCAGCTGTTTCACATGAATGTTGTGCAGTAGGCAGCTGACAATTCACCTGTCTTTCTAATGTGAATCTTCCTGAAGGAAGGCAATGGAATAAATTAAATTCAAAAGCAGACTGGAGGGGTGCCTGGGTGGCTCAGTGGGGTAAGTGACCGATGGTTGGTTTCGGCTCAGGTCCTGATGTCAAGGGCGGGGAGTTGAGATGGAGCCCTGCACTGGGCTCTGGGCTCCACACTCAGCAGAACTCTGCTTGGATACTCTTTCCCTCTGCCCCTTCCCCACCCCTGCCTCAAATAAATAAACAAATCTTTAATAAAAAAGTGGGCTGCAAAACCTTGAAAAAAAGCTAATGATTTGGGATGAGAAGGTTCTGGAAATAGTTCTGGTAATGGTTGTACAACCTTGTGATTGTCCTTAATGCCACTGGATTGTACCCTTAATGATTGAAATGGTAAATTTTGTGTTAAATATATTTTATCACAATAAAAATTTTTTTAAGATTTTATTTTATTTTTAATTTTTTTTTAAAAAGGACCTTTTTTTTTTTTAGAGATTTTATTTATTCACTTGACAGAGAGAGAGAGATCACAAGTGGGCAGAGAGGCAGGCAGAGAGAGAGGGGGAAGCAGGCTCCCCACTGAGCAGAGAGCCCGATGCGGGGCTCGATCCCAGGACCCCGAGATCATGACCTGAGCCGAAGGCAGAGGATTTAACCGACTGAGCCACCCAGGTGCCCCACAATAAAAATTTTTAAAAAGCAAATGGACACTCAGATGGGTTATAAGCTAAGTTGGCATAAGTTGGAGACTTCCCATGAGCTATCAAGTTTTTATACAGACTTTGAATAAAGCATTTCCTCCCATCTTTATTTATTTGAAGAATATCTTGAGACAGAAAGGTGACTAAAAATTGTGACCATTTGCAAATACACTTATAACCAAACGGAATTTCCTTAATATTGATCAAGTAACCAAAACTAAATACAGAAATACAATGGAGGATGGGCCTGTAACTATTTTCCATTATGTCTTATTTCTAAATGTTTGTGTTAAACAAAAACAGCTCTTGGAATGACATTATCATCAGGAGTTGTTTTCATTTTAACATATAAAAACAATTTATGCTAAAAATGCCATTTTAATCTGTTATATTTTAGGATACTACTGAGAGTCCCATTGCTTAAAAAAAAAGTTTAAAACTACTCTACTATATCATCTTAAAAATTCTCTCTGATTTGTTTATTATTATAATTATAAAATATTTAGTGTTTGAAAAAGATTTATATTCTGTGGGTTGCTTTTAGCAGCCAGTGAAAAAATAACTTAAGCAAGGTGTATATTTATCTTCAGAATAGGCAGATCAGAAAGATGGGATTATCCAATAAGTGTATCCCCCAACTTCAACTGGCTACATGTAAATAATCATAGGCACTGGAGTGCTGATTTTTGATGTCTGAGCAAAAGAGTTATGCCTATTTAACAGTTCTTAGTCTTGAATTTATAAAGCTATTTTTTAAAACCCTTCTGTTCTAATTTAATCCTCCCTTTCTATTTGAGTCATAGAACTCTTTCAAACAAAGTGCTTCACCCTTTCCAAATTATCTGGATCAGGGAAGAACCCCCCTGACAAATTTTCATGCAAACTTTACGTGTGTGTGTTTATCTAGGGAAAGGGTCCTAATTCCATCAAATTTTCAAGGGATTCTACAAGATGTAAATAACGGCCTCCATCCTTAATCCTTCTTTTCTTTTTACTAATATAAATCTTGCCTATGAATCATCTAAAAAGGAATTTTGCTATGGACAGTACAATCGGGTCACCAAGAGAAATAAACCCTTGAAAAGGAACATATCCACGCCTGGTACATTTCTTTCTTCTGGGATAAGCTCCCAACACCATGTCAAAATCCCCACCTACTAAGAGATTGTGTTCAAATTTTAATTTCCAGTTTAGTATTGAATATGGGAACATGGAACAAAATCATCCGAGAAATAAAAAAAAAATAAACTGGTGCAAGACAGAGAGTGGAATGAAACATTGCATATTTAAACATCTTTTTTTTTAAAGATTTTATTTATTTATTTGACAGAGAGAGAGATCACAAGTAGGCAGAGAGGCAGGCAGAGAGAGAGGGGGAAGCAGGCTCCCCAATGAGCAGAGAGCCCAATGTGGGGCTCGATCCCAGGACCCTGAGATCATGACCTGAGCCGAAGGCAGAGGCTTAACCCCCTGAGCCACCCAGGCGCCCCTAAATAAACCTCTTAAAATGGTGATTTTTGTGGTTTGGTAAGGCGTCTAGAAAACTTAATTAAAGGTAAGTGATATTGGGCATTTTCTCACAATAGCTAAATTAATTAATATATCCAAATTACAGAATAAAGTCAGGTCATGACTATTGAAAGTACCTCTCAAACTGGAAAGTTCTTTTTTTTTTTTTTAAAGATTTTATTTATTTATTTATTTGACAGAGAGAGGGAGAGATCACAAGTAGGCAGAGAGGCAGGCAGAGAGGCAGGCAGAGAGAGAGGGGGAAGCAGGCACCCTGCTGAGTAGAGAGCCCGATGAGGGGCTCGATCCTAGGACCCTGGGATCATGACCTGAGCCGAAGGCAGAGGCTTTAACCCACTGAGCCACCCAGGCGCCCCTGGAAAGTTCTTTTTAATAGTACTTACTTTATTGTTATATATGTTACCTACAAAATCCAAAAAGTGAGAGACAAGATGTGAAGCCAAAAGAAGGTTATGAATCAGAAGATACTGTCCTCATACTCATTCATCAGAACCAGATGTATTTCCTTAACAGTTGTGTTGCTGGATGTTTAAAGGTTGTCTTTCACTTACTAATCCCTTACTGTAATTAAGATTCTTCAACCCACAACTTCCTACTTATGGAAATAAATTTTGGTTTTGCAACTGACTAATAGTTATATGGTCAGAAAGTGACATTACCAAGTTGAGAGTCCCCCAAAGCATCTTATCTGGTTCCTATCAACTCTATTTTTTCCTCTTTTGTTTGGGATGAGAAAGCCTATTGTATGACTTCCATCTCTGGGCCAGGTTAACCTTAAATGTTCTTGGGGGGCGCCTAGGTGGCTCAGTGGGTTGGGCTTCTGCCTTCGGCTTGGGTTGTGTTCTTGGGGTCCTGGGATTGAGCCCCTCATCGGGCTCTCTGCTCAGCAGGGAGCCTGCTCCCCCCTCTCTCTCTGCCTGCCTCTCTACCTACTTGTGGTCTCTTTCTCTCTGTCGAATAAATAAATAAAATCTCTAAAAAAAGAAGAAATGTTCCTTTGAACATGGATCTTCATGTCCAGACTCTGGGAAGGCATTTCTGCATGTCTGTCGAGCAGCTCCAACCCCAGAAAACTATTCTGAGCCTCCACACCTCTATAGCAGCCAGGTCCCGATGATCTAGAATGACGACTACCACCTTCTCTCAGTTACCTTTTGAAACAATGATAAACATGTATCATCCCGACCCCACTCCCTTTCACCCACCCCCAGTGCAGGAACACCTGTGCCTACCTCAGCACTTGTAACACCCCTGCTGTTATTTCGGAGAATCTTCTGCAAGATGTCTCAGCCTTGAAATTTTAGCAAATAAAGATTATAGCCTGGTTCTTCCCACAGTTTGAAAAGAGAATGTGAGAGAAGGGAGAGGGGTATGATTTGATGCCAAAGACAAGAATGTCATCAAGAGCATATGGATAGTAACGGCTCCAAGGTCATGATTGCCATCAATTTTAAATCCCACCCCAAAGCCCCATGTAAAGATGGCATGTTACCAAATGCAGATTCCAGACAAGTCCCCAGCACCATTTTCCAACCAGATTGCTACCCCCTTAATTCTGTTTTACCTAGAAATTCTTGAACCTTCCCTACCTGAATATAAATTGTATGTATGCCCAGAGCCCAGCCCAATACCTGAGTTTTAAAGGGGCTTATTGGGGTGCGTGGGTGGCTCAGTGGGTTAAAGCCTCTGCCTTTGGCTCAGGTCATGATCTCAGGGTCCTGGGATCAAGCCCCGCATCAGGCTTTCTGGTCAGCAGGGAACCTGCTTCCCCCTCTCTCTCTGCCTGACTCTCTTCCTACTTGTGATCTCTCTCTCTCTCTGTCAAATAAATAAATAAAATCTTTAAAAATAAATAAATAAAGTGGCTTATTGATTACATGAGTAAAATTGCCCACTAAGATTGCATTGAAGAGTTTAGTCTAAAAATCTTTAAAACATTTTTCTTTCATGCTAGCGTATTAATTTTGAGGACTTGCTTTAGACCTTCCTCTAGGGGAGTGATTACAGAACATATACTGTGGGTTCTTGGCCTAATATATTTTCTATCTCACGTGTGATCGCTATGTCCTTCAGTATCTCATAACCTTGTTCTGACTGTGCTTAGAACCTCCCATCCCCACCGGATCCTGAGAACCTTAAGGGCCTGAATTTGGGTTTAGTTCATCTTCTTTGATCCTGTACAAGATCTTACAAACAACAGGTGTTCGTATCAACATTTGTTAATTTGAGGCAATTTCTTAATTTGAGGGGCACTCTGTCTTTTGTAAAATGATGTCACAAACTAAAAACTACTGATCGGAATTTTTCGGGTGAAAAAGGCAAGGAATAAAAATAGTTCGGTATGGGAAAACGAAAGTGAATATTGATTTTGAACCATTCCATTGTTCTTCAATCTGTGCTCAAAAATAAAGGAGCTCTTTAGATCATTAAAGAAGGGGAAAAAAGATGATATCAAACAGAAGATGACCAGGAGAGGATCTAGCCCTATGTTTGCCATTCATTGAAACGTCGTTGAAGAGCTCACCTCTCTGCATCCTCGTTCTCCCATTTGCAAGAAGAGGGTATTGCCCCACAGGCCCCTGAGGTGATTTCCAATGCGACGATTCTAATATATTGAGACACTTGACTTACCTTTAATAACAACATCGGAGGAGAATAAGGTCTGTAATTGGTCTCAGTAGTGTTCTCCGAGAGGATGGGTAGGTAACTGTAGACATTTTATCAGTTATCTATTGCTGTGTGATAAATTACCTCACTTTACCCCCAGTTTTAGCCCAAATTTAGGACCGTTAAGCAAGAATACACATTTCTACTTTTATAGAGTTTCTGAGGGTCATGAATTCAGGGGGTGCCTTAGCCAGGTGGCTCTAGTTTAGGGTCTCTCAGGAGTCAGTAGGCTAGAAGTTGGCCCAGGGGGTGCAATCTGAAAACTTGACTGGGGCCAAAAGTTCTGCTTCCAAGATGGCGGTGAGAGATTTCAGTTGCTTGCCCCATGGAGCTCCCTGTAAGGCTGCTTGAGCGTCCTCATGACGCAGCAGTTGGCTTCGCCTGTAATGAGTGATTTAAGAATGAGAACAAAGAGGAAGCCACAGCGCTTTTAACGACCTAGTCTCACAAGTCATATATTGTCACTGCTGCCACATTCTCTTTGCTAGAAGCAAGTTATTAAATACAGCCCGCACTCCAGGGGAGAGAAATTAGTCTCCATCCCTGAAAAAGAGGAGTATCAAAGAATTTCTAAGTTTACTTGTGAATGTGTGAGCTTATTCTCAACATCATGTACTGGTGAGGGTGGATCAGCCCTGCAAGACGGAGTACGGAAGTTGTAACAACGAACGTTTCTAGAATGACTCACTATTGAGAAAGCATCTCCCCTTGTTTTCTCATTTGGTTGTCACAACAACCCAAAGGATCAACAGCACTAATATCCCCATTTAGAAATGAGGAAACGGAGGCTTAGGTGACTTTTGTAAGGTTATTCGGCAAGTAAGTTGTTTGGCTGGGAATTAAGCCCAGCTTTTCTGATACAAAACACGAGATCTCTCTACGACCTTCAAAATGGGAACATTGGCAGAAAGGTCTTTGCACAGACAAGTGTCATGGGCAAGTCTGACCATTCCTTATTCCCCACTAATTGTTTTTACTCATTTTTTTCATTTAAATTTTTATTGTCAACTTATAGACTTCAGCAATGACTTGAGGCAATTTACAAATGAAATATTTAAGAAAGCAAGAGGAGCAAATACTTCTAGGCACCAGAGTTTATCAGATTACGCTTGGCAATAAGTTTGGTTCATATTTTTTTGGCAGCAAAGGTGAAAAGAGAAACATAATAGGCAACAGGGGTTTCACTTTCTGACAAGAGGGAGCATACACGTTATCATTGCCTGAAGCTAAATTCAAGAAGGAATTTATCATGCGGATCTACGTAGAGATCTTGCAACTTGACATGGTGGTCAGTATCTTCAATCTTGCTTGTGTGAAAGATATTCTTATACCAACCCTGTATATAAACAGAGGTCATACCTCACCTTTAACTTTTGTGTACATTTGAGCAAGAAGCTAAGAAAAATGCAGCCCAGGCAAATTGTCCTCCAATTTCTTTACCAAATTAAGGGGTGGAACTTGGAGAATATACATGAACAGATTATTAATCTGTCTGCTGGACTATCTCCCTCAAATATCAGGAGTTGTAAAAGTGAGAGTCCTTAAATGAACTGCTGAATCTTATTTCTTTGTCTTGACATCCTCTATCAGCCACCTATAATACAAATGTTCTACACTGCCAGTTAAATTAGGGGCTTGGGGTATTTGCTATAGGGGAGCAAGGAATGCTGATATAATGTTAAAGAAAAACGTAAAATAAGTATGGACCACATGAACTCTAAAGCCCCTTTTGGACGACAATGTTATGATTCTGTGACTTTAAGGGTGAGATGCCAATATGCATTCTTGTCGCCATGGAAGGCCAGCCCACTCTGGCCTGGTGTGAGAAGCAATGCTGTCAAAAGCCTTGGCCAATTTTTTCCACCAAAAGGAATTTCAAACATATCCAAGGTCCTGGGTTAGTGACTGATTGAAACCAAAGCTTTATACTGCATGACATAGGATCCTGGAATAGATAACTTTAGCCTGAAAAAAAGTTCGGGCAGGTGCAAGCAGCTGTCCAGGCTTGCCATAAAAGTACTCAAGTTTAGTTCCAGTAATAATGCACTTTCTTTAAATGCTACAGTTCTTTCAGGATTTGTCCCATTAGCTGAGAAATACTCCCTGAATGTTCCCCCAAAAGTAGATGACTTCTTGTGCTTTTATTTGGATATTATAGTCCTTACAAATATTTCATTTATTAATGGGAATCTGCCTTCCAGAATAGAATTGTAAATTAAACACATAAAAACCAATAGCCTTTATTTCTGTTTTATTTTTTAATTTTTATTTTTTAATTTTTTTCTTATTTCTGTTTTAAACCAGCTGGTCTTCCTTCAAGGAAGTAGACAGATAATAAAATAAATAATCCTTCATTCAAAAAAATAAAAAGCATTCTTCTTGAACATAGTTTCTGTGCCCTGAGCCAGTAAGTATTCATTTACAAGATTTGCTTTCTGTTTATTACCTATATTTCTATACTACCTGGCTGAGAAGTGCTGCAGAGAGACAAAATCAATGTGCATGGAAAGACTAGAGAGAAAAGAGTGGTACTCTTTGTACAATAACCCAGAGTCTAGAAGAGGAGGCAATGGGTGTGGGGGGTGGGGGGAGGGGGGAGGGGCGGCCACTGGTCAGAACAACCAGTGTGTTGAGATTATCTTCTGGTTCGTGGGTAGTGTGGACCAAGGAAGATTATTTGCCTGTCCTATTAATAGGACATCGTTCAGTATAATCTTTTTTAAAAATATCAAATAAAATTATAAACATTCATTTTCATGGCACATAGAAAATTTCAGACGTTGGAAAACAACTGAAAGATCTTATTGCAAAGTTGCCGTTTAGAGAAAAAGAACAGGTTTGACAATTTTACGGTCTTCCCAGCAAGGGGGGAACAATTAAGAAATTAGCTCCTGGTTGGGGGAGTTTAGTCTGGGGCATTGTATGAACTGAATACATAGTCACCAGGAAGAAAAGCTGGGTGAAGTTGCTTCTTCTAAGCAGAGAAAAGGCAGGAGGAGGCAAAAAGTTGTCCCTGCATTCTGAAGTGGAAGGTATTTGAATCTACAGGGAGCAAAGGACCAGGGGAGGGCAGTGAGGGTGGAGTATGAGAAAAGGGGGGATGGGCAAGAGTTACACCATGGAGGGGTCCTTCCGCTGCTAAGCCCAGGCCCCTGCTCTGGGGCAAGTCAGCTCAGTATCCTTTTTCCTTCCTGGACTCCAGGCCCCCAGGGCTCTCCTGCCTTTCCTCCCTTTTACCCTAATCACCACCCACCCTTTCTCTTGCACCTGGAAGGTGGTGCCCTCCGCTTTCAGTTTGTTTCCTGTAAAACAGCACAGAGCTTTTTGGTTTAAAAACAAAAAACAAAAAACAATGCTAATTTCGATGCTAATAACAGCAAAGAGCTTGAGGAATAACAAAAATAATAGACATGTAGATGGGAAGTTTTAAATTTGAGTCACATGATTTGATTTACATCTTAAGAGATCACACCAGGATATCCCATAGAGAACAGACTGGGAGGGCGGGAGGGGGGTAGAGTAGAAGTAGGAAGATGGTGGGCGGGTAATGCAGGTACCTAGAGAGCGGTGATGGTGCCCTGGACTATGATGTAGTGGGGAGAGTGAGGGAGATGTGGGGGCGTAGTCCGAGCATGGAACTAATGGGACTTGCCAATGGATTGGATAGGGTTGGTGATGAAGAGACAAGAATCAAGGAAGAACCACTGAGTCCCTGGGTGAGTGTTGCCCTGTTCACCAGGCTTCGCCCTTCTTAGGAATGATCCCTTCCAGACATTTCCTCTGGACTTACCAGCTTTGGGCTTTGGGATGAAATGCTGTATGTAATTGACAACACTGAAGTAGGGAAATGACAAGATCGTTTTTCTCCTCTTCCATTACGCCCACATTTCCTCCACGAGAATGATTTTGTTGCGTGAAGTGACAGGATGGCTGCCATCCAGGAAGAGAGGGCATGAGTGTCTGCACACGTGCACGCGTGTAGGGAGGAAGAGGAGGGCTACTTCTCTCTCTTTCACGGTGTGGTTGCTTCATCTGGCGAGTAGTTGTCCTCCTGGAAAGCAGAGAGTGGCTGCACTGTGTTGGATGCTGGACCAGAAAGCATTGATGTGATGGGAATGGGAGGAAAGGCTGATAGCACAAGAGATAGAAGAATGTGTGGGAATTCCCAAGGCACACTCGCTCCTACTACACCCAATTCTTGGGCTTGGTTCTACGACAAAGGCCAGTCTGCTGGCAGCCCCTTCCATCTCTTTTGGCCATGCTACTTCCAAGAATCAATCACTGGGCTGACTTGGGGATTGGAGGAGAGGTGATGGCTGTGGGAGTTCAGCAGCTTGGTCCTGCTCATCTGATAATCACATGATTCAAGGATGTTTGAAGGGAAGAAAGGAGCCTCCTAAGGGATTCCCTGCCTCCACAGTCTGGGCCCTTCCGCTGGGTTCACATTCATGTTGTGACGTTGCAGAGTTGCCCCAAGGGTGAAATTAAAGGCGTTGTATAATTGTACAACCGCAGGAAGCCCCTTCACTCCTGCAGTGCTTATACGATATCCATCATCGAGAAACAGATTCTTTCCATTTGGATCTGCTAAGAAAGCACCTGAACTAATGAGCCCCGGTGAGTTCATAAGGATGCAATGGAGATAAAATATTTCCTTGACCTCCACTGAAGATCCTTCCTTGGGAACGGTCTTAAGTGGAGGTTAGAGGGACTAATTTGACTCCTTGCCAGGCAGTTTCTGTAATCGGCAGCAGTAATGTAGCTTCCTGATGTCACTGCTTCTATAGAATAGAAAAGTTGCTAATATTTTTTTTTTAGTTGCTAATATTTTGCACGCTGATCTCCCACTGTATTTACAGAACACAAGGCTGTTGGTCACACCCATCCCACACTCCTGACCCTACCTCTAACGGTGCTCTTTTTTTTTTTTTCAGCCCCAGGTCACTTGAGAATAGACCAGGGCCTAAAGTCCATTGTTGAATGTGGCTGCAAAGCATCAAGTTGTGGGCGATGTCCCTGTGTTAGGGCGATATTGATCAGGCTCAATATTAGTCAGATGGCTTAGGAAAAGAACATATTTACTCTCCACTCTATTTCTAAGTTTCAAGGAAGCTGCCATATATGCACTATTAATACCTTATTCTTCACCTTGATGAGTATTTTCTTTTAGCCAGTGACATTAATGTTTATATTCTATTTTCTTTCTAAGTCGAATATATTTCTATGTACCTAATGTAAGCTTTACATTCATAGTTGGCTACCTACCACACCCTCTCTGAAGATCTAGGTCAACAATAAAAGAAAGGAGCTTCATACAGAGGCCATAATTCATTCTGCATTCTGTTAACAAGCAACATCCATGTAAAATAGCAACAGTGTTTTCAAGGTCCTGTTACTATTCAGGCAGGGACTCAAAGCGATCACTTTCTTGGATCACTCTCTTGGCATACATAGATGCTTAAATGTAAGATGTGTTCTGTGGGCAACGGTCTGCTTGTTTTCTTTCCTAGACAAGTGGTTAACCCGTGTTGCTAGCCTGTGTTTATAGAATTCCACAAAGGTTATGTCATAGAAATCACTGGTGTGCGTGCGTCTGTGTGTGTGTGTGTAAGAGAGAGAGATTTATAGAGAGAATGTAAACTGAAGCATCTTGAGGAGAGATCCATCAGTTTACAGTTGATAGAGGATGCTGGCCTTCACTTGTCCGCTATGGCCACTGTTTTCTGTTTGATAAGGAGTGGAGAGTCAAAGAACGCATCCGACAGCCAGAGCACAAAACAACGAAAGTCAGACGCACCGATTTGTTAAGTCTATCGATTGTAAAGCTAAAAAAACTTCCTGAAGGCTGTAATCAGATGCAAGGAGCTTCTGTGTATGTTTTTTTTTGAAAAGCCCATTTATTTTGTCCCCAAATCTCTGAGGGTTCTTTAACAAGCATCAGTTTCTAAAATAAACAAAGAGTATAAGGGGAAAAAATAGAATTTATTAGAAGGAAAAAGTCCCCAAGGAGCTTTTGTATTTTTAACATTGCCTTAAATTTTTAAAAAAGTTATACTGCTTATCCCCAAGAACTTAACCAATTTCTTGGGGCGGGGTGGGGGGTTGCTATTTTAAATTCAGGGTTTTGTTTCTGATTTTAAAATCACAAGTAACACAATTACTAAAGAAAATGTTTCTCCTGATATCCATAAAACAGCTTAATGTTTTAATTTACTGAATCCACCAGCTAAACACTATAGTCCATTTTGAAAACATTCCCTAATCCTTGGAAATAGCATGCTTTCTCTTATATTCTTTCATACACTAATCCTTGAAAAAAAACATACCTTCTCTCATTTTCTATTCAATGTTTGCTATTGTTGTAATTTAAGAAGGGCCTCTTTGAAAAAATGCAAAATTAAGTTTAACCCACAATTGAGTCTTACATCCTGTGGTCTTGGAATTTTAAAATTTCATTCAAAACACACATTATAAACAAAGTCTCCCAAATGACCATCTAGAGAGGAATGTGGCAAAAATCCAGAAACTATTGTAATATTTGGAACCAGCATAAGCACAAATAATCAGTGTGTTTTTTCAAGAGGGGATTATGGGTTGCAGTTTTGCAAACCCTACAGGAGATTTGCACGAGATGGGCAAACTCCAAAAGAGACTAGACGCTTTCCAGTGAATGAAGAGGAAGAAGAGGTATTAAAAGGATCTTCTTAATAACTAAGATTGGCCCAATGTAATCATAATTTGAGGAAACATTCTGGTTTATAAATTCCTATAAAACTTAAGTTCAAAGCAGTATTCCTGACAAGCCTGTTTCTTAGCACGTTAGTTAAAGCTTTTTTTTTTTTAAGATTTTATTTATTTATTTGACAGAGAGAGATACAGGAAGAGAGGGAACACAAGCAGGGCGAGTAGGAGAGGGAAAGCAGGCTTCCTGCCCAGCAGGGAGCCGGATGCAGGGCTCGATCCCAGGACCCTGGGATCATGACCTGAACAGAAGGCAGATGCTTAACCAACTGAGCCACCCAGGCGCCCCTAGTTAAAGTATTCTTAACTGTGGAGGCTGATTTGGGGTGAACACAGGTTTTGGAGAGGACAACAAGGCCTTAACTTAACTTGTTGTCTACACAAGAGCAAAATTGATATCACCAGGTCAAGAAAATCCACATTTTAGAGGCAAGAAGACCAGTGGAGTTACTGACGTACAAAATAATATTCTAAAAAAGTACTTTTAAGAAGTAAATCTGGGGGCGCCTGGCTGGCTCAGTCAGTAGAGCATGTGACTGTTGGTCTCAGGTTGTGAGTTCAAGCCCCACGTTGGGTGTAGAGATCACTAAAAAAATAAATAATAACAATAGACTTAAAAAGACAAAACCAAAAACTCTCAAAAAAATAAAAAAAGAGGTAAATCTATAAAAAGAGCGTAAGTAGAATTAAGACTACCCATTTTAGATGCATTTAAAATCTAGATCTCCAAGAACCAAGGTAGGACAGGGAAGTTGTTTTAGTGCCCCAAGATATGCACCCTGTCCTGTAGAAACACCCCATTTCCCTCCCATTCCACAAAAAAGAAAAAAAAAGAATGAAGCAATGAAATCTATACACTTTATATCTCAAAAGATAAAATATTTAGAGGCAGGGGATGGAGAGTCAACTAAGAAGCTGGAAAGGAGTCACATTTCAAAATGATTCTTAGCAAAGTTTAATATAATAATATCTTAGGTATTTCTCATTTTATACCTTAGTTAATTTTATAAGCCCAATAATTAATCAAGTCTTCTAAACCCGCTTAGAAGAACATCCTTATCTAGACGATTCATCCTAAATTTTAGGCTTATTTCCAGTATCATAGTTAACACATTGTGTAAGTCTGCAAACACTGATGGTATCTACTCTTTTTCTGCCCATAAATAATTGAATGAGATTTTACCACCTCTGCAATGTGTCAGTTTCAGTTTTAATACAATATTCTGAGAAATTTTTGTGAACTAATATAGCATTTTCGGCTGTTTTGCTTTTAATCATCATGAAAGTGCATCATTTCACTGGGAGGAACCAAGGAAAAAGATTTTCTTCAACTAAATTGTACTAATTTTATAATGCACAAACAGGAATTGCATTATTCTGGCAAACAATAAGCAGCTTCTCAGAAGAGATAGGCTGCTTTAAAAATAATGTAGGAATCACTCCTGTTACAAATAGATAATTATCTCTGAATATTAGCTCTGATAATATGTGACCTAACAGGCAAAATGAAGCGGGAAGTTATTATATTGTGATTTTTTAATGATGCTGAATTATTTATGCCAAATCTCCTCAATATATCCCAGCTTCCTTTACGTAATTTTTTTTTTTTAATGAAAACTTCTTAATGAAGAAGCAAGATTTGGAGAGGAGTGGAAATGGCCTCAAATTATGGGTTAACTGGCATAAGTAAAAAGGCAGAAAGATGGATTCAAATCTGGTTTGAACTCTTCTGAGTGTGGAAACAGCCAACTTTTAGCACTGTGTGTGTGTTTCTGGGGTGGGGGTGAATTATAAATGTGAAAACTGACCTGAGGCTTTGCTCATTCATAATTTGCACTCAGAACTTGAATGCTCCTCACTTTTCCTTTTCCCATGGAGACTTTCCCAAAGAAGGGTAGAGAGCCTCAAGTCCATACCTTTTGAAAGACTTTAAACTTAAAATTGTAAAGGTTGCCGCTCTCTACTTGCATTGTTCGAAAGCTTTTTAAAGGAATGACACAATTAAAGTACTTTGAGCAGCTTAACCATGATGGAAGAAATTTACTATTACTAGGGCAGTCGATCTGAATAAAGTCAGATTACCCCTCTCCCTACCATTTTCCACTCCTGTTTAATCTTTTGCATAATTTCTACCATTATTCAAAATAGTTGGGGCACCTGGGTGGCTCAGTGGGTTAAAGCCTCTGCCTTCGGCTCAGGTCATGATCTCAGGGTCCTGGGATTGAGCCCCGCATCGGGCTCTCTGCTCGGCAGGGAGCCTGCTTCCCCCTCTCTCTCTGCCTGCTTCTTTGCCTACTTGTGATCTCTCTCTCTGTCAAATAAAAAAAAAAAAAAGTCTTACTTATTTGTTTACCCTTTTATTATCTATGTCTCCATCCCTGAACACGAGGGCAGTGATCTTGTCTCACTTGCTCGAAACTGTCTCCCTCGTACTTAGACTAGTGCCTTGCAGAGTGGGTGTTCAGTAAATACTTTTTGAATCCATGGATGACAGAGGAATAGATTCAATGAGGTGAAAGTGGCATAGAATAAATTGAGCCATCAGGGCCCTGAATGATATATTTGGTGGTGGTAGAGGCTTAGGGAGAAAACGGAATTAATGAGTTACCCAATGGCAAATTTAGAAGGTTCTACCGAGACAGACTTAGTTTATCTGGCCTGTGTTTCCAGACAGAGGGCTTTATGATGAACTTCTTAAGAACGTTACAGATGAATGAATACCCTAAAACATCCAGAGAGGGGCTCTGCTGATCCTACGCCTACCTTGTGCCAGGCATTTTGCATACACATTACATGTGTTACTTATTATTCATTACAAATGAATGAGGTATTAATATTAACCTCTCTTTGCAGATAATCCCAGACGTTAAGGAACACACTCAAGGTTACCTAGTTGATATGAACTGAAATCCCTCCCCTGTGCATCACATAGTCTCTGCTAAGTTCCTTTAGTAACTGTCATGAGTCCAAATTAAAAACACAGACACCGTTATATTTGGTTTAGATCCTTTTTTCCAAGTTCTATTTTGTATTTCGGCTTGATAACTTTGCTGCAAAAAATAAAGTTAATTATAGAATATTCCTGGAAGGAGACGCAAGAAATTGGTTATAGGATTTCCTTTCGAAAGGGTGACTGACTGGGTCCCGGGAGAGCTCAGCCAGAGGGATTTTTGCTTTTCTCTGCCATTGAGTGTTGCCAGCTAAACAGCAGGATACCCACTTACATTTGAATTTCAGATAAATAACAAATAATTTTTAGTACAAATATGTCCCAAATACTGGGTGGGGCAAATTTATACTAAAAATTTATTCGTTGTTTATCTGAAATTTAACTGTACTTTAACTTGTGTCCTGTATTTTTATTCGCTAGACCTGGCAACTCTATGCGCATTCACTACTATAAATTTTAAATTTTGTTCCTTGTGTACATATTACTCATTCTAAAAATAATCAAAAATTTTTAAAAGTGGTTTTTACAATTTGCCATATATTGAAAGGCAATTTTAGTAAGGGACAAGAAGTAGACGTGGTATAGACTGAAATTAAATATGTGTCCTAAGGATAATTTTTCTAAATAATAAAAGAACTAAATTTGCAAAGATAATTCTTGCATGCATTTTGCCAGCAGAGTACAGCTAAGGGGAAAAAAGTCTGAAAACATACTTCCTGATGAAGTTGTAGTCATTGGAACCCTGAAGGAGACACTTCAGTCATGGATCCTGGGACAAGACTAAGTCAGGAGATGAAAGAAATTATCTGTATTCCCAGTACCTTCAGCGCCATTAAGGTGGAGCTTTAAACGGACTGAACTTTAGAGCTAGAAGGAACTTTGGGGATTTTCTTTTCAGTTTCTTCATCCTTTCCTGCACATTTCAAAATAGGGAAGTTCCATTTCCAACTCCAACCCCCCACAACTCCCCACCACCATCACCAGCTCTCACCGGTGGCCTAGAGATGCCTCCCAATTCTTAGGTTCTCAAGGCAACATTAACATACTTGTCATGTAATTACCCTACAAGTCTCAGCCTTGGGATCTTAATTCACCAAGGGTAATGGAAAAGAAAGTGACCCAGCAGGCCTAGCATAGGACAGGTTATAGAAAGGTCAGAAGCGCCCCCAGCATTCCCATTTTAGCTCTAAATGTAACTAAGTGTGTGCTATGGAAAGTTACTTACTTTCTCTGGGCCACAGCTTCCTTAGCTCTTAAAAGGGGAGCTACAAGTCCTCTTCAGGGGCATGGGAGGATCAAATGGGATCATCCTGTACAGGAAGTCCTTGGATTAAGTTGGTACTCAGTCATTTCAACTATGATTTTTATCTTAAAATAAGATCAATCCGCTTCTGAAATGAAGCTAGAGAGGGTAAATCAACTGACATAGTGATGACTATTCCCTAATTTTCTATGGAGTTCATTATCTATTAGCCCGCACTCGAACATTTATCTCAGCATATGACTAAGACAAAAATTATCATGTAATTGAATACAGTTACATTTTAATTTTTTTCTGCTTTTTTTTTTTTGGTTAACAGTTTTATTGGGACACACTGCACATACCATCTAATTCACCATTTAAGGTGGAACTTCAAGTGTTTTTACTATATTCAGAGCTGTGCAATCGTCACCATAGTTTTAGAACATTTCCATCCTTCCACAAGACGTCCTTCACCCATTAGCAGTCACCACCCCCACCCATTTACTCCCTAGCCCTAGGCAACTGTTAACCTACTTTCTATCCCTTTAGATTTGTTTATTCTGGATATTTCATATAAACAGAATCATACAATATGGACTTTTTTGTGACTCCTTTCATATAGCATATATTTTTAAAAGATTTTATTTATTTATTTGAGAGAGAGAGAAAGTGAGAGAGAGCATGAGAGGAGAGAAGGTCAGAGGGAGAAGCAGACTCCCTGTGGAGATGGGAGCCCGATGTGGGACTCCATCCCGGAACTCCGGAATCATGACCTGAGCTGAACGCAGTCGCTTAACCAACTGAGCCACCCAGGCGCCCTCATATAGCATATTTTTAAGATATATCCATGTCGTAGTATGTATCAGTACTTCATTTCTCTTTGTAGCCTTGTAATATTTTATGTTGTAGATATACCACATTTTATTTAACCGTTCATCAGTTGATGGACATTTGGGTTGTTTCTACTTTTTGGCTATTACGAATAATGCTTCCATGCATATTCATGTACAAGCTTTTATGTGGACATATGTTCTCAATTCTCTTGGCCATCCAGTTAGGAGCAGGATTGCTGGGTTTACCTTTAGCCATTCGAGGAACTGGCAGATTGTTTTTCAAAGTGGCTTCATCATTTCATATTTCCATCACATTAATGTGTGAGAGTTCTGATTTTGTACCTCCTTGCCAACATTTGTCATTATCTGTCTTTTTGGTTACTGCCATTCTAGTGGGTGTGAAATGGTATGAGATTGTGGTTTTGATGTGCATTTCCTGGATGGCTAATGATGTTGAATATTTTTCCATGAGCTTATTGATCATTTACATGTCTTCTCTGGAGAAATGTCTGTTTAAATCATTGCTTATTTTTAAATTGGATTGTAGTTTTTATTATTCAGTTTAAGAACTGTTTATCTATTTGTATATGTTTATATATTCTTGATACTAGATCCTTACCAGATATATGATTGGCAAATATTTTATTCCACTCCATGGGGTGTCTTTTTTACTTTCTTGAGAATGTCCTTTGAAGCATAAAAGTTTAGTTTTGATGAAATCCAATTTGTCTGTTTTTTTGGTCTTTTGTTGCTTTTACTTTTGTTAACTAAGAAACCATTGCTAGTACAAGGTCATGCATATTTACCTTAATGCTTTCTTCTGGGTTTTACAGTTTTAGCAGTCACTCCCTTCCCCCACCCCTCATTTAGGTCTCTGATCCCATTTTAAGGTCATTTTTATATATGTTGTGAAGTTCTGGCCCAACTTCACTCTTTTGCCTGTGGATATCTAGTTGTCCCAACACCATTTGTTGAAGACTATTTCTTCCCCATTAAACTATTTTGACACTTACGTTGGAAAATTAATTCACCACAAATGTGAGGGCTTATGTCTACTCTCATTCTAATTCCATTGCTTTGTATGTCTACTTTATTCCAGTACTACAGTCTTGATTACTATAGTTTTGTAGTGAGTTCTGAAAAGGGAAAGTGTAAATCTTCCAACTTTGTCCTTTTTCAAGATTGTTTTGGCTATTCTGGTTTCCTTGAATTTCCATATGAATTTTAGGAACAGTTTGTCAATTTCTGCAAAGTGGACAGTTGGGATTTGGATAGTTACTATGTTGATCCTACAGATCTGGGAGTGTTGCCATCTTTATAATCATTCTTTCAATCTATGAACATGGGATGCCTTTCCAGTTATTCAGATCTTTTTAAATTTCTTTCGACAATGTTTCGTAGTTTTCAGAGCATAAGAACTGAACTTTATTAAATTTATTCCTAAGTATTTTATTCTTTTTGATGCTATTGTAAATGGAATTGTTTTCTTAATTTTATTTTTTGTCTGTCCATTGTAAATATATAGAAATATAATGGATTTTTGTATATTGATCTTATATCCTGCAACCTTGCTAAACATGTGTATTAGTTCTAATACTTTTTTAGTGGAGTTCTTAGAATGTTCTATAAGATCATGTCATGTAGGGGCACCTGGGTGGCTCAGTGGGTTAAAGCCTCTGCTTTCTGCTCAGGTCGTGATCTCAGGGTCCTGGGATTGAGCCCCGCATTGGGCTCTCTGCTTGGCTGGGAGCCTGCTTCCCCCCTTCTCTCTGCCTGCCTCTCTGCCTACTTGTGATCTTTCTCTCTGTCAAATAAATAAATAAAATCTGTAAAAAAAAAAAAAAAAAGATCAAGTCATGTGCAAACAGAAATAGTTTTGCTCTTTTCTTTCTTTTTTAAAGATTTTATTTATTTATTTGAGAAAGAGACAGAGCGTGAGCGAGGGGAGAGTAGAGGGAGAAGAAGAGAGACAAGCAAACTCACTGCTGAGCAGGGACCCCAATGTGGTGCTTGATCCCAGGTCCTTGAGGTCATGATCTGAGCCAAAGTCAGATGCTTAACCGACTGAGCTATCCAGGCACCCCATTTTTGCTTTTTTCCAATCTGGATGCCTTTTATTTAAATTTCTTGCCAAATTATCTGATTAGAACCTCCAGTACAATGTTGAATAAAAGTGGTAAGAATGGAAATCTTTGCCTTCTTCCTGATGTTAGTGTAAAAACATCAGTCTTTTACCTTTAAATATGATATTGGTTCTGGATTTTTCATAGATGCCCTTTATCAGTTTGAACAAGTTTCCTTCTATTCCTAGTTTGCTTGGTGTTTGCTAGTACAGATCTTCCTTGATTTATGATGGGGTTATGTCCAGATAAATCCAATGTAAGTTGAAAATATCATAAGCCAAAAATGCATTTAATACACCTAACCTACTAAACATTACAGCTTAGCCTAGCCTACCTTAAATATGCTCAGAACATTTACATTAGCCTATAGCTGGGCAAAATCATCTCACAAAAACCTACTTTATAATAAAGTATTGAATATCTCCTGTAATTTATTGACTACCATGGGCATAGACTGGTTCTAAGTGTATCAGTTGTTTACCCTTGTGACTGTGTGGCTGATTGTGAGCTCCCTCTTGCTGCCAGTGCCCACCATCATGAGAGAGTTTCATACCATGTATTGTTAGCCTGGGAAAAGATCAAATTCCAAATTTGAAGTATGGGTTGTACCCAATGCGTATCACTTTCACACCATCATGAAGTAAAAAAATTGTAAGTTGAACCATCGTAAAGTAAGGGGACATCTAAATTTTGTTGAGTGTTTTTTTTCTAAATTTTGTTTATGGTGTTTTCCTTTTGTGGTGTCTTTGGTGAGTTATTTTTTAAAATAATAATCATAACCTTGGGGTGCCTGGGTGGCTCAGTCAGTTAAGTGGCTGCCTTTGGCTCAGGTCATGATTTCCGGGTCCTGGGATCGAGCCCCGCATCAGGTTCCCCGCTCAGCAGAGAGCCTTGCTTGTCCCTCTTCCTCTGCCTTCCGCTCTGTCCACTTGTGCTCTCTATCTCTCTGTCCAATAAATAAATAAAAATCTTTATAAAAATAATAATCATACTAAAATATCTACAAGGGTATTAGGACTTCTCCCTTCCTTGGCTATCCATCCTTAGCCATTCACTAGTTCATATAAACAGCTATTTAAAAATAAATCTTGGGGCGCCTGGGTGGCTCAGTGGGTTAAAGTGGGTTAAAGACTCAGTGCCTGCCTTCAGCTCAGGTCATGATTTCAGGGTCCTGGGATCGAGCCCTACATCGGGCTCTCTGCTCAGCTCTCTGTTCCCCCTCTCTCTCTGCCTGCCTCTCTGCCTACTTGTGATCTCTCTCCGTCAAATAAAAATAAATAAAATCTTAAAAAATAAATAAATAAAAATAAACAAATAATCTTTTGACTTCCTTACCATTTGTATTTTCGTAAATAAGTTATTAAAATTATAATCAGCTACTAAGTATTTGACATAAGATATTCTTTATCAGGTTGTAATAATAAAATCATTTGAATTTCTATAGTAGAAAAAACCTCACTGACAATCAGAAACTCCACTTCTAGAGGTGTAACTTGTGTAAGTCATGCTCTCTGAACCTCATTTGTAAAAACAGGAATAAAGGGGTGCCTGGGTGGCTCAGTCAGTTAAACTTCTGACTCTTAATTTCAGCTCAGGTCATGATCTCGGGGTTATGACACCAAGCCCCATGTGAGGCTCTGGGCTGGGCGTGGAGCCTGTTTGGGATTCTCTCTCTTCCTCTCCTTCTGCTCATCAATCTCTCTCTCTCCCTCTCTTAAAAGAAACAAACAAGCAGGGTGCCTGGGTGGCTCAGTCGGTTAAGCATCTGCCTTCATCTCAGGTCATGATCCTAGGATCCTGGGATCGAGTTCTATATCGGCTCCCTGCTCAGTGGGGAGCCTGCTTCTCTCTCTCCCTCTGCTGCTCCCCCTGCTTGTGTTGTCTCTCTCTCTCTCTGTCAAATAAATAAGTAAAATCTTTAAAACAAACAAACAACAAACAAAAACACCAGGAATAAAATCCCCTCCCTCCTTCTTTGTCCTGAGGACTGATTGAGATGATATTTGTGAGAAGGCTTGGGACACTGTAGACTCAATTATATTTTCTGTCGATTCACAAATTGCATATCATAGTATCCCTTTAAATAGAAAGCTGTTTGCCTGCATGTTAGATTGGCATACAACTTCTCAAAAACCCTCTATTGCATAAAACTAAATGCTTCTGTACGTAATCTGTTTTTCAGAAGTTATCTTTCAGTTCTTAAGTCCTTTTTTTGCCTAGATTCTTTGATTTGTTGCCTATTTCGGAAACTTGGAAAGTACCATGCAAATACAGATATAGCTTTGCTAAGTTAAAAATAAAATACTTAGTGTTTGCTGGTGAAGGAAAATATGATGCTATGTAGGTAAAACTGTGTGATGAAAATCAGACTCGCATTTCGTAAGAACATTTCTGGAGAACCTTAGACGTGAAAAGTAGGAGTCAAATGCTTCTCCCAGACGATAGTTTATAACTCTTACTGAAGTCAAGAGTAATTCTGAGGGTAGAAATTAAGCCAAGTGTTTGGAAAGCTGGGAGAAAAAAAAAAAAGAAGCATGCATAAATTTCCAAATCTTTCCAAAGTACTTACTTAGATGGGAGGCAATTTGTAGTTAAGATCTTGAGAAATGTTTTTACCACTAGTAATATAACTTATTTTAGCTTTCACAGGATGCTAATCATGATAGAATTTAGTTAAACAGCCATTTAAGTAGCAAAAACTACATACACAACAATACCAGTTATAATATGTAACATGGAGTCTTTATTTTTTAAAATTTCTATTTAGTTTTGACTTTTATTTATTTATTTTTTAAGTAAACTCTATACCCAACGTAGGGCTCAAACTCACAACCGCAAGGTCAAGAGTTACACATTCTACTGACTGAGCTAGCCAGATGTCCCTAACATGAAGTCTTTAAAGACACCTTTAAATACGATTTCTCTAAATGCCTTTTACAAATTAAATACATCATTATGAGATTGAGATGAAACTTTTCAAACATACCTCTTGCATAAAATTAAGCCCATACTCAACATTTATTAATCGCTTAATAATTAAAAAGTATCTTAGATAGCTTTTTCCTGCAATAATTTCACAAGATCTCTTTTTTTTGATTCCTGCATGTTGACATAATTAAGATTTTTAAAGTAGTTAAAATATAAAAAATATGGACATCCTGATATGATGGCAATTATTAAAAGGGACAATGTACACCTTTGATTATGATGTTCCAGGGGATTTGTGGTTAATCAACTGTCTCTGACACAGCTAGGTATTTCACAGGACAGGAGTTGATATCTCTCACTATTTGTCAGTGCTTGAATAGACTGGCTCCAAAGTTGATCTTCGTCTATTTTGGACAAGGGTGCTAGCCACAAAGATCATATCTACCAGCCGATGCTTATCATTACACTATCTGTGACACAAAGTAACACAGATGCAAAGAGTAAAACCTTTTTCGTAAGCTTTCTTT
Source organism: Potos flavus (assembly GCA_028534135.1). Lineage (NCBI taxonomy): Eukaryota > Metazoa > Chordata > Mammalia > Carnivora > Procyonidae > Potos > Potos flavus. The sequence continues at coordinate 158,785,174 of CM052899.1, read as the reverse complement.
GAAAAACTGATAAAGGCCATCTGTACCCAAGGTTAATAGTGACACAGGCCAAAGGAGAAAAACATAGAGATCTTTTACTGTTCTCTTGATTTCCTATAAAACCATAGTCAAATTTTTACCAATAAATGTGCCTACCAAAAATAAATATAATGAACTTATTGAGAAACAATTCTTCCCATGTAATCATCTACATAGTCTGATCTGTGCAACAAATCCCTAAGGGAGGTAGTACTAGTCCATCTAATAGAAAAAAATAAAAGAGGGGCGTCTGGGTGGCTCAGCGGGTTAAAGCCTCTGCCTTCGGCTCAGGTCATGATCTCAGGGTCCTGGGATCAAGCCCCGCATCGGGCTCTCTGCTCAGCGGAAAGCCTGCTTCCCCCTCTCTCTCTGCCTGCCTCTCTGCCTACTTGTGATCTCTCTGTCAAATAAATAAATAAAATCTTAAAAAAAAAAAGAAGAAAAAAAACAAAAGAAAACCAAACTGAGCAACAGTATGGGTGACAATTTCCTAAAGAAGTAACATTGACACAGTGTCTACTGTGTACACAGTTATTTTGTGTAATGTCTGAACTGATTCTTAAAATGTGCCTAAGCAAAGAGGTTTTACCTTCCCCATTAGCAGATGAGGAAAAATTAGCTTGCTCACAATTGGCCTTTTGACTAGTGGTGGAGGTAAGACTCCATGGTAGAGTTGGTTCAGTGCTCTTTCCTTCCATATCCTGGCTGTTTTTTTAATTTTATTTATTTATTTTTTAAAGATTATTTATTTATTTATTTGACAGAGAGAGAGGGAGAGATCACAAGTAGGCAGAGAGGCAGGCAGAGAGAGAGGGGGAAGGAGGCTCCCTGCCGAGCAGAGAGCCCGATTCAGGGCTCAATCCTAGGACCCTGAGATCATGACCTGAGCTGAAGGCAGAGGCTTTACCCCACTGAGCCACCCAGGCACCCCTCCCGGCTGTTTTTTTAACTATGGGTGCTCAACACTGGCTCAACACAGAAACGGAAACCACTGCAGCATGGGATATATGACAAAGGGAAAAGTTTAGGAAATCAAAATTTATATATATTCCCTTGTAAACAAATAACTGATATTCATGTGGTATAACTGGTATGATTCATGCAGTATCGTATTTTTTTTGTACAGTGTTGTTATTTTGTCATTTTTTATAAAACTGGCTTTATCTTGTTTATGTCCTAAAAAGAACAAGGCATATCAATCACACATGGAAACATTTTCTTCCAATTACATCAGCTATGAAAACTTTTGACAAATTATTAGATTTGTACACACCAAATGTGCATTTGATTCTATTCACGTTCCACATCACTAGAGTAAATGGCCCATTCTTTTTCTTACTTCACCTTCTTGAACTGCTGCACATGTTAGCAAGTTATGTAAAGCTTTGGGCCTGCAAAAAAAAAAAAAGGAAAAAAATCAAATTCCCAGGGCCAAAGAATCCTGTGAAAATCAAACACAATTGGAAAAAAGAGTGAATATTTATTTTTGTTCCTCAAGTTTTCCTGAAGCCCACGCCATGATTCATTTTCAGTGTTCTTTTTATTTCTTTTAATCCTTATTTTCCTTCTAGAATTACATAGTCTGGGGCACTTGGGTGGCTCAGTGGGTTAAAGCCTCTGCCTTCGGCTCAGGTCATGGTCTCAGAGTCCTGGGCTCGAGTCCTGCATCGGGCTCTCTGCTCAGCGGGGAGCCTGCTTTCCCCCCTTCTCTGCCTGCCTCTCTGCCTACTTGTGCTCTCTCTCTCTCTCTCTCTGTCAAATAAATAAATAAAATCTTTAAAAAAAAAGAATTACATAGTCTGATGGAATCCTTGACATTCTTTTGGAATCCTCGACATTCTGTCAATCCCCTGCACATTTTATTAACCTTGATTAAGATGTAGGAGAAAACAGTGGGGAGACTGTTATTAAAAAGGGGGGAGGGATTCATGCTTATAAAGATGAATGAAAACCACAAGTTAAGAAATTTTTCTGGAGTAGGGTGCCGGGGTGACTGAATTGGTTACATGCCTGGCTCTATATTAGGTCGTGATCCCAGGGTCCTGGGATTGAGCTCCACGTCAGGCTCCCCACTCAGCATGGAGTCTCCTTTTCCCTCTTTCTCTGCCCCTCCCCCTGCTCATGCTCTCTCTTTCAAATAAACAAATAAAATTTAAAAAAAGAAAAGAAAAAAGGAAAAAAATTCTCTGGAGTAAAAGTTCTTAATTTTTTTCTTATTTTTTATTTAAATCCAATTTAGTTAACATATACTGTATTATTAGTTTCAGGGGTAGAATTTAGTGATTCATAAGTTGCATATAATACCCAGTGTTCATTATATCAAGTGCCCTCCTTAATGCACATCATCCAATTACTGCATCCCCCCGCCGACCTCCCTTCCAACAACCTTCAGTTTGTTTCCTATGGTTAACAGTCCCTTACAGTTTGTCTCTCTCTCTGTTGTCATCTTATTTTTCCTTCCTTTCCCCTATGTTCATCTGTTTCATTTCTTAAATTCCACATATGAATGAAATCATATGGTATTTTCTTTCTATGAAAAAGTTCCTGATTTTTTTTTTTAAGATTTATTTATTTCAGGCAGAAAGAGAGAGAGAGAGAGAGAGAACACAAGCAGGGGGAGTAGGAGAGGGAGAAGGGAGAACTCGATCTCAGGACCCTGGGATCGTGACCTGAGCTGAAGACAGATGTTTAACAGACTGAGCCACCCACGTGCCCCATAAGTTCCTAATCTTTTTTTTTTTTTAAAGATTTTATTTATTTATTTGACACAGAGAGAGAGAGAGAGGGAGACAGCAACAGAGGGAATACAAGCAGGGGGAGTAGAGAAGCAGGCTTCCCATCGAGCACGGAGCCCAATGTGGGGCTCGATCCCAGGACTCTAGGATCATGACCTGAGCCGGAGGCAGACGCCCAAACGACTGAGCCACTCAGGTGCCCCAAGTTCCTAATTTCAAATATGAGTTGTCAGTAAGTCTTTCTTAGGCATACAGCTACCTCATGATCCAATCACATCAAACACTGCTTTACCCTCGAGAGGCTCTCATTGGCCATATACAGCAGGTTTCCCAACCTTTTTGGACATGTGCACTTCTTAAAATTGAATAAAAATAATAGCGATCCTGCCATTTCTGAGTGGGATAGGGTAAAGAAATGAATTAACAGCAATCTGGATAAAATAACCACTATATTCAGTAACTTAAACACTGATTTTTGAAGTGTTGACAATTCTTGCAAAGCATGTGCAATACCTTTATTAGATGAATGCAACTTACGGATTTATTAAATAAAAATAATAATGACAAAAACTAACACAGCAATGATGTGACAGGTATTCTATGTGATTTAGACATCATCAACACTTTGAATCCTCATGACGTAATAAACATCTTGAATTCCCATGACAACCCTGTGAATCAGGTGCTATTATCTCCATTTTGTAGGAGAGGAAACTCCTGCATTAACAATAGGTAGTAACTTGTCTGAGGTCTTAGAGCCAGAACCCATGCATCGTGGTGCCAGAGCCCATGTTCTTCATCATGAGGCTGCCCAGAAAATGTTCAGTGTTTTACTGTGTCTCATTAATAGAAGATGGTGTAACTTAATCTTCGAATAAGAGCAATGTTGAAATGTATCACTGGGTTTAAGCCAGGCCAGGAAAGCATGCCCCTTTCATCAATGTGCTTATCTACTGCCACTAACTGCTTCACACGCCATTGGATATACACTCAGGGGCTCTGAAACTCATTCCTTTTAATATTTAAATATCTTTATTGTTTTAAAAAAAAGAAACTCTATGCTGTTACTCCCTTTAATGTTAAACTCTTGAAGAAAGAATATGTCTAACCCCTATGACAAAGATTCTCAATGTTTGGCTCATGGACAATTTGCATCAGAATCCCTGATCAGCCTGCTACAGCTTGCTAGAAATGCCTGTTCCCAGGCTTCAGCCCAGATTTACTCATTTATTTATTTTTTATTTTATTTTATTTTATTTTTTAAGATTTTATTTACTTATTTGACAGAGATCACAAGTAGACAGAGCAGCAGGCAAAGAGACAGGGGGAAGCGGCTCCCTGCCGAGCAGAGAGCCCGATGCGGGGCTCGATCCCAGGACCCTGAGATCATGACCTGAGCCGAAGGCAGAGGGGCTTAACCCACTGAGCCACCCAGGCGCCCCAGATTTACTCATTTAGAGTCTTAGGGACGCAGGGGATTCTGATGCCAAGTTTTGAGGATCTTTCTCCAGATCCTTTTTGTGACCCTGCTTAGGATGCCTACCCCTGCTTCTACATGCACCAAACCCCCACGTGGAGTTCCCCTGAGTACAAGATACTCTTTCACACCTCAGAGCCTGAACATGTTGTTTCCTGGGCTTCTCATGCTTCTTCTTGCTCTGATGGTCTTCTCAACTCCCCCTCTACTAAGAATCAGTTCAACAGTCCTCTCTGTAAGGTTTCCCAGGGTCTATCAGTCGAGAGTTAGGTGCTCCTTCCATTGTACTCGAATGCCCTTAAACTCATCCATTTATCCTAGAATTACGCTGCAACTAACTGGTTTGTAACTGTTTGCCAGGGAGTCCCCTGAGGTCTCTGCATTATCTAGCTTTTTAAACCACCAAAGATCATGCCTGACATGAAGTGGTAGGGACTCTAAATTTGCTGTTTGGACTTGCTCGTAAGTTCAGTGTTACCCAATGACTGGAATAAAGTACTGACAGTTCTGCAGTTAATTCTACTGAGATGGTAGGTGAAGTTCATCATTTCTGTTAGAAAATAATTTTCTAGCAAATAGGACCTAGGAAATAATTTCATTTGGTCAATTTTTTTCTTCTCGCACATTTAAACCTTTTCTTCCATTTTCCCTTTTTAATATTTTACATTTTGAATAGGCAATACATGCACTAGGTACAAAATTCAAAGTATCCAAGATAGCTGACTGGGAGAGAAGTCACCTTCTCACTACACCCTCCAACCACTGAGTCCCTTATAGTTTCTAGGGTATGGCTCCTTCCAGAGCCATTTTAGATACATAGAGGCAAATAAGTATGCATTTGTCTAACACTACTTTGTACCTTGCTTTTTAAACTTTGTACTCTTCCCACACAAGTACATAAAAAGCAGCCTCAGCTTATTAACAGATGCATACTATTCAATTCTGAGAATATATGATTTTTAAATTAAGATTTTAATTTTAATTCCAGTATAGTTAACATACAAGGTTATATTCGTTTCAAGTACAATTGTTTTTTAAAATAAGACACCTCTTGATCAACATGTAAGTTGTTACTAGTGTTCTCTACCATCAGTGATGCTGCAATATATAGGTAATTTTACACATGTGTTAGTCTATTTGTAGGATAGATTTCTAGAAATGGAATTGTAGGATTAACAGGTAGTGACAAATTTTGGAAAAATGGTTTCCTAAAGATTATGCCCATTTTCACTCACATTAGAACATATGTGAACACCTGTTTCTTTATATCTTGCCAATAGTATTTTCTTTTTTTTTTTAAGTTTTTTTTTTATTTATTTGAGAGAGAGAGAGAGAGAGAGAGAGAGAGCAGGAGTGGGGAGGGAGGGAGAGAGAGAAGCAGACTCCCCTGCTGAGCTGGGTGCCTGATGCAGGACTTGATCCCAGGACCCTGGGTTCATGACCTGAGCCGAAGGCAGATGCTTAATCGACTGAGCCACCCAGGCACTCCTGGCCAATAGTATTTTCTTTTCTGACGTTCTAAAATGAATAAAGGAAACCCTTCAAGTAAGTGTAGTTTCATCTAATGGTCTAACCCAGGAGCAAGAATTTTTTTTGCAGAAAGTCAACACAGATGATTGCTCTATAGAATCTCTTCTCCAGCATTCATTGTTGGTCTAACCCCCATAGTGTTTTTTTTTTTTTTTTAATTTTTAATTTTTAATTTTTTAATTTTTAATTTTTAAAATTTTTTTATTATTTTTTTTCCTAATAGTGTTTTGAACCCTAGAGGGTTTGCCCGTCTTCAGAATCATTTCTCTCTTGCTGTAGAGTGGAAGACATCCCGTTCATTCTACAAATACTTACTGAGCACCTACCACACACAAGGCATTGTTCTAGTGGCTTAGGGTTAAACAATGAATAAAATAGACAAAAGTCCCTGTTGCCATTAAGGTTACATTATAATGGGAGGAGGCAGAAAGTAAACACAATACACAGGTATGATACATGGTATGTTAATTTATAAAGGCCTTGGGAAAAAGAGAGAAGGAGGGAATAGGGAGTATGAGAAGACACTTTCATGGAGGGTGGTTAGGGAAGGCCTCATTGAGGTGACATTTAAGCAAATATCTGAAAGCAGTGAAAAAATGAGCAAGGTACTGAAGGAAAGAGCAGAAGAATTTGGTAGTGTGTCTGGTACATCCTGGAACAGCAAGTTAGACTGCTGGTTAGAGCTTAGTGAGCAAGGGGAAGAGGAAGAGATGAGGTCAGGGAGGTCAGGGGATTTGAATAGCAGGTCAGATGATGTAGGTCTTTATAGTGAAATAGGAAAACCATGGAAAGTCCTAGAGGGTTGTTCTGAATGCTCTCCTGAGAACAGACTGAGGGAGGGCAAGAATGGAAGAAGGGAAAACCAGTTAGGAGACTTTCTGTAAACCAGGTGAGAAAGCAGATGGGTCACCCGGGGCTGGCAGCCATGGAGGTGTGGAAATATTTGGACTATGGGTCTGTTTTGAAGGAATGGCTGGCATGATTTGGTTAGATTGGACATTGGAAGTGAGAGGAAAAGGAAGCAAGAATGACTCCAAGGTACGTGGCTTGAAGAAGTAGAAGGATGGAGTTGTCATTTACTGGATTGGGGAAAGAATGCAGGCAGATCATGTTGTAGGGTGAAAATGAGTTGTAATTTGGCTTGTGGTTACCATGGCTTTCTGTGGCGGGAGTTCTCAGATGGCCAGGGTTCCAAATTAAGTTAATGGCCTGCACTAGACTATGACTGAAATGCCTTCTTGGGATGAAGACTCTAAGGAATACTGCCCATGGGTATTGTCCCCGAGCTATCCTGTTCCAAAGGAGGTTTGCAGTGAGCTATTGTATTAAATGTCCTCGCATCATTTTTTGTGTGAAATATTTAATCAAAGGGATAGGAAAATGCACATACATGTCATCCACATAACTAAAAACGTTGAAAACAACTCAAAAACCTGACTTCCTGTCCACTTCATAACAAGCAGAACATAAGCCTCTATTAGAGGACTCACTGTCCTCCAAAAATCAAAACTCAATTCAATTCCACATTTGCGGGTCTCTGATATCACCAAGCCCCCAGCTCCTAGAAAATAGCAGGCTGGGCTGGTAAAGAAACCACACCAAGGCAATCTGAAATGCGCCTGATTGAAGAATGTAACCGGGAATTCACTGGACAAATAAATAATTCAAAAAAAGGATACACTTAAAACAGTCGTAGCTAAAATATCTGATGAAACAATACCTAAAATGGAATGAATATTTCAGCAAACACATGGAAAGTGAAGGAAAGAAAAGCCATTATTTTAACTCTTGTTAGAGGGAGGAAAGGAAAACAAAACGCAAGAACAGAAACTCATATATAAGAATTACTTCAAAAAAAAAAAAGAATTACTTCAAAAGACTAGGAAGACATTAGGAGAAAGAAAATTGTAAATTGTGTCCTTGAATGGGGGCGGAATCTATACGGGGCAACAATGTCAAGAGCGCAGAGAGCAGTATTTTTTCTCTACTCCACTCGCGATGCCAGCGGGTAGACCAGAAAGAAAACAACCAATTGCTAGAAGAGAGCAGCTAAGGAAATCCGAACTTGTTTCAAACCAAGTTAAAGTGGTGGCCAGACTAGGTGACTCAGAGGCATGACTCAAACCCGACACTGGGGGCCGTCAGCTCCCGGAGGCCGGGGGCGCGGCGTCAAACACATTTTAGGAAAGTACCAGGCTCGAGGAAGGCGACAGGAAACCTCCCTGGGGGATGGGCCTAGAGCTCCTCCTGCCCCACAGTCTGACCTCTTACTATCTGCACCAAGAGGAGTTTCTAATCTCCTGGCTTCCCCTTCTTCCTTTACGGTCCGCCTACCCCGCCACCCATTTTCTTCCACAGTGTCACGCGGCGTGTGTGTGCGAGACGTCGTGCCCCCTTCCAGCGGCCCTCCGCCGAGCGCTCTCCGCCACGCGCCCACCCGCCCCGCCTCCGCGGCGGGCCGCTCCCTTCCCACCCAGCCGGCGCCCGCGGCCCGCCGCCCGGGCACGCGCGGCACGAACAGCGCCGAAAGCTGCACTAGACAAACACCTGTCCCGCCTGGGCTCCGCGAGATTTGGGGGCGAAAGCATAGGCAACAGTGGGCGCGTTCTCGCGAGGTTTAGGAAATTTCCCACGGCCCGTGTTGTGTCTGAGTTGAGTAGTGGAAGGCGGTGGGAAGGAGGTGTAGCGTGAGACTGGGCTGCCCGCATTGGGCACATGCGCAGTGCCGCTCGCGTGTGCCGCGACAATCCTGCAGCGCCTTCAGCAGGTCTCCGGCAGCGAATTCCAGTTCTCCGGGTTTTGGGGCTCCCTACAGGAGGCAATGCTCGATCTGGGAATCTCTAGGAATTGAAAGGGCAAGGCTGGCCGGGATGGCGAGGGTGGAGAAAGGGATGTGGCAGGTAGGAAGGAGGGGTCAGGATTCGGGCCCTTCTCCTTTCTATTAATTGCCCAGACAGACCAAGTTGGCTCCGGGGTTTCCAGGCTTAAGTTGCCTGACGTGCATTTCGGGCAGCGACCAGCGTCCTCGACTGTGCCAGGCCCGCGGAAGGACCCGGGCAGTGTCTGTCCCCATTCCACCTGAGTTCACACACGGTTGGGGACTGCGATGAGGTGCTAAGGAGGCTCACACAGCAGGCAGCTCTCTGCCCCAGGGACACCTGTGGTGTGAGTGCGGGTGTGGGCTCAATTCCAACGCAGTTGTCACCTCTAGAGAAAACTACGCGGCGCTCTGGCATGCATATACGAGGTGGACATTAGGGGTGTCTTTGCTAGAGGCCTTGGCCTGACCTCATTTCACACCCGAGGGGGAAGAAATCTAAGTCCACAGAGCTCAACTGCAAAAGTTTTCCATTTGCAGAGCTCTAAAGGGTTAGCCCACGTTGTCATCTTGTCTGTCCGCAAGCATGGGGGGTCGAATAGAGCGAAGGCAGTTCTAGGTTTGTCACTCTCCGAACTCCAGGCATCTCTGTAGCTCCAGCATCTAACGCAGACTTTAGCATAAGGGAGGTGTCCAATGAACGTCTGAATGAATGAAAAGGGCTGGGAACCAGAGTGAGCGGGAAGCCACTTGGAAAACACCCATTTGAGGAGGTGTTTCATCTAGGCCTGTGAAACGCGGCGGATTTTCCCAGGACCCCTCCTCCCTTCGCCTCGGCCCCGCCTCCTGACCCCTCCATTCCCCGTCCCCGTTGTAATCCCCTCCGGTTTTCCTCAGTCTCCACGTACGTCCCTCAGGGCGCGTCCCAAAACCCGGACAACCGGAACACTCCCCATGGACCACACTGAGGGCTCGCCCGCGGAGGAGCAGCCTGCGCATGCTCCATCGCTTGGGTAGGTTTCCAGGGAAGGCAGCGAGCAGGATCCCCTACTCCGCGGGCGGCGCGAGGCGTCTGGCTCTTCGCAGCGGCTGCGAGAGGAAAAGAAACGCGGGGGCTGGGTGGAATCGAGGAGCGAGGAAAAAGGGAAGGGGCGGGGGAGAGGGACCAGGGAAGGCGTCAGGGGGAATCTCGCGAGGGTTGGAGTTTTGGCGAGAGTTTGTGGAAGATGGCGCCTGTTGTGACAGGGTAAGTCTGGGGGAATCGGAGCGCTGGGAATCGGGAAAGTTGCGGGCGTCTCGCAGCCCGCGGCGGGCGGCGTGTTCGGGGCCGCGGCGCGCTCGGCGTCCGGGGCCGCGGGGGCGGCGTCGCGTGCGTCGAGCGCGGCGGCGGCGGCGGCGGCGTGTGGCCGTGCGCTGCTCTGCGCCGCCGTGGCTCGGGCTCCGGCGCGTGAGGGCGGGCGGCGGCGGAGGCGGCGGCGGCGGCGACGACGACGCAGGCGGGTGCGGGCGCGAGTGCGGCCGGGCGCGCGGGGCCCGCGGGCGCCGTGCGGGTCGCGCGCCTCTTGCGCCTCCGCCCGCCTTTTGCGTCTCAGCCCGCGGGCCCTACAGTCGGCCCCGCGCAGCTTTGTTCCTCCGGGCGGTCGTCGTCTCCTCGCCGGGCCGGTGCCCCGGGCCCCGGGCGCTTTGTCTTTCCCCGCTGCCCCCCGCGACTCTCTACCCCCCGCCCTTTGTTTCACCGCCTTGGGCGCTTTGTCCGACCCGCGCGCCCCGCATCCCTTTTCCATCTCCTCCCCTCAGCTGTCCTTCCTCCGGTGCCCCTTTGTTGTGCCCTTCGCTATTCGGTAGCTCAGTGACCTGCCACAGCCCAGGCACCAGATTTCTGTCTTTTAATTTTTCTTCCATTATTTTTTCACGTGTTTTCCTCTCACCTTTCTGTTTGGTACTTGATCACTCCCGGAGTCTTTGTCTCCCCCATTCAGTGGCTTATTCGCTTGGCAGCCCCTTCCCCTCCCATCGGTTGATTTATCCACTACCCACGGAGTATGTCGGCTGAACTGTCTCAGCCTCGGGGACTCCATCTGGTGCTTCTACGCGCAGACAGACCCTACGGTTTGTTGTTGTTTTTGTGGGTCTTAAAGAGGCATGGGGATACTTAGTTTCGTCCTCGGCGTTCTGCACCCTTTTCTCTTGGGATTATGTGTACACACACACACACACACACACACACACACACACACGCGCGCGCGCGCGCACACACGGACATACACCTTTCTCTCGGGATTACAATGTCTCCAGTTTTCTTCTCGATCTCTTTGGGCCCATGATGGTTTTGCTTGGAAACAGTAGCCCTGGAAAAAGATCTGGTCTCTTGGTTATTGCTCTTCCACTCCCGCCCCCTTTGCCCTTAGGCTGTTTCTGATGGCCTAGGCCAAGGGCAGCTGTCGTAGCTTTGCTTCTGGGTTACCTGAGGGTATTGTAGGAAGGTTAGAAGAGGTGAGAGGGTTTTTTTTTTTTTTTTTTTTTTTTTTTCCTGTTGGTATGTGAGACTAGTTTCAGATATCCACGTTGGCTTTTCATTTGGTACGTGAATAGTAGTAGCGTGAACTTTGATGTTAAAAACTTCTGAATATTCGTGGGGAAAATTTCAGCATTTTCTAGACTATAGGACTAGAGTTAGTTATTTTACCAGTAACTCCTGCTGCCTAAGGAAAAGGGAGGCATCCTGCTTGGGAGTTTGATATAAATGTTTTACTTTTTCTTAATCATTAGTTTGTAATTATGTGCTTTTGCTCTGTAGAATTATGACAACCCTTCTGTTCCGTCTTTGGAGTTGAAATGAGGAACACGCTTTTAAGAGTGCAGTTTCTGGTTGATGAATACTGCTTCTAGAATCTTTGCGGAATGCATCAATCAGATGCAATTAAAAGACATTTAAGTAGTAGTCTTAAGTAAGGTGAAGTCACTTCTAATGTTAAAGGAGCTTTAAATTGTTCACAGTGCTTATTGTTATGGTAATATAAAAACTGGGAGTTGTGTGCGTGGGGGGAGGGTGGTGTGGTGTATTTAAATAGCCTGAATATTCTGGTGCTATTCTGGGGGTAAGAAGTATTCAATGTATCAGGATTACTGGATTGAATATATTGTTCAGAAGTTGATTTTTTTCCCCCTTACTAGTTGATCACTAATTTTAGAAGTTGTGTCACCCACAAAATCATTTGGAGTGTCATTTCCTTTATAAACTAAAGTTCCACATAAAGTGCTACTAGTAGTACAAGATTTAGTGTGAGGAATGTTGTTAAACATTTTTTTTTGAAGGCTGTGATTAGAATTAGTAGTTTGAATTTTAATTAATGGAAAATCTTGTTTCCTAATTGATATGTGAGGGTTTGTGAAAATTTGCAGTCTGGGTTCCATGAGTGGATTTTACTGGTAATCATTTGTCTCCCGTACTTGTCCTTTGTGCATAATCATTCTTTTGAAGGTAAAATCTTGACTACACTTTTTTTTTGACTCTAAACAAAAGTGTAAATATGATGTAATGGAAGGTATTTTGTTCTGACTTGTACATGTAGGAATGATCACACAAACATCGTAAAAGCAACTTTTACAAACTGAATTGTGTTTTTTTGTTTCTAAATTGAATTAAGACCTTTATTTTGTGATCATATAAAACATTGCTTTTACTAAATTATATCAAACAGCAGCATATTTAGAAACATACGGGATAAGTTGTGGTTGGGATACTTTCATTCTGATTATCGACTATTAAAGCTTTAGATTTATTGTCCATGCATATTGCAGATGGGTCTGCAGTGTGTGTTTTCAGGAAAAAAAGATAAGATGCTCACTTGTACTATTTTCAGATCTGTTCTAATATATGCTTCTATGTATTGGATTATTTAAGTAGTTAGGTTTATTAAAAAGGTACCTGTTGTCCGGTAACAACAGATTTCTATTAGTGTCCTTAAAAGGATAAGATAAAAAATGGTTTGGGAGAAAAGCCACTCTTGCCAGCTGTACTTCATTAAATAAATCTTTGGCACTCTGGATGGATAAGGTATTAGGGAAGAAATGGTGCATTTGAAAGTTTTTACAAATCTTAATTCTAGGATTGGGTCATTTTAAAAAAGTTTAAAAACCTAGGATGTGGCTTTAAAACATTTTTTGTTTCCTCCTAATACTAAATTTCATGTTATTTCAACTAGGGGCAGTATTTTCTCATGGATTGACTAGAAGTTGTTATTCTTGGCATCTGGCTTTATGCTTATTTCCAAGTTACTCTACTTCCCCTGGGCCAATTTCCTAACTATGTAGTAAAATGGGAATGGTAATAACTTGCCACATCTGCACAGGATTGCTGTGCCTTAGGATTTGCAGAGAGCATCCTCGAATGAAAGGTGTGGTTAAAGTCTAGGAATTGGTACTGAAATAAGTTGATGTGAAGTAGGTCATATTTTATAGGAAGGTTCCTCAAGCAGGAGGTTATGAACGAAGTTCTTGGCAAGTCACAGTGGTGATAGTGGGATGAAAAAAATGAAAATATGTATTATAGTTTGGGTAATAAAACCAGTATATTTTTTTCCCTGTAAGCTTAGAGGGAGAGGGATAAGTAAAACAAATTACAGGGTGGTGTATTTGTTGTATAAGAGATTGAAAATCTGTCAGACTCATATGTAATAACACATTGTAAAATTATGGGATACTTTCCCTCTATTGATCTGTTTTCTGCATATGGTGATTTTTTTTTAAGTTTTTATGTTAATGCATGTGGGTAGTATGTTTTAAAAATGGTGGCACAAAATGTTTTCATTAGCCTGTAGGCCAGATCTGTCAGTAATGACTATTTTCAGTATCCCTTATAGTTTTTAATGCTTTGTTACTAGCTCTAAAGAATATTTTCTAACATCCAAGGCCATGATTTCAGGGTTGGCCCTTGATCTAGGAAAGTGTTTTACATTTAGGAGATGCTCTATAGATTCTTACTTAACAAAATCCGTTGCTTTTGTGATCTTGGTAGATGATACAACATCCCAGCTAAGTTCTCCTAGCTAAGTTTCTGGATTCTTCTCTTACACTAACCCTTCACATTTAGACACTAAGAACTGAAAATTTTCTCTCCTGAAAATCTCTTGTATCTGTGTCCTTCATCCCTACTGCCATAATTCATGTTCTCATCATTTCTCACATAAGTTAGTATAAGCATTGGTAGCTTCCTTTTTCTGTTTGTAGACTCACCTCCTTTATCCAGATTCCACAGTCCAAAGAGCAAATCTCATCACTTCACTTCTTAGTTTAAAAACCTTTCAATGGCTCCCCCTAGCAGCCTTCATTAAAGAGGCAATGGAGTAGAGAGTATGAGCTCACATTTAGGATTTAATCCGGACTGTGTTCCAGTTCTGTCTCTGCCATTTAAAACCTCTTAACACTGACAAGTGATCTGACTTCTCCTTGCTTTTTCGATCAATTGCAAGATAATTACTCCTAGCTCAGTTGAATGCAAGAAAACATTTAATAGGATACCTGAACACATAGCAGGTGCTCAAAAAATGTTAGCTAGTTTGGCATATATGGTCCTCTATAACTATTTCATTTACTTTTTTCTAGCTGAACTGTATGCCTTTGTTTCCTCTAATATTCAGTGCTCTGGCTATATTTAAGAATCTGTAGTTCCCTGGATGGGTTTAGCAGTTTAATGCCTTCCAGTACATGAAAAGTGTTGGTATTAGTGGGTTATTATTCAAGACTTAGGTCTAGGGATATTCTAACGGGATCTCCCAGGCTGGGTTCAGTACCCCTTTGGTGTGTTCTTAAAGGACTCAGGATAATTCTCTTGAAGTGTCATACTGAGTTGTAATTGTCTGTCACATTCAGAGGCTTTTTGTTAGTTTCCTGGTGGCAGATACCATTTTTTTTCCCCATAATCATTTATATATTCTTATACTCAAAAGAGTGTCTAGCACATGATAGGGTCTCAGTAAAAAGGTTTTTTGAACAAATGACTCGAGTACTTTGAAACCTTGGCGCAACCTGGTGCCTGTAGTCAGAATTTGATGTGCATTGGGGATGTATTGATTCTCTAGGAAATAGAATTGCTGAATTGATATTTTCAGCTACAGGCATTCTCACAGCCTCTGAGAACATTATAGTAAAATCTTCGCCAGAAGTTTCTTTTGGATTATACTATATTGTTTGTACAAAACTGATAAGCTTAAATTTCACATTTTGTTTTTTTGTATAGTTGACCAGTGTTTCTCAAAGGGTTCTATTATTTTTACATGTTTTAAGTTCTTTTTTTTTTTTTAGAGATTTATTTATTTGACAGGGAGAGATCACAAGTAGGCAGAGAGGCAGGCAGAGAGGCAGGCAGAGAGAGGGGGAAGCAGGCTCCCTGCTGAGCAGAGAGCCCCATGTGGGGCTTGATCCCAGGACCCTGAGATCATGACCTGAGCGGAAGGCAGAGGCTTAACCCACTGAGCCACCCAGGCGCCCCTTAAGTTCTTCCTAGATGCATTAAAACTTAAGATTCCGTGGACTGCTTCTTTTGCCCGGTGGGGGTGGTGGTGCGGGGAGCATGCCATAGAACCAGATAATAACCTGATAATCGTGATAATCTTCAAGAAGCCTCAGGAATTGTGGACAGGTTACAGTTTCTCCAAGCTTGAGGTTCTACCTCTATAGAATAGGGAATGATAATTTTGTTGTATTTATCTGACATGCATGTGACTATCAGGTAAAGTAAAATATGTTAAATTATAAAGGTCAAATAAAACATATATTCAAGTGATTTGTAAATACTAAAGCACTGTATACAAATATTTTCATTGTAACAAATGGTTTCTCCTGCTAACCTTTTACAGGCAGGGTTCAGGATGGACTTTATATTTTGTAATCTGTGGTTTGTGGGTCATGTTTTAGGAAGGCAGCAGTGTATTTAGTGCAGAGGACCGCAGCCCTTGAAATATGTGCCTTGGCATTTTGAGCAGACATATTTGGTAAATTATTGCTTGACCATGGATGTTGTCAGAGTCACCCCCAACTTTTGGGGTCTACTTGTTACTGCTGTCTTCTCTGCGTGGACAACCGTAATAATGTAGGAATGTTGAATGCCTGACTGCTAACCATCTTTCATACACCCTGCCCACAGTTCTGGATGCCCCTTAGGCCTGGCACAACATCATGGTGTCACTTATGCCTCATTAGGCCTACTTCTGCTTCAGGGAATGAAATGATATCCTAGTAGTATGAAAAGGATATGTGTTTCCTGAACATACGTCTGAGGAAAAGCCAGTGCTAGAGGCACTCTGACTTGGGTTGTATAATTGATAGTAATTACCTATCTGCATAAATATTTGTGTAGGTTTGTTATGTTGAGACAGTGTATAATGATAAGCATGACAGCTTTTTAGTCAGATTGTTATATTCATGGCAGTCTTGGAAATATTTGCACTATTTTAAGTTTACAAAAACAATTAGAAACCACTGCTGCTTAGGTATCCTGAGTTGCAAAAACCTTGAGATAAAAATGCTGCACCTCTTGGATGTGAGCTGGAATATACTAGAAAATCAAGTTGACTCTTTTTAACTCCCCTCCCACACTTCCTATATTCAGTAGTTTTTTTTTAAGATTTTATTTATTTATTTGACAGAGAGAGAGATCACAAGTAGGCAGAGAGGCAGGCAGAGAGAGGAGGAAGCAGGCTCCCCACTGAGCAGAGAGCCCGACGCGGGGCTCGATCCCAGGACCCCGAGACCATGACCTGAGCAGAGGCCCCAACCCACTGAGCCACCCAGGTGCCCCTATATTCAGTAGTTTTAATTTGGCCTTAGAGCCAATGTTTTTTTCTGCGCATTGTTAATTAGATGATAGAATTATAAATGATTGAGTGTATATCTCATAAAAAGTTTATATAACCAGGAAAAATGTTTATCACTTTATGAAACTTATTTTTTTTATTAGCATGGTAAAGATTGTGTTATATAACTGGAATATTAGTTGCCTTATAAAGTATAGAACCGGTGTTGTAGGGTTTTTTCTTTATTATTATGAAAAATTTATTTTTTAACTAATTTTGCTCCAGACAGAATATACTAGCTTTTGGCTGGTTTGCATAATTGGAAGAAGGGTATTTGTTCCCTTATTGGAAAACTGCAGACCCTACTAAGATCTTGCCTTATTTTGCTAACATACCCTTTTTTCCTTATTATTATTTTAAAGATTTTATTTATTTATTTGACAGAGAGAGAGAGTGCACAAGCAGGGGGAGCCCAGGCAGAGGGAAAGGGAGAAGCAGGCTCCCTGCAGAGCAGGGGGAGCCTGATGTGGGACTCGATCCCAGGACGCCAGGATCATGACCTGAGCCAAAGGCAGTCGTTTAACCAACTGAGCCACCCAGGCGCCCTAACATTTTTTTAAAAATATTGTTGGAGAGAGAGAGTGCATGCGTCAGGGGGAGGGGCAGAGGGACCTAGAGCGGATTAGAATCTCCAACAGATTTCCTGCTGAGCGGGAACCCACACAGGGCTGGATCTTGTGACCCCCAAGATCATGACGTGAGCTGAAACCAAGAGTAGGATTCTCAACTGACTGAGCCACCCAGGTGCCCCGTGTTTTTTTGTTTGCTTTTTGGTTTTTTTGTTTTAAATGGCAGAGATTCCCCATGTTCTTCCTGCTCCTATACATAAATAGCCTCCTTCATTATCAGCATCCCCCAGCAGAGTGGTAGATTTGTTATAATTGATAAATTTACATTGATACATTACTATCTAAGTCATAGTTTACATTAGACTTTGTTCTTTGGGCTTGGACAAATGTAAATGTATCTACCAGCATAGTATCTTACAGAGTAGTTTCATTGCCCTAAAAATCCTCTGTGTTCTGCCCACTTATCCCCTTCCCACCCCTAACCCCTTGCAATCACTGAGCTTTATATTGTCTCTACAGTTCCCCTAGCATATGTTTTCCAATCATTTAACTTTTGGTTTGAGTATGAGAAAATTTTTCATTCAAGAAATTACATAGTCCTGTACAAAGTTCCTGATACATACACCAACTGGAGGAAGCAGAAACATTGAGGTTCCCAATCATGAAGGGAGGGGTTAAGGGAAATGCCTGTAACCATGCTTTAGTGGTTCTCCTTTATAACTGTTTAAATATGTTTTAAAGAAACAATTGCTAAGCACATAATAGGTGTGAATGCTATGTTAACGGTCTTATAAAGATGGCCAAGAAGTTGTCTGGTAAAGCTCATGATTTAGTGAAAAGTGCACAGATAGTAAAGATTATAAGTGCTGTAACATGTATAATGTTGGTGGGAACACAGGTGTGAATGGTTATCTTAATTGGAGGAGAGTTCACAGAAAAGGTGAGAGTTGATAAGGGTGTTAGGAAATAAAACTGGAAAAGTGGTTGAGGTTTCTTGGAGGACCTTGAGTGCAAAGTTAAGGGCTTGGATATCAATCAGGGTTTGGGGTAGGAGGGCATTGAACGTTGTTGAAGAGGTGAGGCAGGGCATGATCAGTGTAAAATAGATTGGGGTGGATGGAGACCATAGGAGAAATACAATCAAGGTCTGATCTTCATAGTAGCAGGCCTAGGAATGGAAAGAACAGAGCAGCTCTTTTTGAGACAGGATTGGTATTGGGAGCTTTGGAATCAGTGCTCTATAGATCTGTGGCTATGAGCATTTCACTTAATCTGTCTTGCCCCTGTCTGAAAAATTGGAGAAAACAATACTCTGTGGTATTGGTGTGAAGGTTATATGAGATATGAGATTATAATATGCCTAGCTCAGTTCTAGGAGGAGTAGCTGCTCAATAAACAGGTCCTTCTCTTCCCCTTATCTGGAATAGAATTTAAAAGATAAGATGGGGGAGCAGGGAAGGGTGGAAGGCAAGGTGGGGGGAAAACCATATGATAAAGCTGGGTGAAGTAATTAGAAATGGGAAAATCTGAGTGAGGTGAGCAGGTACAAGAGAAGCTACATAACAGTGTTTTGTTTCTTTTAGCTTTTGAACAAATGCTGAATACTTAATTTGCATATTTCTGTAGCATTTTTGCATACTTTTGTAACATTTAACATCTTTCTGCAGTTATATAAATATATCTGTATTGAGTGTACCTCCCTTTCTAAGTCTGATTTGTCAGCCACCTCTGTAAGGACAGGATTAAAATTTTACTTACCTTGCATAATTATGTCGCAGTTGTTAGCCTGTTAGCCAAAACGTTATTTGCTAGATGACTAGGACTTGAATGGATTTACTGTATAAACTTGCCACTAGGTGGCACTTAGTCTAAGTGATAAATCTGATGTTCAGCGTAGATTAGTTTTTCTAAGAACCCATGGAGAACCTGACCTCCTGGATTATGGTCTGCCTTCTGCAATTTCCGGACCATACTTTTTGAAGTGGAATATGAAACATACAGCAAATAGAAAACTCATAGAATTGAAAAATAGAAAAGCGTAATGCCATTACAACATGTCCTGTAGAAAGAAGCTGAAGGGAAGCTCAGTGAAATTGCACAAGTGACCAAATTCCCCATCTCCAAATGTATAGACAGTGAAGCCTTGGTGGTTAGATTTTAAGCGATGGTTTTTATGGTTAAAGGAGGAGGCTAGGAATTTGTTTCTTACTGGACTTAATGAAAGATTATGATGAAGTTTGTAGGGATACTAGGCTGCGATTCTATGTTATTTAGATTTTGGTATATTGTATTCTCCCTGTAACATATCATAGTATGTAATTATATCCAGTGTGACAAATGTTATAGATTATTAATCCCATTAGTTCAAGAAACTTAAGAGCTGGAAAAGACCTTGCTAATCATGTGTTCTAAAGTAACTTTTTTTTTAAAGATTTTATTTGTTTATTTATTTGACAGAGAGAGAGAGAGAGAGAGAGAGAGAGAGAGAGGGAGAGGGACGGGGAGGGAGGGAGAGAGAAGGCACGAAAGCAGGGGGAGAGGCAGAGGGAGAGGAAGAAGCTCATTCCAGGACCCTGGGATCATGACCTGAGCCGAAGGCAGAGGCTTAATGGACTGAGCCACCCAGGCACCCCTAAAGTAACTACCTATTTAAACAAAGGCACAGATGGACTGAGTAATTTCCAGTTGGCTCATGCTGAGACCCATTCAGTAATTGAGCTGGGAATAGTTCCGTTTTGCTTTTTAGGGAGATACTTGTGCTGGTCTTTTTTCTATATACCACTCCGCTGCTTTTTAATGTTACATGCACTTTGCTTTGTCTTTTTTTTTTTCCTGTCAGTGTGGACTTAACACCAAGAATGCAAATCTCTCAGCCCCAAGCTTGGTTTGAGGGCTGCTGCCAGTGTTGCTTAAGAAACCGTCAGCTCTGAGCCTGCCTCTTCTTTCCTCCTTGCTTGTTTTCCTGTTCTTGATGCTGCTTGTGTTCTCTATCTTGTGTTTTGACTGACCAGGGTGTCCTCTTTTAGAACACATTTGTTCTCAGTGCACACTTGTCACCCACTCTGCTTTAGTCGTCCCTACTCTAGAACTGCCTGGGTTCTGGCTTACCTGGCTCACCCCAGTCCCTGCCTCTTGCCTCCCTAGCATCTTAGTTCTGCCACTTGCACTAAATTGCAACTGGTTGTTTTCAGAGCCTCTGTTAGAGAAAATGGAAGGACAGAAAAAGAGATTTAGAAAAAGGAAGACCGTCATATAGGGAAGGAGGCTATAACTTGAAATTTTACACCGGAACATGTACCCATTTATGAACCTAGTGATTTTTATACAGGGGTTTTTCTAGTGTATATGTCAGGACAGTATTATTCCCTGACTGTGGAATTCATTAAATGTGTTGTATCTATCATCTGTGCTTAACCAAACATCAAGGAAGTGAATTAAATCCATTTCAGTATTCCAAAGATAGTAGTGATAGTTTTAGTAATTTACTTAACAGCTATAATAATGAGTGTCGTCATTCAATTAAATGGATAGTACTGAATTAGTGGGAGTTGTCACTTCCCTACTGTAATGTTAAAAAAACAAACTTGGTAGCTGTAGCTTTCAAAGATTATTTCCCAATTATTGGTAAACAAGCCATTTTTCATCCTGGCCTACCCCCACGATATTGGGGATATCTTTTACATATAGGATTTAGGAGCATATCGTTTACTTAAACCTAGATTCCAAGGATGTAACTCCTGAAAGTTGTCAATTGGTAAGTTAAATATCTTAAATTACATTAGAATTTAGATTAACATGGTAGCTTAGATGTGCAGTCGATTTATTTTTTCATCTCATTTTTAGCTTGTTTTTCTAATTCAGGCAAGTGACTATGTTGATGTGGGAGTTTTTCTTAAGGGTTATTAATTAATGTCATCTGTAAATACTTAGATTATTTTTTTCTATTGGAAAAATGTATATAAGAAATTCAAAAGTTATTTAAATATATCATGGGAAGTCAGCCGCTGTAGTCTTCCAGGAAATTAACTACTGTGAATAATTGGGAGCATAGTCTTCAACTTTTTTTTTTTAGTGGAAATGCTGATATTCTATTAAGTGTTAATAGTTTAGTAAAACATATTAAAGGGATTTTAGGGAATTGACATTTTGTTGAGCATCTACTGAGTCCTCAACTACATTGAGGGAGATAGTATCTCCATTTTATGGATAAAAAGTCTGAGGGTCCAGTATTTAGTAATTTAACTCAAGTTCACGAAGCTTTACTTCTGCCTCTGCCATTCATTGCCCTGCCTGTACTAATAGAGCTTTTGTTCGTCTTTACCTAAATTATAACCACCTGAAAGCTTCCAAGCTCTCCTAGGTGGCAAGCAGTACCAGAGAGAATTCTAATACTTTAAGGAATAGGGGATTATATTAGATTGTTACTTTAGATGAAGTATTAGATTTACTATTTGATTACTTTAAAAATAAATGTGTATTCTAGAAATCATTCAAAGTTAGATTTGACTGTGTATTTATAACCATATTTTCCCTATGAAATGTCTTTTTCTCATTTTGTGTATTTTCCAGATGATTTGTATTTTCCAGATGATACTTTTTGTCAACTTATATGAAGTATTTTCTCCTAGTGTTTCATTTGTCATTCAATTTTATTATTGTCTTAAGTGAGTTTAAAATTTTTGTGTAATCAAATTTGTAGTTTTTCCTTTGGCTTTGTGTTTTGCTTATCTTCCTCACCCCTGAAATTATGAAAGCATTCTTTTGTTTTTCTTATAAATGTTCTTTTACAGTTTAAAAAATGATTTATCCCTTTAACCCTTCTGGGAGGCTTTGGTTGGTTGGTTTGTTGGGTTTTTTTTTGCTGTGTGTTATGTGATGCAGGGTCTGACCTTATTTTTTCTAAGTGTATAACCAAATGTATTGTTTTCATATGCTCAATTTTTTCTGTCTTCTGTTGTATAGAGTTGTGCTTCTTAAAATTGGATCCTTGGAGGGCAGCAATGGGCAAACTTTCTAGAAATGCACATTCTTTCACTCCACCCCAGACCTCCTGTCTCTGAAGCCCTGGAGGAATAGAGTCCAGCAGTCTGTTTTAGCAAGCCTTCCAGGTGATTCTGATGCCTGTTGAAGTTTGTAAATCACTGTGAGAACTCCCCTCTAAGGAAGGGCAAGCCCTACTCGCGCACTGGATCCCATCTCTTCTCAGCTACTCTAAAACGCTGGAGTAGCCAGCTAGCTACTTCCCTGTCTCTGGTCTTAATTATTACCTTTCTCTTGAAATATCCTTGACAGTATATAAACATGCTCTTATTTCTCTGGATTCCACATTCCCCTTTAGTTTTCTGTTTCTCCTTTGCCCTTTGCAACAAACTTCCTATGTAGAGTTCTTTCTGTCTCCCCTTTCCATTCTCCCTAAACCTACTTCAGCCAGGCCTTTATCTCCACCACACCACAACAAAACTGCTCCTCTTGGGGCACGTGGGTGGCTCAGTTGTTAAGCGTCTGCCTTTGGCTCAGGTCCCTGGATTCAGGTCCCTGGGTTTGTGCCCCTTGTCGGGACTCCCTGCTCAGCGGGGAGCTTCTCTCTTTCCCTCTGCCCATTGCTCCCCCCTACTTGTGCTTGTTTTGTCTCTGTCAAATAAATAAGTAAAATCTTAAAAAAACAAAAACAAACAAAAAAACCCTGCTCCTCTTAATTTACCAGTACCCTCTATGGGTGAATGTAGTGGTAAGTTTTTTCAGCTGTAACCTGACTTGATCAGCATTTGATATCTTGAATCACTGCCTTCTTGCTCACTTTTTTCATTTGGCTTGTAGGATACCACCGTCTTCAGTAGCCACCTTGCTGGCACCTTTTTCTTGGTCTCCTTTCTCATTCTACCACATTTTTCCTGCTTTTTATCCCACATTCTGTACTCTTTCCTGTTTTTTCTCACTTACATGTATCAACTTTTCACGATATGTATTCTTTGCTTTTGATTTTGTCTTTCTCTGCCCTGCTCAAATAGAGTGCTTGGTACATAGATGATGCTCAGTATTTGCGGAATGAATGAATGAACCAATGAAGTGTTCTAGCAATGTCACTTTTTGAATGCTCTTTTTCTCCCTGATTTGACATCCTGCTTATATTCCTGTATGTTATAAAGTTTTATGGGCCCCCAGTATTAGTACAGATTCATCTAATGTGTTTAAATATAATCTGTTACCTGAATGTGGTTCAGTAGCCTTGAGATCTGTTGTTATATTTAGCCTTTGCCACTGTCTGTTGTGGAAGGTAGTAGTATTCTGTTTTATAGAAATTTAACCAAATGTACCTGCTAGTTGGTGGGAGAATTGGAATTCAGACTCATGTCTCTGGATTCGAGTTTCATTGTGATGAGCATCTTCTAATGATTATGTAATCTAGTATGTGATAATGCTTCTGGGCATTCCTCCTCTCCACACCTCTACTCCCTAAATTCAAGATTAACCTTTAGTCATCTGTCTATGTGATTGGTTGTGCTCTCTAACCAGAAGATTCCCTTCCCTTGGTCTAGCCAGAGTAAAGATCTGAGACAGAAGAAGGAAGTTGAGCAGGAATTGGTTTATGTGGGATTTTTTAAAGTAGACTTTATTTTTTAGAACACTTTTATGTGGGATTTTTGTCTCTGCATTTCAGTTGATGATTTTGGAAGAAAGGTTGTAGAAAGAACACAGGCTGGAGGTCGTGAAACAGATTCTGTTCACTAAGAAATTTGGTGATATCTCTGCTTCACTTTTTTTTGGCGTGAATAATAAATACCTCTTTGATCTAGGCTTTAAGTTAAACATGATACTATATGTGTCAGAGAACTTAGAAAATAATGCTTGTACTGTAATGATGAAAAGTATTACTGTTAAGAATGACTTGAGTCTCATACTTTTGGTACTCTAGATACATTTGTTCTTTATATTATACTGGAGTACTTTTAATTTTGTTTTATGTCAAACTGTTTTATAAATGTAATTTTAAAGTTTTTGCTGCAAATGTTGTTTTTCTAAGACAGCAGCTGTGGATGTGGCTTAAAAACTGATGAGCATCTACAATGACGAGCCTTTATGGAGCAATGAAAGGCTGCTTACAAATTGTAGCCATGGTTGAAATGAATTGTGTGTTTGTTATTTGTGAATCCCTAAGGGTAAATGTGTTTTGAGGAGGTTGAGTTAGGATATTACAAACTGAGAGAGTGTTTCTGTTCCGGTAATCTTTGGAGCAGTCATTTCTGCTACTGCTCTTATGACTGAAGGAATTTGGAATATTTTGCTTGACTACTTAAATGATCGCTTTTTTTTTTTTTTTTAAGATTTTATTTATTTATTTGACAGAGAGAGATCACAAGTAGGCAGAGAGAGGGGAGAAGTAGGCTCACTGCCTAGCAGAGAGCCCGATGCGGGGCTCGATCCCAGGACCCCGAGATCATAACCTGAGCCGAAGACAGAGGCTTTAACCCACTGAGCCACCCAGGCGCCCCTTAAATGATTGTTTCTTTAAACATATTATTCGGATATATGTAAAGGTAAATTGTAATTTTAAGATATTTTATGGACATGGTTTCTGTAAGCAAATATTTTTACTCTCAACTACTGTGTGTAATAGCTCTTGTGAATGATCTTTACCTATATCTCCTGTTTTAAAACCCTAAGTGTTGGGTTGTTTGGGATTTAAGTATTTTCTATTTGGTATGATTAGCTCATACATATCAATAGTTTCAGGCACAGTGCATATACCCATTTTTATTTCAAACGGTTACGGTTTTAATATGTTACTGAACAGGTTCAAATAGTTAACTCTTAAGTTTTTAAAAGTAGTTTTACTCTAAGATATTAAATACCACATCTAGAGTTGAGCTACAAGAAATAAAGGAGTTGTGGTATTTTCTGTGAAAATACCTAGAAGATAAATTTCTCAAAAGAATTCTAGAAAATGTTTATTTTTTAAAAAAAGAAAGGGTGGAGAAGTGACATTTGGAATAAATGAGGATCCAAGAGACCAAAAAAACCCCACCACAGTAATATGTGGGATTATGGCCAGTATTTCTGAATGTCTTAAAATATATATTTGCAAATCTCTGACCTATTTATATATTTAAATCATCAAAATAGATTTGCTTTACTTTTAAAGGCAGTACTTAACATGCTTCCTGATCATAAATTGTTGAGTATTGAAGATACTCAAAAGTATGTTGTTAAAATTAAACTTTTTTGTTAAATTTAGTGTCATTCCTTCTAGTAATAATGTTTAAACTTTGACAGTAACATCTGTTCTTTTATTGTGTGGGACATGTTTTCAGGAGGATTTTGTGCACGTTAAAAATAACAATTTTTGTGAAGTGTAGTTATTATCTGTAGTCACGTTTAGGTATAAAAGTGTTCTCTGTGAGTTACCTCTGATTCATAACCAAATTTTAGTAGAGCAGATGTAGACTACCAGTGGAATAATTAGCCAAAAAATAATAGGGGTTAGAGAGCCCTTAATGTAACATTTAATTTCTTGGCCAGTTTATATGAATAATTAGTTTTGAGGCAGTTAAAATTTCTTCTCTTGGGATTTCACAGTTGTTACGGATTAGCTGTAATCACTAGGGAAGTAGAAATATTATTTCCATCGAACAGATGGCTTTCCTAGCACTGGTCCTTAACACTGCCTACTGAGGTTCATGTTTATGTTGGATGATTTCCTAGTCACACCTTTTGAAAGGTCACACCTGGTACATAGAATATGATGCGGATTATAAAATGACTTAGTGAATATGAGAACTTGCAAAAAGTTGGAAGTGTGTGTAATTCCCATGCTCCTGGGGAAGGTAATCTGTTTGTGTTAGAGAAATCAGTAGTGGCTACTAATGCTTCATCTGCCCTTTCAGTGATTCCTTAGGTACCTCTTCCACTTTTTGACTTTCATGAGCTCTGACATCAGTGTGCTATTTTCATTTCTGTCTGGTCAGATGACCAACCCATCCAGTGCTTTGAGGCATTGAGAGTTTTTCTTAGGCTTAAGGATAGGTTTCCATTGTGTATGAGGAAGATTTTCAGAGAACACAGTGATGCAGGGGCTTAAACTACAAAATCGCATCTTTTTTCAGCTCTAATATAAAGCTTTTTTTTTCTTTTTTTTTAAAGATTTTATTTATTTCTTTGACAGAGAGAGAGAGATCACAAGTAGGCAGAGAGGCAGGCAGAGAGAGGGGGAAGCAGGCTCCCGGCTGAGCAGAGAGCCCGATATGGGGCTCGATCCCAGGACTCTGAGATCATGACCTGAGCCAAAGGCAGAGGCTTAACCCACTGAGCCACCCAGGCGCCCCATCTAATATAAAGCTTTTTTGGAGATTTTACTAATAGGATTATCTTTCCCCTTCTGTTTTCTTTCTGTTGGAAATTTAAAAACATGTGCACACACGTATTAGAGATTCGTGTGTATAGTTAATCACCTGAAATTTCAAAACCACAGTCAATATGATTCTAAGAACTTTACATTTGTAGACTGTATTTAGTCAATAGCAAAAAATGCTTGTTTTCTGAAATCATTTCTTAATGACATCTGAAAGAAAGCCAGTGATATTTTGGAGATAAGTGAAGACATTGCCTTTTGGAAAGATAGTGTGGAGCTTTACTTTTAATATAACTGGCCAGGGAAAGTTGTAAGAGTTATTGTAGATTGATCTCAGCTTTGGATCTATCAAAAATTTGTCAAGAAGAAAAATTTTGGTGCTTTACACATGTTGTCGTGGGCAGGGTGGTGGTGCCATTTGTTGAGATGAGATGGCACTGAGATAAATGGCATAGTAGAGGAGTTAGTGTTGGGGGGGAGAAGTTTCTGGTTTTGAGTGTGTTGAGTTTGAGACCCTTGCAAGAGATAGATGAAGAGATCCAGTGGCCAGTTATGTACATGTGTTAGGCGTGTAGTTCCTTGAGCTCAGGAGAGAGGTCAAGGTTGGAGAGACATACCTGAAAACTTTTAGATGGTAATTAAAACCTTGGGAGTGGGCAAAACCTCCCTGGGAGAGTTGGAGTTAAGCAGGGACAAACTGCTGGTGAGCACCAACATTTAAGGAATGGGTAGAGGTGTGGAAACCAGTGGGAAAAAAAACTAATACTGAAAGAGGTGGAACAAAACCTAGCCCTTGTGTACAAAATGAAGAGAGTACTTTTAGAAGGCGGGAAAACTAGTCAGTTGCATCAGATGCTGGAAAGAGGGCAAACGCTATAAATCCAAGTATTCATCAGATTGAGGATTTGAAACACCTTGGTAAGAATTTCAGTGGAGTGGTGGGAGCTGCAGTGTGGTTTGTCATGAGTGAGGACGTGGAGACAGGGAGCTGCAGTGTGGTTTGTCATGAGTGAGGACGTGGAGACAACTCTTTCAGGAGCAAGGGCTACAAACTTGGTGTGAATGGAGCCGTAGGTGTTGTGATGGTGCTTTTAAGGGTAGAATAGGCTTGACTTGTTAGATGCTGATTTGGAAGGAATAAAGGGAGGGAAGGGCATGAAACCTAGATTGAAACTCTTTGGGTGCTTTTTAAAAGGGGTTTTGTTGAGGAGGTGGGTGCACAATTCAGTAATGCTGTGACTATGAGGACATTCATGAATTTGATTCTGTTAACTTTAGTCTTTTCACATTGACTATCCCATTTTAAGATTGAGATTCTTTATTTTTCTCCTGAAGGGATGATGTTTATGCTTGATTCCTCCGTATTTTTTGCTTGGTTTCTCTGTGATTCACTGAAATGGTGGATTTAGTCAATTTCCGTGAAGCTAGAGAAGGTTGCATGTCTTTGGGGTCTTTATCCATGCAGTGGGAGAGTTGTGTGTGACACATGTGCAGCAGTTTGTTGTTTTGTACTGTATCACAGTCTCTAGACTTCTGATTGCTCCTGTGCCCATGGAAACTTAACATGTACCCCGGTATATGTTGTGTATATATACAATTGTGTAATTACAGTGAACTGTTGTACTTTAATAATGGACACATCAAAATGTACAGAAGTTTGAAATGTTAAAAAATAATGTGATAAAAATGAAGTAAGGTTTTAAAGACACTTTATTAGAATGGAAGATCCCTTTTTATCTTCACAAGGCATTTTTTTAGTGGCACCACTATATTTAAAGACCAGTTTGCTATATTTTAAATTGGGAAAGTATACATAATATACTTCATTACTTTTCAAAATCTTGGTTAATTTTTTGTGATAGAGTCATTCAAAGGGCTAGATTCAAGTTCATTTTATTTCTGTAGAAATCAGATGATTTTTCTTAGCTGACAAGCCATTGTTTACCTTAAGTGTTTTTAATTTTACAAAAATAACTTCTCGATAGCATACTACAGGAAGCCGCTTATCTTCACAGGAAAAGTAATCAATTTTGGGACATTTTTGTATAAGAAGAAAGAGTAACTGTCAAGTTTCACAACCCTTTTAAGTGTTTTGTCACCAGATAAAGAACAGACCTCCCTGTGGTGCAGGAGATTTTCATGGTTACTTCTTATCTCATGAAGATACATTGTTTTATAAAACTGGCCACGTCCATAACATCTGGTAGTACTTTGTGCCATTCTGTCATCATGTTTGTTGCTTGCTAATAAAAGATGAAATGAATGAGTTCCTGTGTGATGGGATTTTGGTAAGCTTTCTTACAGGAATCTTCTTTTATTTTGGTTAAAGTAGCCACTCTCAGCAGATAATACTCTCACTGATTTTCCATAAAATGCTTTTATTAAAGAAGCCAAAGAAGCTCCCTCCCGAAGACACCTTGTCTTTTTGTTCAGTGCTATCACTTGCACCTGGTAGAGTACCTGTTATGTACAAGGCACTCGGCAATATTTAACTGTGGAATGAATTTGCAGTTGAGAATATTTTCTTAGAAATTTTTGTATTTCATCAGGGCGCCTGGGTGACTCAGTGGGTTAAAGCCTTAGCCTTTGGCTCAGGTCATGATCTCAGGGTCCTGGGATTGAGCCCTGCATCTTATTGAGCTCTCTGCTCAACAGGGAGCCTGCTTCCTCTCTCTCTGCCTGCCTCTCTGCCTACTTGTGGTCTCTGTCGAATAAATAGATAAAATCTTAAAAAAAAAATTTTTTTTTTGCATTTCATGCAGAAGTCAGCAGACTATAAATTGAGGCATATTAGAAAAATCATCTATACTACCAACTATATGGCAAATTTCCACACTATGTAATTTTTTTTCTAATAATAGTCTTCATGATTTTTAACAATGTTTTGTGTGTATTTATACAGTAATTTACTGACAGAAAATACATTTTGGCTTATGTTCATGTTATTCCCCAAGTCATATTTCAGCCCTCTCTACCACAGCTGGAAGAACAAGTCTTTCCCCATGGTAGGTGGCTACTTATCTTACACTGTTTTATAGGAAACCACAAGCAAAAGAGGCATTTAAACATGTTTAGTTAAATTCAGGGAAATTTTCCAAAGTTCTGAGTTGGAAGTCACAA
>CM052899.1:158744701-158755608 GCA_028534135.1 Potos flavus | reverse complement strand
CCGAAGGCAGAGGCCTAACCTGCTGAGCCACCCAGGTGCCCCCAAACCTATATTTTTAAAAAGTTATCTCGGTTATTTCTATCTTTGTCTTGTCCCCCCCCCCTTTTAAAGTAATCTCTGTATCCAACATGGGGTTCAAACTCACAACCCCCACGTCAAGAGTTGCGTGCTCTATGGACTGAGCCAGCCAGGTGCCCCTTAACTGTCTTGTTATATTCTCATGTGGTTAACTAATTGGTATTTTTACTTGGTAAAGAGTGAATACAAGGAAAGAAGTACCTTTCCGCAATTTATTTAATTAGAGTGCTTGATTATTAGTATTCTCTCTCCAGTGTCTCTTTTGTTGAGGAGATCATCCTAGGGCCTTTCCTTGTTTTCTGAGAGTTCAGTTCATGGAGGTAGGTAATGAGTGATATGCCGAAATAAGTCAGACAATGAGAGCACCATTACTCATCCTTCACGCTGTGGGACATCTCTTTCCTCAGGTTGGGATCACCTCACGTAGAATGAGCTCTAGTGTTAAATTCAAAGATTTTTGAGTGTCATCTGTGTTCTGGGTACTAGGATATACTAGTGGATGAAACCAAACAATCCGCCAGTGTATAGAGGTGACATTTTAGTGAGAAAGGGTGCTTGGCTGGCTCAGTCGGTAGAGCTTGGGGTCATGAGTTTGAGTTTACTTAAAAAAAAAGTATGCTAAAAATACATTTTAGTGAGAGAGAGAGAGAGAGAGACAAAAAACAAATAAGTAAAATATTGAGATAAGTGCTTTAGAAGGAAAAGTTGGGGATAGGGGAGTATCATGTCAGGAAGAAGTTGCAACAAGATAAAGAGCTTATGGAAGGTCTCACTCAGATGGCAACATTTGAGCCAAGAACCTTAAGGATGGAGTGAGAATTGAGGCATGCATGTATGTGGGGGGAAGAACATTCTGGCAAGTAGAAACAGCACTTGTAAAGATCCTGAGACAAGAGTGTGCCTAGATTACATATGGTACGTGAAGTAAAGAGGGGTGTCAGAGATGGCCCCATGGGTTTTGGCTTGACCAATGGTAAGTGCAGGGTTGCTCTCATTTGATGTGGAGAACAGATACTAGGTGTAAGAGTACGAGATGAGGATATATGCAAAATAATAACTTGCTTGTGTGGTTTCTGGATTTACATGGAGACAGATTAAAAAATGTAGGCAGGCTAACTCTTGGTAAGAAACATGATTTTGAGTAACTGTTTTACTCTAAATTGATAGTTAAAGAAGATGAACAAATTTATTTGCCTGAGCCAAATGTAATTGTAAAGGAAAGGAATGTTCCCAGGAGTTAACATGTTTTACACATTAATTTTGGATTACCTAAGTAATTACTTGAAAAATTATTGCTTTATTATATTAAGGTGCATAACTTTTCTCCCAATGCTGTTGATTTAAACAATAAATATAGTACTATTATACAGATTAATATGTAATCTCTGATATATGAGAAACATAAATACTAAGATTTCAGTTAGAGATAGGGAAGTAGGGTAGTATGAAGCCGTAATATTTAGATCAGTGAGAAAGAGACATAAATATTTGACCACTGTGATATTGTGATTTATAAGAAATAGGAATTTGGTCAGTCTGATGACTGCACAGTCTTTTTCATATATATTGGTCTTTGCCCATAGTGCACAGCTCACAGCTGCTAAAACCCTTGGGATTTTCTAAGCCGTGAGAGTGATAAGGGTTCCTTTCTTGTGTTAATGAGATGACTTTTGGAAAGCACCTTAGGATGGGGGCTGGTTGTCAGGGGAGCCAACCCTATGATTAGGGGGTTGGAACTTTCAGTCCTCCTATGCTCTTCACCACCTCTGTAGGTTGTACCAGTTGCCAAAGTCCAATGGTTTAATAAATCATGACTGTGTAATGAAGCCTTCACTAAAACCCAAAGGACAGGGTTCACAGAGCTTCCAGGTGGTGAACACTTGGGGGTGAGGTGTTTACTTGGGAAGTTTCACTTGGGAGAGTGTTGTGCCTGGAGAGGACATGGAAGCTCTTTGCCCCTTCCCCATACCTTGCCCTGTGCATCTCTTCCATTGGGCGGTTCCTTAGTTATATCTTTTTATAATAAACTGGAAATCTAGTAAGTAAAATGTTTCCCTCAGTTCTGTGAGCTGCACTTGCAAATCAATCAAACCCAAGAAGAAGGTCATTGGAACTTCCAATCTAGCTGGTCTGTCAGAACACAGGTAATAACCTCGACTTGTGACTACCATCTGAAATGGGGGTGGTGGGCAGTCTTGTGGGACATAACTGTTTACCTGGGGGAACTGTCTGGGTAGTGTCAGAATTGAGCTGAACTGTAGGATACCCTGCTGGTGTCCAGAGAATTGCTTGTTGGTGTGGGAAACCCCCTCCCCATGTTGAAATTGGCACCAGAACCCATTTAACCACATACTTAGGTCTCCAAGCATCGCTTGAAAATTTTTTTTTTTTTTTGAGAATGCTTTATGTTTTGAGCAATTAATTCAAGGCAACTGTGTCTATCAAAATATCTTTAGATGGCCTGTTTTCTATACAATCTATGTCTTACCTTTTGCTATGAGCTTTCTCTTTCGATAGTATGTTTTTATATTTGGAATTATATGTATGTTGGGTAGAACCTACTGCCTTAGTTTATGCAGCAGATTACTCAGTACGGTCTCTTTGTAGTATCTGCTTCTCTAGCTAAGAAGGGAAGTATGCTAAGAGGCACTTTGGTGTGTGTGTGTTTGTGTTTCTTGCATGTCTGCTTTGTCTGGGATCACAAGTTATTGTTTATGATATTGTTGATCTTTGTTTAAAGATCAATGAAAAGTCATTTAAATTGTTTTAAATTCAAAGTAGCATTAATCTCTACTTCTCCATTTTCGCCCTAATGGTAGCAGTTTTAACACACATTTCATTGTTTTGTCTGTAGGATTGGAGTTTACCTCACAGCTTTTAAAAACAAAAACCAAACAAAAAAAACTATGCATGACATTTTATTAAATCCATATATGCAGAAGGTTCAGAGGAATTGTTTTGTCTCATGCATACAGGAGCTTCTGCCACGGTGCCATATATATCTTGACAAACCTTGAATCCTGTAAAATCCTTCTGTGAAAGTAATAAAGCTTATATTGGGGCATAGGGATGGGGGCAGACTACTGAAAATCCATGGAACTCTTCTCTTGAATACTAACCCAGACCAATAGCAATTCTAATAAAAAATAAAAGACTAGCTTTTGTGTACTTTGTATTACCATCAATCTTTGGAGTCTTAAACCCTGAGCTCCAGCCTCCTCCTAGTTGTAGGTTCTATAAGGGCCCTGCTTATAAGAGGCTATTTTCTTTTTCTTTCTTTCTTTCTTTCTTTCTTTCTTTCTTTCTTTCTTTCTTTCTTTCTTTCTTTCTTTCTTACAGAATTCTCTCTTACAACTTTTTTTTTTTTTTAAGATTTTATTTATTTGACAGAGAGAGAGATCACATGTGGGCAGAGAGAGAGGGGAAAGCAGGCCCCCTGCTGAGCAGAGAGCCCAATGCAGGGCTCTGTCCCAGGACCCTGAGATCATGACCGAGCCAAAGGCAGAGGCTTAACCCACTGAGCCACCCAGGCACCCCAAGAGGCTATTTTCATTTAAATAAAAAATCTAATCAGAGATGTGTAGCCTTCTTCATTAAGACATTGTTGGAATACAGGGGGATTTTTTTTGCAGCTTCCTCATCTGCACAGGCAGCTTTGCCAAATAGGTGGAACTTAGTTGAAAGAGGAACAATTCCTGAAGCCACTAAATCAACCACTACTTGTAAGAAAGAAAAGTACTTTTGTAGATTTTCAGGTTTTTTCCTTAAAATATTCATCTGTTGCTAAGATTTTATCTCTAATTGTGAAAGAGCTTGTTCCAGTTGCCTCAAAACATTAATATGCTAGGAAAAATTGTGTTATGTGCCAACATGACTTCCTTTCACACCAGCCTCATTCCCCTATTTCTAGTCACCTAAGAAGTAATTCACAGCAGAGAAACCTACATTGTAGAACAGAGTTTATTTTTATTTTGGTTGGCTTTATAAAATTGTATAAGATGACTGGCAGGTGAGTATTAGTTTTGGAATCAGACCAGGCTTTGAATTCTGGCTCTGCCATTTATATGTTCCTTTCGACAAGTTAACCTGACTTCTTTAAGCCTCAGTTTCTGTATTTGTAAAATGGAATCATTATACCTACCCACAGACTTGGTAGTAAGTAAATGAGATAATACTAGACAATCTTTTTTACACACGAAGTTTAATAAATGTTAACTCTTATAATTCACAATATTCTTCAGATCATGACATAACATATACCACTACCAAGGAATATTTTCAGCAAGTTTTAACATTTTCAATAATTTTTACATCTATCAATTTTATTTAATATAAAATATGAGAAGGCAGGATTGTGTTTTTACCACCAAATGTTGGTCACAAGGGAAGCATACATAAAATGTGGTAAATGAGATTTGTATTTTCATTTTTTGGCAAAGATTTATTTAGGGAACTGATCAAGTAATCGGAATATGCAAAAGCTGTGATTATATTTAGGCTCTTAGGATGTGAAGAGGACACAAATAGGTTTTTTTCTTAGATTACAATAGGGATGAACTTTTTTCTATTTTAAATGCTGTGGAAAGTTTTATACTTCATACTTTTGCCCATGACATGTCGTGGTTTTTGAGAATTATATTCTCTTCCAACTCAAAGCTTTCATTTTGCCAAATAAATTGAAATGGAACTCCATTTCAGACTTACTGTTGAGTCTTTTTTGAATTGATGTTGCCTGTTGACATTTTTATTTCTGAAGTTAAAAATATCTCATCTGTGAACTGTCTAGTATCATATACTGGAATATTTTCAACAAATGGTATTCAGAGTCATTTCTTGAAAACCTGGTACAGGCAAGAATTTTGAATACCTTAAAGTTTATAAAAGATCAGTTAAGAAAGTTTAGTCCTCAGTAGTTATGCCTTCAGTGGGTAATCTATCAGTGCTCATAACTATAATGTAAAGAGAACACAATGGCTCCTATGAATAAGAGACATTTCACAAGGAACCTTGAGATACAGGAGAAGAAATGATTCATTCAGACTGAGGGTTTCAGCAAAACTTCAGCAAGGATTTTTTTTCTTCCTGTTCTTATTTTTAAACTTTTAAATTATGCTGGAGGAAGACGAGTTCTGGAAATCTGGAGGCAGGAGATTTTGTTCAGAAATACCTAAGTACTGACTCTGTCCTCCGCCCCTCCCAGTCAAGATGCAGTTCTTGTTGGAAACTGATGAGTTTATTTGCAAGCCACGAGTGCCAGTGTTTGTAAACATTTATTTAAATGGAAGAAAACAGTCAGTTGAAAGGTAAGCATGAGTAGTGGCCTAGTGAAAATGTGGCTGTTTTCTGCTAGAACTGAACCCGAGTGTGTTACTCACAGCTGTGAATGCCAAGGTAAATCTGTGCCAAGATAGGCTGCATGTGCTTTTGCTCTATATAGCCACTGCCATTCAGTTGAGTCCCGTATCATTGGCAAAATAGAGTAGGAACTAGATCAGGCCAAATAGATCAAGAATGAGCCTGTTCTCATCTGTCTGTAGGCTCTTCCTGCTTGTTTGTGACCTACTGACATGTTACACAATTAAAACAAGAATATATTCCTATATCATCATCATGTAGTTTGGAAGTCCCTTCCCCAGAGGTAACCACTGTTAAAAACTTGGGGTATATTCTTCCAGACAGTTTTCTGTGTACTTACATGTTTAAAGTACATACATATAGTTTGGGTTTTCTTCAGGGCAGATGGGCTCATATTATGTTCATATCTTATGTGTTACGTTTATTTTTAAAATTTAATGGTAACTCTTGAGTTCCTTTTTTGGCATATATTGAGGATTAGTTCACTCTTTTTTTAATCAGTGTAAGTATTCTCTATTCATAATATAGTTGCAACTTTTTTTTTTTTTTTTAAGATTTTGTTTGCTTATTTGCCAGAGATAGAGCGAGAGGGAGAGACAGAGGGAGAGAGAGCGAGCGCACAAGGAGGGGGAGCAGCAGGCAGAGGGAGAAGCAGGCTCCTTGCTGAGCAAGAAGCCCTGATGCGGGACTCAATCCCAGGACCCCGGGATCACGACCTGAGCCGAAGGCAGACGCTTAACTGACTGAGCCACCCAGGCATCCCAGATTTAACAATTTATTGAGCCAGTTCCCATTTGGTGTACAACTAGATATATTTCTCTTTCAGGAACAACACTATAGTAAATATCTTTGTGTGCCACATTTGCATGAATATTTTTGTAGGACGTACTTAGAAGCGGAATTGCAGGGATATATTCATTTATAGTTTTGATGAATGCTGCCAAGTTGTTCTCCAAAAGCTTATATTACTTACACCCATATATATAGCAGTATGTGAGAGTTGATGAATAGATTTCAATAGGAATGGAAACCAAGGGGATTCTGTACAGATAAAGAAGCATGAGTAAAAGCAAGGAGACAGGAGGGCCTAGTAGTTATGGTGAGGAAAGAGGGAGTAAAGAATCTGATGTAGCATATAGGAAGTAAGGGGCTTGCGGAAGATGAGTCTAGAAAGGTAGGCTGGACCAAATAACCAAAGTATTTTTTAATGTGTTGTTCAGAAGTTTAAACTTGAATAGACAGTAGAAACCTTTCAAAAGGTTTTTTTCTTTTTAAAGATAGATTTATTTTAGAAAAAGAGAGACCATGCCCTTGTGTGCACGAGTGGGGGGAGAGGGAGCGGATCCCAAGCAGATGCCCTGCAGAGCATGGAGCCTGCCCTGGGGCTTGACCTCAACCCTGAGATCATGACCTGAGCTGAAACCAAGAGTCAGATGCTTAACCAACTGAGCCACCCAGGCACCCACTCAACCATCCCTTTTCAAAAGGTTTTACATGTGAGCTATATTTCAAGAGCAATAACTGTGAAGGCTAGGTTTTTGAGGATAGGGAGATTGGCTATGAGGCTCTTAAAATGATTATCTGCTATAATGAAGGCCTTGGCATTGGAAATGAGAGAAAGATATCAGATTCGAGCAGTGATACAGATTTAAAATCAGTTTGTAAGTCTTGGTAGCTTAAGATGAGAAGGTAAAAGATTGAATGTTGTGGCTCTCTGAATGCACAGGTGGTGCTTTTTGTGAAGATAAAAAAATAAAACGACAAATAGGTTTGGGAAAAGGAAATTTTTATTAAAATATAAGGAATAACGTAAGTTACTATCCACTGATATAGTTTGGTGTGTTCACTTTTTTTATTGCGGTAAATATACATCACTTAAAATTTTAGTCATTTTTAATTGTAGAGTTCAGTGTTAGTAAGTACATTCACATTGTTGTATAACCATCACCCACCATCCATCCCATCTGCAGAACTTCTTTCATCTTCCTAATTTGAAGTTCGGAACCCATTAAACAATAAGTCTCCATTCCTCCCTACCCTAAGCCTCGATAAGTGAATTGGAACCCAAAATTCTGCTTTTCTATCTTTATGAATTTGACTTTAGGTACCTCACAATAAGTAGAGTCATAGAGTATTTGTCCTTCTGTGACGGGCTTATGTCACTTAGCATCATGTCTTCAAGTTTCATCCATTTTATATAGCATGTGTCAGAATTTCTTGGGGCACCTGGGTGGCTCAGTGGGTTAAGCCTCTGCCTTCGGCTCGGGTCATGATCTCGGGGTCCTGGGATCAAGCCCCGCATTGGGCTCTCTGCTTGGCAGGGAGTCTGCTTCCCCCTCTCCCTCTGCCTGCCTCTCTGCCTACTCGTGATCTCTTTCTCTCCGTCAAATACATAAAATCTTAAAAAAAAAAAATTTCTTTTTAAGGCAGAATAGTATTCCATTTAGTATTCCACTGTATGTATATACATTTTTTAAAAATCCATCCATTTGCCAGTGGACACTTGGGTTGTTTTTGTTGGGAGTTTTTATGGAGGAGGGGGTAGGCCTTTTTTTGTTTTGTTATTAGAGTGTGAATACAATAAAGTTGAGTTTGATAAAACTGTACAAGCCACCATACTCTTGTATAGGTCCACTGTTAGGTAATAGTGTTTGTTGCCACAAAGATAGTACAAAAGATCTTACTTTGTACAACTCATACATGTCATGGCTAATGGAAAAATGACCTAAAATGCTTATCCTACCAGTGGGTAGATACCATAATGGCCAAAGGTATAGCATAAACAGGATTTGGAAGACCTGGAGTTTTTAATATAATAATTGGAATATTGTGAGACTTAAGCAATATGTACACAATTTTGTACACTTCGAAGTGCCCCAAACAGAAGGTATTGTAATAGATGTTCTAGTCTGATTGAGGAATCAGTTTTTGAAATCAGTTTTTAAAAGAATTTCGAATTATTAGGTGGATGAAATAAGACAGCCCTGCACCTGATGAACTAATCTAAGTGATACAGGTTTTATAAAACAGGCTTAAATGAGTTGCCTCAGGAAGGTGTTGATTCCTTTGTCGTATTTTCTAATTGAAGTTACAATGAGAACAGAGAAGTGAGAATAGGTGTACAAGGGGGAGGTTCCTTTCTCTTTTTATTCATTACTCTCTTGAAAGCACATACTCAACACACTCAACTTTCCTTGTTCTCTGCAGTCCATTACTCTCTAGCAGAGTTGTATTTGTGGACCCATCTTCTGAATTGTAACTTCTATTAATACATTTCAACACAATTCCATTTCAGGAAAATGTGTTGTTTTAGAACTCACTAATATATGCTTTTCGTTGATGGTTCCTTTTCTTTTCTTTTCTTTTTTCTTTTCTTTTCTTTTTTCTTTTTTTTTTTTTTTTTTTTGATCTATTTACTTGAGAGAGACAGAGACAGACAGAGCATGAGAGGTGGGGGGGTCAGAGGGAGAAACAGACTCCCCGCTGAGCAGGTAGCTCGATGTGGGTCTCCATCCCAGGACCCTGAGATCATGACCTGAGCCAGAGGCAGACACTTAACCGACTGAGCCACCCAGGCGCCCCTTGATATTTCTTTCTTACCAAAACATATACCCACACATATTGCTGTACATCTAACTTTGATAACATTTGGCATTGGAAAATTGAAAAGCATACAGAGAATCTAAAATACAGATGAAGATGGTAATGGAAAATTTAAACAACAGATTAAAAGGAATCTCTGGAGAGTTAAACTAGTTCTTCCTAGGATGGCTAAAGTTATAGGATAGCTCTTTAGCTTTATCGATTTTTCTTTCAGACTCATCGTAAAAGATAAGCTAATAGGAGGTAGTTGGTAGTTTAAATGAGATGCTTAGCATATGGAAAGCAGTCTGTGAATGTTGTCTGTTAAATTTATTATTTCTAATCTACTGGTTTGAGACTGAGAGGCATTTTAGTGGCTGGAGAGCATCAGATAATAATTTGCTGTTCTCACCTGAAATTGTCGTTTTACCTCTACAGTGTTTGAATATGGATTATCTCTCTTAAATTAGTTTCTGTAATTAGAGATTTTCTTAAATATTCTTACCACATTATGTTTTATTTAATACTGACAAGTGCAGATGGCACAGGATGTGTAATTAAAATACTAAGATGATCAGAACACTCGTTTAATAAATAAAACTTTTACCTCCTTAGTTTTTTTTTTTTCTAAATATCCAACTGCAGGAAAGAACTAAATAGACTAACTTTAACTTGGCTGATCACATCTCACTAGCCTTGGCAGAAAGCTCTGATAAACTGGAATAAAGTCTGTTGGAATATCTGAGTGTATCCAATTTATTATGTCCAAACCAAACTACTGAAACCGCCCTCCTTAAATCTGAGGTCTTCCCCATCTCTGTAACTCCGTAGGGTTGCTGAGCCTA
Organism: Potos flavus; assembly: GCA_028534135.1. Classification (NCBI taxonomy): domain Eukaryota; kingdom Metazoa; phylum Chordata; class Mammalia; order Carnivora; family Procyonidae; genus Potos; species Potos flavus. Next base: position 158,745,748 of record CM052899.1, on the reverse strand, counting down.
GAAGAAACCTTGGAGTCACCGTTGCCTCTTCTTTTTTCCCCTCCAACTCCACCATCCAGTGTGAGCAGATGTTGTCATTTTGTCTTTAAAATATGCCCATAGGTTTCATCACGTGTGACATGTCCGCTGCTTTCACTCTGGTGTAAGGCTCTGTCCTCTCTACCTCCATAGTCACAGTGGCTGCCTAGTTGATCTCTGCTGCTTCTTCCCTTCTCCCTTACCATCTTTCTCTGCTGACCAGCCAGACTCTTGGTGAGCTTTTTTGGCGCAGATGTTGGTTTTGCTCGACTCAGAATTTGGAATAAAAAGCTAAAGGCTGGGGCGCCTGGGTGGCTCAGTGGGTTAAAGCCTCTGTCTTCGCCTCAGGTCATGATCTCAGGGTCCTGGGATTGAGCTCCACATCAGGCTCTCTGCTCAGCAGGGAGCCTGCTTCCCCCTCTCTCTCCGCCTGCCTCTCTGCCTACTTGTGATCTCTCTCTGTCAAATAAATAAATAAAATCTTAAAAAAAAAAAAGCTAAAGGCCTTCATGCTCAGTGGTGTCACCAAGAACGTGCACCCCCTCCCTCCCGCCACACTCTCACATAACGTCTCATTTAGTATCCTCCTACAGTCTCGGTGTTCTAGCCACACTGGTCTCCTGCTTCAGGATCCTTGAACCTGCTGTTTATTTCCTTCGCATGGAATCATCCTTTCATCACCTCCTTCATATCTTGGTTCAAATATTACCTCAGCGAGGGCTTATTTAAAATTGCACCCCATCTCTTGTCTTCCTCGTCCTTTATTTCTCCATTTCTCTTCATAGCTTTTACCACCATATGAAATTCTTAATTACTGTGTTAACTCTGCCAAGGAGTTTGGTCTAATCTATGCCCTGCAGTGTCCTAGTGCTTAAAAAAGGGCTGCCGAGGGGCGCCTGGGTGGCTCAGTGGGTTAAAGCCTCTGCCTTCGGCTCAGGTCATGATCCCAGCGTCCTGGGATCAAGCCCTGCATCAGAATCTCTGCTCAGCAGGGAGCCTGCTGCCCCCCCCCCCCCCCCCCCCCCCCCC
>CM052899.1:158671620-158744201 GCA_028534135.1 Potos flavus | reverse complement strand
CGAAGCAGAGGCTTTAACCCACTGAGCCACCCAGGCGCCCCGCGATTCATCAGTCTTACATAATACCCAGTGCTCACTACATCACATGCCCTTCTTAATGTCTATCACCCAGTTACCGCATCCCTCCACCACCACCCCTCCAGCAACCCTGTTTGTTTCCTATGATTAAGAGTCTCTTACAGTTTGTCTCCCTCTCTGGTTTTATCTTGTTTTATTTTCTCTTCTCTTCCCCTGTGATCCTCTGTTTTGTTTCTTAAATTCCACATACCAGTGAGATCATATGATAATTGTCTTTCTCTGATTGATTTATTTCACTTAGCATAGCGCCCTCTAGTTCCATCCATGTCAGGGCAAATGCCAAGATTTCTTTTTTTTTTTTTTTTTTTTTTTGATGGCTGCGTAGTAGCTCAGCACTTTTGAACTACTGGTTTTTCATGTCCCTCTCCACTTTCCCCACCTTCCTACCTTTGATCTTGCGGACAGGTAATAACTTGCTAACACCAATCTGTTTGAAAAAGAGTAGTTTATGTGTGTGTATGCATGTGTGTGTGTATTTATGTTTAAATAATACCTGTGTATACTGTGCTATCTAGAATTATAGCAAAAATATGGAGGCGTATCGTGGTTGAACCCTGGGTGTTTACTACTTTAAGAGTAGCAGCAGCGTATCAGGCGCTTTTGTTGTTGTTGTTTGTTTTTTTTAAAAAAGATTTTATTTATTTGAGAGAGAGAGAGAGATCACAAGTAGGCAGAGAGAGAGGGGGAAGCAGGCTCCCTGCTGAGCAGAGAGCGCGATGTGGGGCTTGATCCCAGAACCCTGAGATCATGACCTGAGCCGAAGGCAGAGGCTTTAACCCACTGGCGCCCCATATCAGGCGCTTTGATAGAAGTTTTTGTCAGTGTCACTGAAGATTAGGATACACGTTTTCAGAAAAGAGTTTTCGCAGTTGGCAGTTCCTCAAAAGTAAAATTAGCTGAATATTCCATCTTTCATAATTGCTAGATCACCAGTGTCTTAGTTATTGAGGCATGTTGATCCTGAGTTTAGCCTCTTAATTATAGGTTCTGATGTCTCCTTGTCCCTAATTGGAAAAGGAATTACGGTTTTACTATCAGGATGGAAATCAGAATAGTTCATTATTCTCAGGAAGATTCTTTGAAATTTACTCAATCAGGTTTAGCTTTAGATTTATAATCCTTTTTAGCATTGCCAAAACCTAGAGTTGAAATTCCTATAATATGCGATTTTCATACTTTTGATAATAGTGGTGGTTAATTTTCTGTCATTATATAACAAGACCGTTTCCAAATATTTGATTGACAAAACTTGTTTAAGATTCAAGTGTCCATAGAACACATTGTGTAAATTATGTTACCTAATTTAAAAGACTATATTTCATCAATTCGATATTTTTAAACATTTTTAATCGATAGTAAATCTATGAGAATTTATGTAAAAATGCCAACTTGGTTCACATGTCTTACATTGTAGGCACCGAAAATATTTAAAAAACTTTTCACTTCTAGTCTCACCTATTTCATTTTTTTCTCTATTTTATTCTTCTGTTATCATGTGATGTTAAAGTCTATTTCATGCTCTACAGTTTAGGGGTGTGGGAAGGTGGGGAGAAATAGTATGTGTAGAGGTCCAGAGACCTGAAACACGGTGGTGTGTTCTGACAACTGTGTTAAGTTTCAGTGTGACTAGAGCATATGCTGTCTTTGTATGGGTAGAAGGAGACCAGAAGCTGGATCAGGAAAAGACCCTGTGAGAATGCAGTTCTCCAGTTAGATACCAAACCCAGTAACCTGTATTCTTTCATACCTTTCTTAATTTTGTGTTCTTCTCTTGCTCAAATTTAATTTCTTCAAGACTAAGTCTACCTAGGTATATGTTAAAAGCTGGCAAATTTCTGTATCACCTTTTAATGATCTCTTAAATTTTTTCTTTTGAAATTTTTGGTGGTTTAAGAGTAAAGAGTAGAATTTACAAGAATAAAACAAAAATATGTGACAAAGACTTTTTTGGAGTGTTTTCTGACCTTAGATTTTTTTTTTTTTTTAAAGATTTTATTTATTTATCTGACAGATCAGAAGTAGGCAGAGAGGCAGGCAGAGAGAGAGGGAGAAGCAGGCTCCCTGCTATGCAGAGAGCCTGATGTGGAGCTAGAGCCCGATGTGGGGCTCGATCCCAGGACCCTGAGATCATGACCTGAGCCGAAGGCAGAGGCTTTAACGCACTGAGCCACCTAGGCGCCCCGTGACCTTAGATTCTTGATTTAATGGGTAAATATTCTTGGCCTGTGTTTAGAAACATGAAGTCGAAGGACAAAAATAAAGGAGAATTTAGGAGTCCATGGTTTAGAAAGTGAGGTGCTAGTTGTCATCAAATCAATTTAGTGGGTTACAACTAGCATTTAAATAAATTTATGACAGAATAAGATACAAAATTATATCTACCGGAGTGTGTATCAGGTTGTTATATAAAAATCTACTTTTGGTTATGGTAAGCAAAGTTTGAAAAACTAGTTAGCATTGGTATATGCTTTTAGCATTTCCGTCTATTTTAAAGGCAGTATCCATTCATTTACTCAGTTATTTGGGAACCCACTGCTTCTTTTTCTCTACCCCATCTCCCATTTATTGTGGTACCACTATGTGCCAGATACTGTTCTAAAGCCTTTACATGTATTAACTCATTGTTTTCTTCCATTACATGGATGATATTTTTATCCCAATTTTTCAAAAGGAGAAGCTAAGGTGCCTAGTGATTATTAACTTGCCTGAAATTACATAGCTGCTAAGTTGTGAATCTGGGATTCAATTAAAAAAAAAGGCAGTCTTTTCTTCAGAGCCCTTTTTTCTAACTACCAAGCTTTAAATAATCACCTATGTGAAGATACCTCTCTCAAGGCACCGTGGTAAGTGGTGGAGGTACCTCTGAAATGGTTCCTGATCTCATGGAACTTAGATATTTATAAATATATTTACAATCTTCTATGTTTGTTAAAATGTATAAATATATAGACATACCTAATGTGGAAAAATACTATATATGGTTAGTAACCATATATAAGTAGCATATTACCATGTTTTGGATTTCAGTATCTTTGACTATAATTTCCTTTGTATGGCTGTGCCATAATTTCACTATTCTTATGGTGTTAGAAAGAAATTCCTAGTCATTTCTTAGTAAGTAATACTGAATGCATTCATTATTGTCATTTCACATTAGTATGTAAGGCTGTTTATAAAAGCATAAAAATTTCATGTTACTGGTATCCGTTTCTAATTTTCTAAAGTTTATGCTTTAGCAGTAGTGCTGATCTGCCTTCAAAAGCATTATATGGTAAATATTCAGTAGTTACAAACAAAACAAAATTCAAAAATGGTGTTCTGTGTTAAACCGTCTTCTTTCAAAATCTGTTGTTCTTAATATTGTCATTGTAGCATGTATAAATCATTCCTAAATATTTTCTTTCATTCACTCAAATATTTGTGTGCCTGCTATGTTTTAGAGCATATCATGAACTTTCTTCTTTTAGTTGTCAATCATGTATCCAAAATGGGGTGTATAACATTTTCATGTACTTAGATCATTGGTGCCTAGTGTGTTCCAGGTCTCTGGGATTTAGATAATAGGCTTAGAAAGACAAAGACAGCCGCTACTGTTTTGGACATAACATAGTGAAGGAATGTAACAACTTGCATGAAAATGTATTTGTCTCTTTTATAAGAAGTGAGATGTTTTGTAGACAGATGCATAGTCTTTAATACACATTAATTTTGAAATTACAAGGTATGTGGTTGGGCATCAGAATTTCTAATGGGCATTCCTATTATAGTCTGTTATCTGGCATGTTTATAAAATGTTTATAAAATGAGTTCTACAGGGGCGTCTGGTGGCTCAGTGGGTTAAAGCCTCTGTCTTCGGCTCAGGTCATGATCTCAGGGTCCTGGGATGGAGCCCCACATCAGGCTCTCTGCTCAGCAGGGAGCCTGCTTCCCCCTCTCTTTCTGGCTGCCTCTCTGCCTACTTCTGATCTCTCTCCTCTCTGTCAAAATAAATAAATAAAATCTTAGGGGAAAAAAAATGAGTTCTACAGAAGGGTTAATGCTATTACTGATGAAGATATTTTTTAAAAGACCCTTTAGGTTTTTTACAGTAACAGTTTGACTGTTAAATGTAATAATTCCACAAGATTTTGTTTCAGCAATTTAAAAAATGGTTACTTTGAGTCATCTAACTTGTTACCAAACAGTGGCATGCAGTGTGGATGCATGGTTTCCATGCATGGTTTCCATTCAAATTTGAAGTTGCTTAGGAGTTTCCTGTTCTTAATTTGGGGGATTTTTTTTCAGTGCTTTTTGTTTCTCTTTTAGTTTAATAATGGTTTGAAGCACTGAACGAAGCTGTCCATCTGCTTTTGTTGTTGTTGTTGTTCTGTTTTATTTTGTTTGTATTTTTAATTAGTGATAACCCAACTGAATGGCCTCACCTCCTTCAGCTAATAAATTTCTCTTCCCATGAGGCTAATCCTGGTAGGAGTTTAAGGGCCCAGTTGGAAAAATGTGGCTGTATACCTTTTTTTTTTTGAGTAGGCTCCACACCCAACGTGGGGCTTGAACTCATGACCCTGAGGTCAAGAGTCACAGGCTCTACCACCTGAGCCAGCCAGGTGCATTGGCAGTGTACCCTCTAAAGAAGAATACCTTTCATGTTCATTTTTGTTTGGTCACCTAAAATTTATATTGATAACTGCTGTGATTTTCAAGTCCTCTTTAAAAGATCTTCAAGTGTATAACTTCATGAAAGTACTAGATGTCATTTGTAGGAATCAAATGGAATTTCTGAGTTTAGTGATTGTATGTAATCCTAATTCTTAGTGGCTTTACTAAATGTGTATGCAGTCTTGTTTTACAAATTCATTTACATACAATGACTGGGTTTTGAGTGAGATGCTTTGTAAAATTGGATTATTGTTGTATCAGCCAGGTTGAAAAACATAACTGTTGGACTTGATTTCTTCTAGAAGATAGATTGGCATAGCAGATTACTTAAATCCCTCTGAGCCTCTATCTCCTCGCTGTAAAAGGAGGCAAACACCCTGTCAGTCTTAGGAGGAATGGTAGATCAGGATGAAGTAACATGAGTGCTCAGCAGTTCATGGCATGGTGTCAGTAAGCGTTAGCCTCAGTACCATCCCTTTCCCCAGCAGTGTTCTATGACAATATTGTAGTACAAAAGTGCTGATGTGCTGGCTGGAAGATCTAGATTTAAGTCCTAGTTCTTTTACTGCTTGCTTTCTGGGATCAGTCACTTGACCACAGAGTGTTCATTTTCTCTTCTATAAAATGAAGTTCTGAAAATTACATGATGTAATGAGTGAGTGCTCCAGAAATAGGCTTTTTTCTTTATTATCTAGTGTATTTATTGTAACTTGCTTTATTTCCCAATAGTTGACATGAAGGGGGAAAGAGCTGTACTTCAGAACATTGACCTGATAGTTGGGTGGAGGACGCATTTATTTGGAGGAGCAGAGTATCCGAAGCAATGCCAGTGCCCTTCCAGGTAGTTGTTAATGTATGCAGACTCAGTGAAAGGCTCCGACGCTGAGGTGGGAAGGGCCAGGGGGTTGCCCTGAGTGGTAAAACAATCAGTTTTAAAAAATGGCTGTGGCTGTAGTGATTTCACTGGACCAGGTCTCTTGCTTCTATTCATTAGTTTCTTCCCGCCTGTTCTGGTAGAGTTCTTTCCTATATGCGATCCTGCCACTATTATTAGCTTTCTGAAGAGTGACCTACATTTTGTACTCTGCTTTCCCTACAACCTGCAATAAATCTAAATCTCAGAAATACGTAATTTTCTGACATTGAACTATGAAAGGTTTTCATCAGTTGAATCTACTTTTTCAAGCAGGAAATGGTTCTACTTTCTCCTTACGACATACTTTTTAGCTCTAGCTGGGAGATTTGTCATTTTCCATTTCTTGTCTGTTAACTTGATACAAGCTCTTCCACAGGCCCAGAGTATAACAGGCCTCTTCCAGTAACTTTTTTTTTTTCTTCCCCCCTTTGGAAGCCCTTTTTATGGCTTGCTTTTATTAAAAATTTCCTGATCGGTCATCCTCAGGTAATTTTAATTGCTTTATGACAAATTTATATGGTAATTGATAGCAATACGATATTGGTAATTTAGTTTTACTTTGTTTGTGTAGCTTGGGTATTCCTTCTGGTAACTATTGTAGAGTGCCAAACTTGAGGCAAAAGTAGAGTGAATTCTTAGATTTAAAATGTGACTATACAAACTCCTTATCCTGTCATTTTAATAAAAATCAAATGTTTTAAATGTTTTTCTATAACAAAGGTGGGTTGGAGTGAGGAGGAAAGGGGAACAGACAGCCTGCCAAGGCAGTCACAGAGCCTCAGTACAACTTGATAGTTAGCCATCTATTGTTCATTGATACGTGCATGCTCTTAATAGGAGTAAGCTTGAAAAACCGGAGCTCCATGAAATTGCAGTTTAATGACTTCTATGGGATTAAAATGATTCCGTAATATTAACATCAGGTGTGGCAGGACCCTCTGCTGTTTTTATTAGTGATTTCCCTTTTGTGCAGGGGTGTGGGTGATTTCCAGCTCTCATTCAGCACAGACTAGAGTAGGCACCTACCAAGTGTTCAGACCTGTCTTTTAGGTTATTTTCATTTCTTCAGAAGAACTGGAGAATCTGTTGGGGCAAAGAGATTTGTGGGGTTTTGATGGATCTCCATAAAGCAAAAGCTGTCACTCCGACAACTAAGCATATACTCCTCATTCATCTGAGGGTTCACATTAAAAATGGCAAGGTGACTTAGTAGCAGCAGCAGCCTCTGGTTTTCTTAGTCATGGCAGCAGTTAACAGTGCACTAGTGGCTTAACACACCGACACTTAAGTCCTTATTTTTTTGTTTTTGTTTTTAAGTCATTGAAATTATGAGACTATCATTCACATGGAAGCATTATAGTTCTTCGGAACCATTATGATCTCAAAAGGAAAGGAGAATGATACAGATACACTGGCTGAGGTGTTTTGAGGTGCATCGAAGTGTTCCAAGCTGTGACTTACCTTAACATGTTCTTGAAGTACCATGGCGTGGATTAAAAGGTATGCTTTAGAAATCTCCCAGTGACCCCAAGGTCATGGATAGAATGAACGCTCATGATTCTATATTTAACTATCACATATTTTAAAAGATTTTAATACTTAGATTGTAATAGTAATAGTACTTTTTCTTTTGTTAAAAAAAAAAACCCATATATTACAAGCTTGATGAGTGATTTCTCCTTCCCTCTCTCCCCCCCTTTGAGATATGGTAATAAAAGATACTGGAGTAGATATTTTCCCTGGCTTTTAATAGTAGTGGGCTGTAATTTCTTTCACCAAATAGTTTAGGTATTATTCATGTATTGGTCTGTAATTAGCTTTGTGATTTACATCATAGACTAGTTTCTTTGCTATGCTGTCATTTCATGGCCTGAATAGGAAATAGATAAATGCTTTAGTTGGAGCCTCAATTTGACCAAATAAAATAATTCTTATGTGGACCATTTATAGTTTGTGCTTTTTGTCTTTTACAAAGAATTTTTCCTGAGAGAAAAATACATGGCTCCTTATTAACTGTGATTGCTGTTGCTTCACTAATTGTATATATGTAATTAATCATTTGTGTGCTTGTGGTATGTAGTCCCCCTGTTATTTGTGGTTGCTAATTTGGGGTTGCTAATGTGGTAGTTCTAGGTTTCATATTACCCACTTAACCGTCAAAAATTGTTAAGGTTTTTATGTTTGTACGTTTTATTTGACCGATGTAGTCAAAACCAGTTTTTAATTATTTGAAATCTTGGAAACCTCCTAATTTTGTACTGTGTGCTTGCTACTAAATGTTTTTTTATGGATGGTGGAAGTGAATGAACCCAGGAAGAATGCAGAGTTTCTTAATGTTACATTAGGTTCAGAATTTTTTATCTTTTAGGTAGCGAAGAAAAGTATGTTGGGAAGGTAATGGTTTAAATCATGGATCGATAAATTTAACAGAAATACACTAGTGCAGTCTATAATTTTTATCACTTAAGCTATCTTGTGTTAAGATCCTTTTGATATGTCAGTAGTTAAATTCTAAATGGAATTTAGTTATTAAACCTAAAACAAAACTGCTTTATGTTAAATTCTAGTGTATAATGACAGCGATCTAATCAAGTTTCTAGGTAAAGTAGGCAGCTTATTAACCAAGGCAATCATTCACTTCAACCAGGTATTTTATGTCTGATGGCACACAGTAGTGTCTGCTCTCCAAAAAAGATCTTTTCAGACATAACGGGTTGAAGATGATATTCGATACATTGTTTACAAAATGTAATTCTCTATAATATTTGCTACTTCAACTTAAAAAATCTCTTTTTTGGGCAGTAGCACTTGGGCATCTGTTTGTTTTGTTTTAACTCCACGCAGGATTCTTGATGCACAGCCAGGGTTGAGAACTCCTGTGGGGAAGAGTTTATAGCTTAGTGGTTAAGAGCTTAGACTCAGGGGCCAACTGACCTGTGTTTCAGATCTAACACTTAATTTTATTATTTTAACAGGGTGTAAAAATGATCTGGAAAAAAAGTTTAAATTTGTAGATTAAAAATATAACAAAGTATATATGTACATAATTTATGTTAATGCATTTTATATGTGTAAATAAAAATATATATGTATCTCTATATAAATGTCTACTTATATCAATAAATTATACACACGGGAAGCCAGTGTTAGACTAACAGTGGTGATGATTATTACGTATCCGATCAGGAACTTGTTTTTTTGAGGGGGGGAGTGAGTAGGAGGGTGCTATTACATTTTTTTCTTACCTTTAGTCTTACACATTCTCATATGATCTTCCTAGAGCTGAATAAACAATCACTATTTGATTGATGTTTTCAATTCTTTGGGCTTTTTCTCATCAGTGAAAGGTGGCCACTAGAGAGCTCTTAATTTATCTATGGTCCTCTTATCCTGCTAGGTTGATTCGTGTGTCTCTAAAGCTATGTTTTTCAAATTGCAGGTTTCAACCCCCCCATTAGTGGGTCAAGAAATCAATTTAGTGGGTTATGACCAGCATTAAGACTACATATTAGAATAGAAAATAAAATATCAGTATGCACTGAATATAGAAAAGAGTATTTTAAAAAATACTTTCAAGTTTTTAAAATGCAGAAATAAACAAAATATGTACCCATTTATGCGTATGTTGATTGGATTGTTTTAGTTCCACTAAGTGGATGCCTACCATAGTCACAGATGTCCCTCACAGGTGCTATTAGTTCTGTCTTGTTTTGCCTTGCTAAGAAGTTACCAGGATAGGTTCCAGTTTGCGGCATGTAATGGTACGCCATGCTCTGTATCACCTTCAAGAATCACCCTGCCATCCCCTTCCTTCGAAGTGAAGGTTATTACTGGAGAGTGTCTAAGGAGTAGAGGAGAATAGGAGAACATAATAACAGCTTTTTTTTTTTTTTAATATTTTATTTATTTATTTGAGAGAGGGAGAGAGATCACAAGTAGGCAGAGAGGCAGGCAGAGAGAGAGGAGGAAGCAGGCTTCCCGCTGAGCAGAGAGCCTGATGCGGGGCTCGATCCCGGGACCCTGAGATCATGACCTGAGCCAAAGGCAGAGGCTTTAACCCACTGAGCCACCCAGGCGCCCTAGTAACAGCTTTTGAGTGGCATTAATCAAGGCTGTTTTATCAAATAGAGTGCTGTAGTATACTGCCCCTTGGTGTACATTCTGGTGTTTATCATCTGTAGAGCCATGTCTTCAAACTTCCAGTGGCAGCCCATTCTGGAGTCAATAAGTTGTTGCCTTTCTCCCCTAATTAAGTGAAGCAGAAAAGAACGGAATAGCAAATGTCATGATTATATCCCACAATATGGTATTGTAAAACTTTATTTTCAGGAGTATGTATATGTCCTGAATTGCAGAGACCCAAGTTCTGGTAATGATCAGCTGAGAAACTATATGAAACTCAGCCTTGTAAATCGAGGTTGCCAAACTGACCTCAGTCAGAAAAGACTTCAGGTATCTAAAGCAGGATTATTAGCTCAGTAGTCTTACCTCTGATGGTAGGCTATATTTAATTAGATGTGAGACCTTGTTTTTATTTTTTGTTGTGTTGTTGGCACCCCAGCTTGCCCTGGTAAATATTTATAAAGGCTCATAGGTAAGAAATTTAGAATATTTCCTAGTTGAGGAGGAATTTACTCTTACTTTACATTGATGAAAGTGACCCATTCAATTAAAAAAAACCCCAAACCTGAAAATATATACTAAAATCCACCCAATTCACTTTCCTAATCTTTATATGTTAAGACTTTTTCATGTAATAGGTGCTTCTTCAATTCAGAAAGTAGATAAAAAGTTTAATGTTGCAAAAAGATTAAGCATAAGTCAGATATATGACAGTATTTGGGTAGTTAAATGTTAGAGCTTTTGTTTTTTTTTTGGATTAGTGCCTGTGCCTACCACAATGTCCTCATAACAGTTAGATTATTTGTTCTACAGATTTGTTGAAGATAATCACAGAGTTTCTGGTGAATATTTTAAAATAAATAAAGCTTCAAAGTAGGACAATATCAGCATATGTATGTTGATTGTGTCTAAAATACATTTTCGTCCTCCCTAGAAAACAGTAAGAGAATGAAGATTTCTGGTAAATTGTTTCACAGCAACGGAATTTGTATATTAGTTTTCTACACTTGGGAGTTGAAAAATGGAAGAAATTTTTGCCAGAATAGGAGGCCAAAAGATGATAAGCACAATTCATCTTTCTCTGCAAGTTCTTGGAATTTGAGTCAAACATACATAGTTCCTGCTCTGAATTGGGTATAATATACTAAACTTAGAAATCATGTTTTGAAATTACAGAAGATAAAGTAATAACCGCCACCCCCACCCCCCCAACCAGTGGATTAAATACCCCGATGATGGTTGCTTGTCTTGGCACCATTATGTACAGGCATACGTTGCTAGTGGTGAAGGTAGAAAACAAGAGCCTATGGCTTCTATTACTTTGTTTTCCCAAAACCTCCCTCCACTCCCTTACCTGCCGTTGCCTTCTGCCAGACTCTCCAGTGCTTCCTCTCCTTATCAACAGCATTGCTTGGCTTTTCATCATTATTTTAGCCCTGTTACTATGACCTCACCACTTGTTACCTCATGCTGCTTGTCCTGTTGAGAGCACAAGGTTTCATGTTGTCACTTTGTAGCATTTGTTCTTCAGAACTATGTCCCTTTAGTTATCATCATGCATGAGAATGAGAGCAACTTGTATTCTTTTTTTTTGGTAGATTTTTCTTCCTGAAGTGTAGTTTAGAAAGAAACTAAACTACGTTCTAGTTTAGTTGGCCTAGAATGGAGATCAGTGGCCACAGATGGCACTCCAACCACATATCTAGGAGTAGAAGAAAGAGCATATCCTAAATTACTATGTTAATTATTAGATATGGTTCCAGTATACTTTTGGTTACTAAAAACATATTAAAGACACTCTAAGAATGAAGATGAGCTGCTCGAGAGATTTTAAAAAGATGTTTTTGATTCTGAAAATAACAAAGTTTTAAAAATCTTTTGTATAAATGGTAGCATTATTAGCATTGGGCACTTTCTCAAGCTAATTTATATTTCATTACTTTGAAAAACAAAGCTATTTTGCATTTGTCTGGAATCTGGGATATCTTATTAAAAGAATACTTTAGAATCCTGTCTCAAGCATGAACCTAATTGAAAGTGGAATATGCTGTACCAGTAATTGTTATGGAAATCAGGGAATATCTTCCTTTTCAAAAACCGAAGTCAGTTTATCTTGTAATATATATTTTTAAAGATTTATTTGTTTAATTTAGATTTTGGGGAGGAGAGTGTGCATAGGAGCCAAGGGGTAGGGGAGAAGGAGAGAATCTTAACCAGACTCTGCACTGAGCACAGAGCCTGACATGTGGCTTGATCTTGCCTCCCCGGGACCATGACCTGAGCCAAACTAAAGAGTCAGAGGCTTAATCGACTGAGCCACTCAGGCGTTCTATCTTGTAATATTGAACTGGTAGGCGATTATGAGGAGAATATTCTGTAGGTGAGCCGGAAAATGTGCACACATGCCAAAACTGTTGCTTAAATGAGGCATAGTTATCATTATGGAGCCCTGATCTGTGATGTAGCCAGGTTCTTACACATCAGAGCGAGTGAACTGAAGATACAATCATGGCAGCTTTCATTGCCCCCACAAGTCTTCAAGCATTGCTTTAACAACTATCATGTCAGCATATAGTCTTTAAAAATAATGACTGGAAATGTACTACTTTGGAAAATAGTGATCAGAAAGGACAACTGCCTCCCCCCCATTCCTTGATTATTTATTATAAGGAATCCTGGGGAGGAGCTCTTGAGGTGGTTGGATAGGACAAAGAACATTTTCAAAGCACTTATTTTGGTTGAGTGATTTTGTGTTTCATTACAACAGTGGGCGGACAAAGGTGATTAAAAATGTGCTAGAAGTGCTGATGGTAACAGCTAAGCAGCTAGATTAATCAAGTACGCACGAAATTTAGCTTTATTAAAACTCCGTTTTGGTTGAAATTCCTGTGGAAAAAGTAATCTGTGAGTGAGACGTTGTGACGTGGGTCAGGGACGGGGCAGATGCAGTAACTACGTTATCAAACTGGGGTGAGTTGGAACAGGTAAAACCCACTAAAGGCACTTTTGAAGTAAAAGCGGTTGCTGCAGCTGCTGGGAACCAATTTTCAACCCTACCCTCCCCACCTCTGCAATTACACATTTTATTTTGTTGACTACCATATCCCCTGCTCCAAGACACTGACTAGTCTTAGCAGGTACTTAGTAAATATTTATCAAATGAATGAACTTTTGGCAATATAGGTTATTAAGACATGCATTTGTCCTGCTGTGGCAATTTACCAAGGGAGAGAAGGAGAGGATATATCAGGAAGTAATTACACTTTGAAATGATTGTAACTTCTACAGTTTTGTCATCAGTGAACTCTTTTGTGAGTTAAAATGTCTATTAAAGACCAAGAAAGGGGCGCCTGGGTGGCTCAGTGGGTTAAAGCCTCTCTCTGCCTTCGGCTCAGGTCATGATCTCAGGGTCCTGGGATTGAGCCCCGCGTCGGACTCTCTGCTCAGCAGGGAGCCTGTTTCCCCCTCTCTCTCTGCCTGCCTCTCCGCCTACTTGTGATCTCACTCTCTCTGTGTCAGATGAATAAATGGAATCTTTAAAAAAAAAAAAAAAAAAAAAAAGACCAAGAAAATCTTTGAGACCCCAGGTGGCTCAGTGGGTTAAATGTCCGAGTTTTGATCTCAGCACAGGTCTCGATCTCAGGGTCGTGAGTTCGCACCCTGTGTTGGGCTCCGTGCTTGGATGTGGAGCTTACTTTAAAAAAAAAAGTGAGGAAGTCTTGAGTGCATAACAGCTAATGTTTAATGAGTATTGGACTTACAAAATGCCACCTCTACCTCTCCAGGTTGTTAAAATTAACGTTTGTACTTTACATACATGGAGACTGAAATGCTAAAATAACTGTGAAAGGGCTAGAGTGTTTTTTTGTTGGGAAGACCTGGACTTTGGGGGAACAAAAGTTGGAAATAGTTTATACAAGAATTCTACAGATTTTACTCACAATGTTAGATCTCCAAGTGTGAGTTTTTTTTTTTTATAGGGAAAGAATGATTGTGATCTGTGCTTGTATCCCACAGAAGAAAAGCTCTGTATTTGAACTAAAACATTTCCATATTTGGGATTGACCAGATTTAGTTTGTTACGAGGTGGACAGTTGGCCTTTTATGGCTGCTAGACACTCCCATTGCTTTTATTTCTCTTCAACTTGGTGGCTCTGGCACTTGCTTAAGCAATCCTTTTCTTTTTTACTGCTGTCTTGAATTCCGGTGTTTCTCTCCTCTCTTCCCTTCCTACCCTACAAGCTCCTCCCTCCCTCATTTACATGCAACCTGAACAAACAAGAACATTTGTTCTACATTCCTCTTAATTGAAATAATATGTGAACAGTTCTTCTGAGTCCAAAAACTGGGCAGATCAAGTGAGAAATAAGGATGTTATGAAAATAATGCAGAATACAGGTCCTAGCAAGTTGTCCAAAAGTCAAGAGGGCTGACCCCAGGACAAGTAGTATTCCTCTTTCACATAAAAGATCTGTTGAGTATAATGACCAGACTAGTAGGATTAATTCTTGAAGAATACTAGAACCAAACCAAGGCACTGAGGGATAACCAGGAAAAAAGTAAAAAATCACCAATTTGAATGACTCCCCTTTAATTTTGGTTTTCATTCCAAAGTTTAAATTTATACTTAGAACTAAGGATCTCATTTCAGTCTTAAACTTTCCTTCATACCTAGGAACCACCATCATTTTAAAAGCCCGGGATGTGAATGTGTTAATTGCATCATTATATTGGCTTATATATAATAGGTCTTATATTGGTATTTGATTATTGATATTACATTAAAAAACTACTTGGGTGAAATTGCTGGAGACCTATACTTGGTATAGGTAAGTTTTCCTTTCAGTTAGTTTTAGATTCATCAAAACTACATGAAGATACATGGACTTCTAAGGACCTCTTTTCAGGTGTATTGTTTGTAGCTCCATTTAGGTCTTTTTTTTTTTTCCTTCAAAGATTTTATTTATTTGTCAGAGAGAGAGAGAGACAGACATCGAGAGAAGGAACACAAGACATCGAGAGAAGAAATGGGAGAGGGAGAAGCAGGCTTCCTGCTGAGCAGGGAGCCCGATGTGGGGCTCTATCCCAGGACCCTGGGATCATGACCTGGGCCAAAGGCAGATGCTTAACAACTGAGCTATCCAGATGTCCCTCCATTTAGATCTTGATGTCACTTATAGAATCTGTCAGAAATGTGGATTATCACTTTTTTGAAGTTGTCAATATGCTTCATTAAGGAACATTGCTATTGTTGAGCAAGTAATAACAATAACGTGTATCAGGATACTTTCCGCCGGAAAAGTAGTTTAATGAAGGTGAGGAAATTGTCATCATCATAGCTTTTTGGACTTGGGTAAATAGTTCGTTTTTCTCTGCATTGTAAAACTTATAAATTTAATATCAGTTTATTTGGGAGACTATATATAATTTTTTCTCCAATGTAGAAAATAATTTATAAATTTTAGATTGGTTTGTTCATAATTATTGTTTAATTCAGAGTAGTCTAAATAATATTAGAGTTTAAGACCTATTCCATAATTTTTTTTTTATTGCCTTTTTTTTCTTTTTTTAACATATGACTTTCTGTTCTGGTTTATTGGTTTAGTGAACACACACTGTCTCTAGGCTTATGTTTGAAAACTTGATGTTAATACTGTACACTCTTGAGTCAACATTAATGTGAATAATACAAGCTTATAGTTTTGGCCATATTTCTCTGATGTGCTCTTCTGCTCTTAAAAAAAAAAAAAAGATTATTCAGCATGAAAGTTATGGCCTAAAAAAAAATGTGCATGTTTAATTTATTGTGGAAACAGGTTGGCATTTTTTTCCATTACTGGGATACTTAGTTATAATTCTTTAAAGGTTCTGGATTCCATTAATCCCTAGAGCTATTGAACACATCAGATTTCCCTGGTTTATTTAATCTTATGCCATTGTTTCATATTCTCTCATCGTTGCAATTCAACAGTTTTGGTTTGCTGAGAAATAGTTTACAGGTTAAAAGGTGATTTTTCTGAAACAAATAAATTTTCATATGATAGGTGGTTTGTTGAGTGGAAAAAGCAAGTAGGCATTAATTTTTCAGTGAATTGAGGGGAAAAAGTCCTTATTTGGGGAAGGCAGAGAAGATAAACAGTTTACGGACCAGAGTGTGGGTCTCATTATCTTGACCTTAGTATGGTTGATGTGTTATTAGAAGTAAGGGAAGGTCCTACTTTGAGACTTTCGGAGCTTCAGTTTTCCTTTCTAAGTTTGAAGTAATGCCTCTCATGGTTGTTAATCAGAAGTAAATGAGAGCATATATTTGTTATCTACTTTTCCCTTCCAATATATAAGGCCAGTTTAGGATGCTGTGGCTGTAAATAGTAACGAGAGCTTCATCTAACCTTATGGAATCAGGGAATGAAAATATAGAAGATAATTTGAAATACAGTTGGTAATAATATTAGTCAGTGAATTGCTTGTGACAGAAGGCAAGAATGAGAAGAGGTCAATAATACTCATAACTGTAGAGAGGAGAAACTGCATGTCTTTTGGGAGCATGCAGGTATGGAAGTTGGTGAAAGGAATGTTAAGAATTAAGTTGCTACATTGGAGTTTAAAGAAAAACCTATCTTCCTATTTTCTCGTTAGACAATTGGATGTCAGGCAGTTGACTGGACAGTTAATTGGTAAATTAACCCTAACAATAGCTTTGTAGTTTGCCTAATTTAAATTAGTAGCACAGCAAAATACTGAGTAAATACAGAGCACGAATGACCCAAATGATGAGAGTTTAGCCTGCATCTGCAAAAGGCCTTATCCTTGTTTTCTTCATTGCTACCCCTTAACTCCCAAAGCTTTTGCTCCTTCCTGGATTAGTGCTTCGCCACCATAAGTTACTGGTGATCGATATTTTTAATCACTTTATGGTCATTCTCAGTGCAGCACCTTTCTTTTCGTCTGCATTGGGCAGAGGCTCCTCGGATGAATTGTCAGAGTATCAGGTTGCTTGTAGCACCACCCAGGGCAAAGCATTTTGCTGTGATTGTACTGTCAACCTCTGTACTCCTGTCTTGTGTGTTACTTTCCAGAGTCCTCCCAATCCCCCCCCCTCCCCCCCGGGGCTCCTGTGAAGCTTGAGGGAGCAGATATTAGCTGCTTGGCCTGTGTTTTCGGTCCTAGGGGTGAATGAAGGCAATGCGACAGGTTAATGGCTCAGATATACTTTGGCAGAAAGCCATTCTTTAAGCTTTGAGTTGTGGTTAAGACCACTTCTTCAGAGTGGTTTTGGCATTACCACAATTGCATGTTTATTTTAAAAGACATGTGATAACAGAAGGCAAAGTTACAATTTGGAAGAAATACCGTTTTGGGTATTAACATTCAGGCAGAAAGACATTTCTTTATTCATGCAATGGTGTTAAAAAAACATTTTGAAGGGGCGCTTGGGTGGCATCCAGCTCTTGGTTTCAGCCCAGGTCATGATCTCAGGGTTGTGGGATAGATCCCCGCGTGGGGCTCTGCACTCCGCATGGAGTCTGCTTGGGTTTCTCTGTCCCTCTGTCCTCCACGTGCACGTGTGGATGTGCAAAAGCTCTTTCTCTCGCAAATGAATAAATCCTTAAAAAAATTTTTTTTTGGAAATCTGTTGCCCATTCGGAACATACGAATTTTTATTTTATTATTTTTGTTTATTAAAATTCTCCATTTTAATTTGGTGTCCTATTTTATATATTTTAAAATGATAATTGCCATCTTTTATTTTGCCCTTAGGGACAGGATTCTTTGAAAGTGCTTAACTCCTTTATAAACCTGAGTCATAGGGATGCCTGGGTGGCCCAGTCAGTTAAGTATACTTCAGCTCAGGTCATGATCTTCAAGGTTGTGGATCCAGCACCCCCTCTCCCCCCAAGGCCTCTCAAGGAGTCTGTTTCAGATTATCTCTCCCTCTGCCTCTCCCCTGCACTTGTGTACTCGCTATCTTAAATAAATAAATAAAATCTTTAAAAATAAAAAAATAAACCCAAGTCAAAGCCTTACCTTTATGTATTAGATTTTATTTTGGCTATCCTATCCATGAATGTTCTGGTCTGGGTTATTTAAAAGGAAAATAAAAGGTGGATGCACTGCTGAATTCAAATACTTGAGAATACCAACCTGTGTGTTTGAGATTTGGCTATTTAAGAAATTGGCCAAACATGGCTTGATGGAGGTTGGGCTAGTACTGTGTCTGTATAATTTCTACCAACAGGAAAAAGAATGTAAAACCTCTTTGTTAACTGAAGATGTCCATGTAGATTCTTGGTCCTTTTCAACTCAGAAAAAAATGCCCTTTGCAGAATTATGATTGACAGTGTAAATAGTAGAGTCATGAAACTCTCATAGTTCCCGTTGAGATTGTAACATTTGCCCTTGTTCAGGGAAAATGTAAGTAATTGTCCAATTTATGACATATATGTGCACACGTGTCTGTCTATTTGTGTGTAATAGCTGAGGTATGGCTGCTACAGTAGTTGTCATTAGATTTACTAAGTTTTATGTATTTATAGCTTTAGGCAGCATTTTTTCACTTTCTAGTATTCAAAGAAAAATTTACCCTTTATCTTTATAAAATTTAGTTAGTAGCTGAAATATTAGGAGGGTAATGAAAGAAGGTTTCTGAACTTTCAGGGTTTTTTTTTTTTTTTTTTTTTTTAAAGATTTTATTTATTTTACAGAGAGAGAGAGAGATCACAAGTAGGCAGAGAGGCAGGCAGAGGCAGAGGGAGAAGCAGCCTCCCCGCCGAGCAAGGAGCCCGATGCGGGACTCAATCCCAGGACGCTGGGATCATGACCCGAGCCAAAGGCAGCTGCTTAACCAACTGAGCCACCCAGGCGTCCCATGAACTTTCTGGTTTTTTGTTGACCCCTCACTGAAGCAAACCAAATCTTGTATCATAGAAAGTTTTAGAATCACTTACTGCACCTTAAGAGCCTATCATAAAAATTCATGCTCCAGGGGCACTTGGGTGGCTCAGTTGGTTAAGCATCTGCCTTCAGTTCAGGTCATGATCCCCTGAGCCCCGTGTCCATCAGGCTCCCTGCTCAGTGGGGAGTCTGCTTCTCCCTCAACTCTGCTCCTCCCCCTGCTTGTTGTCTCTCTCTCTCTCAAATAAATAAATAAATAATCTTTTAAAAAAAAACTTCAGACCCCAGGCACTCTCTTCACATGTTAGTATCCAGAATTGAACTGTGATTAACTTCTATCTTAATGCAGTATATGGAAAATCATGAACAAAGTTCATGTTATGTTTTATTCAAAACAAGTTACATTTTGAACAAAATTTGCTATTATGTGAACTTGGGCAACGTATTTTCCAAGCTGATTTCTTCATCTGTATAATGAGGATAATAGCACCCACCTTTTATATGACCAATATATGTATGAAGTTGAGATATGTGGGCACAGTTCCTAGCCTATGCCAGTCCTTTACTAGCTGCTATTACAGTGTAATCTGTATGGATAGGGACTGTGTTTCTTATTTGTTGCTGTGTGTTGCAAGTCTAGTGCAGTGCCTGACACACAGTAGGCACTTAAATATATATTAAATGGTTAAAATAAAAAGGAACCATGGGACGCCTGAGTGGCTCAGTGAGTTAAGCGTCTGCCTTCTGCTCAGGGCATGATTCCAGGGTCCTGGGATCGAGTTCCACATCGGGCTCCCTGCTCAGTGGTGAGTCTGCTTCCCCCTCTGCCTGCCACTCCTCCTGCTTGTGCTCTCTGTCTCTGATAACTAAATAAATAAAATCTTTAAAAAAATAAAATAAAATAAAAAGGAACCAGAATCTAGGAAGACAATTACACCATTCTCTCCCGCTTTCCTCTTCTCAGTTTTAGATGAGATAGGCAAAGGAAGCCAATTTTGAGATTAATAATGGGAGCATTCTAATCCTAGTATATAATCAGTATTTTTCCATGACACTGCATAATTAGTGATTGTTTTTAAAAGGCATAATCTTGCGATAGGTTATTTGCCAAACAGAAGACCACAGATGATCCTAATTTTTTGCCTACTAAGTAGGAGAGAAGATTGTTGGAATATCTGATCTGCAGTTTGGATGGAGAGGGAAAAAGACCAGTTTTGTTAGGACTTAAGTCCTCGCTGGCATAATATTTAACTTTTCTTAATATGGAATGCATACATCTTGGAATGGTGTAGCCAAAGACTAGAAATCACCGTCTTATAAAATTTTGATGTTAAAATAAAATTTGAGCGGTGCCTGGGTGGCTCAGTGGGTTAAATCCTCTGCCTTCGGCTCAGGTCATGATCTCAGGGTCCTGGGACCGAGCCCCACGTCGGGCTCTTTGCTTGGCAGGGAGCCAGCTTCCCCCCTCTCTCTGCCTGCCTCTCTGCCTACTTGTGATCTCTTTCTCTCCGTCAAATAAATAAATTAAAAATAAGATAAAAATAAAATTTGAAGACAGTAGGAATGAAGTCCAGGAAATAACTTTTTTTTCCTCAAAACCAGCCATTCATTCAAAAATATTAAAGATACGTATATTTATACACACACACACAAATATTTTTCCAAATTAATGTAATAAACCTACAAAAATGAAGCACACAAATTGTACAATAAAGTCAATTTTCACAAAGTGAATATACATGTGTGATCGTCGCACACAGATGCAGAAAGAAATGACCAGCTTCCTAGAAGGCCTCTTTTAGCCCCTTTTAGTCTTAGTCTCTGTGCCACTCTTTTGAAGGTAACCTGTATCCTGGTGAACACTGCAGATCAGTTTTGCTTATTTTTGAATTTCATATAAGCAGAATTGCACAGTTTTGTACCTTTTTGAGTCTGGTGACTTTTGCTAGTGATCAGCTGATCACATCTGTGGCGAAAGTTTGTTCACTCTGCTGAGTAGCACTCTGTTGTATGATTATTCTGTAATTTATCTGATCCTTGACAGTGTCCTTTTGGTTGTTTCTTGGTTCGGGTTATGTCTGATGGTGCTATGGACATTCTTGTACATGTCTTTTGGTACCCATTTATACACATGTGGTTATAAAGTTTTTACTACTTTTGAACTTCCATCAGCAATAATAATCACAAGTCAGCAAGCATATATTGGAAACTTTGTGAGTCATCTTAGCAGTGTTGCTACATTCTCAGGTGTGTACTTTTATTAAGGAAAAGGCACGTACCTTTATGTACTGCCTGATTGCATGGTACTGCTTCTGAGGCTATTCTATTCCACAGGCAGAGTCAGGATTAAATTAGGAAGAGAGCCATTGGACCTGACTTTTACAGGGAAACATTCTTTTCTTACTTCTCCTATTTCATTCCATGTGATGTGTAATGCTTGGCCTCTCTCCTCTGTGTTTCTCCTTTGATTCCTCACCAGGTACGTGGAAAATTTTATTTTTAGAGTGTTAAGACTCCATATAGAATCCAACTTTAAAATTGCAAGGTCTTTTGGCTTAATAGTTACGTTTTGGGGGGTTTTTTTCTTGACTGAAAATTACCTGTTTTTCCATAGTTTGTTAATTCTTTGGAGGCAGGAACTTAATCTGAGAAACCTCCCGAGATGTAACTTACTTGTCTTCCTCATATCCTTTCCTACTAAAAATCTCCTTGGCCCTTTTTGCTGTAGGTTAACCTTCCCTAATAGAAATCACTGATGGTCCCTTCTTGGGGTTCTGACCTATCTCAGTGCCAAACAGCTCTTGTTCACTTGTCCTAGGCAGTGGTTAACAAGTAATTAGAACCCTTTCCAGATAGCTGTTGTGTATATTGCTGCTCTGAGCATTGGTGTACAAGTATCTGTTTGAGTCCCTGCTTTCACTTCTTTTGGGTTTATACCCAGAATTGGAATTGACGGATCAACTAGTAATTGAATGTTTAACTTTTGGAGGAACCACTATCCTGTTTTTTGCAGCAGCTGCACCATGTTACATTCCCATCAGCAATGTACAGGATTCTAGTTACTATGCATCCTCTCCAACACTGCATTTTCTGTTATTGTTGATGATCACCATCCTAATGGGTGTGAAATGGTATCTCATTATGGTTTTGATTTGCATTTTCCTAATGATTAGTGATGTTGGACATCTTTTCACATGCTTATTGGCCTTTTGTTTATCTTCTTGGACAGATGTCTATTCAAGTCCTTTTCCTATTTTTTTTTTTTTTTTAAGATTTTATTCATTTATTTGACAGAGAGATCACAAGTAGGCAGAGAGAGAGGGGGAAGCAGGCTTTCCGCTGAGCAGAGAGCCCGATGCGGGGCTTGATCCCAGGACCCTGAGATCATGACCTGAGCCGAAGGCAGAGGCTTTAACCCACTGAGCCACCCAGGCGCCCCTTTCCTTTTCCTATTTTTAAATCAGGTTTTTTGTTGTTGATTTGGAGGAGTTCTTTTTATGTTCTGGATATCAGTCCCTTGTGAGGTGTATGGTTACTTACATTTATTTCTAAACCAATATACATATGTATTTGTTTTGAAGGATCCATTTCAGTTTTACTGTTTTTTTTTAGAGTAAATATCATTGCGTAATCCAGCCTTGACAAAGCAGTGGTGTTTTTATTGGGTGCTTATGCAGTGCCAGGCACTCTTTTAAGATGCTATACACATATGAACATTTTAAATTCTTGCAAGAATCGTATATAGAAGTACTTTTATCTGTGTTTTCAGTTGAGGAAACTGAGACATAGAGTTTAAGTAACTTCCATTAGTTTTCACTAAAGCCAGGATTTGAATTTAAGCAACCCAGCTCCTGACTCCATGTACTTAACCACAGCACTTGGTTACCTCTCCCGTGTAGGTTACATTTTGTGTTCTCATCAGATGACACTTTCCACTTTTTGAAAACTGCCTTAAAAGGTACTTCATAAGGTCAGGTAAAGTGTCTAAAGGAGTTCTTAACAAAAATTAAACAGTTAAGATTGAAACCTATCTAGGGGCTCCTGGGTGGCTCAGTGAGTTAAAGCCTCTGCCTTCGGCTCAGGTCATGGTCTCAGGGTCCTGGGATTGAGCCCCGCATCGGGCTCTCTGCTCAGCCGGGAGCCTGCTTCCCCCTCTCTCTCTGCCTGCCTCTCTGCCTCCTTGTGATCTCTCTCTCTGTCAAATAAATAAATAAATAAATAAATAAAATCTTAAAAAAAAAAAAAAAAACACCTGTTTAATTGTATAATGTGTCGTAGAGCAAAATGGAATTTTTGCCACTGCCCACCATTATCACAGATAATTTTGTGTGTAGCGTATATGTATTGTTTTATATGTGCGCTTGGGGGGAGAGAATGAAAATGTAGATCTTATTTCCTCATTGAAAAAATGAATGCTCCTGACTGGATTGTTGTGTATATATAGCTATGACTGGGAGGTGATAGGTAATCAGCAGTCTATTCCTGATTGTACATATGGAATTTAAAAATTTTTTGTTAATATAGATGATGCTTTATTCAGTATCTTGGTATGCATATTTGTCTACCTATATAATAAATTTCCAGAGTCAAAATGGCTAGGAATTCAAAGGAATTGACATCTAGAATTATAATAGACATTGTTAAAATGTCTTCCAAAAAGATTGCACAAATTTAAACCCCCAACAGTGCATGAGATTTCCTGTTTCTCCACTTGTACACTAGCACTGAGTATTATCAAACTTTACATCTACAGTAAGCAAACCTTGCATAATTGTCGTGAGAACATAAAAGCTGTGCCAGGAAGCTGGCCATAGTCTTTTATGTGACACCTCCCATGAATGTTTTTTTGATAGGTTTGTCACCACCAGGTTCTGTGGCAAGCAGGGTCAGGCCAGCAACTTGATCAGGAGATTAGTATTTCTCTGAGTGTGGCCTTTTTATTCTGATATAATTTTAGTTTACAGAAAAGTTGCAAAAATACTGCAAGGAAACTCCGATATCTCAAGTATTAACATTTACAACATTTGCTTTATTCCTCTGTATATCTACACACACACACGTATTTATTTTCTCTAGACCATTTGAAGATAAGAAGTAGACAACATACTCTTTTTCCCCTAAGTACTGCAGTGATTGTTTCTAAAAATAAGAACAGTCTCTTACATAACCCCTGTACAATTATCAAAACCAGGAAATTAAAATCAATATAATCCTGTTCTCCACTCTGCTAGTTTTTATTCACATTTCGTCAGTGTAAATAATAATGTCCTTTATAGCAGAAGTAAATGCTGGATAGTATGTTGCAGTCAGTTATTCTGTGTCTTTAGCCTCTTTGAATCTGGGTCAGTTCCTCAGTTTTTTGTCTTTTATCACCTTGATGCTTTTAAAAGTATAGTTCAGTTATTGACTATTCCACGCTTTTGTTATGTTTCCTCATGTTTAGACTCAGGTTCTGCATTTTTTGGCAGTAACATCACAAAAGTGACACTGTACTCTTCTTTTGCATCATGTTAGGAAGCAGTTGAGGTCAGTTTGCCCCATTCAGTCTTTTGATACGTGAAATTAGTTTGCCCAGTGTCCGATTGCCCCCTCTTGTGGAGGCCATAGATTTTGAGATGCATACTTTCCATATGAGATCTTCATGTGCAATGTTAATGGATGCCAAGGTTCTCACAACTCAGTCATGCCGTCTGGATAGGAAGACTTTTGGCTATTGTAGATTTAACCTGGGAAAGTCCTTTCTTAGGTATAGATTTTTGGGAAGGCACCCTTAACCTGGCAGTAACCTTGGAGATACCTAAGACATCAGATGCGTAGCTGGAGATGATAGTCTCAGTCACCCTTCTTTCTTTCTGCTCCTCCTGCTGCTTTTCACAAACTGCTGCCAGATTGTTACAAAGTTCAGTTGAAGTTTTTCTTTTATTGTAAAGGAAAGGTAGAATAAAAGTTAAGGAACACAGTGCTTTTCAAATGTTTTACCCAGTACACAGAATTAAAAAGAGGAGCATGTTTCTCTATCTGATGGGGCTACAAGCATGGCTTATCTTTGAAGTCTACCCCATAGGATATCTGTTCTAATAGAAACATGTTTAATAAATGTGATAGTCTAGGAGAGGATGTCGTGTTCAATTGTCTTTGTTTTAGCAACCAAGGACCTCTGGTTGCGCCTCAACGAGTTTTGAGCAGTGTTGTTATCACATGTGGTTCTTAAGGAAAGAGCAAGTTCAAAATTAGAAAGTGAAGTATGACAAAGGTGGACATGTCATACTCAAAGTTGTGTCACTTAAGAGGCTCTTTTCTGCCATGGACGGAGAATGAATAAGCTTTTTACAGTAGAGATAAATTACATATTTATTTTAAAAATATTTTCAATTGGTCAGATAGTAATCTTCAATCATATTCAATAGGTACAATATTTAAGTTTTTAAAATTTTGCTTTTATTGATTACGTAGAAGAACATCTTTGAATATATGTCACTGTCCATTTGTCCTAATAGCATATAGGTTCCATAAAGGCATAGATTTGTGTCTCTTGTTCACTGTTGTATACCAAATACCTATACCTGGTTCCTACCAGGTGAATCAATGAATCTGGAGACAAGGACAGAATGTTATGTGTAGCCTTTTCTAATTAGCCTTCCTATTTTTTTGTGACTAAATTACTAAACAACTTCTAGTACATTTTACTTTACTTTTTCATATTATATACCTATTTGTTTCCTTCTACTGGTGGAATGCCCAGGTGTGGATCCTTGAGGATATGAATCAAGTTTCCTAATTTTTCCTCAATGAAGTACTATTTTATTTCACTATCTTAAATTGTAGGAATCCCAATACTTTCGAACTGTATAAAATTAATGTACTGTTTACAGCATATTTGGTGTAAGGTTTGGTTTAATTATTTAAACCAGTTTGAGTTTGAATTGTTCATGCTTTCCTTTCTACTTATTTCCTGCAAATGTTTCATGCCTTAATTTATTTTAATCTCATTATTCTCATTTCTGTTTAAGCAGAAATTTATGAAATAGAGAAAAATATAAATTGCTTTTAGTTCCAGAACCCTAGGACAGAAGAGTTTCTCACATGACCTGTGCTTGCTTTTCCAGCAAGCTGTGTGTTTTTAAAACTGATGTTCTAATATTGTTACTAGATAAAACTAGATAACATCAGGTTCTTGGGGCTTTTTGAGCAGCGTGTTACCAAATTGTTCTATATTCAAAAAAGATTTTTCTTGTATCCTCTCCCCCACTTTTTGATTTTTGAGTTGATATTCTCATGTGAATCATCTGTTAGGTAGAAAGGTGTTAAGATGGTGAAGTTATGATAACATTTTTATCACGTTTGTCCTCAATACGTTTGTGGTCATGCACTTTCTTAACAGACTGGTAAATATAGAAGGAAATATATCTGTGTTATAGGAGAAAGCAATATTGCATCTCCACTGTGTGCTTAAAAAGGAAGTGTGTAAGTGTAATGTGTGTAGAGGTTTTTTGCTTACTTGGAAATTCTAATTCATTGGAGGATATCTGAGAACTGCAGTACTATTTGTAGGTAGGAAGTACTATATTTAATGATTGATGGTAGCTTTTTAAAAATCCTTATATACTTCAGGTATATTGAAATAGAGCAATTAACATTTTTTCCAGCTCTTCCTGTTTTAAATAAAAGATCATTGTTTTCTTAGAAAGGGAAAGCTAGCGAAGTTAAGGCAAAATGAATTTGCTACTTTAAAATTATACTTATGACATATATGCTTTAAATCACGTAAATTTTCTTGAGCTATAGTATTACATGAGCACTGTTAGGTAAATGGTACATGGATTTTTGTGTTTTGTTCGCCAATACCATTCTGAGGGGAAAGTATATAGAACAGAACAAGAAGGAAAGGATATAGGTTAGGGTATAATCGACTGTATATAAGCTAACCTTTGTTTGTTTTTACTTAAAAAAAAGCCAGGGTCACAACTTTTTTTCTTAAATATAAAACAGGATTGATTATTATATTTAATCAAAATGACATTTTACATAATATAGCATGCATAAAATATGAGAAACTCGATGCAGATGACAACCTTTACTATCAAATGATCAACAACTTATACTATCAAAAAGGTAATTGGATAGCAGTGATTCTTTGTTACGATGAAGAATTAACTCAGTATTTTGTAAAATTAAAACCATCCTTTGGGTACTTAAAGATTGAGATTATTTTTTATTTTTAAATACACCATAAACCTTATATGAAAAGCATCTTAGGTAAGAGTGGTCTAAACTTGGTTGGTCCAGCTTATTTCTGGTTCAGTTGTTAACACAGATCATGTCAGTAGACACCTTGTTTTTCAGATAGATTGCAAATAATGATACAAAGTTTGTGCCTGCCTATCTCACCATTCCCTATCGTGTAAAAGGGAGAGACAGAACTTAATGTTTAAATTATTTTCAATCTCGGGGCACCTGGGTGGCTCAGTGGGTTAAAGCCTCTGCCTTCAGCTCAGGTCGTGATCTCAGGGTCCTGGGATCGAGCCCCGCATCGAGCTTTCTGCTCAGCAAGGAGCCTGCTTCTTCCTCTCTCTCTCTGCCTGCCTCTCTGCCTACTTGTGATCTCTCTCTCTCTCTGTCAATTAATTAATTAATTAATTAATTAAAAAATAAATTATTTTCAATCTCTGAGAAATTGATAATGGACTATAGTAATTTCTGTTGAAAAGTGAGTATTTTGAATGCATGATATAAATATTGCATTATTCATTCATGTTTGAAGATGGACCTTCTTTTTGCAGTAAATAATTCTTGAAGTTTTAAGTATCAGTTGTATATCAGATTAGTAGTGAAAATGGGTCTTGTTAAATGCAGGATCCATATAGTACCTTGTTATAACTTGACATTTTCAAATATGTAGACCTATGAATTTTATTAAATAATTCGAATTTAGTTTAATTGCAGCCTTCAGAATTTTGCATTGTAAACCTACTAAATGCATTTCATGACTTTTCTCAGAAAACCCCTTTTCTTATTCATCCCCCATTGTAGTAGATACAGTAACCATTAGTTTTAATGAGATAAAAGGAATGTGATCGCGTATTCATTCAAGAAAGGACTGGGATAGCATACAACAATTATTGGAGATGCTTTATTATATACTGAAGAAGCAGTTTAATAACATAAGATTCCTAGCCTTAGGATGGCACCTAGCTAGAATTGCTCAATTTTGAAGTGCTGTTGAAGCTCAGCATATGTACTGTTGAGTTCTCTTGCACGTGTTTTCTGTGGGGTAGGAGTTGTACTGCAGGAGCATGCTCCGCAATTGTTGGCAGAGACAGATACTTTAATCAACATTTAGTTGTTAAGCTAATTTTGAAAGCATTTCCGAGCACTAAGAAACAAAATTTACATTTCAGTTGAGCGCAGTGGATCTCTTACTAGTCCTATAACAAACCTATGTTAGATCTCAAACGTTGCTTGATGATTGGAATATTAGTAGTTAGTATAAAGAGTACTGTGTCATGATCTTCACTGAAAAGTTTTATGTCATTTGTTAACTATGTCTTTGTGAAATATTCACCATTTTAACCCCTTGGGTAGATTCTGGCCACATCTCACTTTGCCTCTTTTTATAAAACGCAGCTGTGCTCTTAACATATATATAAAAAGAAATATTTTAAAGGCTGTCTTAGGCTTCTTGGGTTTTGTAAACTATTTCTAACCTAGTGAGGCAGTTACATTTTAATCACATGCTATAATGGTACATTTCATCAGTTTCAAAGGTTCAAAAAAAAGTCTTTCCTGTGGAAAAAGATTCAGGAATAGATTTTTGCCTTTAATTTCATAACTGAATCTCACAGATTTGCCAGTAGTTCAGTGTTTTAAAACCTGTGGTCTTCAGTGGCCTTGCTGATGTTCCTACCAAAATATTGTGTTTTGTTTCTTGGTTTTTAAAATTGAATATCCTATAAGGTAAAAATCAAAGAATTAATAATTATTCTAATAAAAGCCTTGGATTATTTACTCATATTTTTATGCTGTTTCACATAAGTCACTTTTCAATATTTCAGGGTTAACAAAAATATTCATAGTCACAGATACACAGTTTCTAAATTGTGAGTTCGTAAACAATGTCATATAGCCTTAAATTACACAACAGAATGAACTGCATCAGATTCCAAGACTTTTATCATCAAAAAGTTAATAATTTTGTGGGACATCAAATACAGTAGAGAAATCTTAAGTTAGGTTTCAAAATGCGTAGCTGTGATTATGAACAAGTCATTTAACTTATTTATAACTACGGTCTGCGTAAAAAAGAAAACAAAATTCCGTTGGTCCTTTTTCAAGGGTTGTGCTTCCACCATCTCTCAGAAGACCTCATTTCCTGTTTCAAAGGAAATAGGTCATCACACGGGAATTACTTTCTTCTTTCTCTATACTTATTTATCTTTGTTAGCATCCCACTTAATTCCTTTATTTTCTTATTTTGTCTTACTGATTTATAACTAAAATACAGTAATAACTGTGACATTGTTGAGCTCTTACTGTGTACCAGGCACTGTTCTGTGTGTTTTCTATATATTAACACATTTAATCCCTTCAGCACCTCTTTGAGGTAAACACAGTCACTGTGCTCATTTTACACATGAGGAAACTGAGGTCTGTAGAGTCAAGTAACTTCAGAGACATGCGGCAAGAAAATACTAAATCATGGATTTCAACTCTGCCGATCTTACTGTGGAGCATTTTTCTTAACCTTCATGCTGTATTCTAACTCTAGCCTGAGTTGTGCTTTCTCGTCCTTGCTCATGCTTTTCTCTTGGCCCTCTTACAAGTGGAAATGCTTTTTTGTCCACTTAGCATATTTCTTTCTGAAGGGCCATATAGTATAAGCTAGTTAAGTAGTCAACATTTAAGATTTTTAAGAAAATTTTTATTTGCATATAGTTGACACAGGGTTACGCTAGTTTCAGGTGTACAGCATAGTGATTCAACTTCTCTGTTACGCCGCACTCAGAAGTGTGACTACACTCTGATAGCACACAACACTATGACAAAGTCATTGACTATATTCCCTATGCTGTGCCTTTTATTCCCATGACTTACTCATTCTATAACTGGAAGCCTGTATCTCCCTCTTCCCTTCACCTATTTTGCCTATTCCCCCCACACCCCTTCCTCTGGCAAGCATCAGTTTATTCTCTGTACTTATAGGTCTGATTCTGTTTTTTAGTTTATTTGTTTCGTTTTTAGATTTCACATAGGGGGGATATCATAGCGTTATTGTCTTTCTCAGTCTGATTTATTTCAGTTAGCATAATACCCTCTAGGTTCATCCATGTTTTTCCAAATAGCAAGATCTCCCTTTTTTATGTCTGTGTAATATTCTTGTGTGTGTGTGTGTGTGTGTGCACACCATATTTTCTTTATCTGTCTGTCAGCACTTAGGTTGCTTGAAATCTTGGCTATTGTAATGCCGCAATAGACATATGGGTGCCTATATCATTTTGAATTAATGTTTTCATTTGCTTTGGGTAGGTACCCTGTAGTGGAATTATTGGGTCATGGGGAATTTCTATTTTTAAATTTTGAAGAACCTCTGTACTGTTTTCCACAGTGACTGTACCAATCTACATTCCTACCAGCAGTGCATAAGGGTTCCTTTTTCTCTACATCCTTGCCAATCGTGTAATTTTTGTGTTTTTAATTTTAGCCAGTCTGACAGCTGTAAGATGATACCGTATTGTGGTTTTGATTTGTATTTCCCTGATGATTAGTGATGTTAAGCATCTTTTTATGTGTCTGTTGGCCATCTCTATGTCTTCTTTGGAAAAATGTCTATTCAGGTCCTCTGCCCATTTTTAATCATTATTTTGATGTCGAGTTGTAGAAGTTCTTTATATATTCTGGATATAAAGTCTGTTTTTTTCTAAGATTTTATTTATTTGCGGGGGGGGGGGGTGGAGAAGCAGACTCCCACTGAGCAGGGAGCAGGATGTGGGACTCCATCCCAGGACTCCAGGATCGTGATCTGCGCTGAAGGCAGATGCTTAACCGACTGAGCCACCCAGGCACCCCTGGATATTAAGTCTTTATTGGATATATCATTTGCAAATATCTTCTCTCATTCATTATGTTGCCTTTTTTGTTTTGTTGGTGGTTTCCTTTGCTGTGCACAAGCATTTTATTTTGATGTGGTCACTATAGTTTATTTTTGCTTTCGCTTCCGTTGTCTTGGGCGACTTACCTAGAAAGATGTCATTTTTGCCAGTGTCAGAGGTGTTACTGCCTGTGTTCTCTTCTAGGATTTTTATGGTTTCAGGTCTCCCACTTAGGTCTTTAATCCAATTTGAGTGTATTTTTGTCTATAGTATTAAAAAGTAGTCCAGTTTCATTCTTTTACATGTAGTACTCCAGTGTTCCCAACACTATTTATTGAAGACACTCTTTTCTCCATTGTATATTCTCACTTCCTTTGTCATAGATTAATTGACCATATAAGCATGGGTTTATTTCTGCGTTTTCTGTTCTGTTCCATTGATCTATGATTATGTTTTTGTGCTAGTGCCCAACTGTTTTTGATTACTACAGCTTTATAGTATATCTTGAAATCTGGAATTGTGATACCTCCAGCTTTATTCTTCTTTTTCAAGGTTACTTTGGCTATTCTGGGTCTTCAGTGGTTCCATACAAACTTCAATAATATTTGTCAACATCTAGGCTTAAATTTCAACTTTGCCTGCCACTTAATTTACTTTGTGGGCAAGTTGCTTTCTACCTTTTTAAAATGAGTCCATATGTAATTCACAGAATTGTTCTGTAATGATTAAAGAGGGTATGGTATAAAGAATGTACAGCAAAGTACCTGGCAAATGACAAACTAAGCTCTATACCACCTCTTGGGGTTTGAGGATTTTTCTGAGTGTTGCAGGTTGTGTGAGACTGGGGGTCTTTGATTAGTTGTTGTCATTGTTGGGTTTTTGTTTGTTTGCAAGGTGTTTCTAGGAGGTACCTGTCACCCTCATCTAATCATTATGCTACATGCTCAGAGTGGGTGTGTAAGGCCTATTTAGGGTGTATTTTTTGTTTAGGAACCATTTTTAAAGTATGTATTTTGTTATTTCTAGGCATGGATGGTTATTAGAGGATTTTCTTTTATGGTGTTCTTTAGTAGAGTTGAAATATAAATCATAAAGAAATTTCAAATGGTGCCTAAAAAGCTTACCGCGGAATGTGTCATACAATCTATGTATTTATTTTTTTTCTTATTTTTTTCCAGAAAATTTGGTGAGCGGCCTCCACCTAAACGACTCACTAGGTAAGCAAGCATTATGTTAGTTTTTCACCCAAACCTTTCATAAAAATAGCAGATTCTGTTATCTTAAACACTGTATTAGGTGCTTTTGAAAAGAAGTTATTCAAATACTGGTATCTAGATCATAAACTTATTCTCATCCTTCCCCATATCCTCCCTACCCCGCCCCACCAAAAAGGGGATAATAGGATATAGTTCAAAGGGGAGAGTGAAACCTTTCAAGAATTAATCTTGAGTATTATGTAGTTAATGTAACAAGGGCAACAATGTAAAGTTAGCTTCCTATATCTAGCCAATCTAGCTGCATTTAGCCAGTCACAATTTATTGATTGTACGTGGCACCTGAAAGATACTTAATAAATGCTTTAGAAAAGAATTTTAAAGAAAATATGATTTTACTCACTTTTAAGGAGACTATAAATACTACATTTGTGTTCTAATTATGTAAATTAATTTTACAATATACATTTTAATTACAAATGTTAAATTTGAAAGTATTAGTCTTAAATGATTTTTAAAATTTTCAACAATCAGCAGTTGTAAAATAAAAAGTAGGACACCTAGTTGCACAGTTACATCCTAGAGTTAATGTTAGTCCTGCATTCTTACTCTCTTTCAAGAAAATTACATGCATATATAAGCATATGCTTGTCTTTTTTATCTTCATTTTTTTTTAAGTCTGGCGTCATACTCTGTCATGGTTCTGGACCTTTTAACTCCACTTACTGTACATCTTTTACTTTGTTCTCTTTCACGTCTCCATAGTTTTTCATTGCCTTCACACTGCTCCTTATTTAATATTTCCCATTGATGACCATTGGGTTATGTCCACATTATTGTTATTATTAAAAAGCTGTTGCACACAAAGAATGATGGGGACCTGCCAAAAGGACACAGAAAGGGACCAGTTCGAAGAGGTTCCCTTTAGTCAAATCATGGGTACTTTAATCCTCAAAATAAATAATGATAGTAATAGATAAGAACCCATAGAATAAAATACAGTTTAAAAGTCTGCACTGAATTAAAGAAATGACCCTATAGTGGAGGAGAGGAATTATTTTTCTTATAGCAGAATTCCACCTAATAAACACAGAATGAATGATTGAAGTAGGAAATTATACTTTGGCAACCACTACAGTGATAATTGTTTCAGGCAAAAATCAGTGAATGCTTAAACTATTGGTTTAAAGTCTGATGAGAAACAAATATTTACTTAGTTTCTAAGCATATCCTCTCAAAGTATGTATTAATTATAAAGTGAACAATAGTAACATGACAGTGAAGAAACTTGGCAGACACTACCTTAATGAAGTGATCTAAATTAACATCACTAGTAATGGACAAATAAACATCATGTGCATCCTGAGGAGGATGACACAATGTCACTTTTGCGATGTTCCAGCCAGAAATGCATAAGTTCAGTCTAAGTATAGGAAAACAACAGACACAAATGAGGGACATTCTATAAAATAAACAGCACTTACTCTTCAAACTTACCAAGATCATAAAAAACAAAGACTGAGGAATAGCAGGTTAATGAAGACCAAAAAGACATGACAACTTAATTCAACTAAATCCTGGGTCAGGAAAAAGCATTTTTCTTTTGTTTTAAAGCTGGAGTTAGCAAATGTTTTCTATAATGGGCCAGATAATAAACATATTAGACTTTTTGGTCCACACTGAGGCTATTATGACTTCTCATCTCAGTTTTTATATCCCCAAATCAGCAATAGATACCAATACATAAGTGAATGGTATAACTGTATTCCATCTCAACTTAATTTACAAAAACCGGTGGCTATCCTTATTTGTTCCAAGAGCTTTAGTTTCTCAACACTGCCTTCCACCCCCCCCCTCAAAATAAAGGACATTAAGGACATTTGTGGGACAGTTGGCAACTTTTGAATAAAATCTGTATATACAAGTTATTTGTATCAGTAATAATTGCATTATGCTTGTTTAAGAGCATGTCTCTGTTTTTAGGAGATTAACACTGAAGTATTCTGTGGTACAAGGGCTTTATGTCTACAATGAGCTCGTAATGGTTTAAAAACATAAATATGGTAAAATATTGATATTTAGGGAGTCTGGAGGAAAGGGGACTAGGAATTCTTTGTAGTACTGTTGCCACTTTCCTGTAAGTTTGAAATTACTTAAATTTTAAAAAATTTCTAAAGACGTTAAATACAATTACATGTTTGTATATATCTTGAAGAAATTCTAAGCAGAATTACTTAATTCACATGTGTAGACGTTTTGAAAGTTACAATTTAATAGATATTTTTATTTTATTACCAGTAGTAATAGATTGGTTACGGAATGACTCCTAACCATCAAATATATTTTGATGAATAAATCACTTGCTTTTAGTGGACACCTCTGTAAAAATAGCAATCAGTGTGATGATAATAAATATCATAAGGAAATTGTCCTTTCCTTTCTTTAAGTATATACAGTAATATAATTAGGTCCTGTCTACTTTATCATGATTTTCCATTTACTCTTTAAGTAATTTTCCCTGTTTGGAAAATTTTAGTAAGCTTTTGAGTCTTTTGCTTTTGGCTAAGATGGAACAACAGGGACTGGAATTACTCTCCAAACTGAAACCGCTAAAAACGTGGACAAAATAAAAAACAATGGTTTTCAAGATACTGGATGGCAGGCAAGAAAGGACAGTGATCCTTGAGAGACAGGAAACAAGTGAAGTGAGCTCCACAGTTGCTCAAGCCTAGTACCTAGAGAGTTTATAGGATATGAGATAGGGGGGAGGAATCCAGGTGGAGCCTGGTTAAACACCTTGAGCTGAAGAGATGGAGCTAGGTATCTCAGGGTTCAAGGTGGCTAGAGTTCCCAGGGCAGAGAGCTGGAGAGAAAAGAGATCCAGAGATCTGCAGAAGGTCCCCTCTCATCTTCAGCTGAGTATTGATAAGCACACATGTGTTGGGGAAACCAACCAAGGCTGGGAGATAAAAACCAAGTTGAAGAATTAGAGGAAAAAGTTCCCGAAGCTCATACTACAAACTGCCTTGTCCCAGCAGCTGAAGTGGAAAAATACTACATTTCATGATGCATCTACTAGGGTACTACTACACAGAAGGGTTTTCCTTTAGTACTCGTGCGAAATTTGGCCAACATTAAATGCTCCTCTGGTTTTACCTAAAAAAAAAAAACTTAAAAACAACATTGAAAGGATCAGATTCTTTCCAAGTAACTTAAATGTATACCAGAATAAAGCTCCAATAATATTTGCAGGAATAGAAAAATATCAAATACTGAAGAGTAATATTTACTGAGTCTTAACGTCTAATCAAAATGCACCAAACAAAGAAGTAGGAAAAATATGATCCATATGAGGAGAAAACTCAATTAAAACCAACCCAGGAATGACATACATGATGGAATCAAAGACATTATAGCAGTTATTATATTTGTCTTCTATATGTTCAGTATGCTAACATCAGGAGTTTGCCTAATTTTTTGTTAAAGGGAAAGATGGCAGAAGTTTAGTTTTTGTGGTCCATGTAGCCTCTGCTGTAACTACTCAACTCTTGTAAAAAAGCAGCCATAGACTGACCGCATGTAAACCAGTGGACATGTCTGTACCCCGGAGTACAGTTTTCTGTCACAAAGAGGGGTGCATGAGATTTGGTTTATAATTTGTGATCTCCGAGCTAGAGGAAAGATTGAACAAGTTAAATAGAGGATTTAGAAGATTAAAAAGGTATCTAAGTCAAATTTCTAGAGATGAAAATTACAATATTTAAGATGAAAAACACTTGATGAGGATTATTGCAGGTACATGTCACTGAAAGAAAGACTAATGAACTTGAAGACATACCAATAGAAACTAGCCAAAGTGAACATAGAGAAAAAGATCTGGGGGTCAAATAACATGATCGTAAGTGAGCCGTGGTGTATGTTCAAGTGGCTAACATCCAAGTAATTGGAGTCATCGAAGAGGGAGGTATGACTGAAAGGAGAGATGAAGAAATAACAGCTGAAACTTTCCTTAATTTGGCAAAAACTGTTAAAACCATAGTTCGAGAACTCAGTAAACCCAAGTGCAAAAACTACACTGGAGTATATCATAATCAAATTGCTTCAAGTTAGTGATAAAGAAAATGTTAAAAGCAACAGAGAAAAAAGATAAATATAAAGGACTTTCTCCCTTGCTAGGGAGAAGACAGTGAGGCAAGAGCTTTAAAGTGCAGCAACCTAGAATTTCATCCCCAGGCAAGACAGAATAAAGACCTTTTTAGCCGTAAAAAACTGGAAAGGAGATAACAAATATTATAAATAAGTTTCTGCCAATAAATTCAGCAACTTCTGAAGAAATGCACAAATTCCTTGAAACAAGCAAACTACTAAAGCTTACTCAAGAAGAAACAGATAACCTAAATAGCTCTATTATCTAAAGAAATCAAATTTGTGATTATAAACCTTTCCACAAAGAAAACTATAGGCTCAGATGAATTTACTTTTGAATTCTACCAGACAGTTGAGACATAAATCATGCCTGTTCTTTATATACTCTTCTAGAAAATTGGAGAGCAGGATATTCTTTCCAGTTCATTCTGTGAAGACAGTGTTGCCCTGTTAAAAGCAGGGCAGAGACATTTTAAGAAAGTAAAACTATAAAGCAGATGCAACACAGATGAACACAGATGCAAAAAGTCTTATATTTTCACAATGAAAATGATAATATGGCTTTATCTTACAAATGGAAATCAATGTAATTCCGTATATTAACGGAATAAAAAGGAAAATCATATGGTCATCTCAAGGGATTTGGAAAAGCTTCTGACATTCATTCTTGATCAGAATTCTCATCAAATTAGGAATAGAAGTATTTCCTCATTCTGAAAAGGTATACCTATGAAAAACTACATATAACATGATACTTAATTGTGAAAGACTGAATGTTTTCCCTCAAGATCAGGAACAATGCAAGGTTGTCTGTTTTTACCACTTCCATTTAACATTGTACTTGAGGTTCTAGTTAGTACAGTAAGTCCAAGAAAGAAAAGAAAGGCATCCAGATTGGAAAGAAAGAAGTAAAACTGTCTTTATTTGCAGACATCATGATCATCTATATGGAAAATCCTATGGAATCTATAAAAAAAAGCTGCTAAAACTAATAGGTGAGTTTTATCAAGGTAGTAGGAAATGATCAACACATAAAAATGAACTGTATTTTTAATATGAACAATGGGAAATTGAAGTTTAATAAAAAAATACTATATTTAATAGCACCAAAAATATGTAATTTTTATGGGAAAATCTGACACAAGACATACAAAAACTATACACTTGAAGATCTTAAAATGTTGTTGAGAGAACTTGAAGTCCTAAATAAATGTTCTTGGAACAGAATACTCAATATTGTTAAGATGTCACTTCTTCCCAAATTCATCTGTGGATTCAACATAATACCAGCCAAATCCCAGTGGACTTTTTGTAGCAGTTGACAAGCTGTTTCTAAAATTTATATGTAAATGCTAACAACCTAGACTAGCCAAAACAACCTTGAAAAAGAGCAGTAAGAACTTAGACTACTTGTTTTCAAAACTTAGTAGAAAGCTATATACAGTAATCAAGGATGGTATTGGCATAAAGATAGCCAAGGTAGATCACTGTAACAGGATAGTAGCTAGAAACAGTTCTTGTGATGTATATTCTTCAGTCAAGGTGCAAAAGCAATTTAGTCGAAGGATTTATAACAAAGATGTGGAACAATTGGATATCCATATGTCCCTACCATTTACGTACACATAAACACAAAATAACTATGATCCATGTCTAGAACCATATATAAAAATTAGCTAAAAATAAACCTAAATGTAAAACTTCAAATCATACGGCTTTTAGAAGAAAATGTAGGAGAATACTTTGTGACCTTGGGTTAGGCAAAGGTTCTTAGATATAATACCAAAAGCACTATTTCTGAAAGAAAGAAATGGATAAATTG
Organism: Potos flavus; assembly: GCA_028534135.1. Classification (NCBI taxonomy): domain Eukaryota; kingdom Metazoa; phylum Chordata; class Mammalia; order Carnivora; family Procyonidae; genus Potos; species Potos flavus. The sequence continues at coordinate 158,706,272 of CM052899.1, read as the reverse complement.
TACTTCATCCAAATTAGGAATAAAGCGTTTGTATCCAGATTATGGAAAGAACTCCAAAAAATCAATAATAAGGAAATAACCTGTTTTTAAATGGGAAAATGATTTGAACAGTTACTCCAGACGGTGTGTATATATGGCAAATAACAATTGAAGAAGTGCAAAGCAAGACCACAATGAGAGGACACTTGGCTGGCTCAGTGGGTTAAGCATCTGCCTTTGGCTGAGGTCATGAGCCCAGGGTCCTAGGATTGAGCCCCACATCGAGCTCTCTGCTCAGTGGGAGCCTGCTTCTCCTTCTTTCTGCTGCTCCCCCTTGCTTGTAGTCTCTCCCTCTCTCTGTCAAATAAATAAATAAAATCTTAAAAAAAAACACAAAACTTAAAAGACCGTGATGAGATACATGTTAGAACAGCTAACACTCTTAAACCCTGGTGATGGGTATGTAAAGTAGTATAACAACTTTGGAAAATAATCTGGCACTTCCTTAAAAAGTTAGGTATACTCCTACTATATGGCCCAGCCATTCTATTTTTACATATTTAGTCAAGAAAAATTAAAACATAATGTGAATAGAAAGACTTGAACACAGATGTTTGCGGTATTGTTATAATAGTCAAATAGGCATAACCCAAACATCCACCAATAGGTGAGTAGATCAGCAAATTGTGGCATATTCTACAATAGATTTCTATCCAACAATAAAAGGAATGAACTCTTGATATATGCAATAACATAAATAAATCTTATGATAATTATGGTCAATTTTCAAAAGAAGTCAGAAAAAATGGATATTTACTGTATGTTTCCATTTGTATAAAATTCTAGAAAATGGAAACTAATCTATAATGGCAAAGCAAACCAGTGCTTTCCTGGGGACAGGGAGAGGTAGGAGGAGGGATTACAAAAAGGGAGAAGAGAAACTTGAGAATGATGACTGTCTTCATCTGGATTGTGGTTGATGGTGTATTCATATGCCAAAACTTACCCAACCATACAATTGAAAACGAATACGTTTTATTGTGTTTCAATTAAATTTCAGTAAAGTTGTAAAAGATTTTAGTAGCTTTGTCCTTTAAAAGTACCTTAAAAGGAGTTAGTGTATCTTCTAGGGGAGAATTCAGTTAAGCTTTTCTTTTTAAATCTTTTTTAAAGAGAATGAACTTGGGGCGCCTGGGTGGCTCAGTGGGTTAAAGCCTCTGCCTTCGGCTCAGGTCATTGGGCTCTCTGCTCGGCAGGGAGCCTGCTCCCCCCCCCCCCCCACCTGTCTCTCTGCCTACTTGTGATCTCTCTCTCTGTCAAATAAATAAGTAAAATCTTTTTAAAAAAAGAATGAACTTACAGATTGTTACCCTTTATTATCTTTTAAAAAAATTATTTTTATTTTTTAGAAAGGGGGAGCGAGAGAGAGAGAGAGAGAGAGAGAGAGAGAGAGAGAGAGGCAGAGGGCACAGGGAGAGGGAGAATCTTGAGCAGGCTGAATGCCCATCGCAGAGCGCAACACAGGGCTCAGTCTCACAACCCTGAGATCATGACCTGAGCTGAAATCAAGAGTTGGACGTTTAACTGACTGAGCCACCCAGGCACCCCTTATTCTTTATTATCCAAGCTAATATAAAGCAAATTTAGTAAACAGTTTGTGTAAAACAGAAAATTGGAATGTAAAATCAATGACCAATTCTGTGATTAATTTTAAGCCCAAAGTTAAAAATTAGGTAGGAAGTTTTCCCTTTTGATAGTATGGCAAATATAGGTTTCCTCTGGTTCCTTTTAATCATATTTTCCCATTTTTCCTTGAAAGAGTTTTCTCTGGTAGGTAAACTTTAGTGTCTTTTATTCTATTAAAATGTTTGTAGGGGCACCTGGGTGGCTCAGTTGGTTTAAGCCTCTGCCTTCTGCTCAGGTTATGATCCCAGGATCCTGGGATGGAGCCCCAAGTCAGGCTCCCTGCTCAGTGGGGAGCCTGCTTCTCCCTCTTCCTCTACCGCTCCCCCACCTCATGCTTTCTCTCTCTTGCTCTCTCAAATAAATACATTTTTAAAAATGTTTTTAAAGGAATTTTATATCTCTATTAATTGTGATGTGGGGAGGTAGGGAACTAATTCAGAGAGGGTCCCTTAAAAATAAATCTTTTAAAACTACCCTATTCTGTCCTTACCCTCATCTTTCAAATTAAGGAATATGGAAAAATTGTCTTTTTATTTAGAGGACAGTATTTTGGATAGTGCCTAGAACATGGTTCTACCTACACAAAATGTAAATTTTTGATAAGGATCATTAACACGAAGTGCTACTCAGCATTATTATGGATTCACTTTTTTTTCTTTTAAATACTACATTCTTTCAGAAACACATATATAGAAGCAATTGAGTGCTAACTTTCAAGAGCATCCTACCCTCTTTAAATAATCCCCTTCATGAGGCTCACAGGTATAACTGTCTGTGGATTCAAACACAAAACAGAATAACCAGACCTTATATTAATGTATAGAAACAGTTATTCTTATATTGTGGAGGCTTCTCATTTTGTCATTTAGAACCTGGGGTCATCAGTGAAAATACTAGTTGCAATGCAACTAGGTGTCGTTCTCCAGGAATGCTGAATAGATTGCAGCAAGCGTGCCTATCCCTTATGTGAGTGTGTCTGAGCTCTGCAGTTATGACTTGGAGCAGCTCTGTAACACATGCTTTTAGAAAACAGATGTCATTCAACTTAAAACGCCATTGTACTAAGAGACTTTGCAGTGTTGTCAATAATCAGAAGGTTAGAGCTGAAGTTTTAAATGTGCTTGAGTTATAGGCAACCTTCAAAGGCATGTATTCTTAACTTTCTTCCCCTCTGCGATACTGCAGATTGGTATCCACTAACTAACTCATGCATTTGCCTGAATTCATTTACTATTGGGATTTCCTTCATAAGGTTCTTTTTTTTTTTTTTTTTAAAGCCCTATTCCCCCTTGGTCTCACGACCACACCTCTGTTCTCACTGTACTTATACATACCTCAATTACTCTCCTGGTCAAACTATGGAAAAACATAGTTGCCAGGCTCTTCCCTGGCTTATTTTCAGGTTGCCCCAGAATAAGGAATAACATCCTAAGGATAGTTAAGATTTAGCTGTTAAACAACTGTTGTTTAACTGATAAACAACCGTATCTGTTTACTTCAACACAGGTTATATGTATTTTGTAAATATTTGTGTATTATTGGGATTCTGTTGTCTGTGACTGAGCCCCTATTTTTTTCTTTTTGAATCTCTTTTCTTTCTTGTCCATTGCATGCAGTTTTGAGAAGCATTTTACTAGTGCCTAATGAGAAGCTCTTAAAGCAATGTATTCTCCTTATCTGCCCTGGATTATTGCTGAAGTCGCTATTTGTTATGCCTATTTATGATCCATCCCCTTCAATTTGTGACAATAGAATCATCCATTCTTTTTTATTGACTTAGGTCTGATTAATGTCTGCTTTGGTTCTTTTCTAGAAATCAGAGTTTACTTTACATTTTATATTACGGAGTACAATATTCATGTTTTAACCTAATTATGGATTTTCCTTTTACTTCGTCATAAGACAGTCATGAGTAGCAAACACCATATAAACTAAGTCAAAATGAAACAAATTTAGATTTATAGTAAAATAAAACCATAAAATTAAATATACATTGATAGTAATGTGTGACCTTTGCACTATATAGTTTTCAGTCAGGTAATTAGTTTATAAGTGGTAAATAATTCATATAAAAGTGGTTGCAACTAATATCCAACTTTACTTAGGCCAGTTGTATGTTTGTAGGGCATTTTGGGGAAAGAAGAAAATGAGCTGGAATAGGAAGGGTCCACATGGTCCCTGGGATTCGAGGAGCCAAGTTTAGATCAACTAGGCCTAGCTATCTGAGAACCAAGGTGATGACCTACCTTTGAATTTCAGTACTCCCTACTGTTATGATATCAGAATCCTCAAGTCTGATTTTTCTCTACACGGGAAAAGCCTTAAGTAGTGTTTCCAAAATAAACTTAAATAAACAGAAACTTAAAATAATAGAACACAGAAGTAATGTTCTATTAGTGATGATGACCCAGTCCTTAGAATGTAATGGCTTTGTCTATTTGGGAGGGGGAATAAAAACCACCAAGAGTTTATGAAAGGATTTGTCTCATAGCTGTGAGACAGGACTTAAAGCAGTTTACCTCTATATCAACTTTCTTAGAATTTCATAGAATTATGTATGGATCGTTTGTTTTATTTTTATAACAAGATGGAATGGAATGAGATTTGCCAGTGTTCTCCTATGAACATGACCTATACTGTTGTTTGGCCTTGGTCACCAATAGATACTGAAACCTAGTGTAGCATCCTTAATGTTTCCTTAGTATTATGAGAATAGACTTCGTTAGCCCTATCCCTAGATTATCATTTTCAAAGCTGGCACTTGAGGGAAAAATGATATTTGGGTCAATACTGTATTACAAGTACCCTCTCTTGAAGATTTGTTTAAGACTGAGTAGTCCTACCGTGAAAGAGTTGGTTTTAACTTTATGCAAACCAGATCCTCTAAAACTTCTTTGAGTAGAGCGCGCTCCATTGCAAATCGGAACTGTTGTGGAGCTCACTTTGAAAAGTATTGTCTGCGATGATGTAAAGGACTTACCTGGGGAATCTGACCGAAATAGGGCAGCTCCATGAGTTTGGGTTGGAGGCTGGGGGCATGAGTGTGGACACCTCCTGGCAACATTCCAGAGGAGAGGTGAGAAGAGTCCAGCTGAGGCTTCTGAGCTATCAAGTGGCCCCAAGTCCAATTTCAAGGAAGAGTTTTTTTAAATAATGGTATTAAATGTCAACCATGTGATATACTTAATTGGTCAAACAAATTAGAATGTCATTATTCATTCTGTTTTACAACTCTTCTTTTAAAATTATCTTGTTGTTTTTTATTGCCTATGCAGGGGTCAGCAAATGCATTCTGTAAAGAGCCAAGTAGTACGTATTTTAGGATTTGAGGTCCACATGATGTTAGTCTCCTTTTCTTTTTCACAATCCTTTAAAAACGTAAAAGGCATTTTTAGTTCCTAGGGAGTATGAAAACAGGCTGCTGGCATGATTTTCTAAAACCTGGCCTATTGTAGTATTTCCCAAAGTGTGCTCTGCAGCTCTCTAAAATGTTTGTGGCTGTGGCGTAAATGGGTTTCTTTTCTATAAGACAGTTCGTGTTGGAACTTCTATTATTTGGATTTTAGAAGTGACAGATACCTAATTTGAGAAATATGGGGACTGAGCCTGTTGGTAGGATGACTAGACCTCCCCACTTTATGGGTCACTTCTCTCTTAGAGTGGTTGGGGCTGTAGCTGTGATTGCTCCCAACTCATATGTCCACCCCACCAACACACACACACACACACACACACACACACACACACACAGTGTAAATCACATATTAGTCCCTTGGCCCAAGCATGGAGGTAAATGAGTGTAGAGTAAGGGGCTTTTACAGAAGAATGGGAATTAGCACCATAAGGACATTTTTTAAAAATGAATTTTGTTTGCAGTATAAAAAGTTTCAAATTTATAAAGAAAAACACAGTCAGAAAAGGGACAAATACAACGACAAGCAGTTTGAACATACTAACCTAGCATGGCACTTGCCACGATTTCATATTAGTAAAGATAGTGATAAAAATAAAATTTTCCGCTTTTCTAAACATTAAGCTTCCATGCTTTGAGTAAGCAGACTCTTTTTTTTTTTTTGAGTAAGCAGACTCTTTGAAAAGTAGTTGCTACACAGTGTTCTTCACATAATTTTTAATTGGTTTTTATTCAGAATGAATATTTTGTGTTTTAAGGAATCATTAAATGAAATTAACAAAGGATATACTTCAAACTCGTTAGAATAGTAACTCTTCGAAGAAATTAAGAGTCTTTGTCATTCTTTTTAACAATTCAGTAATACAGAGTAGTGATTTTACTAGTAAGATTCTTATAATACCTAGATTATGTTTTCCAATGATAAAATTTCCCTTACTCTTTTTTAAAAAGACAGTGGATGATTTTGCCATTTTATTGGAATACTTTTGACTTTCTCTAAACAAGTGTTTTTCAACTCAGGTGACCTCCCCTTTGCAGCTCCCTCACATTTGCCAATATCTGGAGACAGTTTTGGTTTTCACAGTTTGAGGAAGGGTGCTGCTGGCTTCAGATGGATAGAAGCTAGAAATGTTGCTGAACACCCTCTGGTGCATAGAAGAGTCTCCTCATAGCAAAGGATTATTTTGTCTAGGATGTCAACAGTGCTGAAAACGAAACCCCTTTCTGTTGGTGAAACCCTGCTCTATTTGGATCAAAGGCACATGGGCTGTCATTCTGTGGGCTTTATTATTTACTTGTTTCTTTAAAGTATGTCGGCTTTATGACTCCTTAAGAATGCTGGATGAAATGATCAAGCTTTAATTACCAGAAAAATGGGTTTGATGTTCTATTAAGGAAGCAGAGTTTTTTTGTTTTTTTGTTTTTTTGGTTTTTTTTTGCTTGTTGAAAGAAGCTATTTGGCAAATTAGTTACAAGACATCTATTATTAAGGGTTATCTGAAGGTTCTTGTTGCTTTTTCAAGAATTCGTATTATAAATATGAAGGGAAAGGATGAAAACTGGCGCTGTCATCTTTCACTCACATAAACAACTTGAGATCTGAAATCTTTTGTCACAATCATAATTGTACACAGCTACTTCCAGTATGAGCAACTAGCATGATGGCCAGTGCCAGGATATAGGCTCTCAGTAAGTCTTTAATGGGAAGATGGATAAATGTAAGGTTTCCCTGTCATGCCTACAGGTAGTGCGTCTTGCAAGTCAGGTGACATGCCTGATCATTTCCCTCCAAGCCCTCTTCAAGTTTGCTCTCAAACTTCAGTGGAAGTGCTGCCACGCCTTGCCCTCCTACTCCCTACCCTCTTCTCAGAGAATAATCGTAATAGTGGAAGAGTTTATTGACACTTGGTATAAGTTAGTCGGGCTAAAAACTAGTTTAAATATATATGTACACATCTATTTACAGGTAAGAAAACTCAGGCTTGGTAAGGGACAAGATTTAAGACTCAGACTTTGGTGCGTGTGTGTTTCACAGCAAAGCTGTGCTTTTAACTGTTGCAAAGTATCTGACAATATAATTTTGTTCTTGAGAGTTGGACTACCTAAGTTTGAATTCTGGGTGTTTAACCTCTCCCCCGGTTCTAAAATATGCCTAATAGTGTGTCTTAAAGAATTTGTGGTCTGTTTGGAAAGACAAAAAAAAAAAAAAACAAGACATGAAACCTGACAAACATGCCAAGTGATATAATAGAGAGTATAGATGTAAATAGATTATAGTAGAGTGAAATATACTTAAAATCACTACTTAAAATTTTTCTTTCCAAGTATATAGCAACTTTTCAAGTTTCTATGCCAAGAACTGGACTTCTCCACCAGTTTTGTCAAGATACTGGCTTTCTGACTTTGCTCTTTGTTTCTTGTCCGTCCTGAACTCTATGATGAGTCAACTGACTGAGTAACACCTCAAATACTGTATCTGTCCTTTTCAGGCTATACCTCTTATCCAGTTCCCAGCAGTTTTGAGAATATGCTGTCTGTATTCCCAGCTTTGGAATGCTAGTGGGAATTGGCACCATCATTTATGGATTCCACCACTAGCTAGTCCTTTGATGCTGATCTTCAGTAATTTTACTTGTCCATAGTCGGCTGCTTTTTGCCATTCCTTTGAGGGTGTTGCCAGGTAGTTATGGCTCTCTTCTTACCATTAGATGTTACAGTGGCTTATCATTTTACAAATAATTTGTAAGGCTTTCTGTTAGCTGGCATCTGTTAGACTTCTTGCTAAAAATAAAGTGACCTTGACCTCTGCAGCATCTCACCTTTGATTCTTACCCTGTTTCAAGGTTGTCCCCTTCCATAGCATCTAATAAATTCTCATTTCTACCCCTTACTGGTTCTTCACCATTTCCTTTTATACATTTTCTTGACTCTCCTGTCACTCTACTTTCTTTCTGGGAGATCGTATTCACTGTGGTGGCTTCATGTGTGAAGCATATCACCAGACCCTACTTTTGTTCCCCAGATCTGTCTTGGGAACTACAGATGGGAATTTCCAACACCCTATTGAATAGTTAGAGCCTGGAACAGGGACACTTCAGAATTCCCATTTGTCAAACAGAATCTATTAATCTACACCCACTTCTCCCAGAACAAAAGATAAGAGTTAACAAGTCTTTCCGTCTTCCCTCCTACTATCTTCTGTTACCTTTTGTTCAGTGTGTCAGCCTTTTTTTCAAGTTTGTTTTGTCTCAGTGCTTTCTAATCCTTTCTCTATTCCACCACTAAAAGGGAAATTAATTGAATGTTTTAAAAACCTTAAGATCTCTCATTGCCTTTTTGTCTAGATTGAAAATCCAGATTCCCTAGTGCAGTATTTTTCTGTAATGGGGTTTGGATAAAATTAAATGATGATCTTTTCCCAATTCTCAAAGAGAAGGATTTTATTTATTTATTTATTTATTTATTTACTTACTTACTTACTTACTTACTTACATTTACTTTTTTCCCCCAGGTCTCAGAAATTTTATTACTTGCTACCACTTTAACATCATCTATCACAGAGCGATAATTAAATTAACTTAAACTTGCAGAATTAGGATGTGAGTTTACAAATGTCACATTTTCAAGGGGTTTGACAAGCCTTTCACACCTGGACTTTACCCACTGTGTCCCCTTTCCTCACTGGCATGGCTCACATTCGACTCCTAAAGAATTGTTTCAGCTCCCAGCTGCCATGAACTACAACACACTGGGCAAGACATTCAAAGTGGTTTTAAGAATCTTCTTACCTTTCCGGTTTATGAGGATTAAATGAAGCAATGCACATCAAATGCTTGGTTCAGGGTCTGGCACATAGTAAATACTCAAGAAATATTGGCTGCTGTTCTGTTGTTGTGTCTACCTTATTCCTCGGCCTAAATCTCCGTCTACCCGAATGTGCAGGGTCTCTGGTGTCTTTATACATACTACTCCCAGATACTGCAATGCCTTCTTCTTTCCTCTTCCCACTTCCTGTGTCTACTCCTCTTCCTTTTGAATTTAACTCTTCTAAGAAATTTTTCCTAGCGTGTATAGTTAACCCTTGAACAACAACATGGGTTTGAACTGCATGGGTCCACTTAATATGCGGATTTTTTTTTGATAAATGTAGTACAATACAGGATATTTCTTATGATTTTAATATTTTCTTTTCTCTAGCTTACTGTATTATAAGAATCCAGTGTATAATACATATACAAAATATATGCAATCAACTATGGTATCAGTAAGGCTTCTAGTCCAGAGTAGGCTATTAATAGTTAAGTTTGGGGGAAGTTGAAAGTTATATGCAGAGTTCTGACTGTGCAGGGTGCTGGCTCCCCCATCCCTCACGTCAGTCAAGAGTTAACTGTAGTTCTTTATCACCCTTCCCCTCCTTGACACAAATATTGCCTTAGTGGTGCTTTTTGTTCATACCTCTGAGTCATGTATTTTATTACAATTTGTTTTCCAAACTCTTGTCTTCACTGGACTTTAAACTCCTTGTCAGCAGTAGGGATTAATTCTCAAGCTGTTGGATCTCAGTGTTACCTGCCCTGCCTCACAGTTAACAGGTTTTCAGTCAGTAACCACACATGCTGCCTTTTAGATTATCTCATTTAATCCCCACAACCACTCTGTGTTAGGTCTGCATTATTATTTGACTGGGTGAGGTGAAATGATTTGCCCCAAGCCACTTTCTAAGTGCTACAAGTCTAGAACTAGCCACATTAATAACGTACTGTTACTGCATAGCTGTCCGCTTAATACCTTTGTCTTTTATTTACAATATAAAGAAAATAGCATTTAATGCATTAAAAGTGCTTGTTGATTGTTTTTGCTTTAATTTCATATGCGTAAAACATCTAAAGAATTGGGACTCTGCAGATTCAGAATTGTTTGATCTATGTAGACCTTGTATACTCTTGTATTGCTTAGCAAAATAATTGAGAGAATAAATATATTTCAGACAATGGACTTTTTATGCACCTTATGCGTAATAGGCAGTTGAAGTAGTTTTGTACTTGAAAGAATTAACACCCAAAATTAGTTTTTCACTAATTTGAATTAACCTTTATTAAATTTTGTTATGTCTTCAGTAACATCCTTCAGGGTAATTAAGTGTTTGTGTATAAATGATAGCCTTTTCATAGTCTTTATGTAAGGCTGTTATTTTAAGAACATGTAATAATAATACATGTAATAAGTTTGGGTGACCTAATGCTTTGTTATGGCTTTGTATTCATTGGAAAATACTGATCCTAATAGCTGGGGGAATGGCACTGGTGGTGGTGGGGAATTAGATTATTAATATAAAAGTGTTGCATGTCATTAATTTTACAGACAGTTGAAAGCAAAGTAAGCAATGTATTTAATGACTCTAGTTATTCTATATAAGTTGTAATTATGATTTAATTCAATTACATCATAAATTCCAGGAATGAGGGACAGTTTCTTCTTTTAAAGAGTAAAATGCAGAGTCGAAGGTGAACAGTATTTATTGCCCCATTGTATAATATTTTTTAAATTTAGTTATTGGATTTGTTTTGCTTTTTTGTTTTCATTTTTATATTTGCTTATTTAAAAATATATTTAATCGTTCTTTTCATCACAGAGCATAGTAATACTCTAAATCTCACCCCTGTAATAGTAATATTTATATTTTATTTTAGGGAAGCTATGAGAAATTACTTAAAAGAGCGAGGGGATCAAACAGTACTTATTCTTCATGCAAAAGTTGCACAGAAGTCATATGGAAATGAAAAAAGGTAAGGTTATTGTTTTTCTGATGGGTAGTTAATTGTAGCTATCACATGATTTTGCAAGTGATCTATTAATATACAAGTTAAAGGGTGGTTTCTTTTATTGGGTTGGTTTGCAAGTACAAAGTGAAAAATAGGGGCTTTGCCTCTATTGAAGGGGAGAAACAAAGTGAACTGTGGCATATTTTGTAAAGATCATCTGGCTAGATCTCTGATGTCATGAAAGGAAATAATCCATAGTTTGCTAGGATGGGGGGCGGCCTAAATGATATTCCCTTAAGTGTTTCTGTGGTGCATTCAAAAAACAGCTCTCCTTTTGGTGGAAAATGTACTTTTATAAACATGTGACCCCCCCCCAAAGTACTTTTGAAAAGGAGAAGGCTAAAATAAACACCTGACTTGAACCACAGAGTGATTATAAAGTGATTATAAAGCTCTGCACCTTGACCCTGTGCCTATTCAGGTTAAGAAAAATAGCAACATTGAGTTGGTACTCAGTTTGTACTTAGACACTACAGAAATAACCTAGAAGTCAGATTCGCAGAATTAAACTATAACAAAGTGATCTTCATATTTAGTATTTGCTGCAGTATCTTATGAATTTCAGCATTTGGGGTGTTTAATTATGGACTTTTGCTGTTTTTTCATTTGGTTGCTGGAATTTTCTTGTCTTTGGGACTTCTGTGAGACTGCATTAACTCTTTCGTGGACAGAGGCTGGTTGTGGGGGAAGATGAAAGATTTTTTGGATTGGGCAGAAAGGCCCCAAACTGAAGTGAGAGAAGGAATGAAAATTCAGGCATGAGTGTTGGGTTGTAAGGGATGACTGGTATTTTAGAGTTTGTGAGATAAAGGAAAACTTAACATAATGCGTAAGAGGAGCAAAATGTAACCAATTAATTTCTATGCTGGAAGAAAGTTAAGAGGTCTCTTTCTTAAAGTTCTCTCAATCCGAGCTGAGATGATGGTGAAGCTGTTTCATTAATAACTTTGTCCTCAAATAGGATGAACAAATGCAAGCAATATTTAGGACTCATTCTGCCAAAGTGTCCTTTCTTATCGTTTTTGAAGCTCACTAAACTTCTGATTATTTTATCTTAATTTACTAATAAAACTTAGCCATCTGATTTAGAATTAAGTATGGGAGGAAGTTGGTATCTACAGTTTGGGACAGAGTCAAGTCAAGATAGTGGCTTCTTTTTTTTTTTTTATGACGTCAATACTTTTTTTTAAATAATGAAATTGAATGTGTGTGCATGTGTACAGAGCAGATTGTTGCAGAAACAGAGCAAGTAAACACCCTCAGTATTTGATGAGTCTAATAGGCCAGCCTTGTACCTCATAATAAACCCAAAGAAGAAACACTTGCCTTTTATTCAGCTCCAATCATGGACCAGACTGGAAATGCCTTACAGATATTTTAAAATTATAATCCTCAGAATAATTTTGTAAAGTCAGCATGTTACAATCCTCATTCTGTTATTGAGGAAACTAAAGATCAGAAACTTTAAATATCCCCAGGTTCCTCTTAGTTTAGGAATCGATGGAGCCAGATTTAGAACCCCTGGGACTATAACTCCAAATTTCATATTCTTTTTATTGTCCTAATTTTCATAGCTTTCCATTTTGTGTCTCAGTGTTAGTCACATAGAGTAAGGCTTGAAGATGGAAGAGGTAAAGATACCTAAAGAACACAAAGTTTGTAAACTTTGCCTCAGGTCATTCCTTTACCATCATCTGAGTGAGCCTGGGCTGCACCTGATGGAAATGGGAGTAGATGTGTGTTTATTGCAGCGATACTGTTCTTGCTCTGGGTTTTTGAAGGTACATTTTGGTACAACTGGATTCAGTCATTAATTCATTTTTTCTTTATTTTGTTTAGCAAGTTAGGTGCCAGGTACTAGGCAAAAGGATCTTTCCTGGGAATTTTGGAAGTCATTGTATCATTTAATACTGGATAACTGAGGCCCTGTGGGGAAAGCACAAAGGAGCAACTACTTAAACAGTTATGCCGAAGTCCAAATAAGGTTCCTGCTTGTTAGTTACTATTGAAAATAAATGAGGGGTGCCTGGGTGGCTCATTTGGTTAAGCCGCTGCCTTCGGTTCAGGTCATGATCCCAGGGTCCTGGGATCTAGCCCCATGTCTGGCTCCCTGCTCAACGGAGAATCTGCTTCTCCCTCTTCCTCTCCCTCTGCCTGCTGGTCTGCCTAGTTGTGCTCTCTATCTCTCTGTCAAAATCTTTAAAAAAAAAGAAAAGAAAAGAAAAATGAGTACAAAGCTTTAGTGGCTCCTCAAGTAGGTGATTTAAAGGTTATCCTTTGTTGTGATTGCCTTCATTTTCAGTTCTTCTATTTGGGTATGGCCTGGCCTGTCTAAAACAAGAGATAAAGGAGAACTTGAAGAATCTAAGCTTCTAGCTTCCAAAGACTGAAGAGATAACGATGAAAAGGCCAGAGTAACTACTTTCCTTTATTTTTTATATGTTTGTATTATTGAATTTTCAGAGTAGACATGGATTCATTTTACATACGAAGGTGGAAACCTATTAAAATTACTTGATTTTTAAAAAGGATTAATAGTAAGGGACTGCTCATGAGTTCCAGCCTCCTGGATGAAGTCTGGCCCTTTACTCACTGGTGGTGTACAGGTGGAAGGAGTTAAGATCTGCCGCCTTTCTTGTTGATCCAGATTCAGCCCTTTCTGAAAAGCTGCTAAGGCATTAAGCACAAGGTAACCTGGGGACATGACCACAGTCTTCTTGGCATATAAAATAACACCAGAGAATGATGCTAGAAATATTAGGTCAGGAAAACTTATCCTAAAATTTTAAATTGTCTTCGGTATTAACTTTGGTGCCTAATAACGAATATTTAAAGAAGTTTATTCTAGGTTTAAAAAAATAGACTTTTAAAAAGATTATTTTGTCTGGAGGAAAGTTTTCATTAAAGGCGGGGAAACTACAGTTGACGTATTAGTATTTCTTCACCTTTGTGTCAGCGGAAGTCTTGAAGCAGTAGTGAAGGTGGTAGAGAGACTGTTGAGGCGACAGGAAAACCATGTAGACAACGAGGTGATGCTCCTGAAGTCATACTGAGAGTGTGTGTTAATTGAGGTAACTGTGGTGTGCAAAAAAGTTTCTATTTTGGTGCTTTTGGATTGAATAATCATCAAAGGATAATGATTCTGCAAAGGTCAGATAACGTAAATGGTGTTTGGATTTTGTCTAACCTAACCCATTTTGTATATTGGGCTGACTAAAAAGGCTTCTTTGAGTCTGTAGGGTATTTTCCAGACCTCATCTCAGGGTTTGAGGAAAAAGTTGTTGAATCATTCTTTGAAAATAAAGACTGTTTAAACTAGGAAATGGAGAACATGGTAAATGTGTGCATATTGCCACCAAGTGGCAGCAAAAAAGCATTGTTTGTCACAGTTGCTAGATAAGAGCCATAGGAAATATTAGAAAATCAAGGCACATTGTTTTGTAGCATAATCTTTTATAGCAACCGCTAAACTCTGCGAGCTGGCCACTCGGTTGGTCAAACTTTTCACTGTGCATTTGGTACTTACTGACCTTGCCCAAATTCAAAAAATCATTGATTTCACATGGCATTATAAGGTGTATTTTAATTTTTCTTCTGCTACTTAGGGGGTCTTTTTTTTATCCTCACTCCCTTTAATTTCCTTTCTTTTGTCTGTGTTCTTGTATGTATGCTTATCTTCTATTTGATGATATTACTACTGAAGTCTAGAAATGCAAACCTGACTCATTAGCTATTTCCTAGGAGGTAGCAATATTGGGCTGTTTAAAATATGATTACATCAACACATTATATATAAATAGTCTGTTTAGATTGTGTTGGATTTGTTGTTTTCTTATATCATGACTTTTTTGAATTGTTGTAGAGTTGATAAAAAAACAAGGATAGTTCAGAGTTATTTGTGAAGAGTTGTCTTTTTTCTTATTTATTACATGATTGGAAAGCACTTTCAATATCGAATCTTGGTCTGAGTTTTAAGTGATAAAGAATAGCTTGCCAACCTAATTTTATACCTTGTTTATGCCATTTTATCACGGTACGCTTGAGAAAACCAGCACTACCCAATCTTGTACAGTTTTAGCCCTCTTTATATTTTTCAGATATGAAATAAAAGTATCTTTTATGATAACGTGTTGAGATTTGACTCCCACATCTGATACACTCTACTAAAGCACCGCTCTTTGAATTTTATAGCTAGTATACCAGTTTACTAAGGAATCTTAATATCAGTGTTCAATAGAAAACACTAATAGACAAGTTTCCTAATTTGGTACCTTCTCAACCTCCCCGTAGTGTGCCAACTAGGTATTTGAGTCTGTGCCATGGTAAGCATTGGGTGGCTCCCAGCATTAGAGGCCAGAAAGATCCCTGGTGTAGACTTGAATTGAGCCAACTCCAGAACTAGCCCGGCTAATCCAGGCATCCCTCCAAACTTGGAGTGACCTGGAGCTGAGCCCACTACCTCGGCTGTGACCTCTGTGTCCATGGCCACAGTGCGAGTATGCAGGCATGAAAGCTGCTCTGCTTCCTTTTTACTGGTTTAGACAAATATGGGAAGACTCCAAAGGCTTCCCTCCTTACCCAGCTTGACCCCCAGGGCCTACTTGGTCTACTTCCCCATTATCTAGGCTTTATCTTCTATTCCTATTCGAAACTCCAGCCACACTGGTCTGTGTTTATTTAGACACAGTCCATTTTAGTCCTTCCTACTTCAGAGCTTTTCCACTTACTCTTCCCTCAGCCAAAATGCTCCCACCCCAGTTCCCCGTGGCTTTAGATTGTGACTCAGGGTCACCTTTTTAAGGAAGCTTTTCCTGGGCACCCAGGTCTTCTACATTTTAAGTATGCCTTATCTGCTTTATTTTTTCCCTCAGTATTTATCAACCAGCTAACAGAAGCCATTGGCTAATATAAGCCATTATTTATGTTTTTTTTTTTAATGGTCACTCCTATTAGAGTGTGAATTCCATCAAGACAGGAATTTTTGGTCTTCTTTTTTTTTTTTTTTCCTACTATATTCCCAGTGCCTGGTACAGTAGGGGTACAGACTAGGGATGTAATAATTTGGTGAATTAATGAATATTACATAACCCAGCTCACTTCTTATAAATTAATATAAATTGCTCCTAAAATAGTCTCTAGAGTTGAGCAAAAAGTAGATGTTATATGATTTTGATTCAGTTCAGTCAATATTGTAGTAGGTGCTAAGGGAGGAGGCAAACAAGGAGATACTAACTACCTGTAGGAAAGACTGAGGCCACATCCAGCCTGGTGTTGTTCGTGTGTCACATGTGCACAAGTAGGCACGTGTACACAATTTTTTGTTGTTTCTTAAGCCTCTGTGCTGTTGGCCTACAAAGCGTTAAAAAGCATAAATTCATTGCTAAACTTTAAAATTAGGAATTTCACCTAAAATTTTATTTCAAGCACCTATTGAACAATTGGAGGATGTGACACTAGGCCCACGTGCAGGTAGTTTGGCAAAGTGGTTGAGAGGGTGTGTCCTCACAGGCTTGGTATTCTCTCTTGTGCCTTATTATCATCCAAGTCACACACCAGTGGCTGATTGTCATTGCGTTTAAGTTCTTCTTTTTCTTAGAGTGGGCTTAAAAGAAGAAAAATTTTCCTTTACTGATAACTATAGAACAAGTGGGAATTACCATGAGGGCTGTGTGTTTGAAGAAAGAAAGGAGGGAACCTACTTCTTTGAGTAATTAAATGATATTCTAACTTATTTATTGTATACCTGGTTCACCCACTAAATTACTTACCTGACTACTAGTTGAATTTACTTAGCTACTATTTGAGTAAGTATTTGAGTTTTCAGGTCCCTTGATGAGACACAGTGTAAATGTTTTAAAGTATGCGTAAACCAGTTATATAATTGAGCAAAAGCAAGTTATGCTCTCCATAAGGACTGGCTTGGTACTCTGAACTGTAAAATAAGGGGCTCAAGCTAGGCTTTGAAATAGATATTTCTTAATTGCTAGAAAGGAGATAGCAGTTGTGTCCTGCATGACATGGGTTCGATCTGCAGGCTCTACTTCCATCCAGATGTTTTTTCAGTTAATACGGTATAGTCTTACAAATATATTTTTCTTATGATTTTTCTTAGTAATATTTTATTTTGTCTAGCTTTATTGTAAGAATACAGTATATAATACATATAACATACAAAATATGTGTTAACCCTTTATGTTAATGGTAAGGCTTCCTGGTCAGCAGTAGGCTATTAGTAGAGTTTTGGGGGAGTCAGAAGTTAGACATGGATTTTTTAACTGCATACAGAGTCGGCAACCCTGACCCCCACAGTGTTCAAGGGTCAACCATATAAGTTATTCTAGGTGGGAAGAACTTTTGAAGGCAGGTTTTTGGCAGCTCGCAAAACAAATCCGTTGGTAAACTGTGAAGTGAAAGCGTACAATGCGTTGTTCTTTCAGTCATCCATTTGCACCAGGTGTTCAGGGTATAAAATATATAAAACAGAAGAATTCAGTTGTCCATTTTGCTTGTAATTCTTCTCCTTTTATTATTATTTTGGAAGTTTCTACTTTGGATATCGCTCTAATTCTTTTTTCTAGGTTAATTACCAGATAAAGTTAAGTGTAATACCATAACAATAATGTTATCAATTAATAATATGTCGTTTTAAGTAGATCTTAATTAATAATTGCAGATTCTGTGGTAGTATATCATCTTCTATAACCTTTTAGACTTTGTTGGATTTGCTGAATTCCAATAGTTCAGAATTCTAAGCTCCGTGAAAATTAAAGGAATACTCCCTGCTCTAAGAAGTATCTGTTGTCATTGAATGCATAATTCAAGTATAGACAAACCTGCCTTGAACAAATGTAGTCTTTGTGGAAAGCCTTGATTTCTGTGCTCTGTACATGGCTATTTGCATTACAGGAGGCTTCACCAAAATGTTTCATTAGGAGATTATTTAATGCAGTTCAGTATAATTTTGTATTCATATGTTCGAAGAAAAGAAATGCTTTCTTGAATCTAATTGCATTGTTTGTTTTTGTATTTGTGTGGTGTGTATGTGTGTGTGTGTGTGTTTCCCTCATTGGTTCAGGTTTTTCTGCCCTCCTCCTTGTGTGTATCTTATGGGCAGTGGATGGAAGAAAAAAAAAGAACAAATGGAACGGGATGGTTGTTCTGAACAAGAGTCTCAACCATGTGCATTTATTGGAATAGGAAATAGTGACCAAGAAATGCAGCAGCTGAACTTGGAAGGAAAGGTAAATTAAAACTGTGTTGATTCTCTTAAAGGGCACCATGGTACCAGCATGTAGTTTCCTTATTTGTTTTTGTGGTGGTGATTTTTTTTTTCTTTTATGGCTTTTGGTAGCGATTTTCTGAAACCCCCCCCCACACACACACACACAACCCCACCCACCAGAGATAATCTCAAATAGCTGTGGTCTGGTCGTGAGCTGTGGACATCTAAAGGTAGCACATAGTAAGTTTCCTCAGCTTGGGGGCAGTTTTAGCAGGCTGTGAATCAGATTTCCATTGGAGGCCAATAATAAATTTAGGAGAATAATCTGTCATATGACTGACAGGGGGGACATGATACTCAACAAACAGTGAAAATACATAGTTCAATAATATTTACTCTCTTTTAGTCTTATACTAGAAGCAAAGTAATAGAGATAAATCTTAGATGTATTTACCTGGGTTTATAAGGATCATAAATGTTTTACTTAGATTCTGTGTGGAGCAAAACTACAATAGACAAGAACAGCCACAGTTAGCTTTACTCAGACTTTTAGGGATTTTCTTTGATTAATTTGTTAGGGAATGGAATTTATGTATTAGTTTTACTAATTGTATTTTATGAAATTAGAAAATAATAATTTCAGTCTATACCTTTAGTATTCAGAAATAGTTCTTATTGACTTAGCATTTAACTATTATTTTGTTTTCCCTTGATATTAAAATTTGAAAAATGGTTAGTTCTCAACGATCACATGAATGTCTTAAAATAGTACGTAAAAAGCTATTTCCAAAAAAAGCTATTTCCACGTTCAGTAAATCTTTACTAAATATCTTAGTGTTTGCTGTGTTGTACTTGGCAGTACAGATGGGTCTGGCAGGTAACATTGAAGGTGACGAGCTAGGAGATTCGTACACTCCAGTTCAATTTTAGTCATTTTACAGATAATACACAGAATGTGCACCAAGAAGCCTTAATAACAACCTTCTTCAAATATTCTTAGATGTTTTTATCTTATAATTTTTATCAGTAAGACTTGTCACATGTATTTTTTAATTAGGTTTGCAGTAAAACTTATTACAATAAAGGTGGTTTCATTTTAAAAGAAAATAGAGCTGTAAGAAATATTTCTAAGTTCTAACCCTTGAGCCCCAAAGTAAAGAATATATTTAAGTGGTAGGCTGATCTGATAGACTTTAGCTGTGTCTCACCTATTTTCCTGTTCTTTAGAAAGTCCCAGAGTTACAGGTCTCCAAGCTGTACGTTTGGATACTTGATACTATGAAATGACTACTTAGGTAGGGAGTGAGGAGCCGGGGCCGGGGACTGTAGCTACCGGTGTATGTAACTGTTAACTGAATTTCATTGCCTGCTGTAACCAACTCCAGCTCCCAGCAGTTTAAGTAATGCCAAACAAACACATCCCCACTTGCCTTTTCCAGCATCATGTCTTTGTATATCTTTCTTCAGCTTAGACCATTATATTTCCCCAAGCCCTAAATATTCACACAAGATGAAAAGAATTGAAAGCTTGAGCATTAACTAGTATTTAAAGCATCTGCTAATGGGGTAATAATGTCTGTAAGCCAAATTTAACCTGTTAATATTAGTTTTAATGAAAAATGCTATTAGAGAAGGCTTACTTACTTTATAAAATAAGACTTGTTGAGAGTCAGCAAAAGGCATTCCAGGTGGAAGGAACATCCTATATGCCTGGAACCTAAAGGTGTAAGAACATGGTAGGTGTGGGCCCTGGTAGGCAAAGATGGCCTGAGGAGTGCGACGCTGACCTTCAGAGAGAGGCCCTTTGCTCTTGCCTGTCTCACTTCACCTCAGTTTGTTTAAGGTAATACTCTTTTCTTTTCAGTAGTCTGTTCATTGAATGGTTCAACTAGTCATTATTCAAAAAGAAGGGATATTTGTTTTGCACTATCGGGTATTTGTACTTAATATTCATTACAGTAAAGTTCTAGTATATGTAGCACTTAATATGGTCATGACATTTGACTCTATGTTGATAATATTTTGGATCTGAGATTTCACTTAATCATGTTTTAAATTTGTTAAGTATTCATTTCCTCAATTTTATATCTTACATAGTTGGAACTAGGTAAGCTATATAACACAAATTCATCCCTACTTAGCCCATTTGTGTTTTTCTTATTTTCAAAAATTACATCCCCTACACCTCTCTTGCTAGTACTATTTGTGTGACTCAGGTATTTCTACCGTACTTCTGCAGTATTATATCTGGCATTTCTTATTTTCGGGCAAATATTTTTACTTTGGCCTGAAGATCTTGTCTTTAAAGAGTTGTTCTTAAGTTAAGTTGTTCATTATTTATAGAAAGGTTTATTTTATGCCATCTTCTATTCTAGAATTTTGTTAGCTAATCTAGCCTTTTCGTATGACGAATGTAACTTTAAACTTTATTTATTTTCTTAAAGCCATAATACTTTTTCTGAGTAGTGACTTTTTCCCTTTTTTTTTTTTAAAGATTTTATTTATTTATTTGACAGAGAGATCACAGGTAGGCAGAGAGGCAGTCAGAGAGAGAGGGGGAAGCAGGCTCCCTGCTGAGCAGTGAGCCCGATATGGGGCTTGATTCCAGGACCCTGAGATCATGACCTGAGCCAAAGGCAGAGGCTTTAACCCACTGAGCCACCCAGGTTCCCCTCCCTTTTTTTTTTTTTTTAAATGGGATTTGAGTAGTTCGTGGGGAGTGGTCTTATAGTTTAAAAAAAAAAATAATGGTTCTAATAAAGTTATCTCAGGTATGATTATTTTTTTGTGGATTCAGACTACTTACTTTTGTAAAAAATAGGGATATGTTTTCCTTTTTTTCAAAGGATTATATGTGCATTTGCTTTTTCTAAACAAAAATAAAACCCTTTTTGTGAAAGTCTTTTTCCCATGAGAATTTAATTGTCTTCATTTAGATACACAGTTCATTTTTGTTCCCTGTGACTATCTTCTTTAGTATATTGATACCTATTTTCCTAGTCTGTCTTTTATGGTGCAGAACAATTCCATAGTTCAGGCTTAATGTGACCTTCAGTGCCTTTTACTGTATGGCAGACCTGTAGGTCCTGCCACAGCATCTCTGAGCGCTTACAGATCCCTGAGTAGAAGGAGCTGTGTGAGTGTGAAGCACTGTTTTTATTTTTCTTTTTACTATTATTAACTTTATCTTAATTTTGTCTTCTGCAGACAAAGCTTCTCAAAGCTTTTACCACACTTCTGAATTTATGAAAACTTAATTGAGTGTAAAATACTCATATGGCAACTACATTTTTTTACTTAACTTTGCTACTGAGAAATGAAATAAACTGCGATATTATTTTTGTTCTGCGACTAAAATCGCCCGTGATTACAATTTAAAAAATTTAAAACCTAGACTACATTAGCTGTTTCATAAATGAGTAGCATTTTTCCTGATTTTTAGAAGAAACACACAATAGACGTTGTCAAACTTGTTTAGCTTAATTTTAAGGTACAGCATTCATTGATCTTTTAAAAAATATAATTCAGATATTTTAAATACTTAAGCTGTGTGTTGAGCATCATTTACCCAATCTGGAAAAAGAGATCAATAATTTAGTTCCTTGCCTAATTCATATGGATCAGGGGAATAAGAAAGATTTTAGAATTGTCACATATATTTGAGATAGTTGTATTGAGAGTGTCTTTGTTTGCCAGTGCTATAACTCTGTAATTTTATCTTTTCAGTTGCCAGAATTTATTTTCTGGTAAACTGGCATAATAATTTGCTGCACTTATTTTCTGTTAACTTTCAATCCAGGTTTGTTTGTTTGTTTTTTGTTTTTTTGTGGTTTTTTTTTGAGTAAACACTGCTCCCAATATGGGATTTGATCTCAGGTTGATCTCACAACCCTGAGATCAAGAGTTGCATGCTCCGGGGTGCCTGGGTGGCTTAGTGGGTCAAGCCTCTTCTTTCGGCTCAGGTCATGATCTCAGGGTCCTGGGATCGAGCCCCGCATCAGGCTCTCTGCTCAGCAGGGAACCCCCCATCCCTCTCTCGGCCTACTTATGATCTCTCTCCGTTCTGTCAAATAAATAAATAAATAAAATCTTAAAAAAAAAAAAAAAGTTGCAGGCTCCTCTGACTGAGGCAGCCAGGCACCCCTTAGTCCAGTTCTTTTGATGATATAATATGAATTACCCCATGGGCAAAGTCAACCGTGTTTTTAATAAAGAGTTCTTTAAAGAATGCTCATATCTCTTTCTGGCACAAAATATTTTATAATTATCCAGTTAGTCTAACATTGTTTTCATCAGACTTATAGGTAGTTGCTCTAGTGTTCAGCTATGTAAAGAAAAACACTGTATGCACTATTTTCAAAAGGACCACTGCTAAAATCTTTTAATATAATTTTGTTGAGGGGTGCCTGAGTGGCTCAGTGGGTTAAAGCCTCTGCCTTCGGCTCGGGTGGTGGTCTCAGGGTCCTGGGATCGAGCCCCACATCGGGCTCTCTGCTCACTGGGGAGCCTGCTTCCCCCTCTCCCTCTACCTGCCTCTCTGCCTACTTGCGATCTCTTTCTCTCTGTCAAATAAATAAATAAAATCTTTAAAAAAAAATTTTTTTTTTTTTGTTGAATTCCGATAGCCTTATTTGTATGGGTTTTTTTGAAGAAATACAGTCATGGACTATTTTAACTGTAAAGTTCTATTTTAAATATTTATTGCTGTAGCATTGGTAATTCTGTGATGTTGGCACAGAGCTATATAAAACGAAAAAACTGTGTTTTGAAACAATCTTAGGGTAAAATGGATCGCAACATTAGTATTTTATAGACTTGATAAAGACGACAGACTGTACTTTGTCTTTCAGTAATGTTACAGTTGGTTTTATCAGTTATTCATTGAATTCATTCATTGAAAACTTAGTCATGGCCATACTGAGCTGTAAGTACATAACCAACAAGGTTTTGGTGCTATTGAAACTTTCCTTTTCTTTCACAGAACTATTGCACAGCCAAAACATTGTACATATCTGATTCAGACAAGAGAAAGCACTTCATGTTGTCTGTAAAGATGTTCTACGGCAACAGCGACGACATCGGTGTGTTCCTCAGCAAGCGGATAAAAGTCATTTCCAAACCTTCCAAAAAGAAGCAGTCATTGAAAAATGCTGACTGTATGTATGCTTGAGTTTTCTTTTTTGCCACCAATTCCTATCATAAATTAGTAAGACAGACTCAGCTATTTTTTTTAATTAAAAATCACTTTTTGATGGCAAGTTCATTTTTTACTCATGTTTTTGTGACCCTCACTTTATCTGAAACTCTCACACGCGTGTATTATTGCCACTTTATGGACTTTTTTTTTTTCCCTCTCTCCTTTTCTTTTTTTAATTGAAATGAACAAGACCTGGTCTAGGGAAATGGTTCCCAACCAGACTGGGTTCTTCACTGCTCCCCAGAGACATGTGGGAAAATGGGAGTTTTTCTCCTTTTGCTGTCAGTGACTGCAGGGAGTGATTGATGGTGGCATTGGGTGTGTTGGGCCGGTGATGCTAAATGTTCTCGTTCTCATTCGATGGAGAACTGATCCACCAAGACTGTCAAAAGCTCCTCTTTGAGAGACACTATTCTCAAATGGGCTTTGGAAGGCCATCCTGCAAACCAAAACAAAACTTTTAACATAGTTGCTCTGACAAAGACTCCTGTCTCATGAGCAGATTTTTAGACTACCAAATATAAATGCCGTCTGATTAAATTATGCATTTCAACCCCTACACCCCATTTTCTTTTTTTAATTGTAACTTTTTATGATGAGCACTTTCAAACTGCTACTACTTTCTCCCTTTTACATAAAGTGACCATGCACCTGGCCTCAACAGGTTTTGCCAGTTCTGTTTCATTATTTCCATGGCCTCTTCCATCTCTTGATGGCTAGAATATTTTAATGGAAATCTCAGATATCCTTTTCTTTCAACCACCATTTCTGTAGTAGTGATTCTTAACTGATAGCTTTCTTTTTAAGCATCAGTATGCCTAAAAAAGTTGAAGTAGTTCTTTAATGCCATCCGAAAGCCAATCCATGTGCAGATTTATTACAGTTGTGTTTTTGTGGGTTTTTTTCTTAGCAGTTGGCCTGTTCAAACTTGGATTCAAATAAGGTCCATACATTTTAATCTGTAACAGTGTATTCTCTCCCCCTCCAACCTTTTATTTCTTCCATGTCATTTGTTGAAGAAACTGGGTCATTTTCCCTTTGGAATTTACATATTCTGAATCTGGCTGATTACATGTGCCTCTGTCTTTCATATTTTCCATAAACTGGTGGTTAGATTTAAAGACTTTAGAATTAGCTGGTCCTCTATATGTTCGTATCCTTCAAATCAGAAGTCCTGTGATATCTGATCATCCTACTTCTTATCCTATTAAGATTGTTTATAGTAAATTAAGCTGTTGTTAGCCTAATCCATCTATTACAGAGTTCCCCAGCAACTTTACCATTGATAATGGCTGCTTAAATCCAGTGTTTTATGAAGGGCTTTTTCTAATTCTTTTACTCTTAATTTGTTAGCAGTTTGTTTCAAATATAGTCTGCAGAGGAAAGGCAGGATGAATGCTTGTTTACTAATTTGCAGAATAACAATAGTATTCTTTGAAAGTGCCCAGTGAGGTTTTAAGAGCTTTGTTTGGTTTGATTGCTTTTGTTTTGTTTCATTTTGTTTTATTTTGAACTTACTGAGTTTTTATGTATTGGTTGGTTTTAGTTCTCTCAGTCATTATTACTATAATCATTTTATATTATAGAAATTTTCAAACATATTAGACAGTTGCATAATTACATGAAACCTCTTGTGTTCATCTTCTGACTTCAACAATGATCTTAACTGTTTTATTTCACCTGTACCCATCTCCCACCCTGCTTTCCTCTGCCTCATTTTAGTTTGATGCAAATCCAAGACATCATCTGCAAATATATATTTCTGATAGAGAGGGGCTTTTGTTTTTTTAATATAATTACAATACCATGATCACATAAAAATAACTATGTTCTAAAACAACCATAAAAAGATAAAAATTTCTTAATCTTGGGGCGCCTGGGTAGGTCAGTTGCTTAAGCGTCTCTCTTTGGCTCAGGTCATGGGATCGAGCCCCATGGTAGGCTCTCTGCTCAGTAGGGAGTCTACTTCTCCCCTTTCCCTCTGCCTGCTGCTCCATCTGCTTGTGGTCTCTCTCTTTCTGTCAAATAAATAAAATCTTTAAAATAGAAAAAAATTTCTTCATCTCATCAAATATCTAGTCAGTTGGTCAAATATAAAATTGTCTAAAATGTCATTTTTTAAGTATTTT
This sequence comes from Potos flavus, assembly GCA_028534135.1. Classification (NCBI taxonomy): domain Eukaryota; kingdom Metazoa; phylum Chordata; class Mammalia; order Carnivora; family Procyonidae; genus Potos; species Potos flavus. The sequence goes on along the minus strand of CM052899.1, from coordinate 158,680,825 downwards.
GTTTGAATTACAATTCAAATTTTGAATCTCCACCAGATATTGTAATACATATTGTGTTTGACAAGTCCTTGAGTAGTTTTTTATCTGTGGATTCCCTCTTCATCTCTCTCTCTCTCTTTCTGCTCATAATGTGTTTATTCAGGAGACTGAGTCATTGAGAGATTTCCACATACTGGATTTTGTTCATTTCCTTGGTGTCGTTTAATGTATTTTGTAAATTGGTAGTGTCAAAGAGAAACACACTAGAGCCGAACCCTAGTTAAAGGTGGTAAAGATGGATTTTGTTCAGTACTATCACGGTAGGGAGAAGAGGCTTCAGTGTAGAACTGAGCTCAATTCCAAATACATCAAGGACAAGTGAGGATTTATAATCAAGGAGCAGAGTGAGGGGAGGGTCAGTGGGTAGAAAATTACTAAGAGGAAACATTAAGGGTAGGGGATTTCTAGAGGAGCCAGCTTGAGAGGCTTTTTTAAAGGCTGGCCTCGGTGATCAGATTTGCAGAGTGGAAGATGAGGAACTTGATCAGATATCGAGGGTGAGAGGATGACTTAGCAGGGTTCTTGGAGTAACTGGGCGAGTCAGCTGGGCCACGGAAGAGGCCTTCTGGAAAACATGGCTCAGAGGAACCTATCTGTAAAGCTTGGTCAGGTTTAAATTTGTTCTTCGGGTTTTTTGTTGTCGTTGCTAGAGGACAAAGCTTACTTCATGGTAATAGTATTCTTGCTAATGTCATGTATTCAGACTATTTCTAAATCAAATTACAGGATTTTATTTAACCTCTCACTTTGTTTTTCTGTTGATCATAAGTTTCTTGTTGGCAAAGAACATATTTCACTTTTCCTGCTTACATACACGTTTTTTTTTTCCCAAGAAATTTCATGTACCACTATACTTCAGGGTATTTAGAAAAAATCAAAATCTCTAAAATCACAAAGGCGGTTGGCATCAACTTTGGTAAACATTGTCCTAGACCCCTCTCTATGAATACATTCCATAGGATTGGATGTGAGCACATGGAGACACATGTGCAATCACAGAAGTGTGTGTGTGTGTACACACCTAATGGAACCACAGTATACAGAGAGGGTTTTATAGTCTGCTTTTCCATTCTCTGGTCTTCTAGGGAGGTATTTTCTTTATTGGTGCATTTAGATACACATTATTTGAGTAGGTAAATGATATTATAATTTATTTAATCAATTTCCTACTGTTGGATATTTATTATTTAAAAAATAATTTCCCTCTGCTGAACAGCATTGCATGAAATATACTGTATAGCTCTCATTTAAAAATTATTTATGAAGGGGCGCCTGGGTGGCTCAGTGGGTTAAAGCCTCTGCCTTCAGCTCAGGTCATGATCTCATGATCTCATGATCTCAGGGTCCTGGGATCGAGCCCCGCATCAGGCTCTCTGCTCAGCAGGGGGCCTGCTTCGCCCTCTCTCTGCCTGCCTCACTGCCTACTTGTGATCTCTCTCTCTCTCTCTCTCTCTCTCTCTCTGTCAAATAAATAAAATCTTTAAAAAAAATTATTTATGGACATATTTTATATCTGTAGCATGACATTATTAATGAGTTACCTTGACTTCTTTTTTTCCTTAGGGTATCAATTTGTTAGCAGAATCTGTTATTATTAAGTTATAATAAAGACTAATCATAACTTGCCAAATACAGGTCCTTTCCCCCCAATCACATAAATAGAAGCTATTTTTTCTTTGCAGTATGCATTGCCTCAGGAACAAAGGTGGCTCTGTTTAATCGACTTCGATCCCAGACAGTTAGTACCAGATACTTGCATGTAGAAGGAGGTAATTTCCATGCCAGTTCTCAGCAATGGGGAGCGTTTTACATTCATCTCTGTGAGTACGAAAATGTATATCTGATATTTTTTGTGTGAAATTTTTAAATTCTTTGATAAGACATACAGCTGTATTAAATTTTGTTGTTTTCCTAAGTAGATTAATGAATTCTACAAGATAATGATTCGATCTCTTTTTTCACTCCACCGTAGTGGATGATGATGAATCAGAAGGAGAAGAATTCACAGTTCGCGATGGCTACATCCACTACGGACAAACAGTCAAACTTGTGTGCTCCGTTACTGGCATGGCACTCCCAAGATTGGTACGGCTCTGCTTTTGCTTTAGTCATATGTGTGATAAAAATAAAAGACACAGCATTCAAATGTAAAAATACACTTCAATTTCATGCTTTTTAATTTAAGAACACTTACCAATAATCCCTGCTATTCATTATTCACAATTATATTTTATTGTAAAAATGATTTAAGGTAGTTAGCCAGTTTTTATGACTGCATTCTTAATGACTTTCTGTTACACTATCTCTAATAAATTTTGGTGGAGTTTTCCTTTTCGGTTGTATATCTGAACATGTTCAATAGAGGGCACTAAATAATTACATTATGATTTCTTTCCTTAACTAATACAGATGCTCTAATCATTTCCTGTGGTACCTGCTATATCCCACCACACGACCAAGTTTTAGAAGCATCGAAATTCTTACTTCTTTAAAAATATAAGCATAGTTTTTATTAGTTTACTCTCCCACAAGAAGATACATTTATTGAAAATTAAATTGATATTTCATACCCTGAGAGAGAGGCATGGTGTTCAGGGCTTTTTGTTCACTAGGATGACTTTGAAACTAAAAACCGCGTTTCTTAGTAAAATGAAAACAAAAGCCCCTTATACTCCTTCCTTTATGTACCCCTCCTTTTCTGAAACAGAGTACAATTTAGTTCAGATGGAGGGGATTTATGAGTAGCCCTGATTCAAGATCAAGTTGGGGGGACACGGTGTTGGGCCGTATATCCAGTTTATCTCAAATATGGTAAATATTGTACCAATAAGCTACAAAGCCAGCATAGAGGAGAGAACACCAGTTGGGGTAATCCCCATTATTTTATGAATGTAGAATTCACCAGACACATACCTTAAGTTATAATGTTTGCTCTGCCTGTTATGGGATTTCTTTCCTTTTCTCAATAATTAGAAGTGACCAAAGCAAGTTTTTGATGCCAAATACTAGTGAACATCTTTGGTTTCTTTATTGGTGAGAGGTCATTCAGCAGTGTCTATGTCCAAAGAACTCTTGTGGGGAATAAAATTGAACCAAACGTGTCTCATGTTCTCAATGTGCTTATTCTAAGCTAGTGGGGAAACAGTGGAGTACACAAATAACAGTAATCTAGACAAATCATGACTCTTACGTGATAGGGAAGCATGATTAAACTTAGAGGAAGCTCTAGACTTACATCATTCAAAAGTCAGTTATTTCTCTGAAATCCAAACCTCATCAAATTTAAATATAGCTCAAAGACTTTAGCGTTGAATTGAAACATTTTGCTTGAGTTTAGTCAGTCTCGCAGACCATGTTAGAAGTTATATTGCTAAAAGTGTACTGTCTCCCTTTAAACTCAGAAATTGGTGTGGTGTTAATAGAATGGCAAATATTCTAATAACCAGCAGAGCTAAAAAAAATGTTAACTTTAAAAAGATTGGGACTGTTATACAATTGTGGCTTAGTTAAAGAAAAATCTTTGAATATTGAGATGTAAAGTAGTGAAGCCAACAGTACTGCATGATGTTAATAGTACTATGCTAAGTACTTTTACATGGAGTGATTTAATCCTCATAAACCGAGTAGTTACTTTTAAGGGTGTTCACTGTGGAGCAAAGTATTGCAGTCCCGTGTGTGTACATGCATCCCACAAATAGTCCTGAATCTTCCATGTTCCAGACATTATCCAGACGCTAGGGATACATTGGTGAGCAAGGGCTTTCTGTCCTCATGGAGCTTACATATTGTTTGGGAGATGGACAAAAATCAGCTTAAGAAATGCCCATAGTAACATATTAAAGGTTAAAAAGTACGATAAGAAAATAAGCTAAAACAGGATAAAGAGAGACTTGGAGTGCTTCGAGGGGTCAGAGAAATCTTTGCAGTGGGGATATTTGAACAGAGACCAGAATGAAGTTGGGAACTACAAACTGTGAAGAACATTTCCAACAGACAGCATGAGTACAAAAAGAACTTAAGAGAGAATATGAGACAAACAATAAAGAAGCCATGGTAGCCCGAGCCAGGGGAGGGATGGAGGGAGCAAGCGGCAAGAATTGAGATAGTGTGTACATATAATAGGGGGACACTGGAGGGTAGTAAACAGGGCACGGTGGCCATTTATGTTTGGAAGGGTAATGGCGGCTGCTCTGGGAAAAGGAGAACATGGGGTGTGGCTGTGGGAGCAGAGCAGCGGGGGGGCTTCATTTGTCATTCAAGCAAGAGTTGATGGTGGCATCTTAGGCCAGGATTGTAGTGGCAAGGTGATGAGAGGTGACAGATTTATTTGAAAGGAGACCTACTAGAATGTGTTGACAGATGGGATGATCAGGGATAAGAGAAAACAAGGAGTCAAGGGTGACTCCAAAGTTTTTGGATCGAGTGAATGGTGGTGCTGTTTATTGAGCTGTGAGTTGGAGGACGATCACTTGTAGGAGGAAATTTAAAATCTGGGATTTTTTTAAAATATTTTATTTTTTAAAGATTTTATTTATTTGTCAGGTAGGAGAGAGCACAAGCAGGGGGAGCGGCAGGCAGAGGGAAAGGGAGAAGCAGGCTCCCCGCTGAGCAAGAAGCCTGATGTGGGACTTGACCCCAGCACCCTGGGATCATGTCCTGAGCTGAAGGCAGATGCTTAACTGACCGAGCCACCCAGGCGTCACAAAAATCTGGGTTTTCATGAAGATGTAGGTAGCCTGTTAAACATCTTAAGTGGAACTGTTGAGTCAGTAGTTAAATGTACAAGTTGAGTGCTGGAGGAGAGAGGTTAGGGCTGGAGATAGAACTTTAGGAGTTGCCAACCTCTAAATAGTACAGAAAGAAAAGAGGATGGAGAGAGCAGGGGTCCGAGGACTCGGCTGTGGGACACTCTGAAGGCCAATCAGAGCAGGGCTGACCCCAAAAGGAGGATGTTTGTGTCAGTACTTCTGAGAAAGCTAGTAAGGTAAGGACAGATGCCTCCTGATGCCCACGGATTCATCTCTCCAGAAGTCCTTGGTGGCCCTCAACAAGGGCAGTTGTAGTGGGGACTTTGAGATAAAAAGCTGGAGTTACTTCAGGAGATTGGATAGTGAGGAAGAAGAGGTTGCCATAAAGGGGAGCTAAGAAATGGAGCGGAGAGGATGGGAGAGGGACACGTAGTCAAGGAAGGATTTTCTTTACTTTTGATTGTAGATGAGAAATAGTTCTATAACATATTTGTATGCTTTGGGGAGTGATCATCTTCATAACCATCAAACACTTAGTGATTACCTTCTGTGGACTAAGTGGCATCTCAGACTTGATAGGATTCTCCTTCAGATATCTTTATGTTTTTTGTGAAATATCTGAATTATAAAATTATAAAATATAATAGTTCAGGCTAGGCAGCCAGCCAGCCAGCCCTGGAATCACACTCTGCTCCTTCAGCTTCTAACCAGGTGATTATGAGCAAGTTAAACCTGGCTTCTCTGAGCCCATTTCCTAATCTGCAAAATGATACTTTAGGTTTTTAAAACAGATATATTAGCTGATGGTCTGCACTGACTAGCATACTCACAGTGGTCTTTAGAGACAGTTTTTCCTTTGATGTCATTATTTATTATTGGAAAAATCAACTGAATTTGCTGCACAAAATATGGTCCATTGGCCAGCAGGATTAACATCAGCTGTCAGCTTGTTAGAACTGTAGACTGTTAGGCCCCCATAAGATCTCTAGGATTAGAACAAGACCAGATGATTCGTATGCACATCAAAGTTTGAAGAGCAATGATCTGGAAAACAAGTATCTGCCCGCCCCGTTTTTCAGGTGTTCATGGAAGATGGTAATAGCTTCCACATTCTACCAGGCTTGTGATCTGAAAGTATTTTTTACACCTCGCCTTATTGCTTATAAATGTTTCTCCATATGTGACGACCTCTTCTTTTCTAATTATTGAAATACAGATAATTAGGAAGGTTGATAAGCAGACCGCATTACTGGATGCAGATGATCCTGTGTCACAACTCCATAAATGTGCATTTTACCTTAAGGATACAGAAAGAATGTACTTGTGCCTTTCTCAAGAAAGAATAATCCAGTTTCAGGTACGTTTTAAAATTGTTGGTAAAAATTGTGCCATCTTTCGGTTAGCAGCATACAGACCTAAAACTCTCGTTTAATGTAAATGGTGCCCAAGTACATGAAGCTGTTTTCAGATCTTTATCTCAAGTCCAAAGGTTCTTAACCTACATGATCCTGAGACGTGGCAGTTACCTTACGTCAAGGAAGAACTCAGAACTATTAAAAAAGTTCTTGGAGAAACAGTTAACATCTAGTTCTGGGAATTGAAAATTCCTCAGATCTTCCAAAAGTAGATTTTGGGTGTTTGGTGAATCCCCTGAAACTGCGTGAGGACATTGTAGATAGATACATGCATGTTTTGGGGGAGGGTTCATAAGTATCCAATTTATATTGGGGTCTTCCTAGATGGTAATGACAAGATGTTTTGAAAGCTAGTTTTTCACTACATTCACTCAGAAGTCTTTCACGAGGACATCTAGGACATGGGCAGATGATTTAATAGGGTAGTTATACTTTCATGTGAAACTCATTTGTAAACATCTGTGGGCCTGTTTGTGAGAGATGGCCACGTGCAGCCATTCTTCTCCTCAGCCCAGAGCTGATGGACTGGTCTGGGAGTTTCAAGGTAGGGGTAGGGGAATGCCAGTTCACATCTCCTTTCCCTCCTGCTGAAAGTACACGAGTTTCTATCTGCTCTTTAAGGTTGGGGAGCTCCTAGTCTCTTTCTTTAGGGATCTGTAGAGTTTTTTTGGTTTTTTGTTTTTTTTTTAAAGATTTTATCTATTTATTTGACAGAGAGCGAGCGATCACAAGCAGGCAGAGAGGCAGGCAGAGAGAGAGGGGAAAGTAGGCTCCCTGCTGAGCAGAGAGCCCGATGCGGGGCTCGATCCCAGGACCCTGAGATCATGACCTGAGATGAAGGCAGAGGCTTTAACCCACTGAGCCACCCAGGCGCCCCTAGATCGCCCCTAGAGTTTTAAGTAGCTATTTACATCACGAATACTGATCTTTTATTAAAGAAATTATATAGGTACTGGCGTACTCTCAAATGGTTATTATGAAAGGTATATAATATGTCACTGAAATATTTCATATTATAATAAAAACTGCTGAATGTGAGGTTGCCATATTAAATATTCTGTTTGTGTTTATTTAAGGACTGGCAAAGCACCGTGTCTGGGAAATTTATACATTTGTACTGAACTCTCTCCCTGTTAATTCCAGTATATGAGTGCTACCTTGTTAAAATTGCCTTATACTGCAATGTATATAAAATTCCATTTCTAAACATTCTTTCTTCATAAGGCCACTCCATGCCCAAAAGAACCAAATAAAGAGATGATAAATGATGGAGCTTCCTGGACAATCATTAGTACGGATAAGGCAGAGTATACATTTTATGAGGGGATGGGCCCTGTCCTTGCCCCAGTCACCCCTGTGCCTGTCGTAGAAAGTCTTCAGGTAAGAGCACTTACTCACAAGTTGAGTTTTAGCTTTTTATAACTGCTCCCAGCTCTGAGTAGGTGTGATTTTTATTTCACAAGAAATTTGATTTTTCTCCAAATCTTGTGATTTGGGGATGTTATTACTACATCGTTTGTTGATTTAAAAAAAAAAAAAGAGCACACTTTTATAGAAGAAAATGTAAATTTTGTATATTACCTTGTACTTGTATGTTACCTTGATGTGTTTAGCTCACTCTGTCTTTATAATCATGTTATTATTTATTTATTTTTAAAGATTTTATTTATGAAAGAGCAGGGAGCATGAGCTGGGGTGAGGGGGACAGAGGGAGAGGGAGAAGCAGGCTCCCCACTGAGCAGGGACCCTGACATGGGACCTGATCCCAGGACCTTGGGATCATGACCTGAGCCAAAGGCAGATGCTTAACTGACTTAGCCACCCGGGCGCCCCTATGATCATGTTATTTAAAAAGAAGAGTTTTATTCATTTTTTTTTTTTTTACAAATCATAGTCGAATGAAAAACTAATCTGTGTACTTTAATGACAAATGAAAATTTTTCTCAACATTGTTCTCATTTTCTGTGAATTTCAGTTGAATGGCGGTGGGGACGTAGCAATGCTTGAACTTACAGGACAGAATTTCACTCCAAATTTACGAGTGTGGTTTGGGGATGTAGAAGCTGAAACTATGTACAGGTACTTAATGAAACTTCTTACATCATCTAGAGTTTTTGATGGGGGTGGGTACATGAGATTCTTTCTTAATATTGACTGTAATGTAGCAAGCAACCTGTTTTAAGGTCCAGTTCTAAAACGTACATGGCTTCTGAGTGATTTCTGTTTCCCCCTCAGATGTGGAGAGAGTATGCTCTGTGTTGTCCCAGACATTTCTGCATTCCGAGAAGGTTGGAGATGGGTCCGGCAGCCAGTCCAGGTTCCAGTAACTTTGGTCCGTAATGATGGAATCATTTATTCCACCAGCCTTACCTTTACCTACACACCAGAACCAGGGCCACGGCCACACTGCAGTGCGGCAGGAGCAATCCTTCGAGCCAATTCAAGCCAAGTGCCCCCTAATGAATCAAACACAAACAGCGAGGGAAGTTACACAAATGTCAGCACAAATTCAACCAGTGTCACATCCTCTGCAGCAACAGTGGTGTCCTAACTACCGTCTTTTTGCTAGGACTTAAACTGACTGGAGTGCGGCAAGATGTTGACAAAAAAAGAGAGAGAGAAAGAAAGGAAAAGGAAAAAAATGAACAATCTTTTGTGGTTTCTTGGGAAAACTTTTCATACCAGGTGATACTGTTCCAAAACCCCATTACCTACAAGTGCTGATTGGAAGCACAGAAGCCACAGTAAAACAGACAAGCAAAACGTGGAAATGTGCAAACTGTTGGAAATCAATTTTTTTTTCAACTGTTCTTTTTGTTTGGTTGGTTTTTGTTTGGTTTTGTTTAAATGGGCAAGAAATAGAGATGTGGCTGGAATAAAAGTTAATCAAACTAGAAGACACCAATCTAACATAGTTTTTACGGACCAAGGAACTTGTATAAGCTTTAGCAAAAGGTACATTTTCACCATACCTTTTTTTTTATATCACAGTATCTAGTACAC
>CM052899.1:158649511-158671120 GCA_028534135.1 Potos flavus | reverse complement strand
CAAGTGGTTTGGGTCGAGCCCAAGAAATTGCACTTCTAATGAGTTTCTAGGTGATGCTGATACCGATCCAGGGACCCCTCATTGGGAACTAAGGGTCAAGAACTATTGGTCCACGTCTTTCCTTTGTAACTTTTCCTCAATTGCAATTTGTTGTCAAAAGATAAAGGAAGGAAGAGAGAAAGGGAGGGAGGGAGAGAGGGAGGGAAGGAAGGAAGTTGGGTCAGGAGGGGCCTGGAATGCTGCTGAGAAGCTCAGAGGCCTGGATATAAGCATTCCTTTTTTTTTTTTTTTAAAGATTTTATTTATTTATTTGACAGAGAGAGAGAGATTACAAGTAGGCAGAGAGGCAGGCAGAGAGAGAGGGGGAAGCAGGCTCCCTGCTGATCAGAGAGCCCGATCAGGAGCTCGATCCCAGGACCCTGAGATCATGACCTGAGCCGAAGGCAGAGGCTTTAACCCACTGAGCCACCCAGGCGCCCTAAGCATTCCTTTCTTCCAAAAGTCAGCTTTGATGAACTCGAATCTGTAGTGGAAAGAACCTGAACATCAGGGAGCCTGGGTGACTCAGTCGTTAAGTGTCTGCCTTCCGCTCAGGTCATGATCCCAGAGTCCTGGGATCGAGCCCCGCATCCTGCTTCTCCCTCTCCCACTCCCCCTGCTTGTGTTCCCTCTCTCACTGTGTCTCTCTCTGTCAAATAAATAGACAAAATCCTAAAAAAAAAAAAAAAAAAAAAAAAAAGCATGAACGTGGACTCCGGAGGTCTGCGTGTCAGTCCTGGTCTCGAATTAACACATGGCCTGACCCCCAGGAAGTTCCCCTAAGCGCTCCGGCCTCTGTCGCCTCATCTGTAGCGTGGGGCGTTGCCACAGATGGTGGAGAAGGTGCTTCCAGCTGGAAGATTCCATGGCCTGTCTTCCAAAGGTGGAAGGCTGTTACCAGGGACCAGAGGGCGGTACCTTGCTGAGCACCCATCTCCCACGAACTGGGCTAAGCGCTTTACCCCCTCCCCCCCGAGCTTGTGTTTAAAACGCTCCCCAATTCTTCCCATTTCATGGAGGAGGCAGCTGAGGCTCAGAGAGACTTAACTGGCCCGACGGCATATTCTCAGTTAGGTCAGAGCTGGCAAGGCCGCGCCGCGCGGAAAAGGCCCTTGCGCCTTCGGAGCACAGACTCGGGCTCAGGGTCGGGCTCCGAGTCTCTCCAGCTTGCGGTCTCGGACACAAGCCTCAGCTCTCTCATCTCGACAATGGAGGTGATGAAATCCGCCTCACAGAGGCTGTTGATAGACATGAAAATGCAGTCGAATGGGTAACGCGGTTGGCGTAAAGGAGCCATTCGTGTGATGCTACATTTGATTTGGGTCACGTGGAAACTCGGCCACGCTTTTAGGTGGAAGGCATCCTGCTCGGCAGGGAAAGGGCGAACCTGCCTTATGTGTGACGCCCAGTGGCTTTTCATCCCCTGGAGCTTTATGAGCCGCTGGGGGAGCGGGGCGGGGCGGGGGGCGGGGGGCGGGCAGAGTTCCCTGGGTCTGAACCGCCACCTGACTTCTCTAGTAAGAAGGGCGAATGCTCCCTGTTCTCCGCCTCCCAGAAACCACGTTCGTCATGGTCAATTGCGCTGCACACGATTCAGGATGCCCCCGAAGTAGCAGAGAATATAGAAGTGCAACTGGGAGGGAGGGAGGCGGATTTCTCCATCCCTGCGGTGGACGCAGACCCTCTGTTAGGATTTCGAAGTCCTGCAAACACCGAGGCATTTCAATGCACAGACGGTTACGGAGGGGCTTTTTAAGTGGAGGGGCGTGACTCCTGGAGGGCAAGGGCTCACCGTGCAGAGCAGGGGCGGACTGAGAGCTGCAGGGTAGCCAGAAGGTCAAGGACAGAGACATGCAAGGGCCTCTGAGCCAATGATGGAAGCGGGAGGTGGAGACCGTGTCGGGGCTCTCGGTCCCAGCGAGAGCTTTCTCACCGGCAAGGGAGGAGGCTGCCTTCCCCGGGGGAGCGGGTCGGCCTCCAGCGAGCCGTGTTTCCAAACAGCTCGGTTGGCTCCGGGAGTCTGGGGGCACCCTAGTCCGGGCGAGATAAGCCGGTCGAGGGTCACGCAGGTGTGCAGGATCTCACGGACGCCGAACCAGCGGGTTAGGGCCCGGCATCCGGGTGTTCTCACGCCCGGGCAAGGACAGAGCAGAAGCAAATAATGAAAAAAAAACTGCACAACAAAAAAGTTTCAAAAGCAAATGTTGACGTTAAACAGGAGACTCCTTTGAACCAACTGGAGGACACGTGTAACCAAACAGGCCGTTCGAGTTCCTGTCTCGGTGGGGGAGTCCGAGCAGATTAGCCGTAATGACCGTTCATTTGTTTTTTTGAGATAAGGCAATTACAGGTTGATTATGGAATGACATCTGGGCGGGTCTGCCTGGGGGCGGCCGGCTGCGGTCCCAGGGTGGGCTGGCTGAGGCGGGCACTGCAGCCCACCCATCTCTCTGTGGCTTCCCCGGCCTGCCCTGGAGTCCCGAGCCAGGCCCAGTGACAGAAAGCAACACCGCCACGTCTGAGTCTGGGGACTGGCGCCTGAAGAAGCAGGCCCGGGGAAATGAGATTCCGTCCGGAGCCCTGTTCAGCCTCTTCCTCTCTAAAAACCGGTTTCTATAAATGTCCTTGATTCTGGAAGGACAGGGGCCTGGGGGCAGTGGACAGGGTAGGAAGACCAAACTGCAACTTGCCTGAAGCCGAGAGAAGAGTGGTAAGAGCTGGGGCCGGGGTTTCTGGGCACGGCCACCACGGGGCGGACAGAGAGAGGCCACTTGCATTTCTTGAAGCAGCTCCTTACAAAGTAAAGGAACTACCCTCTAATCCCACACTCAAGGGAATGAAAGCATAGGTCTTTGCAAAGACTTGTGGATGTTTAGAGAAGTTGCATTTATAATGTCCCCAAGCTAGAAACAACCCGGTTGTCCATTATCTGGTGAAAGAACAAATAAGCTGGTCTATCCATATGGACTAGGTTGAAAGGTAGGCAACCTCCCTTCTCCCCCCAGTCCGAACTTATATCCATGTGCTAATCCTTGGAACCTGTGAATGGGAACTTTTTTAGAGAAAGAGTCCTTGCAGATGTAATTAAAGTAAGGATCTTCGTAGATTTTGAATACTAACCCTTTATCAGATATGTCATTTGCAAATATCTTCTCCCATTCCGTACGCTGCTTCTCAGTTTTGTTGATTGTTTCCTTCACTGTGCAAGAGCTTTTTATCTTCACGAGGTCCCAACAGCTCATTTTTGCTTTTGTTTCCCTTGCCTCTGGCAACCTGTCTAGTAAGAAGTTGCTACAATTGAGGTCAAAAAACAAATAATCTAGTTAAGAAATAGGCAGAAGACATGAATAGACATTTCTCCAAAGAAGACATACAGAGGGCCAACAGACACACGAAAAGATGCTCAGCATCACTCATCATCAGGGAAATACAGATGAAAACCACCATGATATACCATCTCGCACCTGTCAGAATGGCTAAAATTAACAACACAGAGGGGCGCCTGGGTGGCTCAGTGGGTTAAAGCCTCTGCCTTCGGCTCAGGTCATGATCTCAGGGTCCTGGGATCGAGCCCTGCTCTCTGCTCAGCAGGGAGCCTGCTTCCCCCTCTCTCTCTGCCTGCCTCTGCCTACTTGTGATCTCTTTCTCTCTGTCAAACAAATAAATAAAATCTTTAAAAAAATAAAATAAAATAAAATTAACAACACAGAAACAATAGGTGCTGGCAAGGATGCAGAGAAAGGGGAACCCTCTCACACTGTTGGTGGGAATGCAAACTGGTGCAGCCACTCTGGAAAACAGTATGGAGGTTCCTCAAAAAGTTAAAAATAGAACTACCCTACGACCCAGCAATTTCACCACTAGGTATTTAGCCAAAGGATACAAAAATACTGATTTGAACAGGTACATACACCCCGATGTTTATAACAGCATTATCAACAAAAGCCAAACTATGGAAAGAGCCCAAATGCTCATCGACTGATGAATGGATAAAAAGAGGTGGTATGGATATGTACAATGGAATATTACTCAGCCACCAAAAAAATGAAATCTTGCCGTTTGTAACAATGTGGATGGAGCTAGAGTGTATTATGCTAAGCGAAATAAGTCAGAGAAAGATAAATACCGTATGGTTTTATTCATATGTGGAATTTAAAAAACAAAACTGATGAACATATGGGAAGGGGGAAAAAAGAGAGGCAAACAAACCGTAAGAGACTCTAAACAATAGAGAGTGAACTGAGGGTTGATGGAGGGAGGGAGGTGGGCGATGGGCTAGATGGATGATGGGTATGAAGGAGAGCACCTGTGATAAGCACTGGGCATTGTCTATGAGTGATGAATCACTAAATTCTACTCCTGAAACCAATATTACACTATATGTTAGCTAACTAGAATTTAAATAAAAATTTGAAGGAAAAAAAAAGGACCTTGAGATGAGATCATCCTAGATTATCCAAATCGAGTCTCAAATTCAAAGACAACTGTCCTAGTAATTGACACAAAGAGGGAGAAGAGGAGAAGAAGGCCATGGGGGGCCCGAGGAAGAGACTGGAGTTATGCAGGTCCCAACCCAGGAATGTGTGGAGCCACCAGAAGCTGGAGGAGATAAGAAACAGAATCTCCCAGAGGCTTGTAGACATTGGATGTTGAACTTCTGGTCTCCAGGATTGTGAAAGAATAAATTCATGTAAATAAATGTATAAGCAATAAATAAGTTCATGGTAACACATCATATGATGTCATGCTACTTAGCAGCAAAAAAGGACAAACTACTGACTATGTGAAATAATTGGACTGATCTCAAATGCCCCTTGCCAAGTGAAAGAAGCCACTCACAAAAGGCTTCAGACTCTGATTCCATCACACAACCTAGAAAAGGCAAAACTTTGGGGACAGACATCAAAGCAGTGGTTACTGGGGGTTGAGGGGGAAAGGAGAGGACTGACACAAAGAGGGGGTCCAGGGAACTTTGGGGTGGATAAAGGAAATGGTCTGTGTGTTGATCGTGGTCACAGGTACACAACTATTTGTCAAACCCATATAAAAAGATTGAATTTCATTGGATGTATCCCAGGGAGCCTTGGGTGGAGGTCAGGTTGAAGGTCTAAATTTGTGTCAATGAGACCTGTGGTGAAGGGCTGTGTGGTCCCTGCTCTGTCACAGGACTTTCCCTGAGGACTGCTGGAGCGCCTATGGGTCATGGCCATGGACTGCTGTAGGATGCTCTCTTCCTTGGGAACACCAGCCTTCAGGTGAAACATTAGGGGCCTCATCTGGAAGGTACCCTAACAATCAGGATATAAGGCAGAATCCCTTGGGTACCCTTCCCCTCCTGGATTTTTGGAGGTCTACTGGGTGGTCTTTACCTGGATTCTTCAGGCTCGGATCTCTTCTCAACCAGTTTCTTTATGCCTCAGTTTTGCCTTGGACTTTGGACCTGGCTTGTGTGTGGTCTTTGCTTATGTGTGATATTGTGATTTATAATAAGAAATATATATTTGGCTCTTTCTAAAATAAATAAATCCTTAAAGAGGTGCCTGGGTGGCCCAGTCAATTGAGCATCTGACTCTTGGTTTCAGCTCAGGTCATGATTCTCAGGGTCCTGGGATCAAGTCCTGAATAGGGCTCTGAACTCATTGGGGAGTCTGCTTAATATTCTCTCTCTCCCTCTGTCCCTCCCCCCTGCTCTTGCTCTCTCTCTCTCTCCCTCCCTCTCTGCCAAAATAAATAAATAAATCTTTTTTTTTTAAGATTTTCCATTTATTTATTTGACAGAGAGTGAGAGAGGGAACATGAGCAGGTGGAGTGGGAGAGGGAGAAGCAGACTCCCCGCTGAGCAGGGAGCCTGACGCGGGACTCGATCCCAGGACCCTGAGATCATGACCCGAGCTGAAAGAAGCCATTTAACTGACTGTGCCACCCAGGTGCCCAATAAATAAATCTTTTAAAAGAAAGAAAGAAAGAAAGAAAGAAAGAAAGAAAGAAAGAAAGAAAGAAAGAAAGAAAGAAAGAAAGAAAGAAAGAAAGAAAGAAAGAAAGAAGAAAGAAAGAGAGGGAAAGAAAGAAATAAGAAATAAATAAATAAATAAATAAATAAATAAATATTTGGTCTTTGTCCTCAGTTCTGGCACAGAGCTCCTAAAAACCCTTGGAATTTCCTATGATAAGCGAGATCAATGTTTCTTTTGTTATGTTAGTGAGATGACTTCTCATAAGCACTGATGGCTGGGGGACTAGTGGCCAGTGGAGCCAACTGCAGGACTGTGAACCATCAGGTTGAGTCAACAGCTATCACCCCCCATCCCCCTGCCTTGAAACTCCAGGGAGGGAAGGAGGCCTGGAGGTTCAGTTCAATCACCAATGGCCCATGATTTAATCAGTCGTGCTTATGTAATGAAGACTCCATAAACACCCCAAAGGAGGGGTTCAGAGAGTTTCTGGGTTGGTGAATACAAGGAGATTTGGGGAGAGTGGTGCACTCAGAGAGGGGAGAGACAGAGAGAGAGAGAGAGAGAGAGAGAGAGAGAGAGAGAGTGGGGGAGGGGGCCGGTGTGGACACGCAAGCTCCGTACCCTTTACCCACATCTTGCCCTGTGTATCTCTTCCATGTGGCTGTTCCCAATTTATATCCTTGTGTGATAAGCTGGTGATCTAGTAGTAAAATGTTTCTCTGAGTTCTGTGAGCTGCTCTAACAAATTAATCAAACCGAAGGAGGGGGTCGTTGGAACCCCCAATCTATAGACAGTTGGTCGGCCAGAAATGATGAGGAATAGAAGCAGAAAAATGTTCACCTTTAGCCCAGAAAGCTGACCTAAAGCCTGCATAGTTCCGATAAGGATCAAATACGTGCTGGTTGCTACATTCTTGAAGGGTCTCATGACTGCCTCTATATCTCACCAATGGTTAATATCGAACTGAGTGATAAACACCAGAGAAGGCTTTCAAAGGTAGTTTTACTAGTAGAAATTTTTTAAAAAGATTTTATTTATTTCGGAGAGAGAAAAGAGAAAGTATGAGCAAGGGGGAGGGGCAGAGGGAGAAGCAGACCCCCTGCTGAGCAGGGAGCCTGAGGCAGGGATGCAGGGCTCAACCCCAGGGCCCTGGGATCACGACTTGAGCTGAAGGCAGATGCTTAACCAACTGAGCCACCCAGGCTCCCCTACCAGTAGAAATTTGAAGGAAATATTTATTATCAACTCTCCCTACACGTCCCCTCTGCCTTGAGGGCACATAACCACCAGCTCCATACCACAGAAGTACACTTCTTTCTGCCCACGGGTCCTGCTCGCCAAGCTGCACCACACAATGTCTCCAGAATTCTTTCTTGGCCGCTGTGCTCACAGAAGTGCAGGTGACGATCTGGATTTGCAACTGACTTGTGAAGTGAGGAGGAGGCAAGGGTGCAGTCTTGTAGGGCTGAGCCCTTAACCTGTGGAATCTGATGTTATCTCCAGGTCAGAACTGAGTTAAATTGTAGGACACACAGCTGGGGTCCCAGGATTACTTGGTGGGGGGAACGCCCCCCTACAGTGGAATTGAGTGCAGAGCCCTATTATGCCTGCGTCCGCTTCCTCTGGGTCTCTGGCTGGTGACCTCCACCTGTATGGCCGGTACCCGTGACCCACAGCTCTCCAGGAGAGAGCGTCATCTTCATCTCTCTCCCTCGTCATCTCCCTCTGTGTTTTGCCAGCCCTGATCCACCATCTTTTCAGAAAGACATAAATGGTGGGTTCTCTCAGTTTACCAGCAACTGAAACTTTTCAGGTACTGGGCAGAGCCTCCAATTTGAGGAGCAGGAATCAAAATCTCCAAGTGGGTACCCGGGAAGAATAGGGAAAGGGAAAAATTCCACTTCTATCCTTTGTTTCCTGGATCTGAGTATTTTCTCTTGGGAAGAAAGTATCACATTTTGGCCTGTGATTCAGTGCATATATGATATTCTTTTTTTTCCTTAGGATTTTATTTATGTATTTAGAGAGAGAGAGAAAGCACGAGCTGGGGGAGGGGCAGAGAGAGGAGGAGAGGGAATCTCAAGCAGACTCTGTGCTGAGTGCAGAGCCTGATGTGGGGCTTGATCCCATGACCCTGAAATCATGATCCAAGCTGAAATCAAGAGTCGGACGCTCAACCGACTGAGACTCCCGGGGCGTGCACCCACTGCCACAGCTCTGTGCCACGGATTGGTTGCTTCAGCCTAAGCACCGACCTGCTGGATGGCAGTCCCGGCAGTGGTGCTGTGGGCAGGTAAAGCAAACTGCTATCTGGCATTGGCATCAATTTCAGAAAGGACAATTACTTCCCCTTCCAGAGGAAAGGGGATCTGAGGAAATCCATTTGTCACCAATGTCCCCTAATCTCATGGTAGCGTTTGCATTTTAGAACCACTTTATCCCTCCCCCGTTGGTCGAGGGGCCAAAGGGTTCCCTTGTAACAATTCCAAACAAGACTCATTGGTGCATGATTCTAGTTAACCCTTTTGAGCACCTTACGTATGGAGAGTGCTTTTTAAAAAGATGATCACCTTGGTCTTCTGTAATTCCCTTAGGGAAAGGGGAGGCAGGGAAGGCCCAGGGCAGAGGTGTGGCCCAGGCGAGGTGCTGTCAAGTGGTTCCCATCCCAGGTGGCTGTTGCAGCAACAGCCAAATTAAACCAGGGGCTGAGAGGAGCCTGGTGCAAAATGGTTGCAAAATATTACACCGTTAACCTACTTAATTATCCAACATAACACTCAAATATTTTTATTTATTACATTGTATTTTACATAGTAAATGTAAATTTAAATTTAAATGTAAATTTACTATGTAAAATACAATGTGTAATACATGTAACATATAATAAAGTATGATATTTTATCATATTTGGAAATCATTTATGGTTAGATTTTCTCGCTTGGCTAGGATTTTTGGGGTATGCCTGATGATTGCCAAGAAACTGACCATTTGCCGATTAAATGTATTAAACGTGTAGCTATATAATTCAAAAGGCAAAATTATAAGGATCTTTTCAAAAGAATTTTTTCTTTTCTTTCTTTTTTCTTTCTTCCTTCCTTCCTTTCTTTCTTTTTTTACTACAAAACCACGTTTATTTAACGTGGGATGTGGGTATTTGATATGAATGTGGGGAATGGCCTCCAAGAAGACTGAGGATCTCGGGCCTAGGAAGTCCCCAGCGGGAGGGGTGGGACTAGAAAGTACATTTCTGAATCTGCTCTGATCACAGAGCCGTCTTGCTGACTTGTGTCCTAAACGTTTCTTCACGCTATCCTTTTCCAAGGCCATGACCCTTGTCCAAACCTCCGCCATCCTTGTATGGAATTCTCCAGTAGCTTCTAAATGAGTCTCCCCTCATCCACTCTGGTTTTCCATGCAAAAGCCAGGAGGCCCTCTCTTGAAATGCATCACATCTCTTTCTCTTAGACCCACTACCCATTACTGGGCTGTCAGTGTCCTCATGTGAAAGACAAAATTCCTAACAAATTCTCAGGTCCTCCAGGGCAGGCCCCTGCTTGCCTCTCCAGCCTCATCTCTCCTCATCCCCCGACTTCTGTGCCACCCACATTACCTCTGCCAACCGCTCCTCACCACCTTCCCCCTGTCTCTTCCTTCTGCCGGCATGCCTTTCCCCCCAACCCACTTCACCTTGAACTCCCGCTTACTCTGCTGAGCTCGGCCCAAATGAGCACGGCCCCCGGGAGCTGTCCATGGTCTCTCCCTCCGCCAGCCCCTCCTTAGCTGCTCTTAGCTCCCTGACCTTCCAGTTACGAGGATGACTATTTGGTCCTCCTTTTTTCCAACGTCCAGCACCCGACAGAGTGACTGGCACTTGGTCAGTGCTCGGCAGTGTCCGTGAAGCGACGGATAAGGGAACAAGCGAACGGAAGAATGCCGTGTGTGCTCCTCTCCCCCTTGGTGGTCCCGCTCAGACTCAAGCACAGCGCTTACTTAGAGGAAAAGCACCAACCAGCAGAGCTGCTAATTCCAATCTCGGGCTATGCCCACCTGGTGCCCCGCAGACACTCTGCCCAGGAAGGGGACTAGCTTCAGACCACAGGCTTTCTCTGTCCCCACAACCCTCAGGATCCAGAGCCTTCAGCGGCACTCTGTTGAGCAGGTGTCCGTCCGGCTTGGATCTGCGAGTCTACAAGATGTGGGACCTGGCAGCCCTCACCCAGTGTTTGGTGGGTGGCATGGATAAAGTCTCTGAAGAAAGTTTTCCCAGAAGATCAGAGCCAGGAAATGTTATCAGAATCCCCCAGAAGAGTTGTTTCCAGAAATGCTGCTTATGGTAAAAATTTAAGGTGGATGAAATCTAAGGTGGCATGGAGAGGGTTTTTTTTTTTTTTCTTTTTTGTATCATGATCCCTTATTCATTTCCCTCTAAAAATAAAAAAATGTCAGCCCCCGCTACGAACCTCCAGCCTGGCAGGACATGCAAGCAGTATAAAGCATTTTCCCAGAAATCAAGTCGCTTGCAGTTCGAGGCTATCAAACACATGCAGGTGAAACCATTGCACCATTTATTTATTCTTTGGGCAAACAGCGAACACCTGTTATGTGTCAGGGCTCTGCCCCGCCGCAGGTGTCGGCAGGTCAGCAGGTGCAATCTTATCTACGTAGGTGGGGTTAGGGGCATGGGCGTTGCAGCTGATTGCCGGGGTCTGAGTCCTGGTTCTGCCTTTTTTTTGGCCGTGTAAACTAATGATACTGCCTACCCATAAGACTGTTACCAGGGCTGCAACACCACTTGATTTCATAAGTGATCTCCCCTCGGCTCTTTGCTCATCCTTGGGGGTCCGCGCGGGGCTGCATTTAGGAATCTGGGGTGGAGCACATGACCCAGCTTTCAGCCAATCAAAACACCGCTTTCCTGGCCCGCAGCGGCTGGCTCCGGACTGGGAAAGTGAGGTGCGCCCTTGCAATCCGAGGGACTCCCAGGCCCCTGGCTTTCTCTGGCGAGGTTTGGGTCAGGGCCGAAGCTGCGGTCACCGCATCTTACTTGAGAACGAAAGCCTGAGCTTTCCTGGAAACGCGGAGGTCTGGGTTCACCATGGAAGCCCTATGTCCGTTGGGTGAGAAGCCCAATTTAGTTCCCAGCCCTTCCATTACGAAGGCAAGGAATTATCTTTCCACTTAAACCGGAAATTTTCTGCCTCTTGGGATGGAAGGTCTGAATAGGCCCTCGCATATCCATTTAACATCCTTTTATTGAGTGCCTGCTACGTGCCAGGACCTGTGCTAGGTGCCGGTGGGGGGGTGGGGGGAGGTGTGGGGTGGGGGGGCGGGGGGAGGTGGGGGCGGGGTGGCTAGTGTGTGAGAGAGATGATGTCACCGTCCTCGGGAACCTTGAATTCTAGGGTGAGACAGTGAGACCCAGGCGCTGTCTGCTCCCCGCCCCAAGGGCTACCGGCTCTCAGGACGTTTGGGGGAAAAAAGCCTTAGTCTTACATTTGTGGCCGGCTCAACTGCAGGCTATGGGCTCTCTGTGTTCATCCTCTGAAACCCCAGAACCACCCTGCCCTTGACCTCTGCTGCCACTTTCTCACCTGCTCAGGGGAGGCAGGGACATCGGAGTCTCCACTCCTCCATGACAGTGCCCATGACGCTGCACGAAGCCATCAGACTCTACAGAGGGACGAGGTAATTAGGACCCATGGATCTAAGAGGAGAGGAGGGTGCCAGTCCCCACAGTTATACAAGAGAAAACACACAGCGTACTGGGCACCCACACTGCCACGCTCTAGGTCCTCATTTTCCTTTCCTGTCAGCTCATATGCCCTCTTCAAAGTCTCCAAAAGAGGAAGGAAAAGCCACCCTTTATCCACAAAGACTAGTTTGCCCCTACTCTCCCTGCCCCCCACCATGCACACAGTTCTTCCATGTAATACATGCCAGTTGTGTCTTCTCACATAATTCAAAATTTTTAAGAGCCTACCTGGGTTCGTGTGCCATTTGCTAGCTGGATGACCTTGGGTAATTTACTTAACCGTTCTGAGCCTCAGTTTCTTCATCTGTAAAATGGGAGTAATAATAGTACTTACTTCTTAGGGTGTTTGTGACAATATTTTGAGGTTATGTATGTGACATTTGTTCTGTTGGTTCCTCAAACATGCCGAGAGGCTCCCACCTCTAGGCCTTTGCACCTGCTGTTCCTTCTACCTGGTTTGCTCTTCCTAGATCTTGGCATGGCTGTCTCCCTCACCTCATTCAGGCGTCTGCTCAAATAGCATCTTCCAAAGATGATCGACATAATAAACCTCTCTCCCCCAAACCCCTAGTTCATTCACTCTTTATTGCATTCCCTGATGGGGTTTTTTTGTTTTGTTTTGTTTTTAAGATTTTTTTTTTATTTGAGAGAGAGAGCACACACACACTCTTGAGCAGAGGGAGGGGCAGAGGGAAAGGGAAAAGCTGACTCCCCGCTCAGCAGGGAGTCTGATGCGGGCCTCGATCCCAGGACCCTGAAATCATGACCTGAACCGAAGGCAGACACTTAACCGACTGAGCCCCCCAGGCACCCCTGCGCTCCCTGTTTTATCTTCTGTGTAGCACTCACTGCTCCTGCCATTTGTGAACTTGTGTATTGCCTTTCTCTCCCACTAGAAGGCGAGATCCTAGAGAGGAGACACTCTCATTCACTGCTGTATTCCCAGGGGTTATGGCTCCATGCATATTTATTGGATGGGTTTGTGGAAGGAATGAATGAACTATATGGGGACCACCCAGCAGGTCACTGGGAGGTGGGGCGGGGGTGACTCTGGCAATCCCTGCCAGCGAGAAGTTGTCCCAGAGGCAACTCTTAAATCAAACACACACACACACACACACAGAAGACACACCTGTTCTCAAGGAAACACACTTAATTCTCAGAGACTTTAAATCTACTTTCAGGAAGGAGAATCTTTCCAGGACTACAGCATATAGCGTGTCTCCCTGCCCCTGGAGCCCCAGGACCAGAGTGGGCTTTCTGTGGTTCTGGGAGGCCATGGCAGCTCCGATCAGTCTGAAGAATCAGTAACCAGACATTGGGACTCTCAGTGTATAAAAATCGGGACCCATTTCAGGACCATCAACTTCTTGCTGGCCGTTCCTGAGCTACCTAAGTCTTGGAAGGATGCTCGAAATTAAGAATGTGTGTGAGTGTGTGTGTCTGTGCCTTTTCTTTCTGGAATTGTACTTATTGGCCCAGACTTCCCTCTGATATGCAGTGGGAAGTAGGGTGAAGGGATCTCTATTTCCCTGAGAGCACCCCTCCATGACAGATCACGTATAAAAAAAGTATAGTAGGGGCACCTGGGTGGCTCAGTTGGTTCAGTGTGTGCCTTTGACTCAGGTCGTGGTCCCAGGGTCCTGGGATCGAGGCCCCCATCGGGCTCCTTGCTCAGTGGGGAGCCTGCTTCTCCCTCTGCCTGCCGCTCCCCCTGCTGTGCTCTCTCTTTCTCTGTCAAATAAATAAACACAATCTTTTTAGGAAGTAGAGTGAATATTCTCTCTCTGTCTCACTGTGGGGAGCAGGAAAGATGGGCTTCCCAGCATATCCTACTAACCAGGCTACTGTACCTGCCCGACTTCTGAATCCCTACATTTCTGGATTTGAATGTGTTCGGGTGACACATTCAGACCCAATTTGCTTTTCTCCAAACTCACAGAGATGGAGGAGTAGCCATAAATCCCTGCAGAAAAGCACATCCATCCTACAAGGGTATAACATAATATATTGACTGGAAATTTCATTGAGCTCTAATTTATGATCTAAGCCCTTAAAACACTTAATCCATAACAGTTTATATCCATTCTTTTGAAAATGGAATCTTACTGCTAAGTCTTTTTAATCGCTCTTGTTTCCCTAATTTTCTGCAAATGTTTTAAGTTTCACAGGGGCGAAGTTAAAATTTAAATGTACTCGGGCAAAGGTAGTGTTGAGTTTCGGCCAGTAGATGGCAGCAAGTTTGAACTTGGCCTGGAAACTAGATTTTCTTGTTCCATGTAGCTGAGGATGCCAGCGAGCAAGGGCACACACAATAAAGGCTTACAGGCAAACGGCCTGGGTGAAAGCAGGAACCCCGTGTGGTCTCCAGTCATTACCTCGATGAGCATCTTTCTAACGTCCATTCACATCTCTATGTTTGATGGCATTTGTCACGCCATATATATCCAACACCCACGTCGTGCCAGGCGGGATGATAGTGGCTGAAGGTATGTCTTAGCATGAATCCTTAGCTTAGCATCCCAGTGCAGATGGTCTCTAAGTGATTTCTTTTCAAGGATTTTATTTATTTATTTGACAGAAAGAGAGAGAAAGAGAGCACAAGCAGGGGAAGGGGCAGGCAGAGGGAGAGGGAGAAGCAGGCTCCCTGCTGAGCAGAGAGCCCGATGCGGGGCTCGATCCCAGGACCCTGGGATCATGACCTGAGCCAAAGGCGGACGCTCAACTGACTGCACCACCAGGCGGCCCTCTAAGTGATTTTTAAAAGCAAGTGTATTTAAAAAAATAATGATAAAAGTAAAAGCAGGTGTATTGAGGTGCAAGGTGAAGGTATTACAGAGCGGTACGCAAGGCATTGTCATTTCAGCACGCCTGACAGTTCCAATGAAAAGCAGGTTCCATGCGTCAGCAAAGTGAGTTCAGCACCAGTTAGGGAAGAAAATTTTGTTTCTGGAAGGTTCTGGAAGGTTCGATCATATCTTAGAAATGAACAAACACATTTTTATGACACCCTGGGCTCTGAGTTGATTAACGAGCAGTGAGCATGGACAGCCTGGAAAATGTTTGATGGGGTAGTAGGATTTTGTCTTGTCTTAGACACCTAGCTTTAGGGTTTGTTTATGTAGTTGGAGATTCAGAAACGAGGCTGCCTTCCCATCGGTCAGCATCCTGTTCTGTTGCGTCTTCTCAGCCTGGCAGGGGAGCCAGGAGTATTGCAAAGGAGAGAAGGTGTTACTCACAGGTCCTTGACACTGGTCGGTGAGCCAGCCAGGCTCATGCTCCCTTTTCATGGGATGCTGCTGGACCATCCTAAGCCCAGCCCATTAGTCCAGCATGGACGTCTAATGGGGGTTGTTGTCAGTTCAGTGAGGGCTCGCTTAGGAATAGTAGGTGTCCAAAGCGTGGCAGCCAGAAAATGGGCTCGTGGAGATGAGCAGGGGCCCAGACAGCAACACCGGGGGGAGTGGGCTGGTGTTCATGTGTTTGGAACAGTATAAAGGAGATGGGAACTTGGAATGGAGAAAGCTCGACCTATCCCAACTTTTCCTTTGATAGTAAGAATCACCCAGGGTGAGAGGGCGGGGGTGTGCTTATTAAATATGCAGATAACTGAGTCTCTCCCCAGAAACTCTGATTCAGGGGATCTGGGGTATGCTTTTCTTTATTTCTAACAAGCTCCCACAGGGTACTGATAGGCTAGTCCTTGGACCACACTTCAAGTAACAAGGGCTTAAAGTCCCTTTCGACTGGATTTTCTACAGTGGGTTTATGTCCCTGGAACGACTCTGGTTTGTAGGAAGTAGGGAAAAGAAGACGGACACCACCGTTTCCACAGGACTGTCCTATGGCAGTCTTGTGCATGACTCTACAAAAGCTATCTCGTTTAATGCTCTTGACACCCGACCTTGCGATCGTCTTATAATTTCCACTGTACAGAAAATGAAAGTGAGGAACAGAGAGGTCAAGTAAGTAACTTAACCAAGGTGGGACAGTTAACAGGTGAAGGATTTGGGATTCAAGTCAACATCAGACTGATCTGATGATCAGTTTGATCATCAGACGCTCATTAATTTTTTAAAAAAATTTTTATTTGAGAGTGTGTGGGGGGGAGGGGCAGAGGGAGAGAGAGAGAATATCTAAGCAGATTCCCTGCTGAGCACTGAGCCTGACTCGGGGCTCAATCTCACGACCCTGAGATCAGGACTTGTGCCGAAACTGAGTTGGATGCCTAATCGACTGAGCTACCCAGGTGGCCCCCTGTGTTCATTAATTAATTAAACAAATACATTAATCCAAAAACTTTACTAAATATATCTACCAACCTGGCCCTGTATGAGGCATTAGGATCTAAGATGAGTAGAACAGGTGAGGTGCTGGTGCTCATGGAGCTTAGAGTTTAGTGCAACAAACGATGATGAGATGGAAAATGACACCAAGAGTGAAAACAGATCCCCAAACTGCCACTTGTTGCTGTATCCATTGCTGCCACCCTGGTTTATGTCTCCCTTATCTCTTGCCTAGGGGACTGCAATGATCTCCTCCCCTCATCTGGGACACTTCTCCCCAGATCCTGATGTGGCCGACCCCTTCCTCTTACTTAGGTGTCAGCTCCAATGTCACCTGGTCACCTGCTCCGTGAGGCAGAGTGTGGCATAGCAGGGGAAAGTGCGGGCTGTCACAAGAAGACCAGGCCTCCATCCCAGCCCCTCTACTTCCCAGCTCTGTGATACAGGACACGCTACTTGGCCTCCCTGAGCACGAGTTTCCTCATCCGTAAAAGGGCAGGAATAGTGCCTCCCCCACAGTGGCCGTGCGGACTGACTGAGCCAATATACGTCAAGTACTCGCAGTAGTGTTGGTCCCAGGGTCAGCAGTGTGGGAGCCTCTGCTTCTGTTGTTCCCTGGCCACCTGACCTAATTGTAAGGCACCTCTTCTCATCCACGTGCACCGTATTGTCCTGTTTTGTTTCCTTCATAGTCCTTAGTATCAAACCACCATGTGTTTACTCGTGTGTCGCCTGTCTCTGCCCCTCCGGGATCTAACCAGGGAACCTGAGCATTGTCTGTGTTTCAGGCGCCTCCAGATCCCGGAGCGGGGCTCGGCACAGAGCAGGTTCTGAATAACTCGTTACTAGAGGAATGAATGAATGAACGTAGAGTGTGGGTCCCATGGCAGAACAGAGCCGTGTTCTCCAGCCCACGCTGGGCAGTCAGGAATGGCCGCCCTCTACGGGTCATGATTGTGACCCAACTACGTGCTTTATCTGCAATGTGAAAGCTACAGCCTTTCCCATGAAGAACAGGGGATGGAAAGAAATAGATGGGCTTTGTTGGCGTCCATTGACCTCTTCCTTAAGTAGTCTGAGCCTTCCTGGAAAATCTTTAAGGGCTTTAAGCCCAGAAGTCAAAACTCGAAGCACACATAGTTATCAAAGGTTAGGGCCAGCAGTCTGCCTCGGATCATTTCGGTCCATTTCATACCCTTGACATTGTATTTAAACATGGGTTTTTATATTTAATAAACAAAAGGGCCCTGAGAGATTCTCTGGAGCCTTGTCCTGATATTAATCATCTTCCCAAACACATGCTGCTATTTGGACTAGGGATCTGGCCAAACTTTCTGGGAGGGCTGGGGAGCGGGAGAAGTCCTAATACACCCAGCTAGAATTGCCAACCCATGCTTCAACTTTTTCAGAGCAAATGATAGAATGAAACAGATGCATAGCTTTTCCCAAGCCCTTCTTTCAGTATTCTAAGCCTTTCCCCTCCAAATCAGCTATATGTTGGGGTCTGTCCCACCCTAGGCTGGGACTGTGAAATCGGGAGACCTAAAAAAAAGTGTCCCCTCATTTGTAAATGCCTTTCTCACCTGCTAGCTGATTCTTGAAATCCTAAGAGCAAAGCCTTTCTTTCCGCAAAGAGATAGTCACTTGAAAAGCACATACATTTGGGAGGGGAGAGTCTGTAATTGAAATTCAGTCTAAGAGGTGAGAGGTTGACTTCAGACCTTTTAGGCTGAAAGATTTGGTAGGGAGAAGACAGAGAACAAAGGAAGGGAGACGCACAGAGAGAGGTGGTAGGCAACAAGGAAAGGGCTCTGTGTCAGTCAGCTATTGCTATAGTAATGCTGCGTAACGAATCATTCAAAACTCAGTGACATACGTTAAGCATTTATTTTTTGCTCAAGTGTCTGTTGGTCAGCTTGGGTTCAAGTGATCCATGGTAGGCTCTGCTCATCTTGGCTCCCGATCTGCCCATGTGTCTGTCATCTTTCTTGGATGAGCAGCAAACTGAGGAGTAAATGGAAACACTCAGTGCTCCTTCCATCTTAGGCTCAAAACTTGCTCGTTATCACTGTCCCTCTCCCAAATTCTTCTGGCCGAAGTGAGTCACACGGTCAATGCCAATATTGAGGGAGCAGGAAGTATGTGCTTCCCATAGGAGCTGGTGGTGTCAAGAGAAAGGATATCTGCTGAATGATAATTTAAACTTCCACAGGCAACCTGGATGTGGAAGGCCATTTTGACAACCTTGCAATGTGCCTCACTTTGCGATAATCCCTTTCAGTTTTACTGGGTTCTCACAGAATTAGGACGTTGAATCCCAAATGGTGCTCAGGGTCTTTGGGTCGTGTTAACCCTTTTATGCACCTTAATTATAGTCTGCAAAGGATTCCCCTCTCCTCACTATTCCTCCCCTTTCCACCACTTGCCCCAAATGCCAGGACTCCAGGCCCTACTTCTCTGTTTCTTTGGGCTAAAATTGATCAGATTCCATTTCCTTCTCTAAGACTTTTTTTTTTAAGATTTTTATTTTATTTATTTGAGAGACAGAGAGAGTCCATGAGCGGGGGGCGAGGACCAGAGAGATAAGCCATCTCCCTGCTGAGCCGGGAGCCTGATGTGGGGCTTGATCCCAGGACCCCAGGATCATGATCTGAGCTGAAGTCAGATGCTTAACCAATTGAGTCATCTAGGCGCCCCTTCTCTAGGCGCCCCTGGGTGGGGGGGCACAACACCACCACCCACCCCAATGAAAAAACAGCCATTGTCCAGGATCCCTGAATTTCTCAAAAATCCCCTTGTAAAAATGAGGGGTAAGAGGGCCAGGAACTGGAGTTTCAGACGGACTGTAACGAGATTATCTTTCCCACAGGAAACTCAATAATAAAGGTTATTTTCATAGTTAATAAGTGTAATTCGTTATTGCCAAGGTGAAAGTAACAAATTGACAGATCAAAACTGACAGCAACAGGCCTCAACACATTTTGCTGTGTGCCCCCAGTGCGCATGCGCGGAGCCTCTCGCCTTTGGCTTCTGTCTTGCGCTGTGCCCTGGCTTGGCACCCACCTAGGGAAAGAAGAGGAATGGGAACCGTCAGGGGCTGCAGGACACAGGGGCAGCGTTTTTCTTCCTCTGGTGGCACTGGTCCTTGGCTGTGGACGGTGAAAGCAGCATGCCTGCCGCCCATCCCAGCCCCTCGTGAATCTGCAGGACCCAGTCCACACTGTGAACACTCACCCGGTGGGGGCGCCGGGGAGGCACGGAAACCCGCCCCGCCCGCTGCGTGGCAGGGGCCCCCTGGGGGTGGGGCGAGAAAGGGCGGTGAGGTCACACGCGTTTCCCAGTAAGTCACCGGGGTGTAAAGGAGCCTCAGAAAGAAGACATAGCAACACCGACTTCCCAGTTTTATGGGGGATAAAAGCCGGAGGAGTCCACGTTTAAAGTATGGGGGGCGGGGCAGAGAAAATGATCTAACTATCCCACGGGATCCATTTCCGTCTGGGCTTTTGTTCAAATGGCGTGGGGGCGGGTCGGTGTCGTTCACACCTGTCTTGGGCAAACCCTGTACGGAGGACACTGGAGGCATTCAGAGGGCGCTAGGCGTGCCTCGCTGGTGCTTTGGATGGAAGGGTGGAGACAGGAACAGCAAGCAAGTAAGGTTTGCAATTGCGAAGCGATGCCGCACAGAACTCTCCCCGTGAGGGGTCAGAGGGTGCAGGTGGGGAGGGAGTGGGGGGTGTCAGAGTGTGGGGGTCAGCGGGCAGGCGTCAGATGGCAGGGAGTCTAATGGTGGGGGTTAGATGTCTACAGATGATTCTTTCTCTGCCTTTGACCACATGACCTCTTGGTCAGTGCCCGCCTGGGACTCAGCTGCCCCACACCAGCTCATGGGTAGGGGCCTGCAGTGACGTCAACACGGAGTCAAACCGAAAGAACAGAAAACTCCAGAACAGAGATTCTGAAAGTGCATCCTATGAGCCATCGCATAAATACCCCGGGGGAAGTTTGTTAATAATGCATATTCCTGAGCCCCACATCAGCCCCCAAGGCTGAGGCCCAGGAATCTGAATTTGTATCACACTCTTCCCATGTTCTACAAACTAATGTTTGAGAACACTTTCTTCCCTTCACTTTTTACCAGGGGATCCCTGCAGTATTGCCTTGGGCTGGGAAAGTGGGGCCGCTTATCCGGGTTACCAGGACCTACCCTTCCCAAGGGCAGGGAACAGTGGCATCTGGGAGCTTAGAATGGCAAAGGCCAAGCCGCTGTGTCTGTGTGAAGGTGCCCCGTGCCTTATTTTCCTTCTTTAGGCACAGGTGTAGGCTCCTCTGGCACTGGAAGCTGGCCTCTCCTACACTCCTGCTTCCCATGCACTAGTCCCCGGTGAATCTTATTCCTGGGCTGGTAGCACTTTTGCACTTCACAGAATTTGCCAGAAGACCTGGGCACCTGCTCAACTCCCTACTGGGGACTCAGTTTTCTATTAGGGACATCCTTTGGTGGGTCCTAGTCTCTCTTCTGAATGGGGCCAGTGAAGGCATGTGTCTCCTGTGGGACTTCCTGTGTGTTACCGTTCTCCAGCTGGACCAGAAGAGAGAGAAATGAGAGGCAGGGGAGGAGGGGGGACCACGGAAGCCGGAGAGAGGGGGGCGGGGTTTGAAGAACCTAAGCTGCTGGCGTCTCCCGCATGGAGAGGTCAAGAGCCAAGGAAGGCAGATGGCCTCCAGAAACCGGAAAGGGTGAGAAATGGGTTCTCCCCTAGAATACCGTCTCACTGACGCCTTGATTTTATTTTTATTTATTTATTTATTTGACAGAGAGAGAGAGATCACAAGTAGGCAGAGAGGCAGGAAGAGGGAGAGGGGGCAGCAGGCTCCCTGCTGAGCAGAGAGCCCCATGTGGGGCTCGATCCCAGGACCCTGAGATCATGACCTGAGCCGAAGGCAGAGGCTTCAACCCACTGAGCCACCCAGGCGCCCCTGACGCCTTGATTTTACCCAGGGAGACCTGACGCCTTGATTTTACCCAGGGAGACCCATCTCAGGCTCTGACCTCTCCGACAGTAAGTTATTTTCCTCGTATTATCTCAAGCCACGGAGTCTGTGGTAACTGGTTACCACAGCAGCAGGAAATGGAGACAATAGGCTTCTTTGCCTCGACTCCAGATGAGGGGCTGCAGGCCTGGGACCTGCCAGGGACACATCCCCGAGAGGCGCTCCCTCCCTTCCTCCAGAACTGGTTCAGCATCTATTATGCGCCAGCACCTGCCGTCTCCTCTGGGGGTGCCGAGCCACAACCTGTTTGATTTCTCTTCTCTCGATTTCCTGACCTTCCTTCCCCGCCCCCAGCACCATCCCAACGACCGTCCCTGGACATGGTTGACAGTTGTAGCAAATAAAAATACGTTACACGGGACATGCTTTTGCGGACACGCTATTCATTGGGAATCTGAAATTTAAATTCAAGTGGCCTCTTGTATTTTCTCTGGCGGCCTTACACCTGGAAGGCGCCCAGAACACCTGCTGAAGTAGGTCTCGGGAGCTGTTGGCCCCAGCCCAGGGATTTTCTCCACTGGGCTG
>CM052899.1:158620578-158649411 GCA_028534135.1 Potos flavus | reverse complement strand
GTCCACCGCAGGGTTTTGGGGAGGCTCCCTCTTCTCTGACCAGCTTGGTTGGGCTGGGGCTGGGTCACAGGAAGGAGAGCGGCCCTCTGGGCGCTGCCCCCACCGGGGAGGGAGATGGATTAGTCAGCTCGGGCCGCCATGACAAAATGCCACAGGCACGGTGCCTTAAACAATGGAAATTCCTTTTTCCCACAGTTCTGGAGGCTGAAAGTCCACGTTCAAGGCGCCGGCAGCACTGGTTTCCTCGGAGGCTTGCACATGGCTGCCTCTTCACCGTCTCCTTTGCTGTCACATTCCTGGTGGCTCTGTGTGTCTCGTCTCTTCTTCTTAGGAGGACACCAGATCAGATTAGCGTCTCCCCAGATGGCCTCATTTTAACATCATCACCTCTATTTTTTAAAAATATTTTATTTATTCATTTGAGAGAGACAGACAGAGTACAGGCAGGGGAATTGGCAGAGGGAGAGGGGGGAAGTAGACTCCCCGCTGAGCAAGGAGCCCGATGCGGGGCTCGATCCCAGGACCCTGAGATCATGACCTGAGCCACAGGCAGACGCTTAACCTACTGAGCCACCCAGGTGCCCCTAAAGGCCCTCTCTTCAAATACAGCTGTATTCTGAGGTCCTGGGAGATAGGATTTCCATGTATGAATTTTAGAGGGACACAGTGCAGCCCCCAAAAGGAGACATGTTGGACGAACTGTCCCCAGGGTTTCCTCACAGCTGCATGCCGTGACCCACGGGGAGGGTTCTTGTATGCCTGACCGGAGGGCCTCCACCAGACACAGGGCTGCTTCTGCTCCACATGCCAAATGTGAGTTGCATAAACCAGGGCCCGAGGTCCTGGCTGCACAAAACCTAGAAGGGGCACTGGGGTTGCTGCGGAAGGGCTGAGTGGATGTCATAAAGAGCCCTGAGGGAGGGGCCTTTGGAAAACTCACCGCAGACTGAGGAGTGCGAATGGTGGGAGGTCGGGATAGACCTTCCGGTCAGAGGTGGCTGATCCTCCCAGAGGAGATTTGGAAACTATGACATCACAGTCCTCTAATGCAGGGATAGAACCTTGTTGGGGCCTTTATTTTTCAGCTGGAAAGATTGGGAAACTCCAGTCATTTCAGCAGGCTTGAGGAGCCCTGGGATGGCTGCTTGGACAGGCCAGCCTGGGAAAGGCGAGTCTTAAATGGGGCAAAATAGGAGAGACATTGAGCCCCAGGCCCCGGCCAGCACCGCTGGAGCAAGGCATCTCTGGCAGGAACCACACAGGGAGGGGCTGGTGGCCTGGGGCTGGTGGGCTGGCGTAATGCATGAAAGTGCTTGTAATGGAGAGCCTCATGGAAAGTGGTCTGCTCACTCAACAAAGCCAAGCGCAAAGCAAGTCTGGAAGGTAAGGCCCTGAACTTGTAAGCCCAAGCTTTATTCAAGTTACTGGCTGCTCCTGATATATTGGCAGATATATTACAGGTCCTGGGATCATAGTTTATTAGTCCTGGAATGGAGTTAAATTAGTGGTTTTCAAACCATGTTCTGTGGAACCCAGGGGGTTCCACTGAGATTTCAAGATAGTGTCTCAGAGCCCCGTTCCTTCGACTAGAACAACTATACCATTATCTCTTTCCTCTTTGGGCTTCTAAACAGAATTGCTTGGGGGAAACATGAGAAGTTTCTCTGTTAAAATTGAGAAATCACTAATTGAGTCCAAATGTTTTATTTTAGAGGTAAGGGATTCATTCATCAAACATGATTTGAAAAACCTCCATATATGATTCTCTGTGCTAGATTTGGGGGTTGTTTGTTATCGAAGCAAACGCAATAAAAACTGACCAATAAATCCAGAATCCCCAACTTGCATTTCCTGGTTTCTTAGTCCATTCAGCTGCTATAACAAAAGTATCACACACTGGGTGACTCACACAGCAAACATTTATTTCTCACAGTTCTGGATGAGAAGTCCAAGATTAAGGTGCTAGTAGATTCAGTGTCTGGTGAGAACTTACTTCCCGGTTCATAAATAGCCAAGTGTCCTCAACATGGTGAAAAAGGCAAGGGAGCTCTCTGGGGTCTCTTTTATTAGGGTGCCAATCCCATTGGTCAGGGCGCTGCACTTATGACCTGATCATGTCCCAAAGACCCCACTTCTAAATACCCTCCCACTGAGGGTTAGATTTCAACACATGAATTTTGAGCGGACACAAACATGTCTATAGCAACTGGCTAGAACCAGTGGTGTGTTAGAATTGGCTTTTATTGGCTTGCGAGGGCCAATTTTTAAATTTTCAGGAGACTTGGTAATAAACACTCAAAATGCCTCACTTCCTAATTATTTTACTACTCTTAGCTATTATCTATGCTCTTGATGTCATTGGTGGAAATACTCTAAAATGGTGTGCTACTATGTATTTCCAAGTTCCATTTCCAATATTGTCTCACTGGTAACTTGAAAATGGCCATGGTGGGAGTCATGGTACCATAGAAATCAGCAAACTTTTGCTACAGATTAAGGCTTTTTTTTTTTAACTGGAGGGTACATCGTTAAATGTTACTTGTGAGAAGTGAGATCCAAACTTCCCCCTAAACCAACAATTAACAAAAGAGAATGAGCTAGTCATGTCTTCTGTAGCTCCACCACGATTTATTCTTCAGAACTGGACTTTTTTTTCCCCCTGGGCATAATACCATCACTGCTTGTGTGTAATGCAAGCAATGAGGAGTAGGGTGCGGGAGCAAGCTTTTTGTTGGACAGCTAAAAGGATACAAAGGCAGTGTTATGGGAGCTCAGAGGAGGGAGAAAGCCTTTCCAACAGAAGATTCTGGAGGATTTATGGAGAAGATAACATGTGACCAGAACATTGAAGAGTGATAAGGTTTTATCAAGAAGAGCTAAAAGGAAAAGGAGCACGTGGCAAACGGGGGGAGGCATGAGTGCCAGAAGATGTTTGGGGAACAGCAGATCATTCTGTTCCAAAAGGAAAAGGTGCCTGATTGATAAGGAAGGAAGTTGGGAAGGAGGGTTAACTCCCAGTTGCTGCGGACTTTGATGACAGGCTAAGGCAACGGGAGAGTGGGGTGAACTGGAGGGGGGAGAATTAGGGATTGAGAGGTCAGCTGAACAGCTACTGTGGCTTTTCGGGTTGCAAGTACAGAGATAATTCTGATTAGAATGTTTTCAGTAACAACCTAATACACTAGCCAGACCGGGCTAATAATGGACACAGGTGTGTTAGCCCTTATGATGGCTATCGTTCCCTAAGCGCGTAATCTCTGCCCAGAAGCCCTTCATGTGTAGCACATGTGTTGAAAGATTTGGCTTAATCATAGGAAATGAACTGAGGGCTGCTGGAGGGGAGGGGCTGGGGGGCTGGGGTAAATGGGTGATGGACTTTAAGGAGGGCATGTGATGTAATAAGCACTGGGTGTGTTATAGGACTAATGAATAATTAAAAAAAAGATTTGGATCAATCAGGAAATCCTTATTTTTCTGTCTTCAATTCCTGTTAGATTACCCCTGCCTCCCCCCCTCCCCCATGATTATCTCCGGCAGCTCCCATAGCTTTCCCATCTCTTCCCTGTCCCTTTTTTCTCTTCATGAGAACATCTTAATTTTTAGGTATTAAATACGACACGTATCAAACCTTTTATCTCACATCCAGTTTGCAGCTTCTCCCCTTTCCTCTAAGTCACACTGGTACCAGGTGAGACATCAACGGGGAAGAAGAAGCTGGTGGTCTTTTCTCCCTTCCTTGCTCCTCTTGAGGACATGGGGGGGGGGGTTAAGTGGTAAAAGGGCAAAATGAGGTTGTTTTTGATTCTTCCTTGGTGGACCAATCACCTTTGTCATGCCAGATGTGCAAATGCTCCCTCTTTCCCCTGGGGGGCAGCACCGTAGGTTCTTCAGAGCCTTCTACACCCTCCCTTACCATACCCCACCCCCCCAACAACATACTATGGGGGTCCTCCAATACCGCATGATTTTCAGAGAGGCGATGCATTCTCCAGTCAGCTCCCATGACCGCTTGCTGTCCCCAACTGAGCACGCCTGGCTATTCTCTTTGATGTCCCCAACTGAGCAAGCCTGGCTATTCTCTTTGATGTCCCCAACTGAGCAAGCCTGGCTATTCTCTTTGATGTCTGCTGTGTCCATGGAACCAGACCCTCTTTCCTCTCTGCTATGGACTGAAATTCCAAGGTTACCATGAAATTCACATGTTGAACCCCAATCCCCAGCATGAGGGTATTAGGAGGAGGGTCCTTTGGAAGGTAATCGGGGCATAAGGGTGGAACCCTCACCAGTGGGATTAGTGCCCCTATAAGACGAGACCAGAGGGAGGCTCTCCCTCATTTGAAGCAAGAGGGCATCCTTCTGCAAACCACAAAGAGGGCCCCATGATGAACCAAATCAGCCAGCACCTTGATCTTGGGCTTCCCAGCAATCAGTACCGTGACCAATACATTTCTGTCACGTAAGACCCCCAGTTTAGGGGATTATTGGTGTAGCAGCTCAAACCAGCTAAGACACTCTCCATCCTTGCGAACCCGGTTCCAGCTAGGCTCTTCTTGAAGCCTTTACAACATGAGATCCAAGAAACAAATCCTGAATCCAGGAGACACAAGTTCCCTTGGAACTTTTCTCCAAACTGATGTTTCGCGGAAAGAAGGATGAGATGTCAGTTTTCCCTTCTGGCAAAAACTCCACTCTCCAAATGTTTCTGGAAGTCTCTCTCGTTCGATTCTATGGTGAGAATTGGCACAGAATTCCCCACCCACTTAACTTACAACACTCTTCGAAGAAATCTCTCTTTCTTTCTTTTGTGTTCATACAAGCAGGAGAAAGGTGGAGAAACATATATACTAGAACATGTCTCATTATCTCTGCAAATCATGAGACTGCAGCGAATCCCCCTTTTGGGATGTTGGATGACTTGCCACTTCTGTCCGCAGACACAATCTGAGTCTGAAAAAGTTTCCTTGAAGATCCTTTAATATTATTTTAACTTTAGTATCACTAATGTCCTTCACATCCCTGAGATGAGTGCTAGGGACAAGGACCGCATGCTTGGCCCTGCATAATGGCCTGCGACCCCACACCTGGTGAGGGCTGCTGGGTCTGGGTTAGGAATTCAAGGCTTCCTGACATCGGAGTCCACGTTCTCCTCTGCTTTCTGAGACCGCCTTGTAAAAGATGAGTCTGATTTTGAGTCTGAGGATCGAGAGAGTGAGGGTACCGTGAGCAGGCAGAAGGAACTGGGAGAAGCGTTGTGGGATACGGCAAACGGCTGCATCTCAGATATGACGAATTTGGGGCCGTGGGGGACATCCGGGCATCCTAGCGCTCCCCGGCAGGTAACAACCATCTGCTGATTTCACCGGGAAAGGGGGATTTGCTAAACAGGGGCCAGGTGAACAGGCAGAGCGGGGAGCTCTACACTGCAGGCTGCTGGATAAGTTGGCCCTGTGTTTGTCTCCTCTGTGATGATTCTGAGAAAATAGATGTGCCTTAATGATGTCGGTGATCCGCGAAGGGGTGAAGGTTTGTTTACTGACATTATCTCTTGGCTTCCCTGTGAGGTGGCAAAGTGTGTTATCTTTCTTCTAAAAATAAACACAGGGCTAGCAGCATCCAGGTCACTGTGCACAAAGCCAGCTTTCAAATCCTCCACATTCAGGGAGCTCAGAGAGAGGACCGCCCAGAGAGAGGGAGGCAGGGGAGGGGGACACAGACGGGACCTCTCTTCCTTGGGGACGTCACAGCACAAGGACTAGGAACTGGAAAACATCACCGGAAACAGAACAGCCAACTTGACTGCTCGAACCTCGAGCTGTCGCCTCATCTCCACAGCAACCCGGTGGCATTAGAATCGGTCATCCCATCTGTCATTTACCAGCTGCCTGACCTCAGACACATTACCACCCCCTCGGAGCCCCAGTTTCTTCACCGGTGAGATGTGGACCATGATGCCTCCCACACCTTGCTTTGAGAATTAAATGTGTAGCAAACATTCCTTCCTCCCTTTTATGAGTGTTTATTGTCGCCGGTTGTCCCCTGCAGTGACTTGCCACAGTGCATAAAACGGGCTTTAATCAGTGTTGGTTCCCTCTTACCCAGGCTACATTTATCTCGGGAGTAGCTTTTTATGCCTGCATTTCAATGGCAACGGGACCGATATTGCAGGGACTGGCATCCCACAGGTGGCTCTGGGCAGCTGTGGCCGAGGAGGGGCTGAGGCTTTGCACATTTCTCTCTGGGCCCTGTTCTTTCTTGCCCTGGCAGCCTTTTCTCAGAGCCTCCTCAGAGGGGGTGATGTGCTTGGGTGTCAAGGAGCTTCTCCGACTGCGAAGTCAACGGGAAGCGAACGAAATGGAAGAGCAGGTGTGGGCTAAGAAGAGGACGTAGCAGATCGTGAGCCACCGAGTCACACAATATCAGAGAGGGATCGACAGCCTTTCATTTTGCACATGAAGGAACTGATATTCAGAGAGGCAGTGTGACTTGCCTGGAGCCACACAGCGAGCAAGCAGGAGGGCTACAATTGGGACACAGGCTCCGGGACTTGTGGTGCAGAGTACATTGGCTTTGTCCACAGAGGAGGCGTTTTGGGGCAGTGAACTTGAACACGGGATCAGCTGGATTTCGTGTACATCGTGGAGGACTAGAAACACAGTGCGGCTGCCCGTCAGCATTGTCCCTTGTCAAGAGCACCGCATACTCTGTGCAAGATGCCCCCCGCCCCGTCCCCAAGTGGCCAGGAGAGAACTAGCCTTGAGGAACAATGCCATTCAAATAGGGTCATTCGTTCACTCATTCATTCATCCCCCAAACGCTAAAGAGCACCTGGATGCACTATGGGTGCTGGATAATTTATG
Source organism: Potos flavus (assembly GCA_028534135.1). NCBI lineage: Eukaryota > Metazoa > Chordata > Mammalia > Carnivora > Procyonidae > Potos > Potos flavus. The sequence continues at coordinate 158,642,554 of CM052899.1, read as the reverse complement.
CTTATCTGACCTCTCTTCCTGGGCAAGAAGGAGGAGCTAGGATTCCTCCCGGGCTGGGCTTTAAGAGAAGCGGTGTGGGGCGTAGCTGGCCCCGGCTCGCCGCAGGAGCTGGTTTAGGAAATTCAGAATCGACATTCCGCTTGAGAGTGGCTAGGAAGCCAGAGGGGCCAGACACATCCAAGTCAAGGAAGCCGAGGGATGGAGCAGAGATGCTCTCAGAGGGGTCACGCAGGGGAACAACGGATGGGAGGGAAAAGCTAAGGACACCAAGTGCGCTGAGATAATATTTACAGCCCTAAGGAGTCAGTTGGGTACTTCAGCATGGATTAGGATTGTTGTGATGGTTCTTTGCTATTCTCCTTAAAGACAATGAGGGCAGAGAAGAGCAAATCAGGGGATATGACAGACCAACCCTTCCCCCACTTTTCTATTTAGTTAAAAAACATTTAATGTTAAATTTACCATCTTAACCATTTTTAAGTGTACAGTTCAGGACTGTTAAGTATTTTCACATCGTTGTGCAACAGCTCTCTAGAACTTTTCATCTCGCAACACGAAAACTCCATGCTTGCTATACACGAACTCCCCTTCCTCGCTTATGCCCCCAGCCCTTGGTAACCATCTTTTCACTTTCTTTTCTATGACTTTTGACCACTTTAGATGTCCTTTGCCTGGCCCTTTTGAAACAAAACTGTGTCTAGCACTGTTCACAGACACAACATCCTCCCATTAGTAACCTCTCCAGCTGCATGCGCATACACCCAGACACACGCACACGCATGTACTCGTGCACACACACACACACCCAGGAAGAGAGCGTGGGGAAGGGGGTGATGGCAGCCGGTACTCACAAAGCCAGCTCTTGGGCGTTGGGACAAGCCCTCTAGAAATTCTGGATACTCCCCCAAGAACGTGCCCCCTTGTTGAGAATCACCGCTGTGGACGGAAAGCGCACCCCCCCCCCCAAAGCATAGGAGGCAGAGCAGAAGCCAGTCACAACATTTATTGTGCACTCCCACTGTGCAGAGTGCTGTGGGCAAAACACTGGAAGGAATTACAGTAGAGGTTGGCAGTTCGACAGGCTTTGTCATGTGCCTCACGATTACATTTTAACTGAATGGAGGAGATCCATGTTAAGCGTACGCAAACATGTGAGACCAACAACATATGGATACATGCATTGCTTATTCACCACTACAAGTATATCTTGAGAAATTACCACAGTCACCGGGGCACCAGAAGCCATTGGGACATATGGGTTAAGCAAACACTAAGGACACAAGTTGTGATTTACCGCACTGGTGATGCGTGGAAGCTACCTGAAAACACTAGAAAATATGAGGAACTTGGTGAATCTGTTTTCTTAACTGTATAGGGCCCCGTAGTTCAAATTCAAATGAGTAATCCACTGCAGCATGAAATAAAGGCAGTTGAGTCAACAAAATACTAGAATAGCTTTATGTTAATAAAAATGTTTCTTGAGTAAAATCAGCCTGTTGATAGGACCATTCCCAAAGGCCAGACACAGATTCTGAAAGTTATTAGCATTTTTCTTCTTTTTTAAAAAAGCTTCCATTATATGAAAGACCTTGCAATGAATTTTAGTGAACAAAGACATATTACTGTCCTGTATCTGGGAACTCTTATTTATATTTTTATGTACTTTTTAAATTATTTTAAAGTAGGGTTGCCTAATAAAATACAGGATGTACATTAGTGCATGGGACATACTCATGCTAAAAAAATTATTTGTTGTTTATTTGAAATTGGAATTCAACTGGGCAATCCGCATTGTTATTTGCTAAATCTGGCAGTCCTATATGAAGGTTAACACACCTTTGGAACTTCCAGAAGTCCCTAGTAATGGGGGGAGGGCCTAGTTTATCTTTATTTATAGGTTAACACTGCCAAAGGGGAAGACTTTTTCTTCTGGAAGGAAAATTGTAGATTTTGTAGAATTTACTTAAATAATGGAGACAATTTCATGTCTTATTCCTTTTATCATTTAGCAGTACGTGCTCTAGTCGGTTGAATTTTTACCTTGAAATATTTGAGATGACTGATGATAAATACTAACATTACATTGTAGCCTGAGAAATAGAAAAACTAACACCTGGCTTGAAAAGTCCCCTATAATAAATGGTCATGTCCTCAATTATTTTTCATCCGTTAGCACATGGCCATCCCGCCCAAAAAATCTAATGGTGACATTGACATCTTACTAAGTTACACACCATCCTTTCCCTTATTCATGATCCCTTCTTGCCACTGTCTTCCCCTTTCTCCTTTCCACACCGATTTTTTTCCATGATTGAAATCACCGACCTTTGTTCATCCTGAAGAACGTCAGACCTGGAACAATGGATGGTCATGGTCCCATGAAAGCCAGGAAAAGAAAAGCTCACTTGTCAGTTGCTTGGAGGCATGGACGCTATGAACTTCCTCCCTCCCTCCCTCCTTCCTCCCTCCCTTCCTTCTTTCCTTCTCTCCTTCCCGTCTTCTTTCCTTTTTTATTCCTACACTAGCATGCACACTTGTTTCTGTCAAAAATGCCTATGTTAATGTATTTAAATAGTCAAGACAATGTTGCCCCGAAAAAAAGAAAGAAAAAGACAGAAGTGCTGGCAGAGTGGATTGATAAATTCTATTCTAGAAATGCACTTCCTACTATCTAAACTCATAGCTCATGTCTTATTTTGACTGAAATTTCTAAATTGGAGAAGAGAGATTCCAACCCTGATTTTGTAAGGAAAAGGTCACATGGAACTCTAGCTGTTGTGAAGGATGGAAAATAACAATTATTGAATTCCAACATCCATTCACTATTTTTTCTTTTTAAACACACTGGAGAATATATTTATATGTAAAGAACATACCTATATGTTTGGTTTATACATATACATTAAATTAATACAATTACTGACAAATGCATAGATTGTATTTAATGGGACAGACAGCTTTAACCTATTTGCGAATGGAGACCGAGTATGCCAGTTTTTCTTCTGGGACTGACTACACGTTTCTGTTTCCACCCTTGGGCGGGTACACATAGGTTACAACTCTCCTTTGTACCTGGGGTCTTTCTGGAAAAGAGGCAGTGGTAGATGAGTATGAGAAATTGAGGCAAAGAAGCCATGGGGTTCCATACTGCCATATAAAAGTGGAATTAAACGATATATGTCATTAAAGTAGAAAAAAATTTCTGTGTGCCTACTGGCTCTTAATATTCACTATGGGAAGATGGTATTCCACTCAGCTACTTGCCCCAAATTTCTTTTCTTTTTAGAAACATAAATTCCCAATTCATCGAAACAACATTCCTTAGGCCATTTTGATGACACCATAATGGCCTTCACCAGCCTCAAAAAGAAAAAGTCAGGCTGTTGTTTTACTTCAGAAAAATGGCCAGAAGAGGGTTTGCTTCATGTTCCCTTTTTGTGGTCATGATGAGGGGGGTGGCTACAGTGTGTGCATGATAGACTCTCTCCAGGGGCAGAGCAAAGGCTCCACACTTCTCTATCGGCAGAGGGAGCAGAGCATAGAGCTGTGTCACTAGGGGGAGTGAGAGCCCACCTCGGATGTTCTAGAAACTTCTTTTTGTTGTTGTTGTTGTTCTTTTTTGTTCTAGAAACTTCTAAAGCTTAAGTAGGGTCCACATCTCCATCTGGACCTTGTGTTTGGCATTGCCTTTGTAGCGTGAGCCCTGTTGGACTCCTGTGACTGGCCCGTTGAGGGGTTTCTGAGGGTGAGTGTTACTGAGCATTTCTTGCCTTGAATTGCCCAGAAACCAAGTCACAGCCCCACTCTTCCGGAGTCCCCCTGGAGCCCGGATGAAGGATGAAAAGCAGACACGGAACCGTTCCCATTGGCAATGGAATCTTCCTCCTCGTCTCCCCCTCCTCGCCTCCTTCGTGTGCGCGGGAGGCGGGCCCAGCTCAGGGGGGCGGCGCAGAGGCGCTCATGTGGCTGTAGGAATACCGGGACAGAGAGGCCCGCGTGGTCCTGCCTTCCTCCTCCTCTCCCCCCTCTCCCCTCGCTCCTGGGGGGCCGGGGTTGGGGCAGCAGGGGAAGGTGGCCATGAAGCCGAGGCGGAAGCGTTTGTTCATGAAGCAGTAGATGATGGGGTTGACACAGGAGGAGGTGTAGGACAGCAGGAGGATGAAAGAAATCGGGGTCCCCGAGAGGCGGCGCTCGGCCGAAGCCGTGTCATAGGCCCGCCAGGCGTTGGCGCTGAAGATGGGCATCCAGCACAGGAAGAAGAGGACCACGATGACCATGAGCATGCGGATCACCCGCTTCTTGGCCATGAGGTTGGCCGTGGAGCTGCTGCTCCTGATGCGGTTGACCCTGCTGCTGCTGGGGGTGGACAGCTGCTGGAGCTCCAGCTTCCTGCGGGGCTTGGCCTTCTGCAGGTAACACCCATCGCTGTCCTCATACCTGCCGCTGCTGCCGGTGCTCGGCTTCCTGTCTGGAGGGGCAAGTGACATCGCTTATCATTGGGGACGGGTCATGCGGGACAGACGCCCCCTCCATCAAGGGGATCACACCAAACTGGAACTGAGGCGGGGAGCAGGCATCCTTGGGCCTGTTCTGCTACCGGTAAGAGCTGATCTACAGTACTCCTTTCCTTCAAATGGAAAACTACTTGAAACTAATAAAGTAATGTGGGACGCCTGGGTGGCTGAGTCGGTTAAGCCTCCAACTCTTGGTTTTTGCTCAGGTCTTGAGCTCCGGGTCTTGAGATCAACCCCCGGCATTGGGCTCTGCACTGAGCCCAGAGTCTGCTTCAGATTCTCTCCCTTTCCCTCTGCCCCTCCCCTTGCTTTCTCTTTCAAATAAATAAGTAAAATCTTAAAATATATATATATGATTTATCATATACATAGTGTATAATAAAAGAATATTTTATGCACATCAATTATAAGGATAAAAATTACTGAAGAATGAATATTCACACTCTTTCTTTCCCCACATCCTCAGAGGAAAGGTTCCTGCTTGCTTGGTAAGCTTCCAGAATGCTTTTACTGGGAAACCTGGATAATGAGCAAAAATCAACCAAAACCAAAGAAGCTCTTGAGACATATAAGTTCTGTTAAAAGAGCTGAGTGAAGGCGTGGAGTGAGAAGGGCAAAAAGTTACATCAGCAAAGGTGTCGGCGTAAATTTTAGGGGTTCGTGGATTATAATGAGTGGGAGGAAACTGGGCTTTGAGTAACCGCACTGTGATAAAGAAAGGGAGGAGAGAGGTCGGGGGATTGGAGTTACAATTCCCTTCGGTTGTGGAAGGAGGGGTCCATTTGAATGCAACACTGCAGACAGCGAGGGACACAAGGGCCCTCAGCTGATGATTGGGGATATGCGTGTTATGTCATTTTGTTCCACTCAGCACTGTTTCGAGAGGAACAATTTCTCCATTTTACAGATAAGGGAATAGGGACACTAGATCCCGCGACTGTGCCTTATGACACAGAGTCTCCTAAGGATACTTTAAAAAAATCCCCAATATACAGTTTGAGAGTATCTATTTAAGTTATAGGAAATAAGCTTTTGTGATATTTTGGCATAAACATACAGCGAAAAGATAGTTACCCCTAGCAGACTTCTTCTGGATCGCATCAAATTTTATTCCTTGGTAAAGTTCCAAAGAGATCAGTCCATATGCCACCATCATCACGATTCCAGGAATAAGAAAGAGGATGAGTAAGAGGAACGTGTGCCTAATAAAATAAAAAGAAATTCAATAACCATCAACTCTACTATTTCAAACTCAGACGGGATGGAATAAATAGAGTTCATCTCCATTTTAACTGGTCTGAGCAAACACATTAATTACTAATATTTAATAGCTTTGGAAATTCTATGTCTGGAGGTTCAGTCTTTTGAAGTTGTTTACTTCTCTCTCTCTTTTTTTATTTCAGATAAAGTCTCTTATGAAGGACTAGTTAAGTTGGAAAAGGCTGGTGTGATTCTGCGCTTGCAACAAGCCTTCATGTAAAACCAATGAGAAATTAACAACAACAAAATATATGTGAATAATCTCAATAAGGCTTACCAAAAACATAAATAAATACTTATAAGAGCTTGTACTTATCAAGGAGTTACTGCGCTACACACTAGGCTAAGCATTATATACATATAATAATATTTCATATATATATACGTAACATTAGATTTAACTCCCATAGTAACTCTTGAGATATGTACTGTTATCATAATACCTATTTATATGTGAGGAAACTGAGATTTACAGAGATTAAATCATTCGTCCAGAGACACACCTAGTGGCAAAGGTGGGATTTGAACCCAGGGAATATGATTCTAGAACCCAGGGGCGCCTGGGTGGCTCAGTGGATTAAAGCCTCTGCCTTCGGCTCAGGTCATGAACTCGGGGTCCTGGGATCGAGCCCCGCATCGGGCTCTCTGCTCAGCGGGGAGCCTGCTTCCCCCTCTCTCTCTGCCTGCCTCTCTGCCTACTTGTGATCTCTCTCTCTGTGTCAAATAAATAAATAAAATCTTTAAAAAAAAAATGATTCTAGAACCTGTGCTCTTAAGCATCACAATATACTATCTGTTGGCTTTACAACAACAGAACCATAAAAAGCATAGGTAGGAATGATGGATGACCTCTGTGGTTTTGCAAAATAGGCTTTTCTGGTTATTTCTGCCCCATGGGCACAGTGGCAGGCTCCTTCTAGGGTGTGGTGGGGCAGAGCTGTGCTTGCTCTAAACATGTTTGATTCCTGAAGCCCCACAGACTCCTTTATTAGTCTGGCCCCTAAATCATGTTTGCAGTCTGGCATGTGTAAGGTTACAGGATTAGGCCATAAAATTGTCAGAGGCTCACAGTGGCTGGGCCATTTCTCATTTCAATTGGACATGTTTTGATAAGATTCCTTTTCAAGTCTTGAAAATGTTTCTCTCATTTACAACATAACTCTGTGTGTGTGTGTGTGTGTGTGTGTGTGTGTGTGTTACTTGGTTGAAATGAAAAAAAAAAAGGAAGGCAAAGAAAGAAGAGATGATCTCTGTTTTGAGCCATTTTTGAATGTCTAGTTCCCTGATTCTAAAATATGCTTGGAATTAGTAAACATAATACCCCGTGTTTATATTCTTTTTAAGATAGTTAATGGTATTTTCATACACATGCTCTCCTTTGAATCTTATAGCTACCCAATGAGGTAGATTAAAAAAAAAATCTATATTATTTAATCCTTGCATAGATAAAGAACCTGAACCTCAGAGAGGTTACTCGAACTCGTCCAACGTCAGTCGGCTAGTAAGCAAAGAAAGAAGTCTTAGAATCTTGCCTGTTTATTTCTAGTGAAGTTCTATGCCAGCACCATAGCTGTAGCTCTAAAAAAAAAAACCCACATGGGTCTTGGGACTCAATCTCTGCTTTATCTTCAGTTCTTAGAAAAATCCTAGGCCTCCAGATCCTAGCCCTCCAGCCTCTCACCGCCCCCCTCCCCTCAGTGCCCCCCTCCCCCAGACCATCCAGAGGCATTCTGCATAGCAGGTCAGCAGAGGGGCTCTGTATCTCTAGTTTTGTGACCTTGAGCAACTCATTTAACCTCTCCATGTCTCAGTCTATTCATCTGCAAAATGGGGACAATAACAGTACCTACCCTACTGGGTTTTGAGAGGACTAATTGAATTCATATGTGTATGGCATTTAAAGCAGAACACTTAAGTGTTTGCTATCACTGTTATCCTAAAAAGAAGTTAGCAGAATCCTTCTCAAAGTCTCCTGGACACGGATCTCCCCCAGCCACCCTGGACGATTCATTCCCGTTCTTATAAAAACGGCGACCGATAACGAGTTGCATTACACAGATAAACAACACACCGCCTTACCAGGACTGTTGCATGACATCACTTGGCAGTAGGAAGCGGCACATATTCGCGGTCTGGTTGTTATTCTTGGTAAAAGGCACCAGGTTGCTATAAATTGGGTACGGAGTCATGATGGTAAAGGAGAGGCACCAGGTCGTGGCAATCACCTTCAAAGCATGGGATTTGGTCTGCCAGACCCGGGACTGTAAGGGTTTGCAAATGGCACCGTATCTTTCCAGAGATATGGCGACCAGATTAAAGGTGGATACACTCACAGAGGTGCCTGGGAAAGGAACAGAGAAGCTGGTTATGACGGCTCTGAAATCCCCCGTTTATTTGCACGTTATCTTAAGCATATGTGCTCTGCACAGGTTTGATATCAAGGGACAACACTCAGAGGGTAAAGAAATATCATGTACCTGTATTTTTTTTTTAAATGATTTATACCCAGCTTCACTTCAAAAAGGATTTAAGGCAGCTAAAGAAATGTATTTACGAATACATCTGATTGCCAGTTTTTAGATAAGTTTATTGAACTTTGATTACAACCGAACTCCTTCCCAGGCTGAAGTTGCTCATTAATTAATAACCAAGGGGATGAGATATGTTCCTCTCCCACAGAAGAGGTTTCTGAGTCACCCAGAGAGAAGCTCTCATTTTGAGCATAACCTGAAGTTAAGTTGACCTAATAACCCAGATTCTTAAGGACTGTGACCCTGAAAGATCACTGGGGGCTGAGCTGGAGGCATTAAAACTTTCTGACAATCTCTAGTACAGACTGTTTTTAAGAATGAAACATTATAAATTTGAAAAAGCAGTCTGTTGAAAAAACACACAGTAAAGAAAGGGTAAAGGGTGAACACTCCATACTATAACTACAGATTGCTCCCGGTGGGAGACTAGAACTTTCCTTCTGATTCTGTTTGCTTTTCTGTATTTTCTAGAACGAGCATGAGTCATCCGTGAGAAAGACATCACAGCTCATTTACAATAATGTGCTTAAGCATGGTCAAAAAAGCTTAATTTTCTTTCATTTGTGTATTTTGTTTGTGTATACTTATTCTCATGTCTTATCCCCTTAAATTTCCCTTTAACGATTCATCCATGAATTCTGTCCGTTATTCTGATTATCTTTAGCATGATTTCTTAAACCTTAGAATTAATCTAAATTGGGGAGAAGCAGCTCTTAGCCTGGGGCCTTTTATGGTTATAAATAAATTCTCTGAAACTGTGTATAAAAATGGTCTTTTTCTAGGGGGAAATACTTACAGTATGCCTTAGAGACTTGAGGGAATCTACAACCCAAAAACCATTAAATGAAAATTCGTGTTCTGAGACAGGATGGCTGTGTTTTCCTGGACTTTACCCCAAGGAACGGATGAACTTGGGATTACAGAGTGTAGCCCCAGCATCTCCGGACTCAAATCTGTATAATGGGCTCACCGTTATTATAAACCCACTATCAGGCAAGCACTCTGTCGTTTTTTTCTTTCTTTTTTTCCTTTCTTGCCCTTCTTCCCTTCTCCCTCCCTTCTTCCCTTCTCCCTCCTTCTTTCCTTCCTTCCTTCCTTTTCTTTTTCTTTTTTTGCCTGATATAAGGCGTTTAATGAATGTTAGCTGTTAGGAATGGTATTGAAGAGAACACAAAATCAAAGGAAGAATCAAAATCCCCGGATTTAGAAATCCAACAAAACCATTACGGTATTGCACACAGCTTCAGAATTTTCTTGCTTTTATTATTTTTTTTTTCTTGAGGTGAAACATCACAAAAAATTAACCACTTTCAAGCAGGCAATTCTGTGGCCTTCGGCACATTTAGAGTGTTGTGCGATCACACCAGCACTCGTTTTAAATCTCCTTTCACAGACCCTAGTTAAGATTCTTAAATAATATTATCATAAGATACATATGGGTGGGCCGTGAAAGCCGAAAGAGCGAAGAGATGCTGGTAACTATTACTGCTTCATTGTTTAATCATGATCCCTTTCATTCGTAAGTCCATTTTTATTTTCAGAGTTCTTGGACAAGAACGGACACTCTCTCGGTAGTTTGTCCGTGGCACACGGATCAGTAATTCATCATCGTTTTGTCAGGGCTGGATCCCGCTGCCTCGATCGGGAGAAATCAAGGCTTTGAAAGCTTTCCGGTCATTGAGGATGGCCCCAGCCCAACTCAGCTCTGCCCATGTTGCAAGGCTGAGGTCAGAACAAAAAACAACTCTCCTTCATTTCCCGGCTCTCCTCCTCCCCGCAGCTAGTACTCAGAAGGGAGAAGGCACAGGTCAATCTGGCAGCCAGAGAGAGCCGAGAGACGTCTTTGTTCGACTTCAGGAGAGCCCCAGCAGCTGGCAAAGTGGGGCAGCGCCCGTCCCCACCCACCACTGTGGTGGCTCCCGATCTAGGTTCAAATCTCAGCTCTGTGGCTTAGCACCTGTGTGTCCCCGGGCACGTGGTTAACCTCTCTGTGCCTCTCCTCACTCCTCAGTGAGACCGGAAAGAATAACTGTATTTATTATCTCAGGGTGGATTAGAGGATGGGATCATGGGAGTAAAAGCACTTCGTACAACATCTGGTGCATCAAAAATATCAGCTCTTGTGATTTTTATTTATCATCGCTATCATTTTGATCGGCAGAAGCAGAGAGCTGCGTGTCTCAGCCAGTCAGGGTGAGCTTAATGACCCACAGGCTCTGGGAGCAAAACCAGCTCCTCACTTAGTGACAGAGGGCTCTCTCTCTCTCTCTCCTTCTGAGAGGGTCCCGGCCCCTGGGGTTCAGGCTGCAAGTGAATCCTGAGACAGGACTCTAGAGCTGGGATGAAACCGGTTTTCACATAGCCCCTGAGCCCTAGGAGAGCAGGAGCAACAACAGAAAACCCTCCTCCACCACCCTCATCACCCCCAAAAGCCATGGCTCAGCTCGGGCAGAGCTCAGACTATGACCAATGGCTTTCGGGAAGGGACAGGGTCGCTTGACTCCTTCTTGCTTTCTACCAGAAGCCAGCAAAACCAACCTCTCCCGTGGTTGCCTAACAACTTATTCCACTCTGAGAAACTGACCTCTGAAACGGACGACCGGGGACTGACTTCTGGGGACGCATGAGGATCGATCTACCTTAAAGCCAGCACCTGCGTCCTTGCACACAGCCCCACACAGCCAGAGGTTTGCACTCAGCAGGTCGTCCCTGCTGCGGCTGTCAGGGGGTTGGGAAGGTCTGGGGCAGAGTGGGGTCTGGGGCGAGCTTCAGAAACAGCCGCCAGCAGCAACTCACCCATGAAGTAGGTGGTGGTCTTGCAGACGGCGCTCCCGAAGATGAAATCCTTGAGCAGGTTGGGGATGAGGTTGAACGGCATGCAGAAGAGGCAGAGCATGAGGTCGCTGACCGCCAGCGAGAGCAGAAAGATGTTGGTGACGGTTCTCATCCTCTTGTTCCGAATCAGCACCGTAATGACCAGCGTATTCCCCAGCACGCTGAGCAGGAATATCAAGGAGTACAGGAGAATCTGCACGGCCGGCTGCCACTCTGCAAAGAGGAACGGGGACGAGACAGGGGAACGGAGGTTATGGGAGCAGAATGTTAACACCTTAGCACACGAAACGAACGGTGATTTCCTCCAGATTTTTTTTTTTTTTTTTGCAAGGGTCTACATCACTGAACCCGATTCTTCCTCTGTCGCCAGTATTTTGCAGAAACAAACTGAGGAGCACATGGAGTGATTCCGTTGCTTCTGGGAGGTTGGTTTGTTAAAGAATCACTCGGGGAACCACTTTTTCTTAAGAACAAAGCTTCTCCAGTGACTAGTGATTGCTTTCTTTTCCCAGCTGCTAAGCTTGATTTCACTTTAATCACTTTTTCGCGCTGGATTTCCCCCAAGAAAAGGTGACAGCTAGATTGTGATAGCACCTTTTCCGTGATGCTGGTAAGTTCCAGCTTCGACACTTGGACCCCTTTCTTATGACCCTTCAGCTCCTCCTTACTTGGCTTCTGAGCCCCCCCCCCCACCATGTCCTATATCTCCATCTCAACTCTCCTGTGGGGAACAATCAAGATATTTGACTCAGTTCTGCGTTTTGATCTGTTATCCAAACTTGCGAACGTATGACTTTATCCAGCCTGGTCTCAAGAGGACTTTGTTATAATTTTCTCTATCAGCCCCGTCTTTGCTGATTTCTCCCTCACCTTAATCGTTCTCTGCATCAAAATAACAGTGTCTGGCACTTACCTTTGGAAGGATGGGGCTGATCCAAGCAGAAAAGCGTCTCATTGTCGATTCCCAGCTCACAGGGAGGGGTGATGTTGCTTCCATTCACAAGACGGCTGCCGACCACATCCATCCCTGCCTGCTGTTCTCAAAGCGCCGGCGAGCTGGTGAGTTGCTCACCCTCGGCTCATTCCTCTAATGACCGGAGAGCCTCCCAAATGCGGCCCGCCTTGGAGGGGCAGGGAGGGAGGGATTTCCAGGTGTGGGCTTTCGCAGCCATTCCTAGAGGCGACGCGAGTTCGCCACGCTCAGACCAGCTGGGCAAGCGTTTGCTCTCCTGTCTTGGAAAAGGCAGCTCAGGCGAGCCAAGCCTGCTCCACCTTCTGAGCCCACCCCTCCCATTCCTGGGCCAGTCTTAGGGCCCCGACTACAGAGAGCTTGACTGCGAGTTAACCCTTCCCAGAGTGTCACTGCTCTTATACACATTTGAGCACATACGGATACCCACGCACGGACACAAACACATGCGCTTCCCCGGTACCTCTCTTCTCCGTATAGGAACCTGTCGCCAACCCAGACATATGCAGAATGAAGCCCAAACCGGCTGAGTGAGACGGGAACAATCAACACAGTAACCGATACAATAATGCAGACCATCAGGACTGAAGGGCACGGAGGGACTGCGTTTCTACCTCCTTATATAAAAGCAATTAGTGCCTTTTTAGCTTTGGAACCACGCCCAGCAATGTGTGGAGATATAACTGCCCGCTGGTTGTTAAGTTGTTACCAACCACAGTGTTATTTCTCATGGTCTCTGCCCTTGTTAACTGAAAGGAGAGGGGGTGCTTTCGGATATAGGGTTCTGGATGCTTATTACAAGAAAAGCCGTTCAGATCTTCCATTCACTCAGTTATTCATTTGTTCATTCATTCAGCACATATTCATTGAGAGTCAACCATTTGCCAGGCACTCTCTGAACACAGAAGCAAATAATGAGCACGATCCTTTCAGATAGTGTTGAGCACCACGAAGGAAGGAAAGCCAGATGATGCAATGGAAAGGAATGGATTGGGGGTACTAATTTAGGTGAGGTGGTCAGGAAAGGCCTTCCAAAGGAGGGGACCATGATCTGAGATTGGAAGACAAGGAGGAGGAAACCTAGGGAAGATCTGGGGAAAGCTTCTTCCAGGCAGGAAGAACGGTGTTTTCAGCAGAGGCCATAGCAAGTGCAAAGGCCCTGAGGTGGGAATGAGCTTGGCCTCTTTGGGGAACAGGTAACAGTAGGAGTGAGTGAGGGGCAAACAGTGAGAGGTAAGATTAGAGAGGAAGACTGGCCTGGGGGTCTGGGTTTTCTGTGTAGCTCTGTCGCCCTCTAAAACCCCTCAGTGTCGCCACGTGAGTGGGCTGACATTGTGTCTATTTGCTAGATATCTCCGGGAACCTTGTATACTGACAGCTCTCTCAGTTGACAGAGCTACGCACTGCATCTCTGCTGAATGCAGATGAACTCACTGGCATTTTTACTGTGGAGGCCGAGGATGTGGGCTGGGAAGAAAGAGTAGCACCTAGACTGACAAATATATCTTCCTCTCCCTCTGCCTGCCTGTGCGCGCACTCTCTCTGACAAGTACATTTTTTACTTACTTATTTATCTGTCAGAGAGAGAGAGAGAGAGAGAGTGCGGGCGCACAAGCAGGGGGAGTGGCGGGCACAGGGAGAAGCAGGCTCCTCACTGAGCAAGGAGCCCGATGCAGGACTCAATCCCAGGACCCTGGCATCACGACCTGAGCCGAACGCAGATGCCCAACCGACTGAGCCACCCAGGCGTCCTAATAAATAAAATCTTAAAAAAAGAAAAAATAAACATATTCACCAAATCACAGATCGCGATATCAAGAGCTATCAGATAATAGTTATTATTTTCCTCCGATGCAGGAGGAAAATGAGACTCAGAGTGGCTCCGTGATTTGCTGGTGAGAACCAGCGCTGGATACCTCCTGGTGGACCCGGCATACCCATCCTCACTCCGCTTCCTGCGGCTTGGAACCTTCTTTGTTTTTGTTTGTTTGTTTGTTTTTATTTTTCATTAATATATAATGTATTATTTGCCCTGGGGTACATGTCTGTGAATCATCAGCACTTACCATAGCACATGGAAATTTCTTTGTTGTCCTAGGAGCATGTAGCCCATTCATTGCCAGGGCTCTCTTCTCTGCTCCTCCTTCCTGCCACGTGTCCTGTCGGCTGAATCTTTCCAGCCTGCAGACCAATGTGGACCCTGCCCACTAGGAGGGGACCCAGTCCTGCACCGTCCTGATCTGGGGAGGGATGAAGGTTCAGGTTTTGAGCCCTGGGAACAGCTAAATGTCACCCTCCTGCTTTCCCCAGCTGCTCAGGCGCTCTAACTGGGCAGACATCCCTAGTGGTGAGGGAGCCTCCTGTTGAGGCTCATCACGCCCCTCACAGCTGCTTTAGCAGGTGGAAGACTGCAAGGGCAGGAGAGTAGGGGGCTCCGCCGACCTGCCCTGAAGTTCCCTCCCTCTCTCCCTCCCTCCTTTCCTCTCTATCCCATTTCTGCCCAGCGGTTGGCAGGAAGCAAGGGCGGAGTATAGGAGGGTGGGTGCTGGCGATATCCTGAACTCCCCAGGAGTGAGTGTGGCACATTTGAGGGCTGTGCTTTACGAACTTCAGCGCTCAGCTGAAACACCTGGGTTCTATTTTAAAAACAAAACAAAACAAAACAAAACAAAACGGAATTTCCAGGCTCCCCTTCCAGGATTCTGACCCTTCAGCCCCAGACCTGGCAATCTGCCTTTTTTTAATCCAGTGTCCCTGGTGATTCCAAGGCCAGTGATCTCAGGGTCGCCTCTCTCGGGAAGCTCCCTGGAAGCCATTAAGAGCATGAACACAAGCATCGAGCTGCAGGAACCCAAGCTTGGTCCTCACCTTTGGCCAGCTGTGGAACACGGACAAATTACGTACTTTCTGAACCTCAGCTTGCTCATCTCTAAAACAGGGGTAACATAATGCTACCCATAAACAAAGCAATATATGGAAAGCACTCAGAACAATGCCTGGAACATAGTGCCAGACACTTACTACTAGTGGATAAGATAAATGCTAAGGGATGCTCTATTTATCCACATTATCGTGGCCAGGCGAAGGGGTCTGTGTCGCTAGTACTCGAGCATGGTGATTGGCATAAAGGATGTGTTTGGGAAATGTGAATGAATCAAGAGTGAAAAATTGGGAAAACCAATCTTTCATTGCTTATTCTACTTTTTTATAACGCTATTATATTGGTTCTTTTCCTGGCCGACTCTGGATTTTTCACTCTTGAGTTTCTGAGCCCGTGTTATGTAAGAATTAAACCAGAAAAGGGAATTCCAATGAGAGCTTTTAGGGCTTTCAAGGGAGGAATGGATGAATTTTCCAGGGTATTAGTCCTTATTTCTTTCCTCAGCACACATTTATCGCAAGCTTCTCGGTGCCAGACACTGTGCTAGCTCCGGGGGAGGGGGGAGATAAGCCATGAGCAAAACTGGTGGAAATCCTGCCCTCATGAAACCCTCAGTCCGTAGTGGGTGACAGGCGATTATTAATAAACTGGGCAAAATGGAAATGCCCTCTCACCTCGGAACCTACCCTGGGACCAGGGACAGCTCTAGGCAAATTGATAATAATTTACCAAATTGAGTAGAAATGGTTTAGGTGCCTCCCCTCTTCAAGGCACGCGGTCCTGGGCGGCACAAGCCTGGTGTCTCCCGTGCTCTCCAAAGCCCTTCTGGTGCCGAGGACTCTCTTCTCCGCCAAATACTGGAAAGACAGACCATGAGGAACCTCACCTGGTTCTTAGGGAAGGAAATCGGTAGCTGCTCCCTAAACTATTCTCCATCTTAAGGAAGAATTGTTCTAAAACACTAAAAAAGTTTTCTATGTATTTTTTCATTATCATGTCAATCACATGGTCAAGGCAAATTTTGTAAATAAAGAAAAAAAGGTAAGTGTAATTATAAGAGTCATGAATTTCAGGTCCCCGCAGGATTTATTCTCAGTTGTGCCACTTTTAGAGACACGGTCCAGAGCCCGAGGTAGTTAACAGGTAATTGTACGTCGTGGAGTACCCCATTCACAGGGCGCCTTGACATTTCTAAAAATTCTCTTGCCTCTCCTCTGCAATTTTCCCTGCACTCTGCTGCTTGGAATGTGGCTCTCTAAATTCCTAATTCCTCACTCTCTTCCCCAACACAGCCAGACCACTGCTTGCGAGGGCTCTCCTCTTTGCCTTCCGCTAGCCATCCCCAGGCTTCTGGAACTGCCTGACTGGGCTGGATGGTTCTAGGGATGGACCCCTGGTCCCTGTTGAGAATGCAGACACCTGCCCCCTGAAGTTCTTCTCCCACAGCCTGGGTTTGGGCAAGTTGCTTTGCCTCTCTCAAACTTGATTTCCTGACAGTGGTAATCCCCACCTGCCAGAGGACGGCTGGGACATCACACGTCACCCTGTGTGTAAAGCGCCCAGGGAAGTGCTTGGCGTATCACAAAGGTTCCAAATGATAATAGCCGTCATTTACCATATTTCATGTCATTAGTATTAAAATCATCCTTAATGCCGCTGCCTCAAGATAACGTCTGCTCATGGTTAGGTGGATATTTTTCCAGCCTTTCCCTCTTAACACATCTTTTTAAAAGCAAATTTGAATCATACTCTATGTATAGTTTTCATCCTACTTACTGCTTTTTGAAAATGGAGTTTTAATGAAAAATTTGAAAATGAAAAATAGAAATTTTGCGAGGTTTGAAAGAAATGCGTTTACTTTTTAAAAAGTTAGGTAAGAAGAAAGTGGGAAAAAAATTGATAACCGTATTACCCAGAGGATTTACAAAGTGTTTTGCACACATACTATTTTGTATATTCATTTTTTTTTAACCTAGCATTATTTCATTGTCATGTTTTAGTTCTTCTCCATATGTTACACTGATGCCCAGGCTTTCATTAGGAATATATACTCCAGGGGCGCCTGGGTGGCTCAGTTGGTTAAGCGTCTGGCTTTGATTCAAGTCATGATCCCAGGGTCCTGAGATCAAGCGCCATGTCAGGCTCCCTGCTCAGTGGGGAGTCTGCTTCTCCCTCTCCCTCTGCTCCTCCCCCAGCCCCACTTGTTCTCTCTCTCTCTCTCAAATAAATAAATAAAATCTTAAAAAAAAAAAGAATATGTACTCCAATTTACTAAAGTATTTCCATACAGTTAGGTATTTTGTTATTATTTTTAGCCCCCTGTTTCTGTCAGTGACACTGTAGTGAACACTTACGCACACGTTTGTGTATTTGACGTACCTCGGCGATGTCAGGGCTGCCGTCAGCCTGCTCCAAGGGCAGCAGCATTCATGCCGGATGCACTGGCCGAGCCACCCCCTCATGCTGCCAATGCCGTGTGCACCCCCTCCGGGCATGGGCAGCCGGTGGCCTGGGAGAATCACTTTCCGAAAGATCATACTCACTGGCGAGGCTATTTATGAGTATTCCTTATACTTTGATCAGCATCTGAGAGTATCAGTCAGCACTTGCCTTATGCTATTTAATAATTGAAAAAGGGCACCTCATTGTTGTTTTCATTTGCGTGTCTTTTACGACCAAAGATGCTCCTTGATTTCCATGGGTTTCGTGACCAGTTGTGTTTCTTTTTTTGCTATTTATATAAACCTAAGATAAACCAGAGCATCCTTTATGAATTGTTTATGTGCTTTGCCCATTTCTTTATTCAATCAACAAACGCTCACTGAACATCTACTATGGGGCGGGAACTGATACAGGTTCTCGTCACAGCAGGGAGGTCCCTTCTCTGGGCTCTCAGTCGAGTGGGGGACACACAATAAACATGTAAATAAGTAGAGTCCATAACGTTAGAAAGTGACAAGTGCCATGAAGGAAAACAAAACCAGAGTAGGGAGTTGAGAGGTATAGGTGGTCAGAGGAGATGGCATTGGAGCAGAGATCGGAGTGAATTGAGGGAATGAGTCTCATGACTCCCTAGGAGAAGAACATTCCAAACAGGATATTTATTGTGGTCTTAATGCTTTCCTCATTGCTTGATAGGAACTCTACTTCAAGAGATAATGATGTTTAACTTACAAATTGCTGTCATAAACTGCTGAGTGGAAAAGAGACAGCTTCCCTTTTCCCCTTTTTATATGGTAATTGGATCCCCAATTTTTAATTGGGTACATGGCCGCCTAGAATTAATGCAGTGTTTTCCGGCCTCCTCTTCAGCTAGATGTGGCTCCGTGACAAGGTTTTGGCCAATGGGATGTAGGCAGACACAAATGTGCAGGCCCTGAGACTTATCCTGACAGAGAGCATGCATACCCTTTTCTTTCTTCTTCATCCTTCCTCTGGCTAGGATGAAGATGTGATTCCTGGAGCTGGAGCAGCCATATTGTATTCTGAGGTGGGTGGTTCAGTGTAGCAGAACAAGTTATTAAGAGGAATCTAGATCCTAGATGATCTTAAGATTTATATACCAGTTGGCCCTGGATTACTTACCTTTACACTGCATTTATGTGAGAAAGAAAAATAAATTTACTTTATTAAACCAATTTTATTTGGGGTTTTCTGCCTCTTGCAGCTTAATCCTAACTAAAACACTGTGAGTTAGAGTCTGTGTATCTTAGTTTCTGATGTTGTCTCACACCACCCCTCACTTGTATTCAGGATACATCATGGCGGCTTTCGTTTCACTGACTTCAGTGCATTCTTGAGGGTCCAACGTTACCCCATCTTCAAGCAGTCTTCTCCAGTTCACAGCCCTCATCGCTCTGCCTTTTCCCTTTACTGCCACAGCCCTGCCCACTGATCCCACTCACTGGAACTTAACCAAATTGTCTCGGTTCTCAGGTTGAAGATACATTTCCACTGTCCCCATCTCTCCACCTCTGCTATACCTCTAGTCCATGCGACCCTCATCTCTCACATGGAGAAGTTGTAGCCCCTATAACTGATCTTCCCTCCCTGCCTTTGACTTCTCCAATCCCTCTTCCTGCAGTCACTTGAGTGGCACTTTTAAAACAGACCAGGATGTCACTGCCTACCTGAAACTCTCCAACCCAGTAAGGCCCTGAATGAATGGCACCTGCCTCCCTTCATGGCTTCATCTTACACTCTTCCTCATCCCCTTCCCCACTCTGTGTGGGCCAGACATACTTTCTCCTCCCTCCCGTGCCGTCCTCCTGGCCCACTTTCTTCCTCGACCCCCAGAGTGGGTGCACATGTGGTTCTCTCTGCCCATTGGCTTTCTCTCATCAGGCCCCGTCCACTGAGAAGGAGCAGGCCTCTCGGCCGACTCTCCACTTGGACCCAGACTAGAACAAGTGTCCCTGTTGGATGTTCAAATGTCTCCCAGGTCTCTTCTTTCATTTACTCTGCACTCACATGGAGCTTACTCTTGCCCCACTAGCCTGAAGCTTCAGGAAGACAAGGACCGTGTCTGGTCTGCACATCGCTACAGTAATTCCTCAGTTTAAGCACCCAGCATCATTCCTCATAAGACCTTATGAAATTATAACTGTGTTATTATCATTTCCTTTGGCAGATGAGGAAGATATGTCACAGAGAGATTATAAAGGCAGCATTAGGACTCAGACCCAGGGAGGATTGGTGCCAACATCTATATTCATTTCATTTCATGGCCGCAGCATCAATTCCACCCTAAAAACAGCCACGTCTGACGGACAGAGACCAGTAACTGGCTGACTCCCACTCCCACCAGGGTCTCCGCAGAGTTGCCGAGGGGCTTGTGAGCCCTTAGGACTCAAGGGCATGAATCTCAGCATGGAATTCCATAGCGCTTGACAGACACTGGGGAGACACTTGTGGGCAGAGGCTGTGGTAACCTGAGAGTCAGCCGGGAGACAAGAATTTCCTCACTCTTCCTCAGGGGTTCTGAGGACCACTCAGAACAGGACACTGAGGGGCAACTGCTGCGAGGTGAACACATGAGGACCTAGTGTCTTTACTGTGCCATCTCCACGATCTGGGTTCCACCCTTGACCTTCATCCTTCTGAATTTCCAATTCCTTATCCATAAAGCACAGATCATTAATATGAGCTCACAGAGTCGTGTGAGGACCGCATGGGATGAGGCATTTGTTTGAAAGTTCTGTATGAACTCTAGAGACCTGTGCGAGTGATAAGAGCACTCTCCACTGAGCACGCGCTTCCTTGAGGTACTTTATTCCATCCAAAGGCGCACCGTGTCCCTTCATCCCCTGCTCTCCTGTGGTGCTTCCCCATCCAAGCCTCTTTCTCCTCCCTGAGTTAAAAGACAAGAGCCCCCAGGAATATCAGTGGATGTAAAGAGCTGGATGTGCCTCTCTGGGGATGGGGGAGGTGTCCGCGTCCCAGCTCTGCCACCTAAACGTCCTACTCATTGTCATCATCGTTCAGTGATGTGTTCCAGCTGCACGGGGACAAGGTTGCTGCCCACCGTCAGGTCACTAAAAACCTGAGGTTCACATGCCTCCGAGGTGTGGGGAGCCGGCAACATTGCTCTTACGGGAACCTTTTAGAGAGTTGTGCCCGGCTGGCGTCTGGTCCACCCACGTGTCCACTCGCTATTTTGGGATTGTAACAGCTAGCTACCAAATCCATTAGCTGGACTCAAAGTAAAAGCAATTGGAAGCACAAGTGCCTTGAAATGTTGAAGCACCATAATGCTGATCTGGCCTAATTACTGCGGAAAGTAGGGTCAGAAGAGAACTCTTGATCTCTGCCCCCTTCGTGGGCGGAATAAATTAAAGGAGAAATGCCAGATTTAAGGATTAAAAAATATAATGTCTATGTCTGTCAATAATAAAAGCTTGAATTTGAAAGTCAGTTACCTTAGGAAGCCACTAACAGGTCCCAGAGTAATTACAGCAGCTAAGTTGCCAGTCTCAGAGTATAGTCTGTGGTGATGTCTCCACAGTGGGCTCGGGCTCTTGGCGGGCAGGGCTCTGTCAGCCATGTTTGCCGCAGTTCTGCTTCCAACTGTGCCTACAATGTCTAGCCTGTTGTAAGCATTCACTAAATGTTTGTTAGGTAAAAGGGTGAACAGATGGGAGGACCGATGTCATTTAATGTCATTTTATCATTCTTCCAGATGGAAGAAAATTTAGGAGGAGTCCGGAATTGTGGGATTTTCAGACTGCATGGAATCGTCTGCCTTATTTTACTTGTGATGTCACTGTTTTCAGAACTCAAGTCTCTTGAATGAAGTGCTCTTTCCAAGCCATAAGTAATAGCGGCAACAATGAGAGAAATAATAATAGCTAATGTTATTGACTTCTGTTTCAAGAGCTTCATACACACTGGCTCATGTAATCCTCACATTAACCCGATGAGGTAGGAACTTCCATGATCCCCATTTCCCAGAGAAGCCGAGTCACTCTGCCAAGTTTATAATAGAACAGAAACATGTTCTACTGAAGTTGTTCTTGACCTCCTTTGGGTCTTGAATCTCCCTCAGGAACTAGATATTATGAATCTCCACCTAAGGAAAAAATGTGAACTCCTCAAGACACACAACTGGGGCACACGGTTTCAGGAAGTGCACGAACTTGCTGAAATCTAACCATAAACCATAGGTTAAGAACCAGTGTGATCATGCCCCTTGGCTCGGGAGTCAGCCCCATCTGGTTTCATTCTTTTATGTTAAGTATTGTTAATTAAGAAGTAATACAGGAGTACATTTTCTTTAGTGAGAACCCAAACATTATTAGAGATAATGTCTCTCTGACTGATTAATTCCAGGAGACTTCCTAGAAGTAACTATTGTGACCAGTTCATTTTGTCTCCTTTTTCTATCATTAAATACCCATCCATGTACCCATGGAAATTGCTTGGTGTTGTTGAATGTATAGGGGCATTAACACAAATGATACTGTACTGTATCTTTTTTTTTTTTTTT
>CM052899.1:158601764-158620078 GCA_028534135.1 Potos flavus | reverse complement strand
ACAAGTAGGCAGAGAGGCAGGCAGAGGGAGAGGGGGAAGCAGGCTCTCCGCTGAGCAGAGAGCCCGATGCGGGGCTCGATCCCAGGACCCTGAGATCATGACCTGAGCCGAAGGCAGAGGCCTTAACCCACTGAGCCACCCAGGCGCCCCAATTGTTTGTATCTTACTTTTGTGAATTACCTGCTTATTTCTTTTGTTAATTTTCTATGCATTTTCTTTCTGTCACTGATTTATGAGCTCTCTACTATATTGTTACTAAATATTTACAAACTTTATTAAGAGTATTTTCTCTCCATCTATCTGTTGTACTTGTAATCTACACCCCTGGATCGCAGTCCTGGCATTAACATTGACTTTCTGGATGACTTGAATACAGCTGATCTTTGAACAATGTGGGGATCGTGCTGTCAACCCCCTGAGCAGTTGAAAATCCATGTATAAATTTTGACTCACCAAAACTTAAACTCTTATAGTTTACTGTTGACCAAAGTCTTACTGATCACATAAGTAGTCAATTAACACATATTTTGTACATTATACATACTATATACTACATTCTCAAGTAATTTAGAGAAACGAAAATTTTATTTGAAAGTCATAAGGAAGGGAAAATACATATACAAATTTTTAAAAAGATTTATTTATTTATTTGTCAGAGAGAGAGAGGGAGAACATAAGCAGGGGGAGCTGCAGATAGAGGGAGAAGCACGCTCCCTGCTGGGCAAGAAGACCCGTGTAGGACTCGATCCTGGGACTCTAGGATCATGACCCGAGCCAAAGGCAGATGCTTAACTGACTGCACCACCCAGGCATCCCAAAAGCTACGTATAAACTAACCCACACAGTTCAAATCTGTGTTGTCCAAGGGTCAACTGTAAGTACTTACCCCTCTGAGCTTTAGAGTCTTCATCTGTAAAATCGGGGTAGCGTTGACCTGTAGGACTGTTGTCAGGGATTAAATGAGATAATGCCTGTACAACACTTGGTGCCATGCCTGACATATAATAAGTGTTTAAAAGTAATTATTATTATTCATCGCTAATCTTTAGAAAATTTTTTTATGTATGAGCAAAAATAACGCCTACTTTCACCTTTTACCCATTGGTTATAGATCTATGTTCTATAGGAAAACAGAAATGAATGTTCGAAAGATCTTTTAGGGTGACCAGTAGAAAAAAACATCACATCCGATTTTGGTTTACAACTTCTACAATAGGTCTGTTTTATTTTCACTTCCAGCCAATGTTGTAGAAATCCAATTGTTAGCACAGCAGGGAAAAGCCTGAATAAAACTAAAATTCAGTTTTCATTGAAAAAAATTTAAAGAAAATTTATAAAAACATTTTCAAAACAGCCTGGGAAGATGCAGAGACTTCCTGTTTTCTTCTCTACCCCCTACGGCCTGGCCCCATAACTTTACCGACAAAATCATTATTCCTTAAACTGCCCATTTGTTCTGAGAGAGCAAAGAGCTCCTTCTGAGTCTGGATGATCATAAGACTCTCGTATGACTATGCTCTACAGGTCATACACCTTATGAACTTGGTTCCCCAAACAAGCCTCTAGAGCAGAGGAGGCAGGAAGAACTATTTCTTCCAAACTTCTAAATGAGCAAACAGAGGCTCTGAGAGCAAAGCCATCTTTGCCCTTCCCAGTGTGACTTGGGGTCCCCTTCTAGGTGCCTCCATTCTGCCATTGTACGAATCTCTATCAAATCATGTTAAAATCATGCATATAAGCTTTGGTTTCCTCCTCTGGACGAGTTCACTCCGAGCAGAAACTCTACTTTCTGTGCGTCTGAAACTCTACTTTCTGTGCGTCTGAAACTCTACCTTCTGTGCGTCTGAAATTCTACCTTCTGTGCGTCTGAAACTCTACCTTCTGTGCGCCTGTAACTCTACCTGGTATGAATGAGGGCTCAATGGCTGGCTCATGGGTGAATGGATGAATGAATGTCAGACCTGCAAAAAGTGGTACCCAGGTCTTCATAAGCCATATCAAGCACTCCTTCTTTAGATGTATTAAAGATTTTTTTTTTTAAAAAAGGTCTTAAATCATCATATAGTACAACTGACTTTTTGGGGGTGTGTATATAGACTTCTATGAACTTTAGGACATATACGTAGATTCATACACTCACTGCCTCAATCAAGGGACAGAACTGTTTCATCATCACAGAAAAACCTCCCTCGTGTTGCGTTTTTAGGTGCAACTTCCCCTAACCCAACCCCTGCAACTATGGGTATGCTCTCCATCACTTTCCTTTTGTCTCTTGATAATGTTATGTAAATGGAATCATACAGTGTAAACCTTTTGAGACTGGTTTCTGCCACTCAGTCTCAGGCATTTGAGGTCCATTCGAGCGTGTGTATCAGTAGTTTTTTTGGTTTTTTGTTTTGTTTTGTTTTTTTAAGCTCTGAGCAGTACTCCTCTGTGTGGTTGTACCATAGGGCATTTATCCATTCACTTAGAGAAGACGATCTAGGTTGTTTCTAGTTTGGGGCGGTTATGAGCAAAGCTGCCATGAACTCTCAGGGGCCGTTTTGGTTTTTTGTTTGTTTGTTTTTTAAGATTTTATTTATCTGTTTGAGAGAGTTTGAGAGGGAGAGAGAGAGAAAGAGAAAGAGATAGAGAGAAAGAGAGAGTGTGCACGAGAGGGGGAGGGGCAGAGGGACAAGCTGACTCCACCTTGAGCAGGGAGCCTGACAAGGGCCAGATCCCAGGACCCTGAGATCAGGACCTGAGCCAAAGTCAGAGGCTTAACGACTGAGCCACCCAGGCACCTCTCACAGACAGATTTTTAAAGTAAACCTAAGTTTTAATTTCTCTAGGGCCAATTCCCAGGAATGGTATTGCGGAGTCTTACGGTAAGCAAGCGTTTAACTTTTTAAAAGATTGCCAAACTGTTTTCCAGAGTGGCTATGTCAAGCATTCTCACCTTGGTACCATATAGCCTTTTAAAGAAACTCTCTCTTATTTGTCTCTTGAGATAGGATCTTTTCTCCAGGCTTCCCTGAGCTCTAGAGCCAAGAAGGCTGCCATCCATAGTGGTGTGCGGTAAGGAAGCCTCTCCTTTGGCTTTCATACGCCCTCCCTTTCCCAGAACCAGATTCCATCTTTCATTCTTATTAAAAAACAGACGCTCAGGATAGGGACCACACTAGGCTCTTATCAATCTCATTCTCCTTAGAACAAACCACATTCGGGGTTTTCCCCGAGACTTGGTTCTGGAAATGGAACAACGAGGTTGTGGTTGGGCGTCTGGAGGGAGTGGAGGGAAGGGGGCCCAACCCTGTTTCAATGTCTGGAGCCAGTTTTGCTCACTTACACTCTGAATCTTGGTAAAGGGCCAGGGCGACACACACCCCACTCCTTTTTCCTATATGGGTTACCACAATGAACACATTCCCCCTATTTCCTTTCATGCAATCTTTTGTATTGTTGTCATCAGCACAAAGAACTGAGCTCAATGCTTTTAGATTTAGATCGCATATCATGGCTTCTTTCCTAGGGTCTGGTTATGTATCCTTCCTAATTCACCACAGTGGTAGGGGGAGGCAGGGGAGTCCTGATATAACACAGGCTAGGAGATAGAAGATGGTCCTGCCCTCTAAAACTTTGGAAGAGGCACCACTGCCACTTAAAATAATCTATGTGTAATATTTCAAGCCTCCTGCTCTTTATTTTATCTGTGATTTTAAACATAGCCCTGGCAATGAAGTGTGATTATGTCAGACCTCATGGTCACAAATCGTGATGTTATTTGAATTGCTTCATTCTTGACCGACTTCACAAACACAGGGGATGGAAAGGAGAGGTTCGTTTTGTCTTTCTCTCTTCGTGAAATCTCGATACAATGCAGATCCACATTCTTCCAACGGGCCCTGGGCCACCCCTACATGGCGGTGTTGGTGGCATCTGTCAGTTAGGCCCACCCCTGCGTTCCTCTGTGTGAACTGGGAGGGCTGCATGGGGCCCCAGCTGCTGGTCCTTGCGCCCTGGAGGTGGTGTTTCAGGGAGACCTGCCCCACTGGGCCCCTCGGACCCTCCCGCCCTGCTGGCTGCAGTGCTCCTCCCTGACTGGTCTTGCTGGGATTTCCACATTTCAGGAAGCAGATTGCTCACAGGCTTTCTAGCCCAGAGGCTCCTTCAGGCTCTGGTCCCTCTTTCACTGACCCCGAGATATGCACACCAGAAGTTCTTTGCCCAAGGCCAACCCCAAAGCGTGGCCTCATTACCTTTGCCCTGGGGCTTATAGACTAGGGAGCAGTGAAGAGGGAGGACCAGAGTGTGGGATGGTGAGTGTGATGGGGTCATGACATAAAAGCCATTATGGGACAGTGGCCAGCAAGTGCTGAGCCCCTACTCTAGGGGATGACACATAAGCCAGAGAAAGATTCCCAGTCCCTACCATATCAGCTTTGGGTAACTTATATTTAGTCTGTTAGGTGAGAGACTAATAAATATTTATCTCATTTGGGCAGCTGTGTTGTGGGCCGTCTTTGTTACAGCAGTCCATCCTGTACTTGCTTGGCTCCTGCCCTGAATTTGTTTTAAACTTGTACTTGAATGCCACCTTCTGAGAGGGCTCTTCCCTGACCACCTCATCTAAAATAGCACCTTCCAGCATCTCTGGCCAGGTGACCTACTTGAGTCTTTGTTCCTACTACTATATAACATTAAACACTATATCTATATAAAGATAGACAAAATATATGTCTGTATCTCCCAGTAAGTTCTATGACCACAAGGAAATTTTCCATCTTAATGTTGTATTCCCACACCTGGAACAGGTGTAGCACATGGTCAGCTCTCAGCGAACATCTGAGGAGTGAAAGATTGAAAAAATGAATAACCTTAAAGGATCTGGAAAGCTCGAACTATGAGAGACTAAAATTGATATCCAAATGTTTCCGATCTATCTCCCACCAGCCAAAAATGCTTAAGCATGCACTCTCTACTCTAGGTCTTTTTTTGTTTGTTTTAAATAAACTAACTATGGAGGAATTTAAAAAAGATAAGATGAAAGAAAGAAATAGAACTTCCCAGCCATCAACAAATTTTCTCATGTACGTACCTTGGAGTCCACTGAATTAGAGGTAGTGGTAAGAGAAGAAAAGTCAGAGCAACATTGACACTGGGAATGGAGGTAAAATATAGTCACCAGCAGTGATTTACTGACTCACTCAAAAGATGTTTGAAGGTACTGTCTTTCCTCAAATCTTTGCTGATGCCACCTCTCATCCGGGTGAATGGTTCAAGGAGTCAACTGTTTTGACCAACCAATGTAGAATTGTGAAACAGCAAAAGCATATGCACAGGTTTTAGCACCAAGAGGAACAATTTTATACTTCTCTTTAGTGGAGGAGCTTGAGGGTGAGGTGGTCTCTCCTTTAGTTTCCAAATTGTCTAGAGTGCACATGTGCTACTCGTATTTTAAATAGACTAGCTTTCATTTATTAAACACCGTCACAGGCCAAGCACTATGCTAAACTGGGGGTTAAATTAAGAAACTGATGGTTGCCAGAGTAGAGGAGAATTGAGGATGGGCAAAATGGGTGAAGGGGAGTGGGAGATACAGGCTTCCAGTCATGGAGAGAATACGCCATGGGGATCAAAGTCACAGCACAAGGAATAAAGTCAAGGGGATGGCAAGAGTGCTGATGGTGACAGATGGTTGCTATACTTGTGCTGAGCACAGCCTGATGTATAAACTTGTCAAATCACTATGTCATACACCTGAAACTAATGGAACATTGTGTGTCAACTATACTCAAATAAATAAAAAACAAACAAAACAAGAACAAAAACAAAACCCCAAGGGTCTCAAAACCTGGGAAGCCTCACCTTCCTTTTGAATGAGGAACAAAAAGCAGGAGGAAAGCACAGATACCGAGTGATTCTTGTCGCCTGCAGAACGTAGAGAACATTTCACAGGGCACTGAACATTCTAGAGCCTGACACTGGTGTTATTAGCATCACAGACATGGTGAGCAGCTGCTCCCTTGAATATTTACCTTGCTATCCCCTTGGCCTCCTCCAGCTCCTGTGTTATTGGCAATTTGCCTCTCTTAAAGGAACTGACTACCCAGACCATCCCAGCCCGCTCTTGCTTCTGGCTGCACAGGGGGCTTTATTTGTGATTAACATTTTTCACCCTGTGTATGTGCTCTGGATGTCTTTCCTCTTTGCTTTATTAAAACTGAATATACTGTGGCACCTGGGTGGCACAGTTGGTTAAGCATCTGACTCTTGGTTTCGGCTCGGGTCATGATCTCATGGGTCATGAGATCGAGCCCCGCATCGGGCCCTGAGCTCAGCACGGAGTCCACTTGAGTCTCTCTCCTTCTCTCTCTGCCCCTCCCCCTCAAACCCCGTGCTTGCTCGCTCTCTCTAAAATAAATAAATCTTTTTTTTTTTAAAAGGAAACATTTTTTAAAAACCTGGTTATTCTAACACTGATTGTTTTTAGTTCTATTCATATATTGAGAAACAGCTTGTTACCATAATTACTTCTTCCAGGACTCAGGGTTCTTTCAGGACTTCCAGGGTCTGGGTTAGAAGGCAGGCTGTGCAAGTGAGTATGGAATCCTACACTGGGCTCTAGCCCTCCCTCCATGGTAATCCTGCTGAGCTTGGATCACACTTAACTCTAGCCTGGGATGAGTGTTTTCCCAAGATGATCCTCGTTCTTCATGAAATAGGGTCTTGATGTGATTCTTCCCCTACTCTTCCAGATGCATTTGAATCCTGGAGTCTTCACAAATACATTTGCACACACAGAGTGTACACTGATTGAAATAGCATGGGTTTGCAGTCGGCAAGATCTGGAATTGAAAATGATTTCATCATATTCTCAGTGTGTGACCTTGGCCAAGTTATTCAAACTTTCTGAGCCTTGGGTCCCTTATCTTCATGTGACAGAGGAAGAAGGAAAGATATTAGATTATTAATATTAAGACTCTTCTACACACACACACACACACACACACACACACACACATTCCACATTACAGCACACTTGAAATGAGCAAAGATCTTTGCCTGCTTAATCAGGGCTCTGGATGGGTCCCATCAGGGTGAAAGGTAGAGAGGAGAATTAAAGAAACCAACTGAGGGAGGCCAGTTATTTAAGAAAGATATGAAGGGACAGTGGTGAGTCAGAAAGGAGCAAACAGGAGCCCTTTTAATGGCTAACTACAAGGACAAGAGAGTTCTGGAGCTGGGCCTTGGAAGAAGTGTCGTTTTGGATCTTCCATGAAGCAGACACCAAGATGGAATTAGAAATACTGATATTTACTAGGGGGAAAATAGCTGTAGGATAAAAGGGAGAGTAAGCAGGAGGAGAAGGAGGGAAATTTTACATCTGTGAAGAAAGACGGATTGGATAAGAAAAGTGTCAGTCGGCAGTGCAGCTCTGTGGAAGTCCCTAAGCTGATGGGGAGGAATGGCCAGGCTCTGGGACACCCACCATGCTAAGTCATCAGCTGGGAGCAGCCCAGGGAAGAGATGTCCTTGCTGTAAACATTGTAATGGATCCTGTAGGCACAGCACTTTAGGTTAGAAGTCATGTGAGAGTCTCATTGGGCTTAAAAGCAACTGTCAGCAGGGCTATGTTTTTTGTTTTTTTGCTTTGTTTTTTTTTCCTGGAGACTCTAGGGGAGAATATTTGTTTTTCCCAGGCTCTGGAGGCTCATGGCCCCCTTCCTCCATATTCAAAGCCAGCAACAGCAGGCAGAGTCCTTACATACCATCACTCAGACCTTCCTTCTTCGATCCCATCTCCCTTCCTGTCTTTCCATTTCTGCCTCTCTCTTCCACTTTTAAAGACCTTGTGATTATGTTGGGCCCACTCAAATAACTTAGGATAATCTCCCCATTGCAAAGTCCTTAACTTAATCATATCTTCAAAAGACTGTTTTTTATGTGAGATGATATCTTGGCAGGTGCCAGGAATTAGGACATGGGCATCTTTGGGGAGCCATTATTCTACCTGTCACAGTGGCTGTAAGTTTTCAGTTCTGATCATGTGTCCCATCAGAAACACATTCCACAGAGCCAGCCATCTATAGAGAGGGAAGCGATCTGTGTGACAAAGAGGTGAACTCCAAAGTTGGGTTTGTATCAAGGATTATATAAGAGGCTAATGATGGAAAATCTTAAAAACCATTTCCTAAAGATAGTTTTGCTTAGCCAAAAACTGGGAGAAGGGTGATCAGTTCGAAGGCAGAAGTAGCCATAACAAAATTCCTCCTGTGAAAAGAGCACAGATATAACAAATTTAGGGCAAGCTTTCATCCGAAGTTAGTTCTTTCTGTCCAATACCTTTCTCTCACAGGGAGAGCACATACCATCCACATGATCACAGTTCCAAAAGAAACACATTTACAATGAAGGCTAAAATTACCTGTGTGTAAGAATGATAATCTGGAAATGTAGTGAATTTGAAAAGGATTGAATTATTTACTCAAGAGCAGTAATTTCATTCTGTGGGGAAATTCACTGAGAGTCAGGATGGGGTGCTGGCCTTCATCAGTATTCACAGCTTTATCAACATTACAGAATTCATACTGGAATAAAAAGGTGTGAACATGACACATGGAGGGAAGTCTTTAGCCCTGGATCACACCTTATCAACATCAAAGAATATATATCGGGGGGAAAATGCTCTAGATATAATAAATGTGAAAGGCTTTTTAGCTACTGTTCAGTGTTTACTTTCTACTGGGGCATTCATATTGTGATTGAAGCCTGTGAAATTAATGGCATAGAAAGGCTTTTAGCAAATGCTCACACCTTACTAGGCACCACAGAATTAATAATGAAGATGAAACCAATGGGTAGAATGACTTTGGAAGGCAAGGTCTTCAACCATGACACCAGCCTCGTGTAGAGTGAGACAATGCATATTGGAGAAAAGCCTATGAATGTCATGATTGTAAGAAGTCCTTCAGGCAGAGTGCAAACATCTAACAACATCACAGAATGTGATGGGGGAAAAAGTCCACGTAAGTAATGAGTGCGGAGAAGCCTGTAATTGACATTGGCAATTCATACACTGAATAAACCCTAATAAATACAAAGAAGGTGAGAATATCTTTAGCCAATGTCACTCCTTACTTATATCAGAGAATTCAGGTGGAAGAATGAAAAGTGGAACTTATCTTAGTTATAAACGTCACTGATTTAACATCAGAGAGTTCACAGTGATGGGAAACCTCTGAGTTCAGCAGTCTTTCGCCTTAGCTCAAAGTCATCGACAAGTAGAGAATTCTTACTGGGGAGATATCCAAATCACAGAACAAGTGAGTAATTTGAAGACCCAGGCAGCAAAGCATGTGAAATGTGAAGAAATCCCTTTATCTATGGAAAAACATGGTTTCCATCATCCATTTCACAATAAATGTTGGTAATATTTTGTCTAGGAGTAAATAGTACCTGAGACAGTAGATGAAAGTAGGCCTTGTCCCACTACAACAAGCAGAGAGGCAATTTCTTTGTTATAAGGAAAGCTTATTACATTTGTCTTTAGAGGCTCTGTCTCTTAATAACTTCTATGCTAGGAATCATTGATTAGTTCAGTTTTTAATAGATAAAGTTATGAATCTATTCTAAATGGCTCTGAAGAGATATTAGAGAACGAATCACTCCAGAATCAAAAGCTTACAGATGAGTGAAGGGAGGGGCCGCCATTTTCTGATGATGAAGGTAAAAAGGAAGATGTGGGATGAGCCTTCAAGAATCTGGCGACTTTAGAGCAGATGATAGAGTCATGGTGCTGAAGAGAATTGACTCGCAGGGAGAAAAAAATAAGGACAGTGATCAAGAAGGAGGTCTGTGGAACCTAAGGGAAATGTTTCCTTCAGTGTCAGAACCCATGTAGAGAAGCAAGTAAGAAGAAGGCAAATGGGAATGAAGGGTCAATGTCCTTGGGGAAGACCGCAGCAAGACTTCTATGCAACCCACAATGAACATGACCATTTAAGGTTATGTGATTGTTTCCCCTAACAGCTAATTTAGCATAGTGTATAAGGAAAAATAAGACTTTTTTGAAAAATTTGAAAATGTTCTACCACAGGGAGAAAAGATTTGAGAGTGGAAAGGAGAGTGGATCAGGGAATGTCAGGTGGCTGAGAAGATTTGGAGTTGTGGAGAGAGAAAAGAAGAGAGAGGTGGGTGGGCCCCTCTCTGGTGGGTGGGATTTTGAGTTATGGAAAGAGGGTTTAAAGCAGTCGTGCAATCCTCCCTCACCATCATGAACTTCCACATCCTGCTCCCACCCCACTCCAGCCTTCCTGAGGATTCATATTGCCTTTGGTGCCATCAGGTGGGATTTGTGCTTCTTTTAAGATGGCCTTGTTTTATTTGGGTTATGTGTAAAAACGGCGATAACATCTAACTCTCAGTATTATAAGGAATAAGTAAAGCAAAACATGTGGGATTGCATGACACACAACCTATTGAGCACTTAATATGTACCCGTCACTATTCAACATGGCCGGAACACAGCGATAAACAGAACAGAAATAACCCTAGCCCTTGTGGATCTTAATAAACTCTCATTTTTCTTATCTCCCTTTTCTTAATCTCGGGGGGGCATTTCTTGCAACCAAAAGGAAATGTTTGCTCTCCTTGCGATCCTGATTTCACACCTGCTTCGATGAGCAATCTCCTTGACTGATACAATGTTGTTGATTAGTTATGATAATAATAATCTTGGCTAACATTTGTTGCATGTCCTTTAGTCTCCATGTGTTAATGCACTAAATCCACAGCATACCTATAAAGCAAGCATTCTTGTTACCCCCATTCTGGAGGTAAGATAATGGAGCACAGAGGTCTTGTTTTGTCACAGGTGACATTTAAACCAGATGTTGGCCTTCAAAGCTGCTATTCTACCGAGACATCACTCTACCACGGGAGTGAAAAGTCCTATTCCCTCTGGAGAAATAAGCATTATCTAATGACCCTGTGCAGGTAGCCCTTAACAAGCTAAATGTTGGACAAATGTTTGCTTTTCATAAAGCAAACCTTAATGCCTTTATCTTTCCAAATGTGTGTAGTGCCGACTCAAGGCCATTCAGGGAGCCAGGGAACAGAGGCAGGCTGAGCAAGCCTTTATTTACATTTTGAGAAGAGTTCAGCATTTTTCTTGTCTACAAAAGAATGTTAACATCTATCCTGGGCGCTCATTTTGGGTTCTCACTGCTGTTTGCTACTGCAATCCCCAATCCCTGGCTGCCAAGGCTGAACGCTCCCCTCCATCTCAGAATGCTGAGCCTTTCCTGACTCCCAGCTCCAGACAGATATTTCTTTCCTGTGCAAACGTCAGGACTAATTCTTCAACAGATTGTCATGTTACTCTTTCATTTTGAAGTTTGTGGCCCCGGTTGATTTTTTCCACTGCCGTATTAATTTCCCCTGTATATGACATTCCTTTTTCTGGATTCATTTCTTTCTTTCCTTCCTTCTTTCCTCCCTTCCTTTTTCTTCTTTCTTTCTTTCTTTCTTTCTTTCTTTCTTTCTTTCTTTCTTTCTTTCTTTCTTTCTTTCTTTCCTTTTTACTTTGCTCATTTAGTTTTTTTCTTCCTATTATTAAAGGTCAACAGTGATATTAATATCTTATATTTGAATAGTGCTCTCTGAATTACAAGCATTTTCATTTATATAACTTGAATCCTCGCAGCAGTTTCATGAGATGGGTTTCCACACCGATTATACAAATGAGAAAACAGAGACTCGAGTGATTTTGGTGATTTGTTCTATGAGACTGTTGGAATGGACATTTGTTTTTCCTCTGACATCTCCCCCTTTTCCTAACACCATCCTGATTTTTATTGAGCCAACGTCCCCAGTCTCAGGGTGTGAGGCCCTTGTGAAGCTGAGTCAGCCAATGGTTGCACAAGTGGACATGAGACTAATACACTGCCCCAGCATTATTAAAAATTGGTCAATGACTCCCTAAGATCCAACCTATCTCATCCTGGGAGTGCCTGCAGAAGGGCCTCTTTTCACTAGACATTAAGTTTTAGGTGGGGCCCCAGGAAAAAAGAGGTGAGGGAAAATACAGTTGATGCATGACTGGGGACTGTCAGCTTCTGTATAATCTGGATCTAGCTGGAAGATACAGTTTAGAGGGTCAACACTCCTGGATTATGCCAATGAGCTGGGTTTCTCTGGCCAAGTTCTGGTCACAACCCTCGAACCCAAAAGTGGCACAGCTGATGTGACTCAGCTCACCTGATCATGTGACTAGTGTGTTTGCTCGGCCCCGTAGCCACCTTCAAAGGGCCAGCGGTTCCGCCCATCTGAGTGCGACTGGAAAGTCTAAGGGGCCGCTTCATGATGACGTCACTTCCTCCGCTCCCCCCCAACTTCCTGTTTCTCCCAGCAGCTGTTTTTCTACTTGCTTAATGTTCTTCTCTAATATCTTTGCAGTGATAAAAGCAGAGTTTAAAATGTCCAGCCTGTAAACCCAAGGTCATCATTTTTTTTTTTTTTTTTTTGAGAAGGGTGATTTGTTCTCATTTTCCAGGAGCTTCCTTTATCCTTCTGAAGAACTAAAAAATAATAGTTAATGGCTTTGCGGCCTCATCTTCCCATTCCTTGAGTACCTTAGAATCAGTGCCATCCAGCTTGGTTGGTTGGAGTACGTTCTGCTTCTAAATACTCTCTGCTCTTCTTTCTATTCGTAGATCCAGAGATTAAAGAGAAAACCGTAAGACCTACTGACCTTAGGATGATATTTGTGTGTATTTCTTTTGCATTTTGTTTTTTCTCTGACTTTTATTGTGAAATTCACACATATTTCCTGCACCAATTTCAAATAAAGAACATAAAATTAAAAGCATACTCTCACTCTCCATTAACCCGCCCTTCCCCAGTCCAACTCTCCAGAAATAATCACTGCTCACAAATCGTATTTGAATCTTTTCTGATAATTTTTTATGCATTTCAAACACATTCTCTGAAAAAAGGTACATATCTGTATAAAAAATATTCTTTTTTCTCATTCTCAATTTTCATTCCCTTAGTGTAGCAGTTGGGACTCTTTCAAGTTGTTCTGCAATAGTTTTGGTTTTTACTTAAGAATATGTGATGGACACTTTTGAGACCAACACATACAATTCTACCTCATTCTTCCCAAGGCTGGGTAATAGTGATAGTCTATTTATACCACCATTTATTTAACCATTCTCCAATTGGTGAGCACTTACATTTTGTCTATTTTTTTGATTACAGACAATAAAGCAACAAATATCCTTCTATACATATCTTTACACACTGGTGCAACTATTTCTAAAGGTTGATCTCTAAAAGTGGAATTTTGGGGTCACAGAGTAAACACACATATATTTCTGAAAGATATTGTGATATTATGCTCCAAAAAGGCTTTATCAGTTGATACTGCCATCAAGCAAACAAAAGTGCCTATTTCTTAACATGCTTGTCAACACCAGAGGTAATCAGTTTTTAAATATTTTTCCTAGGCAACAGATGGCAAATGGAGTCTTGCTGCTATTTTAAATACTCTTCTTTTACTATTAGTAGGAATTTGCTGTTTTTAAATTATTACTAACCATTATTATTTCTTCAGTGAATTTCCTGAATATATCATTTGACCATATTCTTATTGAGTTGTTTGACTTTTTCTTATTGATTTTGTAGGGATCTTTATATCTATCTATCTATCTGTTATCTCACATCCCTGAAAGATTTCAGGTTATTGGATTATTTATACCGTGACCTATGATAATTCATTGTACTCTAATTTGCCAAAGAGAAGATTTTCTCCCATTTTCATGCAAATTCGTCAGTTTTTCCTGATACAGCAATCTTTTTGGTTTCATTTCATCATAAGGAAAACCAACCTCAATCAATAACTGATTTTTCTCCAATATATTTGTAAAACTTTTTAGTTTATTTTTAATTTAATAAATTGGTTGCCAATTGTTCCAATACACTCTATGAAATACCAGTTCATCCTTTTTCTTTTGGTTTGAAATGCCATCTTTATCATAGTTCCTAAATCTGCCTTTATTTCATTTCTGGATTCCCTGCTCTGTTCTAGCAATAATATATTTGTGTATTCTGAACCAGCATTACAGCATACCTATGCTCTAAGTTATCCATTATATGTACTATCTAGTCAAAAGCATAGGCTCTGGAATCAGACTGCCTGGGTTCAAATCCTGACTATACCACTTATTAGTTCTATGACTTCAGGCAAGTTACTAAATCTTTCCTGAATATACTTTCCTCATCTGGACAATGTGAGTAATAATAGTCTCAGTTTCATACTGTTGTTGTGATGGTTAAATGAGCTAAGATAAGATAAGGTATGTTTGCCTGGCTCATTAAAAGTCGTGCTTTTCCAGGGATCCCTGGGAGGATCAGTCAGTTAAGTGTCTGCCTTCCACTCAGGTCATGATCCCAGGATCCTGGAATGACCACTGCATCAGGTTCCTTCCTCAGCAGGGAGCCTGCTTCTCCCTCTGCCTGATGCTCTGCCTGCTGTTTTCTCTCTCTCTCTCTCTCTCTCTCTCTGGGACAAATAAATAAATAAAATCTTTAAAAAAATGTCATGCCTTTCCAGGGAACTTCAACTCTGAGAACTACCATGTGTGATGTGGCCCTTTGGTGGGTATTTATTTTTAAATCTCTACCTATAAAACATTATAAATAAAATTCCGAAATATTAAGAAACTTGCCTGATGTGTGGTATGGTGGAACCATGGTTCTGAACTGTGTGTCTCATTATAAATCATGTGCTCTTTCCATTATATTTTCCTCCTTTTAAACAGACAGTAGGTAATAGTGGTCATTTATGACTCATCTTACATTTTCTGACCATGATATATATATATATATATATATATTTTTTTTTTTTTTTTTAAGTAGACTCCACACCCCGTGTGGAGCCCAATGTGGAGCTTAAACTTACAACCCTGAGATCAAGACCTGAGCTGAGATCAAGAGTCAGATGCTTAACCGACTGAGCCACCCAGGCGCCACTGACCATGATATTCTTGCTTTTAGTCCCCAGTATCAGAAATCAGTTTTCCCCCAAACCATTGCTTTTTACTCTCTCTTGATCCCACTGGCTTCCATACTGAGGAAGGATGCCTGTATCAAAGTTAGTTCTCTGATAGTCTTCTCATGTACTAAGAATTGGGGGGAAAAAAAATGAAACTCTAAAACATAGTAATGCATTTTTTATTCTGGTGATTTTCATAGTTATATTACCAAAAAGAATATTCGGCACAGGCTGTTGGCCAAGGCTTAAAATTATTTTAATTTCACTAAATTTTTAAAATAATATTCCAGGCAATAAACATGGTCAGTGTGATCTTGGTTTGCCCTCTGCTCTGAATTCCCAGGACATCCTATGCCTTGCCATCTTCCTCACTTGGTTCCAGGACTTTGGGGATTGTTCCTTCCCAGATCAAGGATTCTATATGTTAAAAACACTGTGGCAGAGACTGGCTAGATGTTCACCAATCCAGTTTCATCTTCCTAGACACCCGGGAAAATTATATCCCCTGGCTTTCCTTGTGGATGGGTTAGGGTCTGATGATGAGTTATGACCAGTGGAATATGGTCAAAGGTGATACATACTACTTCCAGGTCTAACAATAAAGTATACTGTGCCTGATGGTTAATTTTGTATATCAACCTGATTGGGCCATAGTGCCCAGATATATGGTCAAACATTATTGTGAATGTTTCTGTGAGGATATTTCTGGATGACATTAACATTTAAATGGGTAGACGTTGAGTAAAATAGATTATGTTCCGTAATGTGGGTGGGCCTCATCCAATAAGTTGAAGAACTGAACAAAAGACTGACCTCCCCCAAGCCAGAGGGAATTCTGCTACCAGTTGGCCTCCGGACTTAAACTGCAGCATTGGATCTTCATTGGCCTCAAGCCTGGCTGTCTACTCTCCAAAGCTTGGAATTGCCAGCCTCCATAATTGGATGAGCCAATTCCTTAAAATAAAAATTTTTCCTATATACACATATCCTCTTGGCTCTGTTTTTTCTGGTGAACCCCAATTAATACACTGTGCCATTCTCTATGCTGTTTTGTTCCCTAGCTACATGGCTAGAAGCAAAGGTCTCCAAAGATGATGGAGCCATTTGATAGAAGGAGCTTGTATCCCTGAGTCACTACTGAAGGCATTCTGCCGAGTAGCATCATCTGACCTCTATCAGACTTTATATGAGCTAGAAATAAATGTTCTTCTGTGAAGTCATGGAGATGTGTTACAGCAGCTAGAGTTACTTGTCCTAATATAAACACTTATATCATTGTTGTCTAGAAAACCCAATGAAAATGTTTGACTTTTCTGATGCCCTTCCTTGAAACTAGAAATTTTCCTTGGAAGATATCCTGACCCTGGAGATCTATCACACTTGAATAATCATGGGGTTAAACTATATGGTCCTAATAATCTTGTCATAGTAATTGTTGTTTTCTATGGTGGCCTAATTAAGTGATGTACAAATATTATTTTTTAAAGATTTTATTTATTTAAGAGAGAGTATGTGCATAAGCAGGTGGGAGGGGCAAAGGGAGAAGGAGAAGCAGACTCCTTACTGAGCAGGGAGCTCCATGAGGGACTTAATCCCAGGACCCCTGGGATCATGACCTGAGCTGAAGGCAGACGCTTAACCAACTGAGCCATCCAGGCGCCCTACAAATATTATTTTATTATTTTGTTTAAGAAATATCTACAGAGTACTACCAAGTTCTAGGCACCGTTGGACCTAGTGATCTTGTTCAACAGTGAATAAGATATACATGATGACTGCTCCATTTAATATACAATATAATGGGGGATTTAGGTCTCATAAAACCTTGCAAGGTTCACATTATTCTATCTACACATGAGCAAAATGAAGCACACAGAGGTTAGGTGCTGCTAAGTTCTTTCTTGTCAAGGAGATCTTTCTCTTCGACTCACTGAACCATCCTAGGTGTGGACCTCCAGCGAGCAGTATGTATTTCTGGTTTCAACTCCAAGTAGCATTTGATTCAGGAGGAAAGCATCATTCGCCACTGCTCATGCTTGTTTCTTCCTGAGCCCCTCCAATTTCCGTGCAAAATTTGGTGCCCAGCAGGCCATGGAAACCATGGGCTCCATGTGCACTGATGTGCAAATCAAATATATCATTAGGGCTTTTGTTTGTAAGCAACAGAAACTAAGTTTGGTAAACTGGGCAGAAAAAAGAGTCATTAGAAAAATATATTTCTAATAGAAATGATGGAAGATTTAGAGAGCCAGTTGGAAAAAGTGGCAGAAAACTTGGTTAGTAGAAACACAGCCATAACCACAGCTCAGGAACTTTCTGGCTAGACTACCGCTGGCATTGTGGCCACTGGATTCAAAACCGCCATTTTTGCTGTGATTACTGTCCCTACATCTTTGTATCACCTTCTGGATGGGCCAGGTGTCCATGGGCCAGGCGTCCATGCTATAGTAGCCAGGAATCAGGAAGAGGAATCCCTTTGAATAGAAAGGGTGAGGAGTGCAGATTCTGGGTAGCCAAAAGTAATAAGTGCCCACTCCATTGAGACAGCCCCAAGTGATAGTGAGGTACAAAGGAAAGGCACAGTTGCAAGAGACTGGGCTTTGTTGACCCCAGAAGCCAGGCATTGGCAGGGTTTTAATTCTGAAGTGGAGGGGATCCATTAAGTTTGGAGAAGGTAGTAATCAAGAGTCTGGAATTCAAGAAATTTAAAACAAACTCCAATTACTTTAAGCAAAAAAAAATTATTTGCCTAATGAATTTGAAATGTTCAAGAGTATTTGTCTTGATCCAGAGATTCAATTGATGTTGCTAAATCCGGTCTTTCCATCTCTGAGAAATACCTTCCTGTATATTTGCTCTATTCTCAGGCTCTTCTTGGCAGCAAGATAGCTGTCAGCAGCTCCAGGCCCACTTTCTCCTGGGTTCATAATCAGCAGTGAAGAGTGTCTGCCCCTCTCCAGAAAGTCCCAGCAGAAGCCCAATTATGTCTTGTTGGCTTATACTGGGTGACATGCTCATCCCTTAACTCATCAGTATGGTCAGAAAAATATCTGATTGGCCAACCCCAAGGCATATGCCCACTCTAGAGCTAGTGTAGAAGGTAAGTCCATCTATGGCACAAGGACAGAAAGTGAGGGAGGAATTGGTCCTTCAGAGAAAAGCCAGAAGAGGACAAAGGCATATTAGCAGCAAAAGCTAGTCTGGAACGGGACCCTAGGCAGTGGTAGAACATGTTGGCTAGAGTGTCTACCTCACAGATAAGCAGGGGTTTAGTCCA
>CM052899.1:158578375-158595932 GCA_028534135.1 Potos flavus | reverse complement strand
GAATCTCCACACTGTTTTCCAAAGTGGCTGCACCAACAGTGGCCATCTCTTATTACAAGCATGCTTAACTTTTTCCTTTATCCTTTTCTGTATTTCTCATTTTTTAAAAAGAACATGTGTTGCTTTTATTGTCAATAGAAACAAGGAAGCCATTTCAAAGAAAAAAACCTCAGAACTCACCATTACCTTGGGATTTACGGATTCACCTGGAAGTTTCAACTTTAGTAACAGTATTTGCAGTATTCCCAGCTCAAGCCATCTGTACTTAGTTGACAGAAAGAATACCCACTCATAGCCCTTCATGATGGTCTCTCTACCTACTGGAAGATTATTATGATGTTTTCGCCTCTTTCCTTGTGGAAAATAATGCCAATTTTGTTAGTCTTTTCTCCTGGAGCCAATTTTCCCAACCCTTTGATCATGTAAATACTTCCCATTGGCAACCCCACCAACTATGAAAAAAATTACATCAAAGCAGGTTGACCACATCCTACAACAGACATGTGAAGACTCTGAAATAAAATCTTACCACATCACCTGTGTCGAAGAAGGGCTAATAAGGCATAGTGACTAAATAGGGCTTAGGTGGCCTCCAGCAAGACTACCACACCTTCAGTCTTACTGCAAACTCCCCTCCCCGACTCTCTTCCTCTTGCCCCAGGGAAGGGAGGGCAGGGTTTATCAGGGGGCCCAGGGACTGGAATGCTCCACTGTGAATTGTTCTGCCTTAATAATAACAGTTTCGATTATTGTATGTTAATAATGACAAAATGACCATGTTGGTATACTACTGTGACTGCCATGATTATAGTCAAGTCTCATTATTTGCAGTAGTTATATTCTATGGAGTTGTTGACAACTTTAAATAAATTGATACTAAACCATTATTCTTAGGGGAAAAGAAAGGTTGGGTAAGTACGAGATTCCTGTCATACCATTTTCGTCGATTAATCAATACATAACCTTATTTCATGTGTGTTTCTGTTTAAAGACACTGTATTTGGCACATATTGTTGATTCATTGCCTGACACATGTATTTTTGAAATTTATTTGACATGTATTTTTTCTATAGGGAACATCACAGTCTTCTGGCACTTAGGAACACTAGAAAGCCTTTCACCATTATGCACAGGGACTACTTTAAACAGAGA
Source organism: Potos flavus (assembly GCA_028534135.1). Lineage (NCBI taxonomy): Eukaryota > Metazoa > Chordata > Mammalia > Carnivora > Procyonidae > Potos > Potos flavus. The sequence goes on along the minus strand of CM052899.1, from coordinate 158,594,780 downwards.
AATCACTAACAAAAAGCAAAAAATGCAAAAAAAACCCCAAAACAGGGCACTAAATAGACTGCAAAAGGACACTTGTTTAAGGCAGGAGAACTGGAACAAGAAGGCAGAGCATTCATCGCTTCATTCGACCTCAGTTGGGAACGTGTGCATCAAGTTCCTCCCTAATTTAAAGAGACAATACATAGCAGAATAGCAAATAAACACGCTTGCTAAAAAAAAAAAAAAAGAATTCATTTGTCTGATTTCTCAATTAGTTCAGAATTTACCGGGCACTGGTACGTACCCCAACACACAGTAAGAGCTCGATCAGAGCCCCAAGAATCTGAAACAGCTGAAATTTCCATCTCTGATTTTGGAAATGATCTGAGCTACCCATTTTCCAAACACACCCAATTTTCCAGAAAAAGGAGATGCTTTATACAGCAAACAGTGAGAGAAACCGCCCAGCGGGTTACAGTAAGCCTCAGGCTTGGCTTGCTACTGGATATGCCAGAGATTGGCTTAACCCATCAGGTCCACCTATTTCACTGTTGCTGTGTATGCCAACTTAACAGGCAGGGCTCCCTGGTTATATCAGGAGTAAATATTACCCAAACACTGACCAGGAACCCGACTATCCATTGCAAGCCAAATGTATTTTCTTTGGTTTGTTTTTAGAGCGTATTATCAGTCTCCCCAGGGCACTTTATACTCAGAAAAGATCTTCCCGGGAAACAGTAGGTAGCTTTTACAGTTTGGCAGTGTTTATACAGGATGGGGCTTGGGGGTGGGTGAAATGAAGTAAAATCTAAACCTATTTTTCATTCCAGGCTCTTAGTTTAAATGAGCGGCACAGTGCCCACGAAATGAGAGCGCCCAACCGAGAGGAACATGAAAGGGTAAGTCCAGGTTAGAGTCTAGCAAATTCATTCTCATCAGGGCCTTTATTCTAAAGCCATTTGTTAATCACAAACACAAGTCCAAAACCACTACTTACTCATTGATTTACAGTTTAGAAACAGCTTGGACATCTTTCTTCTAGAATAGAATGAAGATCTTTCTTGTTGAACATTTAGTTTGTCAGAGCACAATGCTAGATGTTTTCACAGATGGTGTTCAGTTTAACCTCCACGATAATTCTGAGAAGTTTTTACTTCACGCTTCGCTGGTCAAGGAACAAAGATTTAAACCCCACTGTGCCCACCACAGTTCAGTTAGTAATGGGAGAACCGGAAGGAGAATCGAAGTTTTTAAGACCAGGAATAGGATAAGAACTTTTTTTTTTTTGAGCCAGGGCCAACAGAATGACAAATTAGATTACATCAAACAAAACAAACAACAACAAAAATCTTTTACATGGCAAAAACACCACGAGCGACACAATACGCCGAGAACCTCTACATTCCCAAGTGAGATACGAGATCATCTATGCAGGACCTGCAAAAGAAATTTTGGAAAACCTGGTTCATGACCCCAGATGAATTATCTGGAGAGTCAACATTGAGGGAAGTTGCATGTGCTGTGCATTCAATCTTCCTTCAATAAGGGTTAAGAGCAGAACCTTGCCTACCTACCTTACACTGAATTCGGCAGGTTACAAGAGATCTTAGCATATGTCCGTGGAGGTGAAGGAACTCCCTGATTTGTACTTGACCCATTTCTGAAAAATCCTACAGGCAGGTGGCTGAGTGATGCAGGCTTGGGTGGCTGAGTAGAAAGACCCACACTGGGAACAAATTGCATTTCACTGCTGGGGAGCACAGATGTTTCTGAGGGGACCAACTGGAGGACAAATCGAAGGGATTCAGTTCAAAGTCATCTTGGACTCCACCCAAAAGAACTTGATGGAGGAGTAATGTGACCCAAACAGAAGAGCTGATAAGTGCCCATGTGCAGGAATGGGGGTGGTGGTGATGAAGGAAGCTGCAATCACATGGGGCATCTCAGTGAAAGCGTCACTGTTGAGAAAGAATCAGTTTGAGAATACCCATACAGTGGAGACAGAGCTTCACATTTTAACGCCCCGGGCACACAGTTAGACCATATTTCCCAGCTGCCCTTGCAGTTGGGTGGGATCAAACGACTGAGTTCCAGCCAACAACATGGGGACAGCAGCGGGTGACAGACACCTTCCCAACTGAGGTACCAGTTACTTCCCGACTCAGGTACCAATGGTACATGTACACAGTGTAATTATTTCCAGCCTGGTAAAATTGGCTGCTCCAAACAGTCCCTTTTTTTTCCCTGGCAGTATTTGGAAGTTATAGTTTATTCATCACTACACCTTTTGAAAGGCAGAAGCAGAAGGAAAAAAAAATTTATATATATATATATATATATATATACACACACACACACACACATACACAAATACATGTGTGTGTGTGTGTATATATATATATATACACATATATATATATATATATATGCGCTCTGACAGAAGAAAGCTGTTAAACACGGATCTGTTTAAAGCTGTTAAACTCCACTGGATTCTCCGTGATTTTCTCTTCCCCACCCACATCAGAGCAAGGTGAGGCCCTAGAAAATGGAGAAGCCATACACTGGAGGAAGTATGGCTTTGAATGACTGGAACCGAGCCTTGGCGCCCCATTTGGCTCAAAGGCTGATCCAGGTTGCTCAGGACATGGGTGAGAAATAAATGTTCCCTGTTAAGTCACTCTAATTGGGGGCCATTTGTTATTATAGTTCATGTAAATCTGATTAGTACACTCTGACTCCTAGAAGACACCATTGCCAGATTGTATCTGTGACAAACAGCTAAGGCTTTTTCTGTCCCTTACCTCTCTTTCCCTTTCCCCCTCCCCAGCCCTCTAACTCTGGAAAAGTTGAGAGGCTGGACTCAGTGTGGGGCAGGGAGGAGGAAAATAAGCCCCTCCCTCTACTGCAGACTTCCAACCTGTGGTTGGGGAGAGGGGACATCCTTAAACAAGCCAAGAGTATGACAATTTTAATATTACCCCAGACTGGATATTCAGGCTCATTCAATAGGACCAATGCGGTAATAAAAATCTCCAAAGGCATTTTTTATTATCTTAAGTGTCTAGGGAAAAAAGAATATGAGAACAGCTTGTGATTTCATCCAGGGGTAGAAAAAAGCTAGGCCCACAATAAAAGAAAACATAAAGCTATGTTTTTACTGTTCCCTATTAGAGTCAAGCTCATTTAACACAAAGGTCAACACATTTAGATTGCTTCTAGTTTATTGCTGCAAACATTGCTTCAGTGGATAATCTTGCACATACATAATTTGGTAGGCATGTGAGTCTAGCTGTGTGATAAATTCCTGTCATTGGAATTGCTGGTTCAAATGATATGTGTGTTTGAAATGTTGATAAATATCACCAAATTGCCTTCCATAAAAGGTGCTCTCTAATTTCCCATCCGCTAGTAATGTGTGAGAGAACTGGCTTCCCACCCCCTCAATTACAGAGTTTTGTATTTGTTTTCTGAGGTTACCAGAACAAATTATCACAAATCTGGTGACTTAAAACAACAGAAATTTATTTCTGCACGGTTTTGGGAGCCAGAAGTCTAAAATCAAGATGTTGGCGGGGCCATGCCCTCTTCAGAGGTTCTGGGGCGGAATCTTCCTTCCCTCATCCAGCTTCTGGTGGTTCCAGGGATTCGTGGGCATCCTTGGCTTGTAACACTGTCACTCTGATATCTGCCTCCGTCCTCAGGGCCTTGTCCTCTTACTACTGTGTAATGTCCCCCTACCTCACTCAAGAGGATGCTGGTCTTTGGATTTCAGGCCCATCTGGATAATTCAGGATGATCTCCTCATTTCAAGATTCTCAACCTAATTACGTCTGCCAAGACCTTTTTCCCAAACAAGGTTAACATTCACAGGTTCCTGGGATTAGGACATGGGTCCATCTCTCCAGGGGCCACCATTCCACCTGCTACAAGTTTACTAAAACTTTAGAAAACGTTTACCAATCTCAGAGATGCAAAAGTAGCATCTCTGTATAGTTTTCCATTTCCTCCTTCTTAAGTACTCTTGTTCCTTGATTTCTGTGACACTGGTCCCTCATGTCCTTTCCTGGTTGTTCCTCCTTGGTCACATCTGGGAGTCTGCTCTCTTGTCCTCCTGTCCTTCCCCAGGTGTACTCCTCAGACCCCTCACTTCCTCCGTCTTCCTGCTGTTCTTCCATCCGAGCTCAACCAGCCCGTGGTTTTAAATACCACATTTATCTGTCCACACTCCCACGTTTATGTGTCCTGCACTCCAGACTGCAAGCTCAGACTTGCCCTTTCCACTCAATGCAATGCTCTGCTGAGTACATTGAGGCATAAAGTAAAAGAAGACAGGTGAGCCCCTATCTATGCTTATCAAAATATGCTCCATGTTCTGAACTGAGTGTAAAAGGCAACAGAAGTTCTGCATTTTAAAAAAATGACAATACCCAAAGCTCTGTTACCTAATCCTTTCTAAAGCCATTGTCAGCCCTCATTAAGGGGAGTTTAGGGGTTCCATCAGGAAACATAGGCTGATGCAAATGATTGTTCCTATTGCATAACAAAACAGGCTCATAAACAAACAATAGCAGTCTATCTTTAAATTTTTGATATTTTATTCAACATCAATTTTTTTTAAAGATTTTATTTATTTATTTGACACAGAGAGAGAGATCACAAGTAGGCAGAAAGGCAGGCAGAGAGAGATGGGGAAGCAGGCTCCCTGCGGAGCAGAGAGCCCGATGCCAGGCTCGATCCCAGGACCCTGAGATCATGACCTGAGCTGAAGGCAGAGCCTTTAACCGACTGAGCCACCCAGGCACCCCAACGTCAATTTTTTGCATCAATTTTTATTTTTTAATATTTTTTAATATCTATTTTTATGTTTTAAAAAGTATATCTTAAAATATTATTTATTTTGGGATGCCTGGGTGGCTCAGTCAATTAAAAATCCAGTTTTGGTTTCAGTCTCAGGTTGTGATCTCAGGGTCATGAGATCAAGCCCTGCTCAGCACAGAGTCTGCCCAAGGTTCTCTCTCCCACTCCCTCTCCCTCCCCCTTTATCCTTCCCCCACTCTCTTTTTCTCTCTCTCCCCCTCAAATAAATAAATAAATAAATAATAAATAAATAAAATCTTTAAAAATATATTATTTTGATTACTGAGTTTTTTGGTGCCCCCTTAAATTTTCTGTCCAAGGCAAATGCCACACTTGCTTCACTCTGATCTGGGCCCTGCCTGGCATGGCAAAACCAAACTCTCAATTCCTTACCCTGCTCACCCTACCCCCAACCTCAAACTTGTTCCTTGTTCATCTCGGTAAATGTTAGCTCATTTTCCCAGTTGCTCAGGCCAAAACTCTGAATCTACTTTGATCCCTTGCTTTCTTCTCTTTTCCATGCTGCATCCATCAGCTCTATGTCCAAAACTACCTACAGTCTGACAGTCTTTTCTCACTTCCTCCATTACTTATGTAATCTAAGCCATCATTGTCTCTCAACTGTATTACTGCAAACACCTCCTGATTGATCTTTCTGCCATTACCTTCTAGTGGCCTCCCGGCCCACCCAGAACAAGATCCAAAGCCATTCTATGTCTGACAAGACCCTAAATGATTCAGTCACTCATACCCCTACCTCACCACCTCTCTGACTTTATCTCCTCCTTCTTCTTTGCTCCTCCACTGCCCCATGCTCTAGTCACACTGGCCTCCTTACTGTTCCTCAAGTATGACAGTGCCTCAGGGCCTTTGCACTTTCTGTTCCCCCTCCTGAGAAGTATTCCCTCAGATATCTGCATGGCCAGATATTTCACTCCATTAAGATCTCAGTTCAAATATCACTTCGCAAAAAATTTCTAAAATAATGATCTCTTTCTACCTCCCACCCCATTCTTCTCTATCCTATTACCTGTTTTTATTTTCTTCACAATGATCAATAGCCACCTAATGTAATATATACATTCCCATGTTTATTTTTTTGTCTGTCACCTCTCACTAGATTGTGAATCCATGAAAGCAGGGAATTTCTATTATTCAGTCATATATCCCCAGTGTCTAGAATAGGACCTGGCTGGGAGTAATTTTTTGGAGGTAAAATACTTGAACTTGGCTCCTACTCCAAAAGACAGTTAAATATTTTATTCTTGTTTTTTTTTCTAGCCATTTATATGACCTATTGAAGTTTATTCTGGATGTCTCTCTCTCTCTCTGTAAGCAAGAGCAGGTATTTCTGGTGTTCTCCCTCTCTCCTTTTTACCACTGCTTCAGGCAGTTAATAAAAATCTGATGACTATGATTTTCCTCATTAAATCAGGAAGATGTGGTATCAATAGACTGACAGGTGACTGGAAGTCACCCTGGAGAATCATGCTGATTGGTACTCTACAAGATAGAGGTCAAAATGATTTAGTTCTTATTATGTGAATGAAAACATTTTAAAGCTTGTTTATATTGCTTGTTGATTATTCCACTGAGCCTTGTCGTTAACACATTGGGGAAAATAAATGTAATTCAAAGTCACCTTTATCGAAGAGAAAATGATCTCTCAAGAATAAAAATAAGCTTCAAAAAGAAAAAGTGAGACAAATTTGGGGGGAAATGAAGGGTAGTGAGTCAGGCTGTGAAAGACTTGATGATACAGAGGACAGAGGTTTGGCATCTTAGTCCCACTCATGCTGGACCAAACGCTATAGAAAGATCACAGCTGGCATTTCATTGGATACTCTTAAGAGACCAGGCACTATGGAATCCTGTAAGAGAGGTAATATTATCATCCCCACTTCACTGATAGGCAAACTGAGGTTCCCAGAAGTTAGTAACTTGCTTCAGGTCACACCCAGCCTGCTCTCAATATACTCCCAGGAGAATCCCAAGGAAACTGAGAAAGCTCTTCTTATCTAGAGTGAGAGGTTTGGGTCCCAATTCATTCCTTCTATTTGAAAATTTTGACACAGCCTGAAAGGGAGCCACGAATAATGACTTAAAGGATGGACATTTGTGAAGAAAGGGTCAAAGCCAATCTATTCATGGTGAAGGAAGAGAAGGGTTGAAACAATGTTTCCTAAACCTTCCTACTCTCAAATGATTTACTTTGTAACTGAGAAAAAGGCTTGCTGATCAACTACTTGACTTAAACTTATGAATGGACGTACCACATCATAGGAAGCATTTTAAAATAAATTATCCACCTCCATATTTGGGGTAGATGGAGGACAGAGGCAAATGCCATTTAAATACTAGTTGTCCATAAATTTTAAATGATAAGGTGAAGTTGGAATTAATGTAGTAGTAGGATGACCATATCTTATATATAATTTTGTCATTGCTTTTTTCATACTGTATGGAACTACTCACTGAGTGTTTTTTCCTGTTGACTGTGAGCATCGTAACAGTAGCAACCACTTCTTTTCCATCTCTATAGTTCCAGTGCCATATCATTTGTTGATTTTACTTACAATAAGTAATGATACCATCTTTCTATTAATTAAAGACAAATTCAACCCCCTCAGAAATATCTGTTTGTGAATTAGAGTTGAGCCAGAATGTATTAGTCAGTACTCTGTCAGTTGTAAGGGGCAGAATTTTAACTCAAATTGGTTGAAACTAATTGTGGATCCTACACTAGTTCACAAAATTAATACAAGTTTTACAGGAATCATGGCAAATGTCAGTTTCCCTAATGTCTTCAACTAGAGTCATCCCTTTGTTGTACATTCTCATAGAGCTCTGTCCCTGTCCTTAAAACAACTTGCATTTATACATTTGCTTGTGTGCCTTTTCTGAATAAGTTGGTATCCTCCCACCAGAGTGTAAGCCCCATGAGGCATGGGCCATGCTGACTTAAGCTTGCCATTGTATCATGAACGCAAGCACTTAGAACACTTAGAATAAAGGATGATTGTAATTGCTAAAGATATCATCATGAATAACCTATTTGAGGAATTGTGAACACAAAGCAAAGCTGCGAGCCAAAGACTAAGCCTTGCAGAGGGCCTAAAATAAATCAAGCAAGAGGAAGAAGAGGCAGATGATGAACCAAGCAGAGATAAGCCCCAGGAGGGATATTTGGCTTATTTGGCATTGCTCTAGTCAAGACAGGATAAAGTTTCAGTGAAAATGGAGAGATGGCAATGTTAACTGCAATGAAGTGGAGAAAGATAAAAAATTTTTAGAAAGTCACATCCCCCTAGGTTTGTTCTGGAAAAAAGAGATGAGACTCAACCCACTGCCACAATCCCTCTTGACCCAAGTTGGAACTGGTATCCTCATGGGTTAGAGAAAGATTTCCCACTTAGAAAAAGCCTGAGCATTTGGTCTTGATCTGAAACACTCTGCAGCCTTTAAAGAAAATGAATAATTTCAGAGCTTCTGCTTGTTATTTATTTTGCTAAAGGTCATAAGTTGGGATTTGCTTCTGGTGGAGAAAGCAATGAGTAGGTCTTTAGCTAGCTATGCAAAGAAGAATGCAAACTTTTATACTGAAATTGAGAAGTGGACACAGTGAGCAGACAGCTAGGATTTCTTTACTCTGGCTGCACCTTAAACCACATGGGGAGCTTTTCAAACATAACCATACCCTCGCCCCAATTCAGAACACATGAATCTGAATCTCAGCAGGTATAGTCCAATCACTGGAATTTTTAAAAAGCTCCCAGGGTGCTTCTGGTGTGTAGCCAGGTTTGAGAATCACTGAACTAAACTGTTTTATGTGGTAAGGTCAAAGCATGGTTTTCCTAGGGGTCAGGGATTGTATGCAGCTTTTAGAAGTTTAGCCTCCTCATGAGATTAGAGATGGGGAGTCGGAAACTGGATAAGTGAAAAGATGAGAGGTGGTCTTTGATCTGATTGAGGAATGGACCCTCTGCTACATCATGGCTGGCCTAGGGCTAAGAAGGTAGATAACCAGTATTGGCTGTCCTCCCTGACTTTCATTTCTATCCCTGCCCCCCATGCCCTGAAAGGGCACAGCCAGGGAACTTTAGGATTTTTAGTGTGTGACTTATGACTGATGTCATATTTATTTATTTTTTGTTTTTTTTTGTTTTTGTTTTGTTGTTGTCGTTGTTACCTTCTGTGATAATTCCTCACAGTAAACTTGTGTCAGCAGGGACATGGGGAATGAGGGAAGGGGCTGTGTCCACAGTTGGGCAAGAATGTCAAGGTGGGAAGAGGTATCCAACAGAGTGGCCTGGTACAACCATCTTGAGGCAAGTGACAAGCATTTCTCACTAAGTAATCTTCAGTTATATCTGACAAGACACTGGATTTCTCATAATAATGTGGAGTGAAGGTGAAAGATTTTATTTTTGTATAGTTTTTAAAGTAATACAAAAGGGCAATAAATTTGGCAGGGGGCAAGAACGTCAAGGACTGAGGAAAATTTTTAGATTTGGCATTAAGATCTAAGGGAACATCCAAACCACCAGTTTTAGAGGCATATTTGTAGAGTGTTACAAACAGGGTCTGTGTGTGGTATGCATGCTGGGGATGGTGGTGAGGAGAAAAAGAGGCATGAAGGTAACAAGTGTTAGAGCAACAGAGGCATCACTAATGCCCACTAAGGGCAGAAATTTGGCAGTAAAAAGGTGAGAAATAGAATCTCAGCTAGAGGAGGTTACAAGATCAAATGAGGGATGCTCTTGTGTGTTTGATTTCAAGAAAGGATGGAGGTGCGCATGCTTGAATAGAAAGGAAGAGACACTGAGAGGAACTACAGATGTTGGACAAGAATGCATAGATGTGAGCCCACAGACATAAGACATTTTTAGGTGAGTGGTCCTGAAACTTCAGAATGTGCCATTGCTATGGGTACTTTGAGGGTTTACTTTGAATTCAAGTATGTTTACTTATTTAAAAATTGCTTACATATGCCATTGTTATATACATTTTTTAAAATTGTGCAAAGTGGGTATAAAAATAAAATAGTTTAAAATAGGTTATTCATACACAAGTATTTTGTATTTGAAATTATTTATATTCACTATTATATATTATTAATAGTGATAAAAATATTTTTAGTGGCAGCAAAGTGATTGAATGTCCTTCACTATTTTTGAAAATCTTTATTTAACATTTTGTAATTCAAAGGTCTGGTTCTAATTTCAGCTTATTTTGATACTTGATTTTTTGTCTGTTATAGCTGAAAAAGATACCGCACAAAGATATGTAGATCTGATTGGAAGTAGTGTACGATTTGCTTGGCTTACCAAATCATGATCGTTGTTTTTCATTCCCATCCATCAATTATGCAAGGGTTGTTATTAAAATTTAGCTGGGAAATTTCCATCTTCTCTCGTGTCAATCATTCGCTCTTGCAAACTCACTGTAAGGTGTTCTGTCTCTATTTTTAATGAATGTGTTTAAAAGCCACTGAAGTTCTTCGTTTGGAAAACAAGTTTAAATAGGTCATGGGCATGTAATAACATACAGCATGGCAACTATAGTTAATAATGCCATATTGCATATTTGAAAGTTGCTTGGAGAGTAGATTTTAAAAGTCCTCATCACAAGGGAAAAAGTATGTGTGACGATGGATGTTAACTGGATTTATTGTAGTGATCGTTTTGCAAAATATGCGAATATCAAATCATGCAGTACACCTGAAACTGGTATGTTGTATGCCAATTATACTTCAGTTAAAAAAAGGAAATGGGAAAAGATATTGTTTATTGAGTGACAACTTACACACAGTGAAATACACTGGTCTTAAGCTCAAAAGAGGATTTCTAAGCAGAAGAAAATTCAGGTTCCAAATTTCTCAAGTGTGCACATTTGGCTGCTTTTACAGGGAACAAACAAGTCATTTGGAGCAGTCATCTGAAATATTACACTTTCGGCACCAGTTTTGAAGTGATCCTTCCACAGCATAAATATATTTTTAAAAACAATGACTTTTTTACTCATCATTAAAAATTACCTTTACCTTAAAATGAGATTAAATCTATCAAACATGCACTAGTTAGCATTCTAGTGGCATTTACTGCTCATCACAGGAAAGGTCAGCAGATTTGTAATGCTTCTAATTTTTGTAAAAAAAAAAAAAAAAGAGTATCATCTTAAACTCGGCAATGATTTTACCTTGAGATAACTGCTTTGTCCGTGGGGTACCATGTTGTCTGCTGTCGCTGTACTGACAAACAAGTGGAGGACCTATGGCCTAGGGCAGAGCATTATTTCCTGCTCGCAGGACCAGGGAGACTCTGCTTCAAACTGTGGGTCACTGAGCTTGGCTCTGGGCTGCCCCATTCGTCTTATTACAGAGCCCATGCTGATGGGCAGCAGGGAATGGTGTTCTTGTGGTAATAGCAAGTGAGCAGGGATTGGCTACTGCATTTTAAGTCTCGGCTCATGATTGACTAGTGCAACAGCCTCTAATATCCTATTGGTCAAAACGAGTCACACATTGAACCCAAAGTCAAGAGTGGAAAGAACAGTGTGCCCACCGTGAATCTGTGTCAAGGGTATTAAAATGTACTTTTCTAGCAGTGGAATCAGAATTGGGATCAGTCTTTCAGTTCTCCACAGGTTCCTAAGATTTTTGTGGTCACTTCTCATCTCTCTAAAACATATTATACAAACTTCACCACAGGAGATGTTATCTTTGTAACTTTTTCCCTGGAATGTCTTTATTTATTCCTATCAATGCTCTTGCCCCATCAGGAGTTATACTCACACGGCTTTTAACAAAGCTAAAACTTTTTTTTTTTTTCCAACGGAAAGCATTCCCCACTGAATTCTTCTACCGGACATGTTTCCTTTGAGGTTCTCGTGGAGACACAAAACTCCTTCCTCTGTTCATGAGTGAAACCTAACCCTGCAAACTGTCATGTTGAAACATGTCTGCAATATCTGTGGTTTCCTCCAACAGAATAACAAACTTCCCAAACTGCTTGACATGTACTGATATTGATTCAGTTTTGCAGTTTTTTTTTTTTAAATGATTTATTTATTTATTTGAGAGAGAGAGAGAGAGAAGGTGGTGGTGGGGTGGGGGGAGGTGCAGAGGGAAAGGGAAAATCTCAAGCAGACTCCTTGTTGTTTGGGGAGCCCGACCTGGGGTTTGACCTCATGACCCAGAGATCCTGACCTGAGCCAAAATCAAAAGTCAGATATTCAACTGACTGAGCCACCCAGGTGCCCCTGGGGTTTTTTAAAAATATAACTTCCAACGGTATTTTCTAACAGATAAATATGTATTTGTTTTTAACTATATTGTTTTCGATATATTGTTTTGGCTGTTTTCACCACCATGGGAAGAAGGAGTGTTTCCACTGGTGGTGTGTGGCTTGTTTGGTTTCAGTCTTAAGACATCTCACATGGGGGCACCTGGGTGGCTCAATTGGTTGGGCGTCTGCCGTTGGCTCAGGTCACGATCTCAGGGTCCTGGGATCCAGCCCCCCATCGGGCTCGCTGCTCCATGGCGAGCCTGCTTCTCTCTCTCCTTCTGTCTGTTGCTCCCCCTGCTTGTGTTCTTTCTCTCTTGGTCAAATAAATAAATAAACAAAATCTTACAGACAAACAAACAAAAAAAGACATCTCATATGAGCATTCTAAATATTTATCATCCAACTTAATGAAATGTCGAAGAGTACTAGATTGATATCACATTATTTCAAATATTGCTGAAAAGTGGTAGGGCTCTTTCATGTTTTGCCTGCTTGATTTTTTTTTTTGTTTGTTTGTTTTAATGTGATTTGGTGTCTTATCAAAGGAGAACATTCACAATAGCTGAAAAGGATATATAAAAACACACCTCCCTTTTCCAGTTACTTATCTGTGTGACACTGGATTTTTTTTCATCACCCACAAATAACATGGCATCACAAATTTAACTCCCCGGCAGAGTAAAGAATCTGGCTGTCTTCTATTAAGCCAGACATCAAAGAGATGTGCAGAAATCTACAACAATGCCCTTTTTCGCACTATTTTTTGTTTCTGAAAATGCAATTCCAATATATAATGGGTTTGTTGTTGCTATTTTAAAATGACTTAATAAGCAATCTTTTTTTTAAAAAAAAGATTTTATCCATTTATTTGAGAGAGAGAGCATGAGCCAGGGGAATGGGGCATAGGGAGATGGAGAAGCAGACTCCCCACTGAGCAGGGAGCCTGATGTGGGGCACCATCCCAGGACCCTGAAATCATGACCTGAGCCAAAGGCAGACGCTTAACCAATGGAAGCACCTAGGCACCCCATAAGCAATCTTCTTTTTTTTGGGTGGTAAATATACATAACATAAAATTTAGCATCTCAGTCATTTTTAAATGTGCAGTTCAAAACATTCATATTGTTGTGCAACTATCACTGCCATCCAGTTCCACCCATCTCTGAGACTTATTTCATCTTGCAGAACTAAACACTGTAAATAACCTGTGAAATCGTAACTCCCCATGCCCTCTCCTTGCGGTCTCCAACAACCACCTTTCTATTTTGCCTGTGTGATTTTGACTACCCCAAGGACCTCACCATTAAGGACCTTAAGAGGAGTCATAGCAACATTTGTCTTTTTTCTGCCTAGCTTATTTCACTTACCATAACGTCTTCAAGATTCATTTGTGTTGTAGCATGTCAGAATGCTCCATTCATCCATCAATGGACAAGCAACCTGGGTCGCTTCCATGTTTTAACTATTGTGAATAATGCTGCTATGAACACAGGTATACAAATATCTCTTCCAGACTCTGCTTTCAATTCTTTAAGGTATATACCCAGAAGTAGAATTACTGGATCATATGGTAATTCAATTTTTAACTTTTTTAGGAACTGCCATACTGTTTTCCATAGTAGCTGTATCATTTTACATTCCCACCAAAAATGCACAAGGATTCCAGCTTCCTTTTTTGTTTCTGTAGATTCAGTAGTAATTTCTCACTTTCATTTCCAATTTTAGTAATTTAAGTATTCTCTCTTTGTTTTTTTAGTTCATCTAGCTAAAGTTTTGTCAATTTTGTTGATTTAAAAAAACACAATTTTTGTTTAATTGATTTTCTCTATCGTTTTTCACTATTTTGTTTATTTCTCCTCTAATCTTTATTATTTCCTTCCATTTTAGCTTTTGTTTAATTTGTTCTTTTTTTCTAGTTCAGTTGTTGATTTGAGATCTTTCTCCTTTTTAATGTATGTGTCTAGAACTATAAATACCTCCCCCTAGCACTGCCTTCTTTATGTCCCATAAGTTTTAGTATATTGTGTATTTATTTTTATTTACCTCTAAGTATTTTCTAACTTCTCTTGTGATCTCTTCTTGGATCCATTGGTTGCTTAAAAGTATATTGTTTAATTCTGACGATTTCTTAATTTCTAATTTTCCTTCTATTAATTGATATCTAACTTCATCCTGTTGTGGTCAGAGAATATATTTTGTATATCTATCTCTTTAAATCTACTGATACTTAATTTTTTGCTTAATATATGGTCTATCCTTGAAAATATCCCATGCGCACTTGAAAAAAAAGGACATTCTGTTATTGATGGGTATACTATCCTGTATATGTCTATTAGAGCTAGTTGGCTTATTGTGTTGTTCAAGTCCCCTATATCCTTACTTATTTTCTGTCTAGTTGCTCTATCCATTATTGGGATTGAGATACTGAAGTCTCTATCACTGTAGAGTTATCTATTTCTTCTTTCAATTCCATTAGTTTTTGCTTCATATATTTTGATGGTCTGTTATTAAGTGTGTAAATGTTGTATTAAAGCTTTTACTAATACATAATGTCCTTCTTTGTCTCTTATGACCTCTTCTGACTTGAAGTCTAGTTTGTCTGACCTTATTATAGCCACCCCTGTTGTCTTTTGATTGTTTGCATGGAATTTCTTTTCCAATCTTTTCAGTTTCAGAGAGAGAAAGAGAGAGTGAGAGAGAGTGTGAGAGCGAGTGAGCATAATCAGGGGGAGGGCAGAGGGAGAGAATCTCAAGCAGACTTCCTACTGAGCATAAAGTCCACCACAGGGTTTGATCTCACAACCCTGAGATCAGCAAACCTTAGCCAAAATCAAGAGTCGGATGCTTAACTGACTGAGCCACCCAGGCACCTCTCAATCTTTTCAGTTTCAACCTGTTTGTGTCTTTGGATCTAAAGTGAATTTCTTCATTT
This sequence comes from Potos flavus, assembly GCA_028534135.1. NCBI lineage: Eukaryota > Metazoa > Chordata > Mammalia > Carnivora > Procyonidae > Potos > Potos flavus. Next base: position 158,579,726 of record CM052899.1, on the reverse strand, counting down.
TTCTGAAGAAGACATACAGATGGCTAACAGATATATGAAAAGATGCTCAACATCACTCATCATCAGGGAAAAACAAATTGAAACTATAATGAAATATCACCTCACACCAGTCAGAATGGCTAAAATTAACAACACAGGAAACAACAGATATTGGCGAGTATGTGGGAAAAGGAGAGTCCTCTCACACTGTTGGTGGGAATGCAAGCTGGTGCAGCCACTTTGGAAAACAGTATGGAGGTTCCTCAAAAAGTTAAAAATAGAACTACCCTACAATCCAGCAATTGCTCTCCTAGGTATTTATCCAAAGAATACAAAAATATTGATTCAAAGGGATGCATATACACTCCATTGTTCACAGCAGCATTACCAACAATAGTCAAATTATGGAAAGAGTCAAAATGTCCATTGACTGATGAATGGATAAAGAAGATGTGGTATGTATGTATACAATGGAGTGTTACTCAGTCATAATAAAGAATGAAATCTTGCCATTTACAATGACATGGGTGGAGCTAGATAGTATTATGCTAAGTGAAATAAGTCAGTCAGAGAAAGACAAATACTGTATGATTTCACTCATAGGTGGAATTTAAGAAACAAAACAAATGAACGTGGGGGAAAAAAGAGAGACAAACCAAGACACAGTCTCTTAACAATACAGAACAAACTGATGGTTACTGGGGAGGGGAGGTCAGTGGGGGAGAGGGGTTAAATAGGTGGTGGGGATTAAGGAGGGTACTTGTGAGGAGAACCGGTGTTGTATGTAAGTGATGAATCACTAAATTCTACACCTGAAACAAATATTGTCCTGTATATTAACTAGCTGGAATTTAAAAAAAAACTTGGGGAAAAAAAAAGAACTATAAAAAAAATATAGTGAGTCTCTTGTAGACAGCATATAATTGGATGATGTTCTTTTAATCCACACTACCAATCTTTGTCTTTTGATTAGAGAATTTAATCCATTTACATTAAAATTAATTACTGATGAGTTACTTAATTCTGTTATTTTACTGTTTGTTCTCTATGTGCCTTATAGCTTTTTTTGTTCCTCATTTCCCGCATTATTGTGTTTGCTGACTTTTTGTGTTTAGTTGATATTTTGTAATGAAATGTTTAATTTCCTTCTCATTTCCTATTGTGTATATTCTATAGCTGTTTTCTTTGTGGTTACCATGGGGATATCATTTCATATTCTAAAGTTATAGCACTCTAATTTGACTTATACCAGCTTAACTTCAATAACATACAAAACTGCTTCTTTACAGTTCCCTTCCCAAAGCTTTTGGTTGCTGATGTCACAAAACTACATCTATATACATTGTGTTTCCAAAAACACAAACTAATAATT
>CM052899.1:158554154-158577875 GCA_028534135.1 Potos flavus | reverse complement strand
AAGCAGAACCATAAGCCGCTTTTGGTTGAGGGGTTTTGTGAGCCTTGGGATTTAAGCATCTCTGGGTTTTTGCAGCTTTGGGAGCACCAAAAAGTAGCACCCTAGACAGTAGCTTTGAGACATCGGATACCATCAAAGCAGGCAGTGCAGATCACAGCCAGATTTGCTCCTCAGCACACATGTGCCACTTCCTGAGGACTCCCAGAAGTAATAGGAAGAGACTTGGAAGAGGAGCCCGAGGTCCTGTGCTAGCATATGGGGGCTAATGATCCAGTGACAGATAACTGGTACCACAATGAGCTGATTTGTTCCCAAAGACAAGGAGGCCTGTGACATTTGTGGTACACACAATACACACAAAATACTTTTTTATTTATTTAAGTAAATTCCTGACAACATACAATTCAACCTATTCTGCAGATGCAGCATGCTAATAGCAATATCTCCTAAAACAACAGCTGAACATACTTTCATTACAAATTGTGGAGTTTATGCATACCTCAGTTTTGTGTTGAGCTCACAAGGTGTTTTGGATGTGCTCCTCATCTTTGCTCATATGAGGCCACTGGTCAGTGGTTTTCCCCCACCCCCTCACCCACAGTGAAATCTGACACAATACTATATATAAAATAAATCAAAGCAGAGCAAATCTGAGAAAGGCAGGATTGAGCCCAGAACCTTACACTTGTTGACCCAAAAGTGCCTTTGCTTCAAATTTGAGGGGATTTTGAGGAGAATTCTCTCTCCATTTATTTTACTTTTGTTTCTGTTCATATAGGTTTAGCTATTCAGATGAGATTGGATTCCTTTAGCTATTCATCTCTTAGGTTGGGTCATGGTTCACTCTAAAATGTCAGAAATAGAGTGTTTTCCCAATCCTCCCCCCCCGCCCCGCCCCACTCTGAGTAGAATAAGGATTTCCAAGGCAAAGTTCTGCTTGTGAGATTGAGATGGAAATCTGCACCTTTTGCTTCTTACTGGAAAATGACTTCAGAGTAATAAAATTTCCAGATACACAGCTGGGAGTCTAAAGTGGCCCATCTACCATTTTAGCTCTTTGTGTACTGATCTCACCATCCCTTTGAGACTGAGAACGTCTTAGAAGAAAGGACCATTTCTTACTCATCTTCTTATTCCTTGCCTTTCTTAGCACAGAACAGGTGTTCTGAAAAGTTTCGCTAAATTGAATTGGAAAAAGAGAACAGAGGGCATTCTAGAATTGGATTATAACCTACCTAACACATCTGCTTCTATGAGTGTAGGAAACAAATCTTTACTATTAGGATTAAGTTTGTTTGTTTTTGTTTTTGTTTTGTTTTTGCTTGGGCATGTCTTCAGAATCAAATCCAAACTTCTTAATTGTTGCTATAAGACTGCAAATTGTTTTCTCCTTAGGGAAAAAAAAAACTTTTTAAAGCCTCCATCTGTGCAAAAAATTGTGCTGGGCACTTTCACACATGTTGCTACATTTATGTACTTTTCATTCCCTTGTCGGTAGCATTAGACATTATTTTTATTTACTTATCTCAATTTTAATAGTTCATTATTCATATTTTTAAAAAAATATTTTAACCCTAGCTACATTTTTACCCAGAGTATCCCCTCGGGTCGGTATTTTATCCTCTTGTTTACAGACAAAAAAGCTGAAACTCTGACAGGGGAAGGGACCCAAGGGTGCGTAGCAGAAAAGGAGCGAAGTTGTTGTCTGACTCCAGGTACCATGGCTTTCTTCCACTGCACAGTTTCATCTTCTTTTCTCCTTATGCTTTATGACTCTCCTCAACCTAAGCATTCTTATCTCTTTAGTTATTAACCACCCTTCCCTTTCCAATCTCAAAGGAACTCTCTCCACAGTTTCCCTTTTTCTGTTCAAAGTGAGGTTTGTGCTGGAGATTCATGGGTGGTTGGGTGTTGGGGATGGAGAGGCTGTAAAGGGTTGGGGAGATTTACTCATCTACAGGTTGCAGAAATTCTGAATTGTGGGGGGAATGTTTTGTGGAGAAACTACATGCTTTGTGGAGTCTATCGTTAATTGACTTTAAGTACTGTTTTCCCCCTGCCTGCCTCTTTCCAAAGTTGTTTTTAATAAACAAACGTGACCAAATGGGTTATTTGAAATCTGTATTTACCATCAGAATATTCTGAACAGTGGTGTTATGAATGTCAAGGTGCTGTGCATGGGTGCCAAAGGTCCAGTTCTTTAGAATTTCTATCATGTACCTGCTTTACTCCTTTGGTGTTCAGAATGTAGTTCCTGAACCACCAGCATCACAATCTCCTTGGAACTTGCCAAGAAATCGTATTAGCAGGTCCTACAAGAAGCCTATTGAATCAGAGGATCTGATTCAATATTACATTAAAGTTTAATGTAGTTAGGCTAGGGTAGTTTTTGCAGTCATCTTGGTCTGTTTTCTTGGAATTTTACCTTTGCTTTGTTTAAAGTATATGCATACACACACTTGAAATTGGCTCTTGACTATTTTGATGAGGTTATTCTAATGTTTATAATATTCCACAGGGATTTTTCTAGCTGCCTTTGGGAATGCCATTCAATTAGCTAAATCTGTTTCTTCTAGTTTGACTAAAAACCTTTGATATGTTTCTTTGAAGGCAAGAACCATGTTTTATTTACCTTTGTGCCCACACAGTTTCTTGTATGTAAATGCTCAATAATTTGAAAGCTGAATGACTTTTCTTTTTGAAAGCTGAAAATATTTTGAATAAATGATTGAATGGATGAATACATAGAAGAAGAGGCACCGAGATGGTATAGCCCTTGGACTGGGACAATGTCTTAGTCATCCTTGAATTGCCAATGCGTCACAGAAAGCCTATTAATAAATAAATCCTTCTTGGTTAAGTTGTAGCTGTTTGAGGAGAAGATGTCTATTTATTCCTGGCATAAGATCCCAGAGAATAGAAACAGGAGAAGTGGAAATAAAATGAATTGTTAAATACAGATCTAGCCAGCTTCACAGTTGTTACCTCAGCTAATCATCACAACATTGTGAACTGGTGTTATTTTACAGAGATAGAAACTAAGTTCTGAAATGTAAGTACCTCATTCAAGTTTACACAGCTAGTGTCAGAGCCTGATAATTCTTGGCAATAATTTTCCATGTAACTGTGTGCATAGCCCCGTTTCTGCAGAGATTCAAAGGTGGGAAAGGAATGATCCATTATAATAAAACACAAAAATACACGACTCTGAGTTCGCCTTGCCCTTCAGACGCACTGTAGTTCTGGAGGAAAGCGCTCCTCTTGTTGCCTTTTAGATGTACACCAAACAGGAACAATGGAATGAAAAGCTACCCCCAACCAGGTCTTTTCTTCCGCCAGCGGAACGCAGGCGCTGGGACCTTCAGCTGCCGGGGGGGACCAGAAAGGAACGGACTCACGACCCGGCAGTTGCCTGGTAACGCGCGCTGGAGGAGTCCCAGCGTTAGAAGGTCCCGGAGAAGTGTCACTGGCCCCGAGTGGGACCCCGTAGCCCGTTCTGTCCGCGCCAGCCTGTCCCCGCGGCTTGGCGGGCTAGGGCAGGGGAAATGTTGCAGGAGGAGTCGGATCTGTCTCTCATTATTGCCCAGATAGTGCAAAAGCTCAAGGGCTCCAATTTGTACGCTCAGTTGGAACGGCAGGCCTGGGTGAGTGAGGCCGAGCGGGAAGGGATGGAGACCGTCGGGGCCGCGGTGACGCCTGCTGTCCGTCTGCAACCCGCTAACCTAAGCGGGACCCCGCTCCTGGTCTCCCCGGCTCTACTCCTGGGTGTGGAAAAGCTTCCCTTGCAGGTGTAAGCTCCACTTGCTCAGCCTCGTGCGCGGGGTAGTAGATTTTTAAAGAAGGGTGGGGCGCATCCCGCCTTTCTTTAGGCCGGAGAATGCCGAGGCTGTTCATTCATACCGTAGTCCTTTCCAGGGTCTAATTTTTTAAGGTGCTGGGATCAGTAGAGATGGGTTGCGTCACGCCTTCCCTCACATTTTTCGTCCTGTAGGGCGTTTGGCTCCCAGGTGCCTTTTTGCTCTCCGTTAGTCTATCACCTTCTTGCACTCTATCCTCCCTGCAGTAATTTCTTCTTCTTTCTCTCCATCCAGTGCTTACTGAGTATTTTCTAATGTGCTAAGTTTCTTTGGATGCAGAGATTGATCTTTGCCTTTTTGTGTAAATGTCATGTAAACGGGATCATACAGTATGTAAATTTTCGTGTCTGGTTTCTGTTACTTAGCATAATGCTTTTGAGCTTTAATCATATTGTTGGTATTTCGCTAGTTCTGTTCTTTTTTACTGCTGAGTAATATTTCATGTTTGGATGTACTATGATTTGTTTATTCATTCATTGGTTGCTGGGCATTTTCCGTTATAGTATGGGTTGTTTCCGATTATAGAGATTATGAATAAAACTGATACATACATTTTGATATAGGTTTTTTGCTTGAATATTTGCTTTCTTTTCTCTTGGATAAATATCTAGGAGTGGAATTGCTGTGTTGTATGGTAAGTGTATGTTTAATTGTATGAGAATCTGCCAAACTTTTCCAAAGCGGCTGTGTTATTTTGCATTTCCACCAGCAATTATGAGAGTTTCAGTTGCTCTATATCCTTATTAGTACTCGATATCATTTTTTATTAATTAGTTTTTATTTATTAATTACATTCCTCTGTTAGGAGCATGATATCCCATTGTGGCATTGATTACTTTTACTGTATGATTAATGATACTGAGCATCTTACCATAGATTAATATCTTCTTTGGTGAAGTAGTTTGTGCAAATCTTTTGCCCATTAAAAAAATTGTGTTTGTTCTCTTACTGTTGGAGTGTAAGGATGCTTTATATATGACACAAGTCTTTTATCAGATATGCATCTTGTAAATATTTTCTGCCAATCTGTGGCATATCTTTCTATTTCCTTAATTAGGTCTTTCAAAGAGCAAGATTTTTTATTTTGATGACCATTTTTTAATCAGTTTCTTCATTTATGATTTGTGTTTTTTTGTGCCCTACCTACAAATCTTTGCCTGACCCAAAGTCTCAAAAATTTCTCCTATATTTGGTTCTAGAATTTTTATAGTTTCAGATTTTACATTTAGGTCTGTGATCCATTTCAAGTTAATTTTTTGGTATAGGTAGATAGATGTACAACACCACACCTATTTCCAGTACCTATATGTTGAGACATCTATCCTTTCTCCACTAATTTTGTTGGTACTTTTGTTGAAAATTGATTTAGGATACACACACACACACACACACACACACACACACACACACACCTATTTCTGGCTCTTTGTTCTGTTCCACTGATCTATTTGTTTTGACTTTTGTAACTTTATAGTAAGTTTTGAAATCAGGTAATTAATTTTCCAACTTTGTTCCTCCTTTTCAAAATTATTTTGGCTATTCTAGATCCTTTGCTTTTCCATATTAAAGTTTAGAGTCATCTTGTAAATTACTACAAAAAGTTTGCTGGGATTTAGATTGGGATTATGTTGAATATGTAGATCAATTTTGGGAGAATTGACATGTAAACAATATTGAATTTTCTGCCTATGAACATATTTTATCTCTTTATTTCTATTTTATTTTTTCTTATCAGTGTTTTATAGTTCAGTATACAAATCTTGCAAATATTTTGTTTAGATTTTCCCCTAAGTATTTATTTTTTTGATGTTATTATAGTGATTTTTTTCACATTTCATTTTCCAAATGTTTGTTGTTAGTATGCAGAAATATGATTGATATTTGTATATTTACCTTGTATCCTGTGATCTTACTAAACTTACTTATTAGTTGTTATAGTACCACTTTTTGTAGATTGCATAGGATTTTCCAAGAACATGTGTCATATGTGAATAAAGATAGTTTTATTTCTTCCTTCCAATCTTATGCCTTTTCTTTCCTTCCTTTCCTCTCCTCTCCTCTCCTCTCCTTCCTTCCTTCCTTTCTTTTCTTTCTTCTTTTCTTTTTTCCTTTCTTTCTTTTTTGCTTTGTTGCACTGCCTAGTGTCTCCACTGCAGTGGTGTAGAGATGTGTTCTATTAGGTTGAGGAAGCTCTCTTTTATTCCTTATTTTTTGAGAGTTTTATTATGAATGGATGTTGAATTTCGTTAGATACTTTTCTTGTATCTGTAGAGATGCTCATGTGATTTTTCTTTTTTAATATGTTGATATGGTGAATAATACTGATTAGTTTTGAATGTTGAACCAATTTTGCATTCCTGTGATAAATTCCACTTGGTTTTGATGCATCATCCTTTATATATATTTCTTGATTCGATCTGCTAATATTTTGTTGAAGATTTTGTGAATATTTTCATGAAAAATATTGGTTTGTAGTTTTAACATCTTTGTCTAATTTTGTTATCAGGTAATGCTGATTTCATAAATTGAGTTGGGAAGTGTTCCTTCTTTTCTATTTTGTGGAAGAATTTGTATAGAATTAATATTATTTCCTTCTTAAATACTTGGTAGACTTCCTAGTAAGGTCACTGGGGCCTGGAGTTTTCTTGGTGGGAACATTTTTTATAAAAAATTTAAGTAAAAAAATATATGCAGGGCTATTCAGGTTGTTTATCTTGTTGAATGTTCCACGTGCATTTGAAAAGGATGAGCATTCTGCTCCTGGTATTCTACAAATGTCACTTAGGTCAAGTAGATGGGCAATTTTGTTCAAGAGAGTGTGAAGCTTACAGAGTATGGAAGCTTCAGTCAGTATAGTTGGGGATCAAGCTAGGCTTGAGCTTTGTTATTACTGTCATTAGCTTCAGTGTACCATACGGTTCAAGTCTGGTTGGCTGCTTTAACTTTGTGCTTAGAAAGGATCCTGGAGTACTGGAAGGTTTTTCTCAGTGTGTTTTCTACATCCTGTGCTTTCATCATCCTCTGCTTGCCTCTGCCACAGAGAGAAGTCTCTCTCCATGCTCTTATCTTTTCCTCAGCTGTAGAATGTTGTTTGTTACTTAGTCCTAAGCTCATGGTAGGTATAGGCGTTCTCTATTCTACTGGTCCTGTCTTAGTCCACGTGCCTTGGGAGTGGGTCTTTCTCAGTGTTCCTTCCTCTTCTTTCCTTGGCAACCAAACTCTGCCTTGTATTTGTTGCCGATAATGGGTGAAAGAGAGATTCCTGATCCTCACTAGTGCTGGCTTACCTCTGCTTTGTACTGGTGTAGGATCCTGGGCCCAGGAGAGTTTTTCTTAAGTTCCCATGAGGAAGATCATTTTTGAATCTATTTCACCCCCAGAAACAATTAATTATTGCCTTGTCTTCAGAGTGGGAAGTTTTCTGAGCCCTCTTTCAGAGGTTTAAGGCCTTTTCCTCATATGAGTGGAAAGTTAGGCAAGGTAGAATGGTTTTATGCCTGTCCTGGAGTGGCAGTTTATCCCTTCTTATGCACCGGTGCCACAAAAGAGGGCTCTCTGCAGTTCCTGGCTTTGCTCCCATTCTTTTGGATGAGCACCAGGTAGAGACCCATGGAACAGAGCATGAATGTGAGTGTAATTCCCCATGTCTTTTGAGCTTTTAGTTATTCTAAATTGAAATGTTAGCCTACATACGTACTACAGTTAAAACTTTAACTGATTTCTTCTTTTTTGCTTGTATGGTAGCCCCCTTTTCCTCCTGTGCTCTGCCAAAGGTGAAATAGTTTGGAGTCCCTTCTGTCCTTGGAGAGGCTTGTTATTTTTTTGAAATTTAGTTCACTTGATTGTCCTACAACTTCGATTTTCTGATGGATTCAAGAACAAATTATGATCTGTTTTTTTTCTCATTGTTAGGGTGGGAGAGACATTCTTGTACTGGCTTTCTACATCCTATATGTTAGTAGAACTCCAATAACAAGTGCTAAAGGATTGCATCTATGTCCATGAGAAAAATTGGTCTGTAATTTTCCTTGTAATGTCTTTGACAAGCTTTATATCAAGGTTATGCTGGCCTGATAAAATGAGTAGAGAAGTGGTCCCTCCTTTTTTATTTTCTGTTTGCTGAAAGAGTGTTATGAGATTGTCTTATTTCTTTCTTAGATGTTTGGAATAATTCTCCAATAAAGTCTGTGTCTTAGATTTTCTTTTGGGAAGGTTTTTTTCTTTTATTAGCAGACTTCATTTTTTAAGAATGGTTTTAGGTTTACAGCAAAATTGAGCAGAAGGTACAGAGTTCCAATATATTTCCTTTTCACTTGTGTACAATTTTCCTATTATTAACATCTTGCATTAGTGTGGTACTTTTTAACAGTTGGTGAACCAATAAATACATAATTATTAAATAAAATCCATAGTTTACATCAGGATTCACTTTTTGTGTTGTACAGTTCTAATGGTTTTGACAAATGTATAATGTCATATATTTGCTACTTCAGTATATTACAGAATAGTTTCACTGCCCTAAAAATCCTCTGTGCTCCACCTACTCATCCCTCCCTCTATTCCTCCCAAGCCTCTGGCAACCACTGACTTTTCTGTCTCTATAGTTTCACCTTGAAGAATGTCATATAGTTGCACTCATGCAGTATGTAGCATTTTCAAACTGGCTTCTTTCACTTAGTAATATGCATTATGTTCCTCAGTGTCTCTTTGTGACTTGATAGCTTTTTTTTGGAATAATATTTTATTGTGTGGCTGTATCACAGTTTATTTATACATTCACCTGTTGAAGGACATCTTGGTTGCTTCCAAGTTTTGGCAGTTTTGAATAAAACTGCTAAAACATTCCTGTGTAGATTTTTGTGTTGATATAAAATACCAAAGAGCATGACTGCTTGTACGGTAAGACTATGATTAGCTTTGTTAGAAGCTGACGACTTATCTTCCAATGTGGTTGTACCATATTCCATTTCCATTACCAGTGAATGAATTTCTGTTGCTCCACATCCCCATCAACATTTGGTGTTATCAGCACGTTAGATTTTAGCCATTCTAATAGATGTTTTATGATATTCTCACTGTTGTTTTAATCTGCAATTTTTTTTTTTTTAAGATTTTATTTATTTATTTGTCAGAGAGAGAGCACACACAAGCAGGGGGAGCACAGGCAGAGGGAGAAACAGACTCCCTGCTGAGCAGGAAGCTGGATGTGGGACTTGATCCCAGGACCTTGGAATCATGACCTGAGCTGAAGGCAGGTGCTTAACCAACTGAGCCACCCAGGCGTCCCTAATTTGCAATTCTTTAATGACATATGATACTGAGCATCATTTCAGATGTTTATTTACCATCTGTATATCTTCTTTGGTGGGTGTCTGTTTGGATCTTTTGCTCATTTTTAGATTGTATGTTCTTGTTGTTTTAAGTGCTTGTCGTAAATTTTGGGTACAAGTTTTTTGTTTTTTGTTTTGTTTTGTTTTGTTTTTTAATCAGCTGTGTCTTGTACAAATATTTTCTCCCAATCTGTGGCTAGTCTTTTCATTCTCTTAACAGTATCTTTTGCAAAGAAGTTTTTAAATTTTAATGGAGTCCATCTTATCATTGTTTTTCTTTTATGGATTGTGCTTTTGGTGTTGTGTCTAAAAATTAATTGCTAAACCCAAAGTCACTTGTGTTTTCTCTTATGTTACCTTTTTGTAGAACTCTTATAGTTCTGGGCTTTAAATTTAGGTCTGTGAGTTTGAGAGGTAAGTGATAAGTGATACCATAAAGCAAAACAATATTAGCATAATTGGGATTCCAGAAGAGGAAAGAAAGAGGAGGGGCAGAAGGTATATTAAAGCAAATTATAGCATAGAACGTCCCTAATTTGGAGGAGGAAACAGGCATTCAAGTTCAGGAGCCACAGAGAACCCCCCTCAAAATCAATAAATATAGGTTAATATCTTGACTTATAGTAGTGAAATTTGTAAATCTTAGTGACAAAGAGAAAATCCTGAAAGTGACTCAGGACAAGAGGTCTGTAACCTACAAGGGTAGAAACATTAGACTGGCAGCAGACCTATCCACAGAGACCTAGCAGGCCAGAAAGGATTGGCATGATATATTCAGGGTGCTAAATGAGAAGAACATGCAGCCAAGAATACTTTATCCAGCTGGGCTGTCATTCAAAATAGGAGAGATAAAAAGCTTCCTGGACAAACAGGAGCTAAAAGAATTTGTGATCACCAAACCAGTCCTGTAAGAAATATTAAAGGGGATCTTTTAAGTGGAGAGCCCAAAATTAACACAGACCAGAAAGGAACAGAGACAACATGCAGAAACAATAATGACTTTACAGGTAATACAATGGCACTAAATTCATATCTTTCAATTTTACTCAATGTAAATGGATTAAATGCCTCAATCAAGACATGGGGTATCAGATTGGATAAAAAGACAAGACCCATTGATATGCTGTCTGCAAGAGACTCATTTTAGACCCAGAGACAACTCCAGATGGAAAGTGGGGTGAGGTGTTTGAAAACCATTTATCATACTAATGGACATTGAAAGAAAGCTGGGGTAACAATCCTTATATCAGACAAATTAGACTTTAAACCAAAGACTGTAATTAAAGATGAGGAAGGACACTATATCATGATTAAAGGGTTTCTGCAACAACAAGATCTAACAAATGTAAATATTTATGCCCCTGACATGGGAACAGCCAATTATATAAACCAATTAATAACAAAATTAAAGAAATACATTGATAATAATACAATAAGAGTAGGGGACTTTAACACCCCACTCACTATTGGGCGGATCATTTAAACAGAAGATCAACAAGGAAGCAAGGGCTTTGAATGATACTGGACCAGATGGACTTCACAGTTATATTCAGAGCATTCCATCCTAAAGCAATAGAATACACATTCCTCTTGAGTGCACATGGAACATTCTCCAGAATGGAACATACTGGGTCACAAATCAGGTCTCAACTGGTACCAAAAGATTGGGATTATTCCCTATATATTTTCAGACCATAATGCTTTGAAACTGGAACTCAATCACAAGAGGAAATTTGGAAATAACTCAAATACATGGAGGCTAAAGAACATCCTACTAAAGAATGAATGGATCAACCAGGAAATTAAAGAAGAATTTTAAAAATTTATGGAAACAAATGAAAATGAAAATACAACTGTTCAAAACCTTTGGGATACATAAAGGCAGTCCTAAGAGGGAAGTATATAGCAATACAAGCCTTTCTCAAGAAACAAGAAAGGTCTCAAATACACAACCTAACCTTACACCTAAAGGAGCTGGAGAAAGAATAGCAAATAAAACCAAAACCCAGCAGGAGAAAAGAATTCATAAAGATCGGAGCAGAAATCAATGAAATAGAAACCAAAGAACAGTAAAACAGATCATTTTTTCCTCTTTTTTCAAAAAAACATATAACTCATAATTATTTTAAAGTCCTTGTTAGTTAACACCAATATCTGAATCACATGTAGATCTGTGTCTATGGTGTTATTTTCTCTTAGCTTTTGTTTATCTGATTTTTACTATCAGCATGACTAGTAAATTTTTATTTGATGCAAGACATTGCATGTGAAAAACTGTAAAGCTTGTAGATGATATCTTACTTTATTGAGGGTTCCCTCTCCCCTGGGAAGATAGTCTTATCACTGGTTACTGTAATCCAACTAGGGAATGTTCTGGATTGAGGCTGAGTTTTAGCCTCTTAGGCTCAATCTTCCTCTGGTTCTTTCCTGGCTCTCCAAGGTTTTTAAATAAGAATTTGATGTATTCTAGAGGTCCTTTACCCCTTGGGTCCCAAACTCTAATCTTTTTCTTGTCAGAAAAACTTGCTAAAAAAACTTTTTCACAGGTTCCCTCCTTAGATATTTAACTTTCCACTCCAAAGAATTCTAATATTACAAAAATTTCTTGGGGACAAAACCGGCCATGTGCTTAAGACCTCCCTCTGCCAAAGCTCTCCTTATTTCTCTGTCCGCTGTTGGTAGCCCTGCTTTATGTTGGGTTTGTATTGATTCTCAGCCTCTTGTCTGTGCTCAATAATGATCCCAGGGAAAACATGGCTATGGACACCAGTTCATCTATCAAGATTTTTCCATTTCTGTTACTGTAGTTCTTGTTCTCTCAGCAACTCTCTTCTGCCTTCAGATAGTTGATTCCCCCTCCCCCTCCCCCTTGGCTTTGCTAGTTCTATATAGGGGTGCTGATCAGCCACCAGTTTTTTTATCAGCTTGGAAATGTAAGTCCCATTTTGTGAGGACTGAAGAAGATAATATGCCTGGCACATTGTAAGCGCTTAGTGAATGGGAGCCTGGATATCCTTAAAAGTCCAAACAAGATTGCTTAAAACCCTTGAGGCTTCTAATGGCCCTTAGAAAAATGGTCAAAATCCGTCATCATGCCTACTCTACTCTTTCAGCCAAGACCATTTAAGCTCTGTAGGTCTTCTATAATCTCCCAGTTTAGTGGCCCATAGTACTTGGAACTTTCTTTTTTGTAATATTTATCATGCCTGTATTTATTTTTTAAATGTCCGCTTTCCCCATTAAAATATAAGTTTCATGAAAGCAGGAAGAGAGTATATCTTCATTGTTCTACTGTATTTTACACCTACCAAAATGACTGGCATGAGCCAGGTGCTCAACGTGTATTTATTAAATGGAGTAAATCCAGATTCTTCTTTAATGTTGATTATAATGATATATATGGTATATCTACTATGTGCTAGATACTACACGAGGTGATATAAGATTGCGGAAAGCATCCTTACCATTCAGAGTCTTACATGGGACTCTGCTTTTCTTGGAAAAGGTTTTTTCCTTTAAATATTTCTTTTTTTCAAAGTTGATATCTAATAACTTAATAGCTGTTTCTCAATTTATAAGAAACTGATAAGTTCCAGAGAGTAAGCAGCAATGACAAAACTTTTTATTTTTAAAGCTTTTTGTATTTCAGAATTGCAAGTAAGAGATTAAAGACATGTGTATAATATAACCCTATTTGGAGATTACTGCCCTGAGGAAGTATTTTTGTTGCTTTCTATTTTGAACTCCACTTATATTAGTTAAATATGATTATTTATTTGATTATTCAGCAAGTATTTATTGAACATTTAGTATATACCAGGCACAGTTCTACTGCCAGGGGATACAATAGTGAATAAAATAAAGTTCTGCCATGGTGGAGAGATGATAGTATTACAAGTAAATATAGGCCCACAATGCATTATCTAAAATCTGGGGGCCAGGTATGTTTTGGAATTCAGATTTTTTTTCAAATTTTAGAAGGATAATTTAGGCATATTCTATGTTATTTAATATCTCTACCATGGTCTTATAGTACCTTGTAATTAAACAAGTTAATATTTCTGCAACAAAATGTATGAATTTTCACATTAATTGTCATAAATAAGGACTATAAATAGTCTCATGTCAATTCAGATCAGATCAGATTTTGCTGCCAAATGAGTTCAAGTCAGGACTGATTATGCCACTAATTCAGTTTTGAAAAAACTTTGGTTTTCAGGGAATTTCAAGTAAAGGATAATGTGTCTGCAATATAGCATCAGTTAATTGCTTTGATATAATAAAAATTAGGGCAAGGCAAGAGAAAGAAAGATAAAGCAGGGTAAGGAGATGATTACATGAGAACTCAACTTATATTTGGCTGGTTCTTAAGATACATAAAGTAAAAGATCCATAATATTATAGGTTGATACTTTAAAAGTATGTAATTATAGATCTTTTAATATTAATACAAACCTGAACCAGAAAAAATGTGCTAACAACTTTGCTTTAGCTTATATCCACTACTGCAGACATTTAATAGAAATAAGTTAACTCTTAAAAGGCAACTCTAAAGTCAGTTTTAGTAACATACTTTTAAACAACTGGCTATTTATTTGTTACATGCCTTTACAATTTTAATCATGAGGGCAGTTTCGTGCCACCAGCTTTTTTCTGTACCTTCTTCATTTTGTCTGTTTGGGTATACTGTGAAAATGCTAGAGTAGTATTGGTTCAACTTAATTAGAAAAATAAAATCACACCGAATATTTCAAAGAGAAATATAAATGATATCTAGACTTTTCCCCCACCATTAGCACTTTTTTTTTTTAAGATTTTATTTATTTATTTGTCAGAAAGAGAGAGAAAGAACAAGCAGGAGGGGAGCAGCAGGCAGAGGGAGAAGCAGGCTCCCTGCTGAGCAAGGAGCCCAATGCGGGGCTTGATCCCAGGACCCTGGGATCATGACCTGAGCCAAAGGCAGGCACTTAACCGACTGAGCCACCCAGGTGCGCCAGCACTCCTTTTTTAATAGTATAATTAAACTGTATTTTAATATATCTTTTTATAGATTAAAGTGTAATTATCAAGATCTTAGTGTGATAACATGGAATTTTGTGTTTCTGGAAAGGGGTGATGTTTTTTGATTTCTGAGTTATCTTGAGTTACTTTGTTATGAAGTCAACCTACTCTTAAAATCCAATTTGCTCGCTCATCCTCTAGACAATAGCATGATAACCTAAATTTGATGTTTAGCACAAAGTTCAGCATTGTTATTTTGTATCATTCATTATTTGTATTTAAAATGGATGGTTGTGTAAAACCTCAAATGTTATTTGCATTCCATTAAGTGTTTAATAAATCCTGTTGTTCTGATTGTTATTATAAATAATAGAATTGTGGAAGGAAGGAACCTGAAAGAAGATAGGCTTCGGAGAGAGAAGGAATAATATAATTGCTAAGATGTTATCCTAAGTCTAGAACTCCAGAGCATCTCAGTGCTAGTGTCCCTTACTAAAAAACTTATGAAATTATATCTCAAATATTGTTTTTTCATTTATCATCATCAGAAATATATACATGTATAGGAAATTTAGAGATCACAAAAAGAGAAGAAACTGACATTCATTTATCATTTATTTTAAGGAAATGAAAATTTAATGGATTTAAATAAATTTTAATTAACTATATTTTCTGTAAGACATAGATAGAACATGTATATATATTTAAAGTTTTTATTTATTTATTTGAGAGAGAGAGAGCACAAGAAGGGGGCAGGGGCAGAGGGAGAGGGAAAAGCAGACTTCCCCCTGAACAGGGAGCCCAGTATGGGACTTGATCCCAGGACTCTAGGATCATGATCTGAGCTGAAGGCAGATGCTTAACTGACTGAGCCACCCATGTGCCCTGAACATATATTGATATTGAAAGGCCTGTGCCATGAGTAGAACTTCCATCTTCTGTCTTTTTTTTTCTCTCTAGGGTAGGATTTGGCATATATATGGTTAAGCTTCAGATGGGACTACTGCAGTTGATATAAAATTAATAATTCAGGGACTCTGACTGTGTTTGGTGTGATCCAAGGACTGTGTCATTCTTACCTATATCTGTTATGGCTTTTGTTATGTTCCTTAATACTGGAAGGTGAGACAATTGTAGGAGTGTGCACAATACTGACTCCATCTTTGTCCCTTCATTTTGTTCATGTTCACTGGATGACCTTTCTTGGAACTATGTGTTCCTGGCACTTTGAAGATTAATATACGTAACTTAGAAATGCCCACCAAGGCTAGGATGGGGGGAGGCTTGCTTTGAGCTCCCATTAATCCATTAAAGATAACATAGTCTTTCTCCTTCCTGATGCACAGGTGGTACCACAAGATCTAATTCAAGGTTAGCTGTTAATTAGGTGGATGCAAAGCCTTTGAGGTGCATGCAGACCCTTTGATCTCACTACAGTGGCCTTCTGCACATCCTGTCACACTATAAAATCTGTGGACTAAGGTCTAGACTTTGTGGATAATAGCTATATAGTGCCTGAATTGTCATCTGCCTGATCCACCCCCGTCAGTAAGTTACCTTGTAAAACTCTATGTAACTTGTATGGAGTTTCATTTTCTTGTCTCATAGTGCACTCTCTCTCTCTTTTATTGATTGATTGATTTGGTATAAATTTTTTATTTACATTTTAGTTAATTAACATATAGTGTAATATTGGTTTCAGAAATAGAATTTAGTGATTCATCACTTACATATAACTCCCAGTACTCATCACAATAAGTGCCGTCCTTTATACCCATCACCCATTTGGCCCATCCCCCATCCATCTCCCCTCCAGCAACCCTCAGTTTGTTCTCTGAAGTTAAAAGTCTCTTATGGTTTGCCTTCTATTGTCTTTTTTTTTTCATCCCCTCTGTTCCTCTGTTTTGTTTCTTAAATTCCACATATGAATGAAATCATATGGTATTTGTCTTTCTTTGACTGACTCATTTCACGTAGCATGATACACTCTAGCTCTATCTACATCATTGCAAATGGCAAGATTTCATTCTTTTTGATGGCTGAGTAACATTCCATTGTATATATGTACCACATCTTCTTTATCCATTAATCAATCAATGGACATTTGGGCTCTTTCAGTAATTTGACTATTGTTGATAATGCTGCTATAAATGTTGGGGTGCATGTACCCCTTTGAATCAGTATGTTTGTATCCTTTGGGTAAATACCTAGTAGCGCAATTGCTGGATTGTAGGGTAGCTCTATTTTTAACTTTTTGAGGAACCTCCATACTGTTTTCCAGAGTGGTTGCACCATCAAAATGCCTTCTCAATTTGGGGGATACTGTCTTCCCCCATCTTCTAACAACAATGTAGAAATGAATTATTGTGTGTAGCACTTCAATATAAGAAACCTTTTTTCCATAGAATTTATGTACTGGGGGGGATGGTGGATAAGATAACTATTAAAATATGGGCTTACTTTGAATAAGTAAGTATACTCTTTGCGTTTTATTTCAGCACTGACTTGCTTAGAGGAGGTCATATAGGGTTTTTGAATTAGGTAAGGCCAAGCTGAAACAAGAGAGAAAAGATTGATTACTAAATGTGAACTGAAGACTGGCTCAGGCATAAAGTATATTATGAAAGGAGGCTAAGAAGTAAAGATGTGGAATAAGGGGGATAAGACAGACAGTGCTGGCAGAGAAGTGGGTCAGCTTTGAGATGTCAGCAAAAGAAAACCAGTGAGGATCTGTCTTCAGGTGAGAGAAACCAGAGCAGGGTTTGAATTATACAACACGGATTGAATATAAGGCATGGTCAGCTTGTACAGAGCCAAAATGTCCAATTTGTAACTAAAACTCATTCCTGGCTACAATGCATATCCACTGGGACTACTTGAATTACAGAAACAGATATGGTCTACCATTTCATAAACAACCAAAAGTATTAGGAAGGAATGGAGATACCCAATTCAGCATGTTTTAATTGAGCCTCTCTTCTGTGGTGGTGATTGGAAAAAATAGACAACATCCAAAACAGTGATGTTAATGAGAAGAATGTTTGTGGATTGATGCAGGAAAGAACATTTATTTATCACACTTTTTCTTAGCTTTTTTTTTTTTAAAGTAATCTCTACACCCAATGTGGGGCTCGAACTTACGACCCCAGGATCAAGAGTCACATGCTCTACTGACTGAAACAGCCAGTCACCCCAGCTTTTTATGTCCCTCAATACATTGTAAGTTCCTCAAGAGTGAGGGAGAATCACGTCTTATTTTTCTTTTTATATTCAGCAACTGGCACATAGGAAGTGTTCAATTAATTATTGAAAGAAGAATGTAGGGACGCCTGGGTGGCTCAGTTGGTTAAGTGGCTGCCTTCGGCTCAGGTCATGATCCCGGGGTCCTGGGATCGAGTCCCACATTGGGCTCCTTGCTCGGCAGGGAGCCTGCTTCTCCCTCTGCCTCTGCCTGCCTCTCTGCTTACTTGTGATCTCTCTCTCACTCTCTCTCTGACAAATAAATAAATAAATAAATAAAATCTTAAAAAAAAAAAAAGAAAGAAGAGTGTAAATTCAAAGACATATACTAGGATATAAATATACTGAAAGGACACAGATGGGGATAGAGAAATCTTGGCCAGCCCTCAAGGTGGGAAGATTGGAGTGAATTCCCAATATAGGAACAGTGAGAAGGTTAAGCAGAAGGTTTCTGTTATAGGGCACTTCTAAAGAGTGAAGAAGTTCAGAACAAGTCTCCCCAAAACGTATCAGTTTGGTATATGGACTGTTTTGAGTTGAAGGCAATCAATATCCTGCAGGCTCAAAAGAAACTTTTGCACTTAACTACCTAGAAGAATCTAAATTGGGTGTTTCCCAGAATAAGAGTTATTACCAGAGATAAATTTTATCTGAGTGACCCATCTATATGGCAGGGCAAACATCTAATTATGAAACATCTGCTCTTCTGACTGCTCTGTAATTACCTTTCTTCCCTTTGAAGCCCCAGGTTTCTACCCCATTCTTTAGCTCAGGATGGCACATATACCTCATTTTACCTTTCTATTTTGAACCTCTTATGTATATGGGATTCCCATATGTATGAAATTAAATTTGACTTTCTCCTGTTAATCTGTTTCATGTCAATTTAATTCTTAGACCAGCTGGAAGAATCTCTGAGGGGGTGCCTGGGTGGTGCAGTCATTAGGCATCTGCCTTCGGCCCAGGTCATGATCCCAGTGTCCTGGGATCGAGCCCCACATCAGGCTTCCCGCTCAGTGAGAAGTCTGCTTCTCCCTTTCCCACTCTCCCTGCTTGTGTTCCCTCTCTCGCTGTGTCTTTCTCTGTCAAATAAATAAAATCTTAAAAAAAAAAATCTCTGAAGCCTAGAGGAAAATTTTTCCTTCCCAACAAAAGATTATGTACATTGGGTAGTACTAGGTTTTTAGAAGATCATAAATGCCAGAATGAATTTTCTTTTATTCTGTAGGTATTGAAGGGGTCATTGAGGTATTTTGAGGAGGGTGAAGATATGAAGGATTTTTTAAAGAATATTAATCTGACACTGGTGATTTCAATAGATAGGAATAGGAGAGAGTGTTCTAGCTTCATCTTCCACTTTATTCTTTCCTGTATTTTCATGGAACTTTTGCTATTTCACAAAGTGACAGTGAACAAGAACATCCCCATTCCTTTACTCAGTCTGTTTACTTAGCCTATGCTCTTTTGTTCCCCCTTTCCAGTTCTTCAATTAGAATTAATTGTCCCTGTCTCTAAGGATGATACCTCTGTTGTAACTTATTTTTTTCTTATGGTAGCATTATTATTTTTTTTATTAAATATCTTCATGTCTGGACTAAAAATTCCAGAAAACAAGGCCAATCATCTTGTGTTTCCCATGGAGTTTTGCAGGTGTAGGTCTAAGGAATCTTTAGTGCAAATGCATTCATTGAGAACGTGTTTATTTTATTTATTTATTTTTAAAGATTTTATTTATTTATTTGACAGAGAGAGAGAGATCACAAGTAGGCAGGCAGGCAGAGAGAGAGGGGGAAGCAGGCTCCCTGCTGAGCAGAGAGCCCAATGCGGGGCTTGATCCCAGGACCCTGAGACCATGACCTGAGCTGAAGGCAGAGGCTTTAACCCACTGAGCCACCCAGGTGCCCCGAGAACATGTTTATGAAGTACTTACTATGTGATAGTTATTGTGCTGATTCTTGGGGTACAGAGATGAAAGACACTTAGATTCTGGAAAACTTGAATTCACAGTGAACTTGATGGCTCCTTAATACTTAAAGACGTTTCTTTTTTTAAAGATTTTATTTATTTATTTATTTGACAGAGAGATTGAGAGCACAAGTAGGCAGAGCAGCAAGCAGAGGGAGAGGGAGAAGCAGGCTCTCCACCGAGCAGGGATATTTATATAAATATAAATAAAATTTACCATTTTTAAGTGTACAGTTCAGTGGCATTCAGTACATTCACATTGTTGTACAACCATCAATGACCATCCATCTCCAGTACTTTTTCATCCCAAAATAGAACTTCGTACCCATTAAATACTAACTCTCCATTCCCACCTTCCCCACAGGCCCTCACAACCAGCATTCTACTTTTTGAATTTGAATTTTTGAATTTGAATTTGACTGTTCTATGTACCTCATATATGTGAAAACATATAGGATTTATCTTTTTGTGACAGGCTTATTTCACTTAGCATAATGTTCTCAAGGTTCATCCATGTTGTAGATATGTTAGGATATTCTTCCTTTTTAAGTGCTGAGTAGTATTTCATTGTGTGCACGTATCACATTTTGCTCATCTATTCATTTGTCTGTGGACACTTGGGTTGCTTCCACATTTTACTTATTGTGAATAGTGCTGCTATGAACATGAGTGTATAAATATATGTTCAAGTATGTACCTAGAATTGAAAGTGCTGGATTATGAGGTAATTCGGTTTCTAATTTTTTGGGGGGGAATTCCATACTAATAAACAAATAGGTTTTTTTTTTTTCTGTTTTAATTTCTAATGCTGTAAATATCAGTAGATAAAATCCACATAAAGGAAGTACTCTTAGATCCTCAATTTTTAAGAGAGTGAGTGTCCTGAGGGTTAAAAGTTTGAGAATCAATGTCTAGTCAAAGGAGTGAAGTAGAGAGATCTGTTAGGAAGTTACTATGGTAGTGGACAAGTTGGACAGGACTTTGCTCATAGAAGAACAGGAAAGGTGGTAAGAAGAATCTGTCATACGAAGAGAACTTGAAAATCTGGAAATATATGTGACCTTGAGAAAATAAGCTTTTAGGGAAGACTCAGTAGCTTTCTTTGAATATTTGAAGATCTCCTATAGAAAAGGAATTAGGTTTATATTTTGTGACATTGTGTGTATGTGTTGTGGGGGGGGGTGCGATGGTGGCAGATGGTATGAGGAATCAATTTTAGGTCATAATAAAGAATTTTCTAACGTAATAATTCAAAGATGGAATTGGCTAAGGTAGGGATGTAGTGAGTTTCTAAACTAGAAAGCTAGTTTAGAGTTTTGTTGTTGTTGTTTTCTTTTCTTTTCTTTCTTGTTCGGTTGGTTTCAGGAGTAGAAGTTAGTGATTCATCACTTACATACTTACATATAACACCCAGTGCTCACCATAACATGTGCTCTCTGTAATATCCATCACCCATTTAGCCCAACCCCCACCCACCTCTCTTCCAGCAACCCTCAATTTGTTCTCTATAGTTAAGAGTCTCTTATGGTTTGCCTCCCTCTCTGTTTTTATCTTATTTTATTTTTCTTTCCCTTCCCCTATGTTCATCTGTTTTGTTTCTTGAATTCCACATATGAGTGAAATCATATAGTATTTGTCTTTCTCTGACTGCTTATTTCGCTAGCATTTTGCTTAGCATGATACACTCTAGTTGTGTCCACATTGTTGCCAATGGCAAGATTTCATTCTTTTTGATGGCTGAATAATATTCCATTGTATATATCTATACCACATCTTCTTTATCCATTCATTAGTCAGTGGACATTTGAGCTCTTTCCATAATTTGGCCATTGTTGCTAATGCTGCTATAAATATTGGGGTGCATGTGCGCCTTTGAATCAGTATTTTTGTATCCTTTGGATAAGTATGTAGTAGTGCAATTGCTGGGTCGTAGGGTAGCTCTATTTTTAACTTTTTGAGGAACGTCCATACTCTTTTTCCAGAGTGGCTACACCAATTTGCATTCCCACCAACAGTGTAAGAAGGTTCCCCTTTCTCTGCTTCATCACCAACATCTGTTGTTTCCTGTGTTGTTAAATTTAGCCATTCTGACAGGTGGTATCTTATTGTAGTTTTGATTTGTATTTCCCTGATGATGAGTGATGTTGAGCATTTTTTCATGTGTCTGTTAGCCATTTGTGTGCCTTCTTTGGAGAACTGTCTATTCATGTTTTCTGCTCATTTCTTAACTGTGTTGTTTACTTTTTAGGTATTGAGTTTGATAAGTTCTTTATAGATTTTGGATACTAGCCCTTTATCCTATGTCATTTGCAAATATCTTGTCCCATCCCATCGGCTGCCTTTTAGTTTTATTGATTGTTTCCTTCACTGTGCAGAAGGTTTATATTTTGAATGAAGTCCCAATAGTTCATTTTTGCTTTTGTTTCCCTTGCCTCTGGAGATACATGTAGAAAGAAGTTGCTACAATTGAGATCAAAGAAGTTGCTGCCTGTGTTTGTCTCTAGGATTTTGATGGTTTCTTTTCTCACATTTAGGTCTTTCATCAATTTTGAGTCTATTTTTATGTATGGTGTAGGAAAGTGGTCCATTTTCATTCTTCTGATACCACTGTCCAGTTTTTCCAACACCATTTGTTGCAGAGACTGTCTTTTTTCCATTGGATATTCTTTCCAGCTTTGTCAAAGATTAGTTGACTGTAGAGTTGTGGGTTACCATTTCTGGATTCTCTATTCTGTTCCATTGATCTATGTGTTTGTTTTTGTGCCAATACCATACTGTCTTGATTACAGCTTTGTGACAGAGCTTGAAGTTCAGGATTGTGAAGCCACCAGTTTTGGTTTTCTTTTTCAACATTCCTTTGACTATTCAGTTTTCTGGTTCCATACAAATTTTAGAATTTTTCTTGTTCTAGCTCTGTAAAAAATGCTGGTATTATTTTGATAGGGATTGCATTGAATGTGTAGATTGCTTTGGGTAGTATAGACATTTTAACAATATTTGTTCTTCCAATCCATGAGCATGAAATGTTTTTCCATTTTTCATATCTTCAATTTCTTGCATAATTGTTCTATAGTTTTCATAGTACAGATCTTTTACTTCTTTGGTTAGGTTTATTCCTAGGTATCTTATGGGTTTTGTGCAGT
Source organism: Potos flavus (assembly GCA_028534135.1). NCBI lineage: Eukaryota > Metazoa > Chordata > Mammalia > Carnivora > Procyonidae > Potos > Potos flavus. The sequence continues at coordinate 158,555,339 of CM052899.1, read as the reverse complement.
TGTAAATGGGATTGATTCCTTGGTTTCTCTTTCTGCTGCTTCATTATTGGTGCATAGAAATGCAAAAGATTTTTGTATATTGATTTTATATCCTATGACTTTGCTGAATTCCTGTAAGAGTTCTAGCAATTTTTTTGGTGGAGTCTCTCAGGTTTTCTACACTGATTATCACATCATCTGCAAAGAGTAGAAGTTTGACTTTTCTTCTTTGCCAGTGGGATACCTTTTATTTCTTTTTGTTGTCTGATTGCTGAGGCTAGGACTTCTAGTACTATGTTGACCAACAGTGGTGAGAATGGACATCCCTGTCATGTTCCTTACTTCAGGGGAAAAGCTCTCAATTTGTCCCCATTGAGGACGATATCAGCTGTGTTTCTTTGTTGTATGGCCTTTGTGATGTTGAGGTATGTTCCTTCTATCCCTACTTTCTTGACGGTTTTTATCAAGAAATAATGCTGTATTTTGCCGAATGTGTTTTCTGCATCATTTGAGAGGATCGTATGGTTCTTAAACTTCCTTTTATTTATATGGTGTATCACATTAATTGATTTGCAAATATTGAATCACCCCTGCAGCCCAGGAATACATCCCACTTGATCATGATGAATAATCCTGTTAATATACTCTTGGATTCAATTAACTAGTCTCTTGTTGAAAATTTTTGCATCCATGTTCATCAGGGATATTGGTCTATAATTCTCCTTTTTTAGCAAGATCATTGCCTGGTTTGGGGATCAAGGTAATACTGGCCTCATAGAATGAGTCTGGAAGTTTTCCTTCCTTTTCTATTATTACTTTTTTTTTTTTAATAGCTCAGAAGAAGAGGTATTAATTCTTCTTTAACTGGGTGGTAGAATTCCCGTAGGAAGCCATTCAGCCCTGAACTCTTGTTTGTTGGGAAATCTTTTATTACTGATTCAATTACTTTGCTGGTTATGGATCTGTTCAGGCTTTCTATTTCTTCCTGCTTCAGTTTTGGTAGTTTATCCAAATAATTTATCCATGTCTTTCAGATTGCCCAATTCGTTGGTATATAATTGCTCATAATATTCTCTTATAATTGTTTGTATTTCTTTGGTATTGGTTGTAATCTCTCCTCTTTGGTGATTTTATTTATTTAAGTTCTTTCTCTTTTCTTTTTTATAAGTCTGGCTAGTGGTTTGTCAATTTTGTTAATTCTTTCAA
>CM052899.1:158495861-158546274 GCA_028534135.1 Potos flavus | reverse complement strand
CACGTAGTTTAAGGAGGCAATTATAGTGCAATATAAGTACTATGATGAGGAAGTACAAGGAACACATAGGGCAGGGACTTAACTCAGGTTGGGGATGTCATGATGGCTTACCAAAGGAAACAATATTCAGATTGAGATCAAAAAGCTAAAGTAGAATTAGGGGAAGAAGTAGAGAAGAAAAGTTCTTTCGGAAGAAGGGAGCAACAAGCTTAGAGATTTAGAAGTGGAGAAGTGTGGCACATTGGAGCAGCAAAGTTGTATGGCTGGGTGGTACGGGGAAAGGGACATGGTGAAGGAGATCCCAGATATGTAGGTGGGGATGTGCTTCTTCCTCAAGGCTACCTATCTATCTATCTGTTTATAAGATTTATTTATTTATTTGAGAGAGAACACATGGGCACGTGCACTGGGGGAGGGGCAGAAGGAGAGAAGTTTTCAAGCAAACTCAATGCTGGGTGCAGAGCCCAACTTGGGGCTTTATCCCATGACCTATGACCTGAGCTGAATCCAAGAGACCACTTCTTAACTGACTGAGCCACCCAGGCACCCCTCAAAGCTTTTTTAGACTGAGTCCTAAGAGCATTTGGGTGTCATTTTAGAATTTTAAGCAGAGTAGTGACATGATCATATTTGCATTTTATATTCACTTAGCAATGTGCTGGTTATCCAGTATGTGCCAAGCATTATGCCAGACATTGGAAATACAATCACTGGTGAATAAGGGAGACATTGCTCCTGGCTAAATAGCCAGGCAGATTGGCAAATAGGTTGAAAATAGTGTGGAAGAAGGGGAGACTGTTTAAGAACCTGTCAGATGAATATAGGCAAGAGATGTTGGTTGTCTAAGTGTCAGTGGGATGGAAAAGATAGGTATTTCTGGGAACTTAGGGGACAGGAAGAGGCAGGAGTCAAGAGTGATGCACAGGTTTCTTCAATCTTCATCTTTTCATATAAAAATGTGAGCTCTACAATGACAGAATTTTAGCCTATTTTGTTTACTGATATATTTCTATTACCTTAAACACTTAGTAGATTCTTACTAAATATTTCTGAATGAATAAATATCTAACTTAATTTTGGCATAACATTAATGATTTTTGGATTGCCACCTCTTATTATCTATTTATGAATAAATTTCTTTGTGTATTAAATAAAATTATCAGTAAGTGCTTTCAAGTTTCAATCCTAAATTTCTAAGTTTTATTAAATTTAGAAAAATTATAATTATCATTAAAATGAAAGGATTTTGAAACAATGTTTAATTCTAAAGTATGTGTCCCTTACAAATGATATAATGAATAGTATGAAATATATGGTCTTTAAACTATCTTGCGTATATGAAGAAATATTGAGGTATATATAAGTTATCATATTTTTTTATTTGTGAGGGGGAAAGATGATTTATTTAGGTACATGGAGTACAGATTATAGTGGAAAAAAGAATTAGCTAGAAATAATTAGTTAGTGAAACTGTTTTAGAGATTGGATTGAGCAAGTTGCTTTTTCTATTCCAGATATGTTTCCTTTGGACGTTTGAGCATTTTACTTTTAGGTCCTGGGATAGGTATAATTAAGCTTGGTATATTATAAACACTTTACATATTGGTGTCCCACTTTGGATGAGGCATTTCTTGAAAATTCAGTGTATGGTTCTAGAGTATTGGAACATGGTTGCTTTGCTGTAGGTACAAGTGTTAAGACTAATTTCAATAGGAGTCATTTGTTCCTGTGAAAGAGACTGGAATCTCTAAGTAAATGTTCAGTTATTATGTTTTCCCATTGTGCTTTCTGTGATTTCATGTCACTCTGTGTCTCAATCATTATATTCCGACCATTTTGGCTTTTTCTGATTTTTAAACATTCTAAATGTTCCTAACTCAGGGTCTTGTGCTTGTTGCCCCTCTGCCTGAAATGTTCTTCCCCTAGATCTTTGTATGGTTGGCTCCTTCTCGCTTATGTCTTAGTTCAAGTATTTCCTCCTGTAGACATCTACCCTTCCAAATCACTTCTATCTCATTACCCCGCTCTCGTTTTCTCATGGCACATATTACTATCTGATATTGTTCTATTAATTTGTTTCTTTTTATAATTATTGACTGTCTTTCTTCACTAGAATGTTAGGTATATGAGAATAGGGGATATTGTCTTGATTACCACCGTATACTTAGTAACATAGAATGGCTCAATATTTGTTGAATAAATGTTTTCTTTATGAAAACAATACATTTTGAATATGAATGTAAAATTACTTAGAAAACAGAAAGAATCCATAAGACATTAACATTTTAAAGTTTTATTAAATTCATGGATTATATATTAGAACATGGCTCTTTTGAAAGATAGTATTTATATTATCATTTCAACTATGTAAAGAATATATAATCATATGGAAAAGGAAATTGGGAGAAATGAAAACAGTTGATATGTTAGCAAGTTCATGGATTTTTTTTCAGCCTTAAAAAATTCCTGTAAATGTTACAGTATTTATATGCTAAAAATAATAGCTCTGACAATTTTTACATGAGCATTTACAAAGCTAAGTAATTTTAAAATTACCTCAAATTATGAATTCAGATTATTGTGCAATTCAACTTTTAACAAGTAATTAAATTGCTAATCTAAAACTATAATACTAGTAGGATAAGAATGTTTTATTATGTTGTTGTACCTTCTATAAACACACAATATTGCTAACAGATATTCTAGTTCCCTTATGACATGGACCACAGAGGTAAGTAATTTCAAACAAAGAGGATTAATTAGTTATCAAGGTAATGCACAATATTTAGCTGCCTCTTTTTGTCCCTAGGTTTCCTTTACCTAGTCATCCTGCTGCACCTCCTGAACATCTGAAAGAACCTTTGGTTTACATGAGGAAGGCACAGGTTGGCTGTTGTTCATTTTAATTTTATTTTTTCCATGCCGAGTTATATAATACAGAATGGAAGATCCTTATTGATATCAGGAGTATGTATTATTCATTATATAGAAGCCTGGGTAAGACCCACTCCAGCGATGTGAATAATATTTGCATGCTCTTCCTTTTTACTTTCAGTAACCAAGAAGCACACCTACTTAACTACAGTTAATCCTGAAAATGTTGAGTAGAAGGAGAAAAAAATCATATACCGTACTGGCCTAAAATTTTAAATGTGATAGAAGTATTATGTTACCATTTATTCCTCATACTCTGTGATATTAAAAGAAGGAGATGGAAATGAACTGATTTACTCTTCCTTTGAAATATTGGCTTTTTTTTTTTAAAGATTTTATTTATTTATTTGACAGAGAGGAGAGAGATCACAAGTAGGCAGAGAGGCAGGCAGAGAGAGAGGGGGAAGCAGTCTCCTGTTGAGCAGAGAGCCCGATGTGGGGCTTGATCCCAGGACCCTGAGATCATGACCTGAGCCGAAGGCAGAGGCTTTAACCCACTGAGCCACCCAGGTGCCCCTGAAATTTTGGCTTTTGAAGCCAGTGATACTGATACTGTATTTAAAATAGGTTTGTTCTCACAGCAGGCTGCTATTTACTAACTGTATTCTATCACAGAACTCAAATGAACCTGCTCTCTAAATGGGCCGAAACAACTAAAATTCACTTTAAAAAAAGAAATGATTTTACACAGAAAACTGTAAAGAACTGTTAAAATAGAAACAAGTTCTGTCACATGCCCTTGACCTCTAGACTGTTCTTCACCTCAGCGGAGCCCGGTGCACCTGCCTACAAGGTAGCCTATGAGGTAGCCTCTGCGAGCCTTCCTCGCGACACTGAGTGTGCCTCTCTGCTGCTGCCAAGGGGTTTCATGGGCACCACAGAGTGGACCTTTCTCAATCATAGTCTTGGAGATTATCATGAAAACTTTCAAATATACCCCAAAGAACGTCCATGAACCCATCACCCAGCCTCAGTTATCATAGTTGTTCGTTCTGTTCCTGGGAAAGAATCTACTGCTTTGAGTTATCACAGTCCAAGCCGTGGATTTGAGGCAGCTTTTTTATTTTTCAACTTTTATTTTCATTTAAAAAGCTCTCAAAATCAGATGGTGAAAGGAAGCAATAGCATGGAGATATTTGAGGAAATATGTAATATATTCCTATCTCTGGGTGGTAACTTTAGGTCTCACAACCAGACAGGATTATTGTTATGTCATAAAGCATAATCATTAAATGATACATGTGTGACAAAATTGTTTGATCTTTTGTTATAAAGTTATAAACTCAAAAAAATAAAAAAGTTGGGTCTGAATATTTTTTTGGTGAAATTTGAAAATTTCCAGAGGGTTTGGAGAAAGTATCAGTTTTAGCATAGTAAGTGTAGGAAGGAATATACTGAAGTTATTTTCCTATCATGATGGAAAAGAAGAGGTAGAGAGGTAAATAACAAGTCCATTCTTCAAGCCCACTGCAGTTGCTGAGAATGCGTTGAAGGGTAAGTGTATGTATCATGTATAGATGTATATAGATGTATGCTACTCCTCTCTTTTCTTTCCAGACTTACCCACTAACTCAGGGGTCGGTACACCACAGCCCGTGGGCCGGATCTGCCCTGCCGCCTGTTTTTGTACAGCTGGCAAGCTAAGACTATTTTTTTACATTTTCAACTGGCTGAAAAGCCAAAAGAATAATAATATTTGTGACCCATGAAAATTATAGGAATTAATAAAATACATTTTATTGTTCATTTATTTACACATTGTCAGTGGGTGCTTTCTCATAATAACGTCAGAATTTAGTAGTTGCGTAGATACCTTATGACCTGCAAAGACTAAAATGTTTGCCGTTTGTCTTTTTACAGGAAGCTTGTCAATCCCTGTACCACATTATTCATTCTTTAAGAGCAAGGACGGTTTTTTATCCTTGGCATCCAGCACAGTGCTTAGCCCACAGAACACGAATTGTTGAAATAATTGTTTCTTTAACTGTGGTCACACTAAATACATCCTCTACCAGTTAGTGTCTGCCTGTCTTCTTTTATTTGTTCTCCCTGAGTCATCTAGTTCTTAACTCCCTGTTGTATTGGGCGGTTCTCTCCTCTTTGCACAAAAGCTCCTTAGTCTGAATGGCATAAGTACCACTCCATCAGTGTGCTCCCTTGCACCTCATTGTCTCTTGCCCCGTTTGACCTCTGTTCTGTCTTCCTTTCCAGTCCTCAGCCTCTGGCTACTTCTGGCATCTGCTTTCTTCTCCCAAACTGTGGAATTGCTTAGGAAAGTCACATCAATTTTATGTTTACCATCAGTTTAGTCTAAATCCATTTATTTGTCCTTCAGTGGATTCATTTTGCTGCCTGCCAATCCTTTTATCATTATTCATCATGCCTTATCTGCTTTCCAGTGAGGTTTTCCCAGAGTTTTTCTCACTTGTGTAGCCCTTAATTCTACCTCTCTCTCATTTTAAATGTTTAAATGTTTTTAACATTTGCCACTTAGTTTATTAAGAACATTCAGGTCATCTCATTCAGGTTTTCACAGCTTCCCTCTTCTTTGCCACCACATCTTTTTTGCCTCTAATCCTCTATAATCAACTATCTACTGTACATTTCTTCTTTGAGGCCAAAATCAACATGTCTAAAACTGAGTTTATTATGTTATTCCTAAAATGAGCGTCTCCTCCTGACCTTCTATTTCTTTTCTTTCTTTTTTTTTTTAAGATTTTATTTATTTATTTGACACACAGAGAGAGAGATCACAAGTAGGCAGAGAGGCAGGCAGAGAGAGAGGGGGAAGCAGGCTCCCTGCTGAGCAGAGAGCCCGATGCGGGGCTCAATCCCAGGACGCTGAGATCATGACCTGAGCCAAAGGCAGAGGCTTAACCCACTGAGCCACCCAGGTGCCCCCTGACCTTCTATTTCTATTAATTCATCATTACTATAGCAATTTAGACTTGAAATATCTTTGATCTCTGTTTTCCATATCCAAATAATCATTAAGTTCTAGAAATTATTTCTTCCCATAGTCTTATAGCCTCTTCTTCCTTTGTATTATCAAGGCCATTACCATGGTGATCACAGTGATGATGCGGAGGACCACTGCCTTTTATCGAATGCTAACTTTGTTTCAAACATTAAATCGCATCCTTGTCTTATTCTTACACCTCCTGATTTTCAACTTGTCTCCCTCCCTATCTTCATACATAATCTTACTACAATTAACTTTAGCTACAAGTGGGTGAAGCCTTATAATGTATCTCACTGCCGTCTCCCAAATCTTCAGTGACTACCAATGCCTGACAAGTTCCTACTCCAAACTTCAACATTTAAGAATTTTTACTGTTTGTCCCTAGCTTTTCCTCCCACTTTATCAATCTCTGCTGTCTTACAACTGTTCTGTGTGCCTTTCCGAGTGAATCATTTTGCCTTTCCCTCTTGCATCTTTTAACACTTTTCTCATTTTGTTTTCTTGTCCTGGAAAGGTCTTTCTGCCTGCTTAGCATTATGAAAAGCCATCTAATTTGTGAGGTCAGCTCAGATGACATTCTTCTCTGTGATAGTTATCATCCCTGTTGAAAAGGATCTGTCCCTCTTTCGGACTCTTGTAGCACACTGTCATTTTATGGTTCTTGACACAAGTTGCATTCTGTTATAGCAATTTCTGTGTACATCTTTTTGACTTTTGTTATAAGCCTCTTGGAAGCAGTAACAATTCAAAAACATTTTTGTATACCCATTATATCTAGCATACTGACCTTTAAGTAGCAAGAACTTAGGAAGTTTATGTCAAATTAACAATAAAAGTGCTTGTCATTTCTTCTACCAATTATTGTGATACTCATTTAAAAGATCTTTACTGAATGCCTGCTAAAAGACACTCTACTATATGCTATGAAGATTCAGAAATAAATTAGATATGAGGCGCCTGGGTGGCACAGTCGGTTAAGCATCCAACTCTTGGTTTCAGTTCAAGTCATGATCTTAGGGTCGTGAGATCAAGCCCCATGTTGGGCTCTGTGCTCAGTGTGGAGTCTGCTTAGGTTTATCTCTCTGCTTCCCTCTGCCCCTCACCCCAGCTCGCTCTCCCTCTCTCTCCCTCTCTCTCTCTCTCAAATAAATAAATAAATCTTAAGAAAGAAATTAGATAAAGATTCCGCTTATGCATAACTCATGGTTTAATCATTGAAAGAAGATGTGGGCATAAATAGTTGTAGTGTAAAGTAGAAAGTGCTATGTGCTATGGGGGAAGTGGCTAAAACATTCTGTAGGAGCACTAGGGAGGACCTGGGCATAGGTGGTTCCTTATTAAGTTGGTCTTTGCTCTTTACAATCAAAAAGAGCTTTAAAAAAAAATCCAGTTGGTATTTCCTTCCCCTTTTATTCAGTAAAATAGGTCGGCAGAAAATATTTTGGAACTGGAGCCTCGAAAAATTTGATTTTTTTTTCCTATTAGTTTCATGAGTTATTTGAACTTTACTTAGCTCCTGATTGTGTCTTCAGAATTGGATATAAATCACCTTTCTGCAGGTTTTGGCAAGCTAGATTGGTGTTCAATTTTCTGGGCTGATGAAGGAAAGAGGTTTCTTACAATGCATCAGCATTTCCCAGAGTGTTTTCTGCTGAATACTAGCCCTGAGAGATGCTCCACAAAAAAGGGTTCCATGGACAAATAAGTTTGGAAATTGAGGTCCATACTGCCTTCCTCTTGGTGATCACAGTTTAATTAATTAATTAATTCATGGTTTTTGTTTGTATTTATTTTTTATTGAAGTATAGTTGACACACAACGTTACATTAGTTTGAGGGTTTCAGGTGTTGAGCACAGTTTTGGATGTACCCCATAGTAATCTGATGACTCTATACACATTACGATGCTCACCGGAAGTGTAGCTGCCATCTGTCATCATACACTGCTGTTTCAGTACCGTTGACTATATTCCCTGTGCTGTACCTTTTACTTCCAGAATCACAACTTACTTTATGATTTTTTAGTGGACTTGATTTTTTATAAGAGTTTTAGATTTACAGAAGAATTAAGAAGATTATATAGAGTTCCCGTAGATTCCACACCTAGTCTCCCCTATTATTAATATCTTAAGTTAGTGTGGTACATTTGTTACAATTAGTGAACCAATATTAATACGTTATTATTAGCTAAAGTTCATACTTTATTTGTATTTCCTTAGTTTTAACCTAATGTCCTTTTTCTGTTCCTGGATCCCATCCAGGATACCACATTACATTTGGTTGTCATGTCTCATTAGACTCTTCTTGGCTATGACGGTTTCTTAGACTTTCCTTGTTTTTGATGACCTTGACAGTTTTGAGAAGTCCTGGTCAGGTATTTTGTAGAATATCCCCCCTGTTGGAATTTGTCTGATGTTTTTCTCATTATTAGACTGTGAGGGGAGGTTCTTGGAGGAGGACCACAGATAGAAAGTGCCATTTATGTTCTACACATCATATCAACATGGTTGGCACTGTTGAGGTTGACCTGGCTTGCCTGGCTTGGGTAGTATTTGTGAGGTTGCTCCACTGCAAAGTTACTCTTTGGCCCCCACCCTCTTGTATACTGTACTCTTTGGAAGGAAGTCACTATTTATGGTTCACATGTAAGATGAGACAGTTATGTTCCACCTCCATGAGGTGGAAGTCTCTACAGAAATTATTTGGAGTGTTTCTGCATGGAAGAGTTGCCTCCCTCCCTCCAGTTATTTATTATATCGCTGTGGGCTCATGGATGTTTATTTTATACTTTGGGTTTTAGTACAATACTCCTTAATTTTGTTGCACACAATTTATTTTGGCATGTTAAAGGCTCCAAGATGTTCTGCAGTAAAGAAGCTGTTTAATTTTATTTAATTCAGTGTTGTTCAAACTGACGTGACCGTGAAACCCTATTTCCATGTAAAAATAATTTGAGAACGACTTTGCTATACCTTTTAGAGAAAGCAGTATTTGAAGAAACTGATATACAGTGTGTGATTAAGTTTAAGGATGTGAATTTTCTTGTGAAATAGTACTAGTAGGCACATAATGCTCTAATTATGTGTCAGGTACCATTCTAGTGCTTTACAAGTATTTACTCATTTAACATTCGTGACAAGCCTGTGAGGTGTGTTACTCATAGGATCTTAGATCAATTCAGTTTCACAAAACTAGTAGGTGGAAGAGTTGGGATTTCAACCTGGGCAGGCTGGCTTTAGAATCTGTACTACCTGATGATATTCAGCCTGTTTCTTTATCCACTCCAGAAATGCTCAAATTCAAGATATGCTGTGTGGTTGAATTTGTGCAGTTCTCTGTCCATCCAGTAACCTAAATAAAAATGAAAATTTTATTAGTTTTATGTGACTTCAATTCTCATCTTCTTCCTAATTGATCTTTCTACCTTCTGTTTTGTCACTCCATTTCTTAAAACTTCCCAGACTTTTAGGGGGTTCCTGGGTGGCTCAGTTAGTTAAGCGCCCAACTTTTGTTTTGACTCAGGTCGTGATCTCATGATCTGATACTGAGCCCTGCATAGGGCTCCACGCTCGGCGGGGAATCTGCTTGAGATTCTCTCCCCCCACCCTACCTTCTGCTCAAGCTCAGGTGCAAGTGTCAAATAAATAAATAAAATCTTTAAAAAACCCCAAACTTCCCAGACTTTTAGGATACAACTGCAACTTCTTATTTTTGCTTATAAAACTATAAATTATCTTGCTCCTTTTTACCGTTCAAGTCTTAATCTCCTACGTCCTCATGCTGTTCCTCCCCATCCTGCCACTCTCCTGCCCACTTCCACCCACATCTACCTCCTCTATCTATCATACTTGACTTCCTTCAGTTGTTCCAACAGGAGAACTGCTGCTCATGCTGTTGCTTCTACCCCAAACTGCCTCCTCACATAGCTCACATATTCTGGCTAACTTCTGCACATTCTCAGGTGTCAGGTTACATGATGGTTTCTTTAGGAAGGCTTTCTAACCCTGACATCTCAGATTCTCAGGTACTTTTTCTTTGTCTCCAGTCCTCCATACAGGAAGCCCCCTATACCTCCTCCCACAGTATTGGGTTGTCTATATTATCATCTAGATTCTGCCATCTCTGTGAAGCAGGATCAGTGTCTCTCCTTTCACAACATATCTTCAACATCTGCACAGTGCCTGCCTCTTGGCAGGTGCTCAGTAGATACTTTTTTTTTTTAGTGATGGATGAATTGAATAAACAAAAAATAGAAAAATTTTCCTTCTTAGAAAATATTCACACCCTTTTTCCTAGTAATTCCACTTCTAGAACCTTATCTAAAGGGAAGAATCAGGGAAATGCAGAAATTTATGTTCATGATAATGTTTAAAAATTTAAAAGAATCTAAATGAGTAACAGTAGGGCTTGCATATATATAGCATGGTATCTCCAAAAGACAATGTTATACAGCCATCAAAAATTTTATGTTTGAAAGAATATAATGAAATAGGGAAGTGTATACAATATAATCTTAAATGGAAAAAGCAAAATATAAAACAATATAATTTCACTCTAATTAAATATGTTTATGCATTTGTATATGTATACACATCTGTATATCTCAATTGTACACACATATACATAGAAAAAATGAAAGAAGAGAATAAAATATTAATAGTGGTTATTTTTGGCTGATGGAAACTTATAGATACTTATTTATTATTCTATTCTTTACATATTATTCTTTTTTCCGAATTATCTTGAATAAATGTGTTACTTTTATAGTCAGAGAATTACTAAAATCTTTTTCCTTTAGATAGCAGGGTTACAGCTATTTTGCTTTATTTTTTTCAGAGTGAAGGAAATCCTTTTTTAATTTTATGATTTCATAATTTTTTACACATTAAATTATATGGCTTTTAGAGACGTATTTACTTTCATTGTTATAAAAAAAGTAGCAAGGCAATAGATAATACCCAATTAGAGATTTCAATACAATTGTGATTCTTTTGTAAATCCTTTGACTTAATACCATAGATTCCAATTATTAGGGAAACTGATTTGAAGGCAACAGTAATTTCATTTGGAGAGGATATGGGTTTGGGTAAAAGGTAATGTCTTCCTATTAAACATTTTAAATGTAAAAGGCCATTCATTTTTCTTTTAAGTAGCATTTTAAAGCTTTATTAATTTCATAAGTCTTTTGGGTTGAAACCATTATTTTCTTTGTATCTTGCATTAGTGCACTGTCATTTCTCAATAGTTTTTTTCTATGTGTGCTAAATATATATTGACATTTTAATTTAAATAATAGCGGAGGATTTTTTTTTTTTTTTTTTTGGCATTTATTTTTGAGACTTTGGGCTGAAGTGGATCCAAGTTTATTTCGTCTAACCTCTGAAGTTCATGTCCCTTTGCTTGAGTACTTCTGGAAACAGGGAACTCACAGTTTCACTAACTTAAGCCATTTCAATTAAGCTTTTCTTTATATAATAGGATAAGTGATACAAATTTTCATGTAACTTGGTGTTTTTTATTTTTCAATCACGTCTTGATTAAAATGTGTCTATCTAAAGGGATTACTAATATTTGCTTTTTAAAAACTGTTCTCTAGTTATTTAGGGGGAAAAAATGAAGCAAGTAACTGAATTATATGTAAAAATAAGGTTTAGACCTGTGGATCAGGGATTATTTTCAAAAATTAGATATCAATTTGGTATCAGAAAATGGTGACTTTTCTCTTTAGTAAATAAATTAACTAAATGCAAATTAAGAATATAAGCAGTTGTGATTCATTACAGGCAGTGGGAGGTAACTAACTCCTAGGGATAACCATTTGTATCCTATTCCAAAGTCTTATTTTACAGTTTGAAAAGCACGTTGTGCACAGTTCTTGTATATACAAGTAAAGATGTATTTATAGGATATAGTGTTACTGCTTTGTTTAACAAGAACCTCATTTAAAATTTTAAATTGACAGCTGGTATTTTTTAAATGATCTACTTCTTTTCTGTTTCTTTATTGTAAAACTATGTCAAAAATAAGAGGTTAATGAGAAAAAAAAGAATTGGATTTTTTTATTTTTTATTTTTTAAGAGATTTTTATTTATTTATTTGAGAGAGAGAGCATGAGAGAGAGAGTGAGCACAAGCAGTGGGGAGGGGCAAATAGAAAGGGAGAAACAGACTCCCTGATGAGCAGGGAGCCCTGTGAGACTCAATTCCAGGACCCTGGGATCATGACCTGGGCTGAAGGCAGACACTTTACTGACTAAGCCACCCAAGTGCCCCAGAGATTGGATTTTTAATCTTTATGGAAATTTTATTTTTATAGTAATGATTCAATTAAAATTCCTTTTTTTTTTTCCAAAATAAGCTTTCTTGTATCTCCTTCCCCCACAGTCTGGAGTGGGGGAAGCAAGTGACAGAAGGCTTATTAGAAGAAATGATATTTCAAATGAGACTTGAGAGTTGAGTAAGATTTATTCGGATAAATTGAGAATAGGATGTTGGGGGTGGAAGTGGGTTATACTTTTATAATTAATGTTTGATTATGAATAAAGTGCTCAAATGTATTTTAAATCTCGGATCTATGAGAAATATTTACAGTAAAAAAAAAGAGCGAGAGAGATAATTGAAAATAAACTAGTAAATGGGATTAGTTTTGTTGGTATTTCATATAATTTATGAAGACTGTTCTTTTACTCCTGAAAATCTATTTCTATATATTTAGTGAATTAAGGCTTATACGTTTCACACAGCTTTATATTTCTCCTGTAGATGAATGCCTTTTTGTTCATTCATTGCTTAGGCTGTTGTATCAAAATTTTTTAAAATGCTTTCAACATTACTTAGAGTAGAAATCTATTAAGGAGGGCATGTATTGCATGGAGCACTGGGTGTGCTGCATAAACAATGAATCTTGGAACACTGAAAAAATTAAATTAAAAAAAGAAATCTATTCAATCATTGAGCATCTATCATGTGCTAGACAAAGTGTGATTATGTGCATGATAGGTGAAGGAAGGGGTGCTATGAGAGACTATAAGCAAAGGCACCTACTACAATCTGGGGTGAGGGACCAGGAAGAAAAGGCTTAATAGAGGTGAAGACCTGAGAAGTGAATAAGATTTATTCAGATAATAGAAATAAGTATGTTGGGGATGGGAGTAGAGCATGGGGAGTGTATTCCAGATAAAGATGGTAATATATTTAAATATGTGTGTTAAAGAGGAAGCTCTGAACAAAATAGCTATAGTAAAAGCTATCAATTATTGAATGATTATTATTATTATTATGCCACTGTTCCAAGCACTTTACGTCTTTAATCTTTATAACAACCACATAAAGGAGCTATTACTATTATTCTACTTTTATTGACTGGATATAACTGTCCATTATCAATGATGTTATATATAGTTCTCTTCTTTTCTCCTCTCTTGATCTAAATTTTGAAGCTTTCGTATTATTTTATTTTGGTTTCAATGAGGCAGAAGTGGTCTATGGGCATGTTTTAGTAAAAAGACTAAAAAAAAAAGTTATGACATTTTAGCTTGGTGTTAAAAAGAGTAATACTAAAACATGGTATACGTGGGTTATCAATTTATGACTGACTGTTAAAAAGAACTTATTATTTCAAGCTTAAAAGAGATATGGGGGCCAGAGAAGAAGGTAATCAATGATGCGAAAAAAACAATAAGACAAATCCATATTGTAACACATTCTAAAAGATAACTGGCCTGGACTCCTCAAAAAAGTCAATATCATGAAAAAGAAAAGGACAAAGAGACTCTAGATTCAGCTACATGGGAAGAGACATAACAACCAAATGTAATGTAATGCATGCATTTTTCTTTTTTTTTAATTTAATTTTATTTTTTCAGTGTTCCAAGATTCATTGTCGATGCATGCATTTTTAATGGACTATGGATTAAAAAACTATAAAAGATATTTTGGGGACAACTGGAAAAGTTCGATGGTGGACTAAGTATTAGATGATGTGAAATATTATTACTAATTTTCTCAGGTGTGATAGTGGTATTGTGGTTATTATGTAGGAGAAGGTTCTTATTAGAACATTCATGCTTACGTATTTAGGACTGAAATGTCTTGTTTGGAAATATTACAATATAATAATTCCTGTAAAGTTTTATTTTTACTAGGTTGTTAATGGGATTTTTGAGTATCAAACATTTACAAAATGCTTAAATGTAATTTACCTTTTTATTACCTGTTGTTTTTTCTTATAATATGAATTGTGGATTTTTTTTTTTAACCTATCCTCATTGCCATCCTCCCCTAGAACATGAGTTCTATGAAGACCGAGACCTTCTGTTCATGGCTTAATTCACAGCCCTAAGGGTAGTATCTGGCACATAGTAGGCAGTAATCAATATTTGTTGAATGAACTAATGAATGATTAACCAATCTCAACCAACCTCACCAATTCTATCTAACTTATAATATCTTTAATTTTTTAAAAATTAGTTTTGGTATTGTTAACCAGAAACAATAATGAGCTGTTCTTTTTATTTCAGGGAAGTTGGGAAAAAAGAATTTTGAAGAGTTTAAATAGTATGTGCACTGAACTGAGTATCCCATTGGCACGAAAGGTATTTTTAACACTTAAGTATTTTATTGTGAATCAAATACTAGAAAAACCATGAAGTTATAACTGTTAGGCAGATTTTTTTTTTTAACCAGTATATCAGTTTGTTTTGAAACAAAAATCTGTAAAAGGCCACTTACATGCGTGTATTCTATATAGATTTCTATTACATATATTGTAATGCTATTCATATATATAATGTATACATATAATGTAATGAACATATCGAGAATAAATAAAAATACAATATATAATCTACATATCGATTATTTAGAAATTTGGCAATAAAGGTTATAAGTGTTATAAATGCACTTTAAGAATTTTACTTACCTTTGGTCTCCTTACTTTTGGCTAATTAGCACAATAACCATATTTTTTGAATTGGAGATGGGGTTAAGGCATACTATCATCTTGTAATGCACACTATCATCTTGTAATAGCCAGTATGGTACCATCTTTCAGTATTAACATAGAGAATGGAATGATGGTTTGTCATCTCTCTGTTGAACTATTTAGTTCTAATAGTAGTATTATTAGATCTAATTCTCAACGTTTATCTGTCACTATGGGCTTTGAGCGGGGAGAGATAAAGAAGAAAAAAGCCACTTGAGGAATGCTCTGGATTCTTTTTGGCTGTTCCTGAGTAGGAAAAAATAAGTTTCTCTTCACTTTATTCTCCCTACCTGCTATTTATTCCTTGTTGTGGGACAGGATATAGTGGATGAACTTTGGATAATACCCAAGGACAAGTCACTGAAGGCACCAGAAGGATGGTGTAAAAAGCAGATAAATTTATATGGAGAACTGTCGAAGTATGTAGTATTGTGCAATATACTATTTTCATATAGGAAGATGATGCTACTGACTCACAGTCACATTCTCTTGGCCAGTCCCCCTTACAATGACTTTCTGAGGTTGCTGGATGGGGTAGGAGATGGAGTATGTGGCTGAGGAGCAGTATTTCTTTGTGAAATTTACTGGGCAGTAGAGATCATTTACCTTCTTTTCTTGGGCTCATTAGTACCACATTCTACCTGAGCCATTGAGACTAGATATAATAGTTAAATAACGATAATTTAAGAGTAATTCCAAAAACAATTCACCATATGTAGTAAAATTATTTTTTCTTATGGTAGCTTATTCAAACTTTTAGATAAGTTATTGGTTCTTATTTTTCAGCTGCATTGCTAAACTTCACAAAATGAAACCAATTTTAAAATTACCTTTTTTAGAGGCCAGTTGGAGAACAGAAAGAACTTCTCAATAAATGGAATGAAATGGGAACTGATGAACCAGGTATATGAACAACTTTTTTCAAAATGTGGTAGTAGGAAACAAATTGCCTTCTTAATTCTGGATCCAGAATAACAATGTTAACAATTCTTTTGGAAAGATAACAATTTTCCTTCCCTGCTAATTACTATCCTCTACTCTTTTTGCTTAAACTTCTACTTTGCAGTTCAAAAATCCTAACTTTGGCCAATGTTTTGCATTATTTCTAGAGTATTTAAATCAGTTATCCTTTTTTTTTTTTAAATATCTTTTTTTTTTTTTT
This sequence comes from Potos flavus, assembly GCA_028534135.1. Taxonomy (NCBI): domain Eukaryota; kingdom Metazoa; phylum Chordata; class Mammalia; order Carnivora; family Procyonidae; genus Potos; species Potos flavus. The sequence continues at coordinate 158,530,235 of CM052899.1, read as the reverse complement.
TTATAAAGATTTTATTTATTTATCTGTCAGAGAGAGCACAAGCAGGCAGAGTGGCAGGCAGAGGCAGAGGGAGAAGCAGGCTCCCCACTGAGCAAGGAGCCCGATGCGGGACTCGATCCCAGGACCCCGGGATCATGACCTGAGCCGAAGGCAGCTGCTTAACCAACTGAGCCACCCAGGCGTCCCTCAATTATCCTTTTTTAAAGCAGCATTTGAAAACATTTTTAAAGAAAAGTAGATTAAATCTTTCAGCGGATTTCTTAGACTCATAATTAAGGTAAATATTTTTCAGGCTTTAAAGGTAGGTTAGGGGCACCTGTGTGGCTCAGTGGGTTAAAGCCTCTGCCTTCGGCTCAGGTCATGATCTCAGGGTCCTGGGATCGAGCCCCGCATCGGACTCTCTGCTCAGCAGGGAGCTTGCTTCCCCCCTCTCTCTGCCTGCCTCTCTGCCTACTTGTGATCTCTCTCTGTCAAGTAAATAAATAAAATCTTTATAAAGGTAGGTTAAATGGCGAAAAGTTTTGAGACTTCTAAATATTTTTAAATATTTGTTTTGGTTCATTTTAATGTTAAAATGGAGTCAATCAATTTTATAAACATATGAGTGACAACTATGTCTCATTTATTATGATAAATAGATGTATATAATTGTATAGATAGACATGTACATAATCCCTTACCACTCCTTTATTTCTTTATTTTTTTAAAGATCTTATTTATTTATTTGTCAGAGAGAGGGAGGGAGAGAGAGAGGGAGCACAAGCAGGGGGAATGGCAGGCAGAGAGAGAAGCAGACTCCTTGCTGAGCAAGGAGCTGGATGTGGGACTCCATCTCAGGACCCTGGGATCATGACCTGAGCCAAAGGCAGTTGCTTAACCAACTGAGCCACCCAGGCGTCCCATCACCACTCCTTTAAAAATAAGTGTGGGAGACTGGGCAAGAAATAAGTACTGTACTAGAGGAGCAGTGTGTTATACAAATTCAAAAGGGAGAACAGTTCAATATAACTAGAGGAATTCACTAAGAAAGTATTATTTATGTTGTTTTTTTTTTAATGTTCTATGTACTTTGAGAATTCTCATGTAGAACTTTTATGTTATATCGACATGGCTTTTTCAATTCAGTTATAAATTTATTACAGATTTATGGAATGGAGTCTCCTAATTTCTTCCAGAATATGTCATCTTAGACTGTTAAGGGAAGGGACTGCCTTTTCTTTTTTGTGTTCTCAGTACTTAAGACAATGAATGATAAATTGTCGATACTCTGCAAGTTTGAATTAATCTAGCTGCATAGTAACATATGAAAGAGTCGTTAACATTTATTATTAATAACTATTCATATGTTGTATTAGTTGAAATTTTGTTCAAATCTATTTTATTAATTCCAGATTTAAGCCTTTTCAGACCTGTTTATGCACCGAAGGATTTTCTGGAGGTAGGTTATATTGGAGAGGGTAAGAGAGGAAGCAATGACAATCTAAGAATATCTCTAGGCAGAGGAATAGCCATGTATAAAGCCCTAGAGTCATTGAAGCAGTATAATGACATGGTCAGATTTGTGTTTGGAAATAGCTCTTGGAAAATACATTGGAATGTGGAGAGATTAGAGGCAAGAAAATCAATTAGGAAGATTTTGATTAAAAAATAGTAATTGTAAATCTGGTAGCCTGTTGCCTGGCCCATATAGATGCTCAGTGACTCTTTTCCTTTTTTAGTCCTTTCCTGTTTTCATAGTCTAGGCAAGACATGAAAAAGGTCTGAACTAAAAGAATAGCATTGGAAATGGAAAGAGTTCAACAGATTTGCAAGAGATTTGTAAGAGGATTTGGGACCTGATTAGGTTTGGGGAGTATGAGAAAAATAAAAGATAAGGATGATGTTTAAACGTCTAGATTGAGTAGCTGGGCAGAGGTACCCTTCCCTTGAGGTAGAGAATACAGGAGGAGGAGCAGGTTTGTTAGTGAAGACGATGAGCTTAGTTAAGCTTGACAAGCATATGGATCATTAAGTACAACTCTGTAGTAGCCAGTTAGAACTCACTAATTATTTTAATTGACCCTTCTTTGATTCTACTCTTTTGTACCTTACACATAATCTATCAGCAAATCCTGTCATTTTTACCTTCAAAATGTATTCAGAATCCACCCATTTCTTATCACTACCACTCCTATTTCCATGGTCCAAGCTCCCGTAACTCTTGTCTGGACCATTGCAGTAGCCTCCTAACTGGTCTTCCTGCTCCACCCTTGCCCACTCAGAATCTGTTCTCAGTGCAGTTCCCAGAAGAAGCCCTTTAAGTACCTTCCAGATAAATCACTCCTCTGGAATCCAGTGGCTTCCCATCTCAAAGCCAAAGTCATGACAGTGGTATAAAACATCCTATTTGATCTGATACTCGTTACCTCTCTGAGTTCATCTCCTATAACTTGTCCCTGATTTGTTCTACTCCAGCTACTTTAGCCTCCTTGCTTTCCCCCAGCTTCCTCCCATCTGAGGGCCTTTGCTCCTTGTTTTCTCTGCCCATAGTGCTTTTTCCTCAGATATTTGTCGCATACCTGCAGTATTATTCCCCTATCTCTCTAAAAATGTTGTCAGTAGCTGTTTTTAAAAGGGCTAGAGTTGATTCTAAAATCCGGCAAATATTGCAATCAAGCAATTTTTATATTTCTATCACCTTCCTGGTTAAATACTGTAATCAAGCAATTTTTATTTTTTATTACCATGAAAAGGCTTTTCATTCCAACTAAATCCTTAACTTTTTAGACTTTCATATGGTAGGTCATCAGTTGGAATATTAAATTTAAAGCATGGAAGTAAGTCAATCAGAGAAAGACAATTATCATATGATCTCTCTGATATGAAGAATTCGAGAGGCAGGGTGGGGGGTTGTGGGGGGTGGGAGAGGGAAATGAAACAAGAGGAGATCAGGAAGGAGACAAACCATAAGAGACTCCTAAACTCATGAAACAAACCGAGGGTGGCTGGGGGGTAGGGGGGTAGGGATAGGGTGGTTGGGTTATGGACATTGAGGAGGGTATGTGCTATGGTAAGTGCTGTGAAATGTGTAAACCTGAGGATCCACAGACATGTACCCTGGGGCAAATAATACATTATGCTTTAATTAAAAAAAAAAAATAAAGCATGTTTATGATATCTTAACATTTCAATACAATTGAATAATTTTTTAGAATGTAATTAAAGTATATGCATAGCCCCAAATAGTTTTTAATTTTGTGGTGATACACCAAGAATATTACTGCCAATTTTATAAGTGTAAACATTCTATAAAGAAACTAACCAATTTTGTTGGATTTGTTTTTAAAGGTGTTAATTAATCTTCGCAACCCAAATTATGAAAATGGTGATTGTCTTAGTTTCAGGACTCATTTGGGTTTAATCCAAGTACCTCTGAAAGTAAAAGACATCCCCGAATTGGTAAGTATAGGCATTTCAAAATATTACATATTTTAGAAGATAGCCATTAGAAAAATATTTTAGTGCAGAATGTATCTAAAGCAACAAGACTGCTCATTAAATAAATTAAGTGAAAATTAGTTTTTATTGTCAATATGTTATATAGACAGTGAATTGCTTTGCTGGTAGGACTAAAGATGAGCTTTCATCGGCCTATAAATACTTTTGCTTTTTTCTCATCTTAATCAACAGCATAGATTTATAAGACAGCTTGTTGGGATTCAGGTGTGTGATCTATGACAATAAAACTCACTGAAACAAGTTGTGAATTTTATTAAAAAATTTTAAAGAATGTACATTTTATTTAATTCAACCAACCTTTATTAAGCTTAACAAGATGAGGCACTGAGGGAGATAAAGGGAAGGGAAGATGAGGTAGAGATTGTCTTTGCTCTGGAAACTATCACATTTTGGTGAGGCAGTTAGTTTTAAAATAGAGCAATTATAGAAAGGTGGGGAGAATTCCTGATGGTGGAGTTAAGAAATTATCACTCCTTCTTTTGCTAATCACTCCAAAGCAATAAGGAGCACAGAAGTATAAATACTGTCTTTGGTGAAACTAGGGAACAACTTATAACTCTGTTAATGTATTCCTTTGGAGAGCTGGTAGGAAAATGATAAATGACTTAAACATGAAAGAAAGTCAAGCCCAAATACCTCGCTCTAGAAGATGGGCGATACAGAGATGAGAGGCATGCCAATAATCAGTTTATCTTTCAGATCTATGTCCCTTTTTTTTGTTGTTCTGCTTTATTATGCTGGAGCTAGATCTTACAAACATTCCTCTTTTGCTAACTGGCTTGATGTTAGGCTTTATCAGTAGAGGGTTCTGGAGGGGGCACTGCAGACCGGTAACAGGAAAAAAGAGCTTCCCTTCCTGGTTCCTATGTTCAGAAGGCAGCCGATCAGCATGGAGAAGCCAGCTCCAGATTGTGCCCTCTGGCAAGTTTCTTCACCCACCCACTAACCCCCTATGCACATTCCTGGGGTAGCCATTCTCTCTCTTTAAAAGACTGAATCTGGGGCTCCTGGGTGACTCAATCAGTTAAGTGTTTGCCTTCTGCTCAGGTCATGATCTCAGCATCCTGGGATCTTGTTCAGCGGGGAGCCTGCTTCTCCCTTTCCTTCTGGCCCTCCCCACCACTTGTTCTCTCTCTCTCAAATAAAATCTTAAAAAAAAAAAAAAAAAGGCTGAATCTCATGGAATCTAAAATAGAAAACAAACAAAAAACAGAAATAAACTCACAGAGAACAAACTAGTGGGGTGTCAGAGTGGGGAGTGGTGGGGAGATGAGCAAAATAAGTGAAGAGGATTGAGAGGTATAAACTTCCAGTTACAAAATAAATAAAGCACGGGCTGAAAAGTACAGTTTAGGGAATATAGTCAGTAATAGTGTAATAACTTTGTATGATAACAGATGGTAACTACAACTTACCATGGTGAGCATTTCATAAAAAAAAAAAAAAGTCTGAATCTCAGTCTTGAGGGCAGGGGGAACCCTTTCCTGAGTTCTTAGTTCCTTCTTGGTTCCCTCTTCATCAGTCTAGAAGTCATAGTTGCTCTTTGCATTTGCTAATTCTATTTTTCCCTGTTCACATTTCTGGTATAATTTCTATTTTCTGACTGGACACTTGACTGATACAAGAAGCAAAATGATTTTCTCCACAGAACTTTGGAAAGGCTCAAGAATTGGAGACACCACATGTTGTAGGAGGCCTTGGTGAGCCATAGGGTTGAAAATGAGACTGCGTGAAAGTCTATTATCAGGAGAAAGCAGACGCCCAGACTCCTACCACGTTGCATATTCATTCAGGTGACTCCTTCCCCACAGGAGGACAGAGACATATTCATGAAAGAGAAAGAATCAGAAAGGCTAAGAATTCAGAGACTTCAGATTTACGGCAGTACAAGAATGAGACACTATCTTGAAAACAGAGAAATTAAGTGAAAGTTGACCAAATGATGAGACTAATACCCTCATCCCCTACCTCCATCACTGTGCCTGCCCAGTTCTCTCCCTCTACTGCACCCTATGCCCCACCCTTGCCGACACAGCTTCCAGTCAATTGCCTCATTCCTAAATATGACTGACCAGCCTAGGATCTCCAGATATTTATTTGAAATCTTCCAATTTGAAATCTTCCAATTTGAAAAGCAGAAACCAAAATTAAAACCAAAAAAAAAAAAAAGAAAGAAAGAAAAGAAAAATAGCCAATTTAGGGAATGAATGCTTATCATGAGCACTAATAATTGTTTTAGGTTTGGAGTTACATTCATACTCACAGGATACAATAGGTCATAACCTGGCTTCAGGTTCACCTAGATTTATAGAATAGTGCAGGACAGAAAACAAAGCACGTCTGTATATCATGCAGATCTTCCCTGGGAGTCCTCACAGCCAACCCTATGCCACTTCCCAGCCCTGACAAGGAATGCATGCAATTGGAAGTGACAAAGTTACGTAGGCACGACATAGGGAAGTCATACATGATAGGAACCGTTTCTTGTAATGCATGTGAGCATAACTTCCAAGTCCTGTCAAGAGACACCATGCCAGGCAGCTAACGCCTGTGTTTTCCAATAGATTTTTATAGTCCACTCAGAGTCTCCCATTTCAAATGTAATTTACCATCAAGGGTCATATTTTTTCAGTAAAGCCCATTGCTTAGTAATATAGCTGGCATTCCTTTCCAGAATTTGTGTGTCTGTGTGTATATGTGGTGTGTGTGAGATCTAGAACATTTTCAAGGCAACAGTGCTGGGAGAAGCTAAACCCAGGGTCATCTTCACATGGACAAAGAGGTTAGCCTGTTAAACATTTCTTCCCAATAGAAGACTTAAACTATTAATATTCTCAGAGAGAAGTTACTACTCATGAAACAAGAATTACATAAGAACAGAGTTTCATTAAAACAACAAAACAAAACATAAGAGAATGAGAAAGACATTTAGAAATCAAAACTATGGTAGGAGAGTTGAAAACAAAGGTGAGGAAATCTCTATCAGAAGACAGAACAAAAGCAAAAAGCCAAAGAGATGAAAAATAAGAGGGAAAAGAGGTTTTTTTGTTTTTTGTTTTTTTTTTTTACCTAGATGATAAATCCAGAAGGGCTAACATCTGACTAATAGGAGTTCCAGAAAGAGAAAACAGTGGTAAGGGAATTCTTAAAATTCCCAAGACCTGAAAGATAGGAATCTCTGATATGAAAAGGCCCGCCCACTTTCCAATGCCATGAATGAAAGAAGACCCATATCAAGGCCCCTGAAAAGAAGAGTCTAAAAACTTTTTATAGAAGGAAAAAAGAGTACATATAAAGTGTCAGGAATTAGAGTGACATATTACTTCTCAGCAGCAAAACTGGAAGCCAGAAGATTTTGAAGTAATCCCTTTAACAATCCAGATGATTTCAAGCCAAGAATTCTATATGTAGCCAACAGTTAATCAAATATGAGGTTGTAGTAGACATTTTCAGATGTATGTGATCTAAAATATTTACTCTTATTTGGGGAACTATTGGTAGAAAGCCTCCAAAACAAGCTCATAAAAAGAGCAAAATAGGGGACCCAGGAAACAGGGTTCCAACCTAAGAGAAGAAAAATTTCCAGAATGAGAGTGAAAAGAAGTTTCAGGGCAAGGGATGTGCATAGGACCAGAGCACAGGGATTCCAGAAGGAGAGGGTTCCAGGATGAGTGTCTGCAAGAAAAGTTTGACCACATGCAAAATTATATTGTGGAGGGTATTTTCAGAGTTATTGAAGGGTATAGGAAGAGATAAATGATTAGAGAAAATTGTGTATGTGAAAAAAGGATTTAATTATGAGCTGCATATACAAAAAATATTACAACAAAGGAAACATTTATAGCATACTACATGGCTCAGCAGTGGATATTTAAGTAGTCATAATGCAAACTCTTAATATGGATTTAATCAAGAATTGGTATATAATTTATATTGGAATGATGGAAGAAAAGAGAATATACCTGAGCTAAAATCCTTATTTACAATAAAAAATCAATAGATATCTGAAACTGATAAAAATAGCAATATATGTTACTTGAAATATGGAGATAAATACCAGGAAAAAAGCTGAAAGTTGTTGTCCTTGGGTCGTGGCCAGTTATGATTGTGTGTGCACATATGTGTTTGTATGTGTGTGTATTATGGCAGAGGAATGTATAAGATAAGGAACTGCTATTTTATTGTTACATGTTTTTAGCTGATTTGACTTCTTAAACTATTTGCTGTATGTGGAAACAGTATAGCATGATGGTTAATTGATTAGATTCTGAAGCCACCTAATTGGGGTTTCAATTTTTACTCTGCCCCTTACTGGCTGTGTGACCTTGGGCAAGTTTCCTTGACCCTGAGCCTTACTTTTCTTATTTGTGAAAGAAGGATAATAACATCTCATAGAAGTATTGTGTAGATCAACAAGTTAAGATGTAAAGTATGGGTTGAACTGTGTCCCTCAAGAAGATATGTTGAAGTCCTAACCTCCAGTACTTGTGAATGTAACCTTATTTGGAAATAGGGTCACTTCAGATTAATCAAGTTAAGATCATACCTTACAGAAGTAAGGTGGGCCCTAAATCCAATATGACCGGTGTTTTTATAAGAAGAGAAGAGACACAGAAGAGAGATATACAAGAAGAGTTTCTGAAGACAGTGAAGGCAGAGATTGGAGTTAGGCATCTATAAGGCAAGGAACACTGAAAAGTTGCCAGCAAAACCAGAAGCTAAGAGAAAGGCTTGAAACAGATCTCCCCTAGAGTCTTTGTTTATTTATTTATTTTTATTATGTTCAATTAGTGAACATATAACACATCATTAGTTTTTGATGTAGTGGTCAACAATTCATTAGTTGCGTATAATGCCCAGTGCCCATCACCACACGTGCCTTCCTTAATACCCATCACCCAGTTACCCCATCCCCCCACTCCCTCCCTTCTGTAACCCTCAGTTTGTTTCCTGGAGTCAAGAGTCTCTCATGGTTTGTCTCCCTCTGTGGTTTCTTCTCATTCAGTTTTCCCTCCCTTCCCCTGTGGTCCTCCACACTATTCCTTATGTTCCACATATGAGTGAAACCACATGATAATTGGTCTTTCAGATCTCCCCTAGAGTCTTCAGGGAGAGAATGGCCTTGTTAACACCTTGATTCTAGCCTCTAGAACTGTGAGAATACATTTCTGTTGTTTAAAGCCACCCAGTTAGCAGGGCTTTTTTTTTTTTTTTTTAATAGAAGGCCTAAGAAACTAAAATATAAGGCATATAGATGGTACCTGAAACTTAGTAAGTAGTATATAACTATTAATCACTACTGTTAGAAATCTAACCAGTTAAAAAAATTAATTTTTAGGAAGTTTTGGGTTTTTTTTTAAATGTCAGAAGTCCTGTTCGTCGTAGTTTATACAAAGTGTACAGAAGAGGCAATGGCAGATTGTTCTGCTGGAAGTGGTGGGAAGTCTTCTTAGAGGTACTGCCATTTGGACTAGTTTGAAGGAGTTTGCTAGGTAAAGAAGCAGGGAAATGATACTGTATGAAAAGGTTTAGCATGTATGTGAGTGGGACTAGTTATGTCTTCTGTCTGTCTGGGGGGACCTGGAGTTGATGTGGATTCGTTCTTAGCTATTGAAGAAACAAAGCCTGTGGCGGATTTCCCAAAAACTTGTGGCTATACCCACTAAGAGTATGATTAGTCCTTCTCTTCCTGCTGTGACTAGGGCTAGTTGTTCCTGCTTTCCTTGAGTCATGTGGCCTCATGATATGCTTCTGACTCCAGGATGCATGATTTGAGATCTTGCTCTGTGTGTGTGAGCATTGAACGTGGTGAGGCTCCCTGAGTCAAATGATCCTATAATAGAAGGCTTTCAAATCTAGTTCACAATGTTATGTAGACTCATCCATGTTGAAACGACATTTTTTAATAAACTGAAATTTATTAACTCCAAAGCGAAATTGTCGACTCATTCGTATTTACCGATTCAGTCACATAGAGGCAACAGGTTGAAAAATAGAGCTCAGCAGGGTGATTCAATGTTTATGGGGCCCCTCTGCAATGTGTCACTTAGCACACTGCCAAGTTCTGGGGGTACAAATATTTGTAAGACACGGTCCTTGTCTTCCAGGAGCTTCAGGTTACTGGGGAAATGGACAGTAAAAGGATAATTTCAATATGATGTGATTCTGTGCTTTGCTAGAGGTTTATAAAAGGTAATACATGTAGCATAGAAAGTTGTTTCTATTAGCCCAGAATATCAAGGAAGGTATCTCAGAAGGCCTAGTATCTTAGGTGAGTTTCGAAGAAAATCTGAGATTGGGGTGCAGGCCTACTGATATTGAGTGAAAAATAGTACAGAGCAGTGAGACAGAAAATGAATGTTCAGAGTTCTGTTTCTGTGCCTTAACATGTCTTAACATAAGTAAAATTCTCCATTGTGGTTACAGAAGCTAATATCAACATGTTTGTTGGATCTACGTCCCTTCTGTAGTATGAAGGGACTTTTCCTCTTCAGTCATTAAAAATTAGAAACATAAATTGAAGTGCTTTTTAAAAGTATATGTAAAAATCAAGTTTAGTTAAAAATTGAAGTATAACATCAGTTATTTAAAATCAATACAAAAATGAAATGACTATGCATGTTAGGCTGGATAAGGGGCAGAAATAAATCACTAACTTAAATAATAATACATAACTATGAAGGATTAAAACTAATTCCATCTTTTAAAGGAGAAGGAAGTTTGGTTTTAGCAATTAGAATAATAACAAAACACTGAGGCAAATATTAATAGAAATATTTAATTACTTAGGGAATAAAAATAATGTGAATAATATGGGGTTGTTGTATATTTAAAAAATAACAGACAAACATGATTACTTTCCCTGGACATTACTAGATAAGTGGAGGAAGTCTGGAGAATAAATCTAATTTGTTCTTAGTTTAGGAGAACACTTGGTAGTCTAATTTTACTTAAAAATTAATTTAAGTTGTTTTGGATATTTGCACCGTTTAGTTGATTAAAAGCAAAGTGAAATATAGTACCATAGAAAACAGGTAGAGAATCATACTGGTAATTTTAGGCAATGAACTTAAAAGATAAAATTATTGAGTTCTATACATACTATATGTGTGTGTTTCAGGAAAGATTTGAATGTTATTAGTTCTTTACTCAAAAGTATAATTATCGGGGTGCCTGGGTGGCTCAGTCGTTATGTGTCTGCCTTCAGCTCAGGTCATGATCCCAGGGTCCTGGGATCAAGCCCCGAAATTGGGCTCCCTGCTGAGCAGGAAGCCTGCTTCTCCTTCTCCCAGCCCCCCTGCTCGTGTTCCCTCTCTCGCTGTCTCTCTCTCTGTCAAATAAATAAATAAAATCTTTTAAAAAAAGTATAATTATCATGTCTTACTTAACTGATTAGTCTATTTAAAAAGGCAAAATTTTGACTAACACATTACTCTTGAAAAGTTCAATAATAACCTCTTCTTTTTAAGATATTTGAATGAAGCAGAGATTCATTTTACATTGTAATTTTTATTTAAGCTGATGTTTGGAGAAGGCTGATTTTTTTAATATTGTGTAGCAAAGTCTGAGATGTATGTTAATTCTATGTGTTATTTTTCAGAAAGAATTCTTTGTAGAACTCGGCTTAACTACAGGACAGCTGGGTATAGATGATTCTACACAAGTGCCTCCTGGTGAGTGTTTCTCCCATACAGCATATAATTAATGATAAATGAGAATAAGTTGAAGGCTCATCTTGTCATTTCCAAATTAATCTAGTAACTTTTTTGTCTGAAAACCAAGCATACTTTTTGCTTCTCCTTGATTACTGTTAATTATTGAATAGAATTCTGTATGTTGTAATTATCAGAATTCAACTAGATTTTGTCTTTTAATTTGAAGGTCTTTAATTTTGAAAAGTCATTAAACATACTTATTATTTTGTTGTCATAATTGTCACTGCAGCACTCATTTTCCTTTACTGGCCATTACTATCTGTCTTTATTACTGTTTGTATCACCAAGTTAATTGTATACATATATTCTACCTTGTATAAACTTAGGCTATAAAGTTAGTATCTTTTAAATCTTAACCAAACAGAAAAGTTCTCCAGCTTTTCTTTTTTGTGCATAAATACAATGTGTTTTTCATAAAAGACTAGATTGGTATTTAGCTATAATAAACTAGAAGTAACAATTGGCTTAAAATATGGAGGCCTATATTGTAGTGGAATTGTACCAGTTTTTCTTCCACCACTGGCTAGTTGTGTGACTTGGACAAGTCACTTTACATTTCTGGACTTGTTTCTTTCTCTATAAAATAAGGAAGTTGGCTGTTTCTTATTATTAATAATAATAACAAATACAATAAAGTCGTTTGACTTTATGTTATGTTATGTTATGACTATATGTTACATATGTATTATCTCATTTTAACCCCAGCAGCTCTAGAAGGTATGTACTATTACCATTTTAAAAACCTTGTTAATGTATAATGCATATAGACAAGTACAGGGGTGCCTGCCTGGCTCAGCTGGTAGAGTGTGACTCTTGATCTCTGGGTTGTGAGTTTGAGCTCCACGTTGCGTGTAGCGATTATATTTTTTTAAAAAAGGAAAAATACATATATCATAAGAGAATGGCTCACTGAATTTTTATGAATTGGACATGCCTATTAAAATACCACCCAGATCAATAAACTGAAGCCCCCTCCTACCCTCTTTCAATCTTTATTCTTTTTGTCAAAGATAACCACTATTCTGACTTCTAGCAGTATAGATTAATTTTGCCAATTCTTGAACTTCATATGAATGAAAGCATACAGTATGTACCCTTTGATGTTTGACTTCTTTTGGTCCACATTATGTTTGTGAGATTCAGCCATATTGTATGAATTTGTGGGCAATTTTTTGCATTATAGTGTTCTACTGTATTAATGTACCACACGTTTATTCATTCATTCTACTGTTGATGAGTATTTGGAAAGTTTCAAGTTTGGGGCTATTACAAATCAGGCTGCTATGACCATCCTAGTATGTTTCTCTTGGTGACCATATGTATATTCCTCTGTTAAGTATACACCTGGGAAGACAATTAGTCTCTCCTGGGGTTTGCATAAGTTCAGCTTTGGTAGATAATTTCCAAAGAATTTTCAAAAATGGTAGTACCAGTTTACACTTCCACCAACAAGGTATGAGAGTAGAAGTTGTCCTATATGCTTGGTAATGTTTGATGTATGCCATCTTCTTTGTAGTCATTCTGGTGGCATAGAGTTATACCGCATTATGGTGGCATATAGTTATACCGCATTATGGTTTTAATTTTCTAGTATCATGTGAGATAGAAGTATTACTACCATTTTAAAGTTGAAGAAGTGGAGATGTTAAGTAACTTGCCCAAGGTCACGAAGCTAGTAAGTGCTAGAACCAAGATTCAAAACTAAACAGTCTGCCTCCAAAGTCTGCCATTATATGCTGCCTCCCCTCCTGACCCCTTTGATAGTCCTTTTTTATTTTATGAGAAGATATCAGATATCTTACAGAATAAGATATTGCCATAGGTTAAGATGTTTTTGTCCTGAAATATTTTGAAGTTCTAATCCCCAAGGTGATGGTATTAGGTGGGGCCTCAAGAAAATGATTAGGTCAGGAGGGTGGTGCCCTCACGGATAAGATCAGTGCCCTTGTGAAAGAGCTCTCTAGCTCCTTCCACCATGCGAGGACACAGAGAAAAGTCAGCAGTCTGCAATCCAGAACAGGGCATTCACCAGAGCCCAACCATACTCGCGTTCTGATCTTGGACTTCCAGTCCCCAGAACTGTACGAAATAAATTTCTGTTGTTTATAACCCAGTCTGTGAGTGTTTTATTGTAGTAATCTGAACAGACTAAGACAGATATCTCGTATTTCTGTTAATGGCCAGTGATAGCCATACATATAACAAAAGGAAAAGAAAATAATTGTACAACCTTGAACGATATTTGTTTTTCACTTTTGAAATACCCTTAAGAATTGCTTAAAATTATTCTAAATCCTGAAGTACCTATGCTTTAGAAAGCCTACTTGTTTTCTTAATCTAGAATACAGTTCTTTCTTCTTTGATTCATTGTAACACAACAAATGTGAGACCCTGCTAAGGGTCAGAGACTAGTGAACACATAGATGTGACATAATCTTTACTCTTGGTGAAGATGTAGTGGAAAGTAAGGTTCAGATAAGAATCAGTGTGGTATTTGCTATTATTACATACAAGGGGCAGTTGGAGCAGAGGAAGAAACGCTACATCTGCTAGAGGAGGCTGATAGTCTCTTCAGTTGATGCAGTTGTTTTTATTCTCTACTCCTCAAAGCAGGACTGCTAGAAATTGGGAGGAGGGAATCAAGTGCCAAGATGGTCACCAGGTTGCCAGGGGACCCACGCTCTTCTTACCCAGACAGTCACATGTAAGTTTATGGCCCTTAACACATGGTTATCCCATTCATTAGAAAAAGCGAACTAATCACTGTTGTAGAATCTAACACATCCAACTAACAGCTCCTCCTTTCTCAGCTGGTAGGGAGAAAGAGGAAATTGAAAAACTGATTTTCTCTGGGATGGGGAAAAGAGCTAAAATCATTCCCCCTCATAGTTTCATAATCTTTTTTTTCTCTAATTTTTGAATAACATTTATAGTAGTATAACATACATACTGGAAAGGACACAGATCCTAAGTATACAGATCAGTGAATTTTTATGAAGTGAAAATACTTGTGAAACCTCTGACTAGATCAAGAGATAGATTATTACCAGCATCCCAGAAGCCTCCAAGTACAATTCTAGACTCTAGCAACCCACTCTAGTGGGTAACAACTATCCTGACTTCTAACATTGTAGGTTAGTTTTGCCTATTTTTTACTTTGCAGATATGGGATCATACATTTGATGATTTCTACTATTGATGGTCATTTGAGTTGTTCCCACTATTTAGTTATTACCAGTAGTGCTGCCATGAATATTCTAGTATATGTCCCTTGGGGCACATAAGCATGCTTTAAGGTGTATACCCGAGAGTAGATTGCTAATTGTCCTAGGATGTGCATACATTCAGTGTTAGTAGGTGCTGGCCAGTTTTTCAACTACACTATTTACATTCCCACCACCTTTGTATGAAAAGTTCATTTGCTCCATTTTCTTTGCATGTAGAATTGTCCATCTTTCATTTTATCATTGCAATGGGTGTGCATTTCCTAATGGTTTTAATGCATTTCTCTGATGACTAATGTGGTTGAGCCTCTTTTCATAACTTGACTAGTCCTTTGGGTCTCCTCTTTTGTAAAGAACCTGTTCACATGTTTTGCCTATTGTGTCATAGTTGTCTGTCTTTACCAGGAGTTCTTTACGTGTTCTAGATACAAGTCCTTTGTCAGGTATATGCATTGCAGATATATTCTCCCACTCTGCGACTTACCTTTCACTTTCAATGGTGTCTTTTGATGAATAGAAGTTTTTTTCTTTTTTTAATGTGGTCTAGTTTACTGAGTCTTTTCCCATTATGATTGGTACTTTAAGCGCAAATCTCTGGGTGTGCCTGAGTGGCTCAATTGGTTAAGCACCTGACTCTTGATTTTGGCTCAGGTCATGATCTCCAGAGTCATGGGATCCAGTCCCACACTGGGCTCCAAGCTCAGCATGGAGTCTGTTTGAGATTTTCTCTCTCCCTCTCCCTTTGCTCCTCACCCTGCTCTCTTGCGCTTGCTCTCTCTCTCTCTTTCTCTCTCTCAGAATGAATAAATAAATAAATCCTTTAAAAAAAAAAGCAAATCTTTGTTTTTCCAATATAATCTTTTAAAATGGCATTTGTATAGTGGGATTTTACCTATAATAGCATTAAGGCTTTTTTTTAGCTATGCTGTCATGGCAGATTAGAGAGCAAAAGTAGGGCTTTGCAAATGAAGCTGTCAAGAGGAGTAGACATTTTTCTGTTGTGAAAAGATATTCTGTTTTATTTTAACAAAGGAAAATTAGTTATCAGCTTTTTCTTCTGATTAAATGTACTTAACTCATTTTTAATTTCCATAAACTTTAAGCAACTTAAAAAATATATACCAAATATTGTTCTAAATGTGGTTAATCATATTTATGTTTAATAATTTTATTTTATCATTTTTAGAACTTTTTGAAAATGAGCATGTACGTATTGGGCAAAAAGGTAAGCTTTTGATTATGCTTACACTTTCAGAAAATGAAATAGTCTGAAGTAAATGTCTGCATTCTCTACCTCCAACTGAAATTCAATCTCTAAAAAGTAAAAAATCTAAAAAAGAGTAATATTTAGTTGTGTAGGTAATATAATGGGAATCTTTATAAAGAGGAGAAATGTATCATTTCGCTTCATCAATAAATGTTAGATAAAGAAGTACACAGATGGTTCACTAAAAAGGAAATAATAAATGCAGACACACATTCTTCAAGAATGTTAGCTTATTCCATTCAGCAGAATTTCATTTTAAAATCAAAGAGGCAGGCTCTCTCTTTGATGCGCCCACACACTTCTCATTAGTGTTAATGGGAATATGCCCCTGCATCAGGAGAAACTATAACTTTCACGCTTCTCGGTGACTGTTCACAATGGAAGGCTTAATAACCAAAGCGGCTCTTAGTGTTCTGGGGAATAATTTTTCCTACCTTTTGAAGATTCTTTTCCTTGTTTTTATAAATCTTGTTTTGTCTTTGAAATACAAAGTGCAGATAAGTCTTTGTGTCACAAAGTACCTTCTATGGCAATTGTATTGTCATATTCTAAACTCCCTAGTTCAGTTTTCAAAATCATGTTTATTCCAGACTTCATCATCTTTCCTTCATATGTTTGACATTTGCATTAAACACAATTACATATTAAAGAATATGCCTCGTTTCTTTTTATTTTATATGATCTCTTTATTTCTTTAGGTTATGTCATTTTCATTTAGTGTGAGTTTTTTTTTTCCCTCTTAAGAAGAAAATAATAAGAAAACATTATGTTAGATAAATATCAGTAGTCATCTGGAATATCTTTTTTTGCTTTGTTTTGTTTTGTTTGTTTTGGGAGAGCCTTTATTTCTAGACTTAATAGCTGGTATTTTCATAAAAGAAAATAAAAATGAAAATGAAAGCAGAAGGATAATGTATTAATTTTGTGAACTTGGCTGCTTACAAATAGTTTTTGGCCTTTTTAAGCGTTATTAGATCTTTTATTTTTTACCTCTTTTTTTTTTAAATCTCTCTTTTCTGTTGGTTTTGGCAGATAGCTAAGAAATCATCTAATAGATATCTTACATCCTTTATAATTCTTTTTTTATTATGTTCAATTAGCCAGCATATAATACATCATTAGTTTTTGATGTAGTGTTCAACGATTCATTAGTTGCATATAATACCCAGTGCTCATCACCTTTATAATTCTTAACCATAATACTTCAAATACCATACTACTTCCAAATACTAGAGCATTCATGACTTAGAGAATATGCATAAGAAATTTGAGTTTTTGTAAATATGACTTTACTTGATCATGGAATCCAAAGATTAAATATATATGTGCAGCTATAGTTAAAGCAAAGTGATTTCCAGATACCTATATTAAAAACTTTTACCAGATTAGGTAGAAGGTGGGGGAATTTAAGGCTTGGCACATATAGGGCTATATGCAGGGCCACATCAAAATTCAGAGAGTAAAGAAGGTTGTCAAGACATGATGTAATGTTAGCTATGAAGATGAAATGTTAGCTTCCCCAAAGATTTTTAATTAAGGATTTCAGTGTTATTTCTTATATTATGAATTTTCTAATGAGATTTTTCTATACTTTTGACAGTTCTAGCTGAACAAGATAGTGCTGCTGCTCAACAGTATATCAGACAAGGAAGCCCCACAGCACTGAGAGCAGAATTATGGGCTCTCATTTTGAATATTTCCAGTCAACCGGAGGTAAGAAGAAAAGGATGGGCCAAATTTGAGCTATTAATATTTATTCTTCAATGACCAGTTTTTCAAAATAGAAATACTTTTGTTTCTTTTTTTCTCTACTTTGGTTTCTTAGTCTAATGTATTCACCCCCTTTTTTTAATTTTCAAAATCACTGTAGTTCTGAGTTCTAAGATAAGATTAGCAGAATTTAATTACTCTGTGCTTAACATAGAAGTTTTTGTTATTGATAATTAGTTGGATACTTTAAACTTACAGGTACAAAAACCAGTAAATGAAATTGTAAGAAATGGAATCCTCCAGTAGAGGTCAGTGAAGACATCTGGTAGAACTGTGTTAGACTAGGGAGAAATAAAGGACTACCCAGTATATGTAAATGAGCCCTTTCTCCCTACAGTTACTTTTGAAACATATTACTATTTTTATGGTTCTAAAAACTGATCTATTATATGGGAATATTATTTTTCTAAGTATAGGAACATTTTATTTTAGGAAATATAATCAGTATGAAGAGAAATCACCACAGACTGGTAATAGATTCAATAAGGAAAAATTATATAAGACATTGATTCCTTTTGAAAAAAATATTTATTTTTTTTACTTTAAGCCCATTGATCATATAATCCATCCACTTAAAGATTTTAATAAATAGCAAACTAATACTTCCCTAGCCTAATCCTTAAAAGCATGGGTTTTGGAATCATATGGACCTGGTTTCAACTCCTAGCTTACTCAGCTTATTTGAAATGAGCCATTGAGCAAGTTAAATTTCCTGAAACCTCAATTTACCCATACTTATATATAGGTAATAATATTTATATCACAGAGTAGTGGTGATTGAATGAAATGATGTATGTTAGTCTTTTAACACAGTGCCTGACACAAATGGTCACCGTTAATGATAGTAATAAAATAATACTTACATGTGTATTTATTATGTTACAACTTAATTATAATTTATAATAATGCAGTTTTTAAGAAAATTACATATTGTTAATATTTTTATAAAAACTACACCTCTAATATTTTCAAATTATGTGTATACTTATGCGCTTGTGTGTATATGTGTTTTTTAAATCTCCCTCCGTGAACAGCACTGTCAAAAATTACTCTCTTCCTTTTTGAAGGAATAAACATTGTGATTTATTTCAAAGAAGTTTTGAAATAAGAAATGATATTGCTGATCTTTTGTGGTGACACTAGAAGTAACAGTTTACAGAATAGATGTTGAGTGTACGTTGGGCATTTTTTGCGAGTTTATCAACACTTGGAGAAGAGATGGTAATTCTTTTTCTGATCTAACTGTGTAGAATAACTCCCATGTTCACTGATCAGGAGCTACAGTAACAAAATCTGTCTCTCCAGAGGAACTAACTGCTGCTATTTTAGAAACAAATTTAGAATTTTTCCAGAAGTATCACTCTAAAATAAAAGTAGTAATCCTAGATAATGATTGTTTATTATAATATACAAAGGCAGTTTTTACACTTCAATTTTGGAGCTAATAGTCATCTTAATTTTTAAATGCAAAATGGCAAGTTTGTAAATAGAAATTAATATTATCAGAAAAGCAGTTTTGATTTTATTGAATAAAACACTTTCCATCACTTACACTTATTTTCAGCTGTAAAAGTATGAATGACCTCAACAAACTGAACAAACAGTTCCAAAATAATTGTTGTAGGTAGTGCATTAGAGGGCGAAGGGGGGGAAAGAGAGGAAGAATGGTTGCTTCTTAATAAGAATACTTAATCAGAACTTTTTTAAAAATTTTTTTTGAATTTAATTTTTTATTAGCATATAATGTATTATTTGACCCAGGGTACATGTCTGTGAATCATCAGGCTTACACATTTCACAGCACTTACCATAGCACATACCCTCCCCAATGTCCATAACCCTGCCACCCTATCCCTACCCCCCTACCCCCCAGCCACCCTCAGTTTGTTTTGTGGGTTTAGGAGTCTCTTATGGTTTGTCTCCTTCCTGATCCCATCTTGTTTAATCAGAACTTTTTGTTCAATTACTTTTCAATCACTTAAAATAAGCTACACATACAAATGCCTCATTGATTAAGGAGTTAGAGAGATAAGTGGAATATTTCACATTTCACACCCATAAGGATATTTTTAAAAATCTTACCTCAACAGAAAGACTGGATATGGTGCTTTAAGTTCCTAGTAATTTATTTATTTCAGTAGAACATTACTAACTTTGATTTTTTCTCTTATTAAGAAAATATGTGATATGTTTAAAAGGATTGCTTTTATATATCTTTTATGCAAGTCTCTAGGTATATATAAAAAATCTATAGTAAACATTTTTCAGATTTTACACTTTCTTGCTTAATTTCAATCTGCTAATTAAAGAATGCAGAAAATTTTTCTATACTTTGCTCTAGGTACTCCCTTACTGATAAAATAGCCAGGACTAGTATTAATATTTAACATTTTCTTTAGTGAGTTCATAAGGTTCCCCACAACCTTACACAGGTCCACAACAACTCCTGACCTTCCTAGATTTTCCTGGTCAACTCATTTAGTCTTCACAGTGCCTGTTTCTGACCTTCATTCTCCTCAACACCTTTTTAGAGTCTTAGCGAAACACCTCACCTTCTCCTACCCAGAGAAAACAAAAATCATCCTAAGAAACTCATTCAGATTTCTTCTACCAAACCTGTAAACTTAAATTAACTGCATCAGCACCTATACTTGCCTCCTCTTTTATAGCTAAGCCTTCTGAAAGAAAAGTCTATGCTGGTGGCATCTACTTCCTTAAATTCATTAATTACTCAGTCTCCCATAGTCCTGGCATACACCCCACCACATGACTATAACTGCCCTTGCTAAAGTCACAGTGGACACATTTTAGTCTTTACATCTACTGCATTTGATACTCTTGCCTACTCTGCCCTTGAAATATTCTTGGTCTCTAATTTAGTTTGCCCTGTTTTCTTAGTTCTTCAATCTCTTGTTCCCTTTTTTTCCATGTCCATTTGAGTTCCTTTTTTAGACCTTAAGGGCTTATATTTCTAAGAATTCCATTTTGATCCTCTTTTCATTCTGTACATGTTTCTTGAACTGTCTCATCCACAAGTCATTTACTCTCTAATGGCTTTGACTCTGTGTTCAACCAAGCTCTCTCATAAGCCTAAAACTTTTATTTCCAGTTGCCTACAGAACTCCAATATGTGGGGCCGTCTGGGTGGCTCAGTTGGTTAAGCCTTTGGCTCAGGTCATGATCTCAGGGTCCTGGAATGGAGCCCTGAGTCAGGCTCCCTGCTCAGTGGGAAGTCTGCTTGCCCCCCTTCCTCTGCTCGTCCCCCTGCTTGTCTTCTCTCTCTCAAATAAATAAGTAAAATCTTAAAGAAAAAAAAAAAGAACTCCAATATGTGTTCTGAAAGTATGCCAGATTCATGATGTCTAAAACAAAAGGCATAATCTTTACTTTGATGTGTTTGTGGTCCTCCAAGAGATGTTCTATTGTCTCTCTTTGCACCACGCAAAAAAAACCTTCTCAGACTTTTGTCTGCTTGGAGACTCCTACTCATCTTTCAGACACAGCTTATTCCACCCCCTTTTCTGAGAAGCTTTTCTAACATTCTCTCCCCTACCTTGCCTTCTCCCAGTTCCGTCACCATTATAGTTAGATACTTCTTTCTCTTTTCTCCCGTAATAACCAGGGCAGGAGTGAAGGCCTAAAGACAGAAAAATGTACCATACTTATTACTCCGTTTGGCCGCTGCTCTTTCTAGGTTGAGTGCGCGAGGACAGAGATTTTTTTTCCTCTTCACCATCTGTGAATGTCAGTATCTTGTACAGTGTCTAGATGTTTAATGAACTATATAAAATGTTAGGAATGTTCTTTGAGGTCTTTCATTTCCTGAGAGTACATTTCCCTTTTTTTCTTTAGTTGAAGAGGTAGTTAAGTCTGCATAAAATACCAAACAAATAGATATACTAAACTTTAAATATTCTCTGTTACTAAAAACCTGAGCTACTTTGTTTTTCAGAGATTGCTTTTTATAATTATAATTTATTACTGTTAAATATCTATATTACTGGAGCTTATACAAAGTAGTCGTTAAGAATATCCTGTTGTATTATTGATAATCATTGCATTTTATAAATTCTTATGTATTTTATAGAATAAAATTAAACTATTAATATAAAAATCATCCCTTAGTCACCATAACACTGTTATAATTTCAACTCTCCTATCCATTTTTTCTTTCCCTTTATATGGATAAATTACACTAAAAGCTATTGAAACCAAACACTATAGACTGGAATTAGGAAGACTAGTTCAGTCACTAGCCAGTTCTATAATGTTGGCTAAGGCAGTTAACTTGACCAGATCTCATTTTCTTAATGTTCAAATAAAGCAAATAGACTAGATGTTTCCAAGGTCCCTTCTAAGTCTCAAATTGTCTGATGTTTTTTTTCTCTAGAATTAAAAGTGGATTTTTGTTGGTAGCACTGTTACATGTCAGGAGTTACAGATGTTGAGTTATTCACAGCATTCTGAAGACATATTTCTTTATGGAAGCATACTGCACTAAAATTAGAATTTTAATGACTGGCTTTTATTAAAATATTTATTAGCTTTCTAGCATTGGTCATAAAGTGTGTTTGTTATTCATTTAAAATAAAAAGCATTACAAATGCAATTACAAATTACTATTTAGAATAACAATTAAAATTAAATTCCCTGTGGGAATTTCTGAATTATAGGCAATAATAGAGATATGAATACATGTTTGCAGTATATATTACCTAAAGAAATATTTTCTTTGATTTTACTTCATTTTTTTATGCTGATATAAATGTAAACCTAAGATTTTAAAATAGCAAATTAAATAAATAATAAATTGAAATCACTCAGGGTGCCTGAGTGGCCCAGTTGGTTAAGTGTCCAACCCTTGGTTTCAGCTCAGGTTATGATCTCAAGGTTATGAAATCAAGCCCTGCGTGGGGCTCTGCACTCCACAGGGAGTCTGCTTAACATTCTTTCCCTCTCCCTCTACCCCGCCCTTATTTGTGCACGTGTGCACTTTCTCTCTCCAAGATAAGTAAATAAATCTTTAAAAAATATAAAAATAAATTAAAATCACTCAAATCACTCATACTAAAATTATTAAGACTTTATTTTTTTAGAGCAATTTTAGGTTCATAGCAAAACTGATAGGAAGGTACAGAGATCGCTCATATACCTGCTGTGCATATACCACACATGCATCATCTCCCCAGTAGTCAACATCCCCCACCAGAGTGGTACATTTGCTACAATTGATGAACTTTTGTATTGACATATCATAATCACTCAAAATCCAGTGTTCACCTTAGGGTTCATCTTGGTGTTGTATATTCTAAGGATTTGGACAAATGTATAATGACAAGATCTATCCTTATAGTATCATACAGAGGATTTTCACTGCCCTAAAAATCCTCTGTGCTCTACCAATTCATCTCTTCCCCTTCAACATGCTAGCAGTTACTGATCTTTGTAGCAGTTACTGATCTATGTACTGTCTATATAATTATGCCTTTTCCAGAATGTCACATAATTGGAATCATATATTATGCAGCCTTTTCAGATTGCTTCTTTCACATAGTAATATGTATTTAAAGTTCCTCCATTTCTTTTCATGACTTGATGATTCATTTCTTTTTAATGCTGAATAATATTCCTTTGTCTGGACATACCACAGTTTATCCATTAACCTACTGAAGGACATCTTGGTTGCTTTTAACTTTTGGCAACTGTGAATAAAGCTGCTATAAACATGAGTGTGCAAATTTTTATGTGGACATAAATTTTCAACTCCTTTGGGTAAAAACCAAGGAGCAAACTTGCTGGATTGTATGGTAATAGAATGTTTAGTCTTTTTTTTTTTTTTTTTTTAAGATTTTATTTATTTATTTGACAGAGAGAGGCAGAGAGGCAGGCAGAGAGAGAGGGGGAAGCAGGCTCCCTGCTGAGCAGAGAGCCCGATGCAGGGCTCGATCCCAGGACCCTGAGATCATGACCTGAGCTGAAGGCAGAGGCTTTAACCCACTGAGCCACCCAGGCACCCCTAGAATGTTTAGTCTTGTAAGAAACCACCAAATTGTCTTCCAAAGGGGCTATACCATTCTGCACTGCAATCAGCAATGAACATGAGTTCCTATTTCTCCACCTCCACCAGCATTTGGTATTGTCAGTGTTCCAGGTTTGGGCCATTCCAGTAGGTGTGTAGGGGCATTTTGCTCTTTTAATTTGCCTTTCCCTGATGGTATATAATGTGGAGCATCTTTTCATATGCTTGTTTGACATCTGTACATCTTCTTTGTTGAGGTACCTGTAAAGGCCTCTTAAGCTCTTTAGCCATTTTTTAATTGAGTTGTTTGTTTTCTTATTGTTGAGTTTTAAGAGTTCTTTGTATATTTTTTGGATAACAGTCCTTTATCAGATGTATCTCTTTTTAAAAATTTTTTTTAATTTATTTGACAGAGAGAGACAGTGAGAGAGGGAACACAAACAAGGGGAGTGGGAGAAGGAGAAGCAGGCTTCCTGCCAAGCAGGGAGCCCAGTTTGGGGCTTGATCCCAGGACCCTGGGATTACAACCTGAGCCGAAGGCAGACACTTAACGACTGAGCCACCCAGGCGCCCCTATCAGATGTATCTTTTACAAATATTTTCTCCTGGTCTGTGTCTTATTTTCTCATTCTTGACATTGTCTTTTGCAGAGCACAAGTGTTTAATTTTAATGCAGCAAGCTTATCTATTATTTCTTTTTATGAATCATGTCTTTGGTATTAAATCTACAAAGGCATCACCATACCTAAGGTCATCTCGGTTTTCTTCTATGTTATCTCCTATGAGTTTTATAGTTTTGCACTTTACACTTAGGTCTGTAATCCATTTTGAGTTAATTTTTATGAAGGGCGTAATCTGTATCTAGATTAACTTTTTTGTATGTGGGGGTCCAGTTATTCCATCATTTTTTGTAAAGATTGTTTTTTGTTTTTTTCACTCTCTCATATTTCCTTTGCTCTTTTATCAAAGATCAGTTGACTATATTTATGTGGGTGTATTTCTGGAATGTGTATTTTGTCCCGTTGATTTATTGGTCTGATCCTTTGCCAATACCATATTGCCTTGATTACTATAATTTTATAGTAAGTCTTGAAGTTCAGTAACATCAGTCCTCCAACTTTGTTGTTATTCAATATTGTGTTGGTTATTCTGGGTCTTTTACCTCTTGATACAGATTTTAAAATCTCTTCCTTCTCCTTTGATATTGTGTTGGCTATTTTGGGCTTTACTTCTTGATATAAACTTTAGAATCAGTTTATTGATATCCACAAAATAACTTTCTGAGATTTTGATTGGGATTGCATTGAATCTATAAATCAAGTTAGGAAGAATGCACATCTTGAATCTTGACAATATTGAACATAGAATATCTCTCCACTTATTCAGTTTTTCTTTGATTTCATTCATCAGAATTTTGTGATTTTGCTCATATAGATCTAATACATATGTTGTTAGGTTTATACCTAAGTTGAAATTATTCTTTGGGGGACTAATGTATATGATGTTGTGTTTTTAATTTCAAATTCCCCTTGTTCACTGCTTGTGTATAGGAAAGTGATTGGCTTTTGTATATTAACCTTTTTATCTTGCAACCTTGCTATAATTACTTATTAGTTCCAGGTGGGTTTTTTTGGTCACATCTTTGGGATTTTCAACATAGACAGGCATATCATCTGCAAACAAAATTTTATTTCTTCATTGTCAATCCGTGTACCTTTTATTTCCTTTTCTTGTCTTATTGCACTAGCTAGACTTTCCATCATGATATTGAAAATGGTGGTGAGAGAGGACACCCTTGCCTTGTACTTAATTTTAGGGGGGAAAACTTCAAGTTTCTCAGCATAAGGATTAACATTAGCTATAAGTTTTTTGTAGATATTCTTTATCAAGTTGAGGAAGTTCTAATTCTAATTTTTTATTTATTATAAATGGGTGTTGGATTTTATCAAATGCTTTCTTTTATCTATGGAGATAATCATTTTTTTCTTTTTTATCCATTGAAGTGATAGATTACATTAATTGATTTTCAAATGTTGAACCAGCTTTATAGACCCGTAGTAAAGCCCATGTGGTCATGCTGTGCAATTCTTTTTATACATTGGTGGATTCAGTTTTGCTAATATTTTGTTAAAGATTTTTTTTTTGTCTATGTCCATAAGTGATGTTGGTCTGTACTTTTCTTGTGTTGTTTTGTCTGTTTTTGGTATTAGGGTAATGCTGACCTTAAAGAATGAGTTAAGAAGTCTTCCCCCACTTCTGTTTTCTGACAGGGATTGTAGAGGATTAGTAGAATTTCTTTCTTAGATGTTTGGATAGTGAACCTCTCTGGGCTTAGTATTGTCTGTTTTGGAAGGTTATCCATTATTGAATCAATTACTTTAACAGTTATAGGCCTGTTCAGATTGTCTATTTCTTTTTGTGTGAATTTTGGCAAATCGTGTTCTTCATATAATTGGTCCATGTCACCTAGGTTATCAAATTTGTGGGTATACAGTTGTTTATAGCATTCCTTTGTTATCCTTTTAATGTCCACAGGATCTGTAGTGATGTCCCCACTTTCATTTCCAATATTAGTGGTTTGTGTCCTCTCTTTTTTTTTCTTAGTCTGGCTAGAGGTTCATCAGTTTTATTGATCTTTTCAAAGAACTAGCTTTTCTTTTTTTAAGATTGTATTTATTTTAGGGAGAGAGAGCACATGCATGCACACATGTGAGCAGGGGAGGTGGAAAGGGGGAGGGAGGGAGAATCTCAAGCAGACTCCTCACTGAGCACAGAGCCCAACATGGGGCTTGATCCCATGACTGTGAGATCATGACCTGAGCTGAAACCAAGAGTCAGATGCTTGCCTGACTGAGCCAACCAGGTGCCCCAGAACCAGTTTGGTTTTGACAATTTTTCTCTACTGATTTTGTTTTCAATTTCATTTATTTCTGCTCTAAATATTATGATTGCTTTTTGCTATTACTTTGAATTCAATTTGCTTTTCTTTTTCTAGTTTCCTAAGGTAGAAACTTAGATTATTGATTTTAGATTTTTCTCGTTTTCTAATATATGCATTCAGTGCTTTTGTAAATCTATCTTTAAGCACTACTTTCAATGCATCCCACAAATTTTCTTTGTTTTCATTTTCATTTAGTTGAAAATATTTTAAATTTTTCATGAGAGTTCTTATTTGATCCATGCGTATGTTGTTTAATGTTCAAGTATTCAGTTATTTTCCAGTTATCGTTCTGTTACTGGCTTCTAATTTAATTCCGTTGTGATCTGAGAGCAGACGTTGTGTGATTTTCATTCTTTTAAATTTGTTAAGGATGCTTTATGACCCAGAATTGGTCTGTCTTGATCAATGGTCCGTGTGAGCTTGAGAAGCATGTGTATTCTGCTGTTGTTAGATGAAGTAATGTATAGATGTCCATTATATCCAGTTAATGGTGTTGTGTTCAGCTTCATCCTTTACTGATTTTTTACCTGCTGGATTTGTCTATTTCTAATAGAGAAGTAATAAAGTTTTATTTCAATTGTAAATGTATGGTTTATTTAATAAATGATGCTGATAATTAACCATTTTCCTGAAAGAAAACAGACCTTTTGCTTATGACATATAAACATAAGTTTCAGGTAGATTATAAATATTCAAATAAAAAATAGCAATTTTAGAAAAAAAAAAGAAAAATATTTGTATAAACATGTGGTAGGATAGCCTTACCTAAGGCAAGCAAGAAAACCCAAAGCCATAAGGAATTTTTAAAAAATTTGTCATTGTATACCATAAACAAGAATCAAACAACCCCCCCTTATTTTGAAGAAAAAGTATTTGTAATACAAATGACAAAGGGTTAATCCTTATTATAAATAGCCCAACAAGTTAACAAAATAAATATAATCTAATAGAGAAATGTTAGAAAAGGCAAATCATTGAAGTATAAATTCAAATGCCCAATAAGCATACGAGAGGATGTTCAACTTTATTGATATTTGGGAAAGTGCAAATTAACGCAACAGTAAGACCCCATTTTTCGGGAGCCTGGGTGGCTCAGTTGGTTGAGCGACTGCCTTCGGCTCAGGTCACGATCCTAGAGTCCTGGCATTGAGTCCCGTGTCGGGTAGTCTGCTTGACGGGTAGTCTGCTTCTCCCTCTGACCCTCCCCCCTCTCATGCTCTCTCTCTCTCTCTCATTCTCTCAAATAAATATCTAAACTCTTAAAAAAAAAAAGAACCCATTTTTCATCTGTAAGAAAGTTAAAAGTGGTGAGGATATAGGTAAGCTTTTGCTCTTATGTTTGCTGGTGGGAATTTGAATTGATTTTTGGAAAATGATCAAGCAAACTGTAGTCCAGCTAAAGATACATATATAACCTTCAGCCTATAATCCTTCCTTTGCCAGTGTATCCCATACAAAAGCACATGTGAATAAGGATAGTTATTACAGTGTTACTTGTAGTGACAAGCAACTTCAGTATCCATCTATAAGAGAATGATTAAATGGTGATCTGTCTACGGAATGATGATCTGTCTATGGCACAGCTTTAAAAATATTAAAGTGTATGTAGCTATTAAGAAGAAAGATAGATGTATACCTATGAACATAGAGGCATGATCTTGCTATATAGCTAAGTTAGAGAAACTGAATAATGAGTATAGTGTGATACCAGCTTATGTTTAAAAACTAACAACCAAAACCCCTACATATAAGTATATATTTATACAAGCATGTAGAAAGCTATGGAAGAATACAAATTACAAATAATATTACAAATACAATGCGAATAACATTAGCGCCTGGGTGGCTCAGTGGGTGAGCCTTCAGCTCAGGTCGTGATCTCAGGGTCCTGGGATCGAGCCCCGCATCGGGCTCTCTGCTCTGCGGGGAGCCTGCTTCCCCCTCTCTCTGCCTGCCTCTCTGCCTACTTGTGATCTCTCTCCTCTCTGTCAAATAAATAAATAAAATCTTAAAAAAAAAAAAAAGGACTTAAAAAAAAAAAGAAAGGATTATTACCTTTTTCTTTATTCAGCTTTAGATTGTCTTACTTCCTTAGCAGTCACATATCAGTTTGTGATTTTAAATTTATTTGATTTTTTAAAAGAGGCATAACTCTAGACTTACTAGATTTTCCACTCTAATGTTTGCTAGAAAACTTTAAAGTATAATACTAGTCTCTTTGTCAGTTGTCAAGGATTGGTATTTGAATTAGGTACTGTTCCTGTCTTTAAGAATGTTCTTTTATTCTAGTGAGAGAAATGGATTCAATAGATACAGTGGTAGTTAAATAAAATAACAAAATAATTTTGCCTTAGTTAAGAAATCAAAGCATCATAAATAAGAGCAAAGTAAGGCTTTTTATTAAAATTAAAATGACTAAAAATAGCTAGTAAGTCTCCAGATTATCTTTAGGCAAAGAGCACTTTGACCCAAATCAGAGAACTGTGTATTAAGCATCTTTCAATATTAAGAAATCATATTTCAGGAAACATAGGGTCGGACACCATCCTGCCAAGGCAGCTGCTCACAACAGATATTCTTTGTCCCTAACAACCTTGTCCCTCACCTCTTACTTGTCTGAAGAAATGTCTTCAGAAAGAATCATGCAGATTGGTGTGTAGTGGAGCTAAGCAGTGTTTGGATATGGGCAGAAACCAGAGCTAAAAGTGCCTGAGAGATGAATGGAGGGATTGGAGGAACACAAGGGCCAGCTAAAGCAATGAGATGATATTTCCATCTGTCTTTAAGACAACTATTATCCACTTGATCCTTACCTTCATTCTATTTTTTGAATGCCCTGACCAACTATTAACCTGATGCTTAACTGGATTATCGTCTCAAATCCCTCTTCCCTATTTTTCCTTTCCTCCTTTTTTCTCTCCTTTCCATCTTCCCTCTCTTTCTTTTATGTCTTATTATCTATCAAATTAAACATTAGCCTAATGTTTTCACTATGTACCATTAATCAGATTTTATGGTGTTATGGGACCATATTCTAATATTAAAAAAACGGACTTCTTTCATATGCTATGTGATTGGTTTTACTCACTGGGATGATTTAGGAATTTTAACCTTTTTATTTTATAATAATTTAGATATTAGAAAAACAGTATAGAGTGTCCTTCTGGGTTTTTGCATAGGTTCCAGGCCAGGTTTCCTGGGATCAAATCTTACTACCTTTGTGGCCTTTGACAGCAAGTTGCTTTCTTCTCTGGGTCTGTTTCTCAAATACAATTGGGAATAATAATCACTGAACTACTTTATTTTGTTGGTATGGGATTAAGTGAGTTAACCCATGTATGGTGGGTAAAACAGTTTCTGGCATCTAATAATAAATGGTATTGTATTTGCTATTAAAAGTTAAATAATGGTTAATCAGTTTAGCAAACATTGACTAAATATCCACCAGGTCCCCAATTCTTATCCTAAGTGATGGGATTAGGTATGTTTATTGAGTATCTACTATTGGCCAGGCATGGAGAATATAGAAGTGAATAAAATGAAGTCCTCTTAGTGATTATGATACTGTTAATAATTATTATTTATTAAAATTTGAGGCTGATTTTATAAATGTGATTGACCTTTAATTTTGTGTGTTTGTTTTACTTTTAAATCTAGGATATCTTGTATTATGAGCAACTTAAGACCAATGTGATACAACATGACCTTTTGGTGGACAGTCTAATCTATAAAGTAAGTAAAGGTATACATAGTTTTTTCATTTCAGTAATATCATTAAACAATTATTGTGACTCTTTAACATATAGGACCTATACTTTGTACAATACATGTTAACCTTAAAAATAGTTGTAAGTGATCATTGTACCTGTAAAGGTAAGGTTCATTTTCAAAATTTGTAGTCTCCAGTCAATTTTATCCTCCTTTCCTTTGAAGCTGTCCTCATGATTCTTTCCTGATACTCCCATTTTTTGATTAAAAGAATGATAAACATTTCTTGTTCCTATAAATTCAAGTTTTCCACACAAACTGAATAAAAATGCAACTGAAAGAAAAACCAGACTATATTTTTCAGAGTCAAAATCAGACTAATATTTTTATCTTATTTATCTCGTGATTCTTTAGGGCCTACTTGCTTATTCTCTTATGTTGAATTCATTTTTATTTTTAATTTTTTGTAGTTTTAGACATCTGGTCAAGCACATGTCAAGTTTTATGATAGGGATACATTGAGTTTTTGTCTCCAGGCATCTGATATTGAGTTGAGGGTTGAGATGTAGATGGTATAAGCATGATATAGGATATGCCTGATTCTGGATTAATAAAAGACTTGGATTTTTAATTTAGGACTTGTAAGATAGAGAAGAAGGGCATATTATTTCAGGCCTCAGAAATGGGAGAGAGAAAATTACACATTGAAGACCTGAAGATTTTTATGGGTAGAACGTGACCAAGGTTAATAACAACAATTGGCACTTAATGACTATCTACCATGTGCCATACAGTGTTCCAGACTCTTCACATAGATTGTGCTTGATCCTGAAAGCTACCTTAAGAGTATCAGATACCAGCATTTAAGTATCATTTATAGGTAAATGAATTTTTTTTCCTGGGAAAAAGCCTTACATTCAGTAAAATCATACATTAAAGATAATAGAGCTCATGGGAAAAATAGTGTTGGGGTAGCTTTTGCAACTTTGTAACCAGAGTGCTAACAAAAACAGTTATTGATAGTTTGGAAGATGAATTGGACAGCTCCAGCAGGCCGCTCCTGCAGGAGCTATTAAAAGTTTACAAATATAATGAAATAGAAATGCTAACAGAATGCAGATGGAAGTGGTGCACTGGGCGCCTGGGGCTGCTTAATGTGGGAACAAGAGGAAGTACAGCAGCTAGGAGCTGTGTAGGGCCTGTCTGGAGAGGGAGCCCCTCGTATGGTCATTTATTTTTAATTTTCTTGAAATGCAATTATAAAGTTTCATGCCTGTGCAGCAGCTGAGCTAAAGGCATTTTTCCTTTCTTGCTGAAAGTTCTAATTCTACTCTTGCAATTTTGGCACCCCTATTAAAAGAAAAGTCGCATGTGAACCAACAATTTCCATGTTATAAGATATATCGTTCCCTTACCCCCCAGCCACATATTGACACGTGTTATAGCAAAATAGGAAGTACTCTTCTTTTACCATTTTACATATGAGGGAACTGAAGTAAAGAAAGATTAGAAAAATTAGTTAAATTCACATATTAAGTAGCAAAGTTAAGATTTGAATGTAGATAATCTGACTTTACAATCGTACTTTTTAAATCACTATTCACTACAGGAAGCAAAGTCTTGACTCTCTCAGAAGTTTTACGTAGGTTTGGATCACAGATACTGTTGTTAGTTGAAGTCGAATAGTCATGCTCGGGATTATTTTAGCACTAGCCTAAGAGGTCTTCTGGGCTTTCAGACCTTTCAACCACTTTTTCTATTCAAATGAAAGAAGATTCACAAGAGAAGTTCAGAAAGTCAGGGAAGGTTAGCATGAGAATTCTCTTTGCTGCCAAGATGAATTTCAGTTTGAATCAGTAAAGGGAGAGGTAAACAGTTTGTATTTGGAAAATTAAATATAAGTTTTAGTAAAATCAATTCTGACTGTCCACAGCATGAGTATTTTTAGGAAGATACCTGTCTCTGGTTGTTCCTGACTTGTGTGTGTTGAGCTTCGCTGATCTTTTTGGAGCAACTCTAAATGTTATTAAAGTCAGCTTTTGAAGGAATGGGCATTTAAAAAAATTATTTGAAGTTTCATTACAGCTCCCTATGGCAAAGACTAATTTTTAATTTAACTGAAAATAAAGTAAAATTATGTTAGTAGTTGAAGGAATGGATGGAACAATGCAATACTAAATTTAGAACACTACCAAACCCTCCCTAAGCTAAATTATTAAATGTTCTCTCTGGACTGAATTTTTTTTTCCCACAAAGTTGCCTTGTATCCACACTTTCTACAGTTTTGCACCACCTACTATGACCTGACAGTTTATACCAGTGTTTCTCAACCTTTTCTTCATTATTAGCTCCCTGAAGAGAAAAATTAATTTTTCTCTAATATAAAAAAAATAATACCAAAGAGTAAGATTTGGAGGTCTATAAACCATTGTAATATGTAAAAATTTTTGGCCTCAGAGAGCTAATTCTCACCCCTTAGAGGTAATATCATCCCTATTGAGAATGCATGATCTCTATCTCTGCCCGTATTATCTTCTGATTTAGAAGACTGACACCTTTCTTTTCTCTTAATTTGTGTCTTTAAGTTTTTCTAGACTTAGCACATATTCACTATCTCCAGGATCATCCATGATTCATTTCATCCTCCCTTGATTGCTGCTTTGCTCAACAGCCTGGTTGAAATTTGTAGCTTGAGCAATATTATCTTGGATTACTTTAATTTTTCTTTCTAATTGTTCCCATATTTCTACTACATATGTATTCTTGCTGGTGAGATTATAGACTTCTTGAAGATAAACACTTGTTTCTTGGGTAATATGCAATGACTGGCAAATGAATAATCACAGTATTATTTCAAGGGTATTTCAAGGGAATGGCAAGAATGTGAACTTGAACAGTAGAGGATGATTTTGGAACAGTAATTTGGGGCCAACTTGTTATGGTTTCTTCTGGTTGTTATGATTGCATCTGCTTTTCCAACCTTAAGACACTTAAATATTAGATTAAAAGAAGATAAAAATTAAAATAAATAATAAGAAATCACTAATGGAGCCTAAAAAGTTGTGAGCAATTGAGGTCCAATAATGTGTCACATGTATTAGTCAAGTAAATTTATAGCAGTGATGAAATCTGAGACATTTATAATCATACATAAGTAAAATCATTACAGTATTATTTCTAGATAATGCATTTATGTCCTAGTACTATAGACATATTCCTTTAGGTTCTTTTCTGTACTCTCTACCTTTAATTATAGGATGTGAAGTTGACAGCAAGCAATGACGATTATTATTTTGTATTTGAAGATTATTTATATCAGGTAAGTTGAAAAATCAAAATATATAATGTTCTTGTTTTAAGTGCTCTAAGAGGTATCTCTGTTTTTAACTGAATCCTTCTGAAATCTAAGCCATATTTGTTTTTTATTCTAAGTTTAGAATAAGGTTAACTTTGTTCTTATGTGGAATTGGGTGGGAGAATAAGAGTTCTCAAATGAGTGTTTGGACTGTTTCTTTTGGTCATATTTACTATGACCAAGAGAGGTATAGGCACAGAGTCTTAAATTGGGTGTTAAATTCATACTTAAGCCATCCCAAGATGTTTAGAAAAAGCATTTTACATGATACTTTTCTATTAAAAGTATTGAATAAATAATTAAATGTCTCGAAAAATCAGTTTGAGGTGTCTTGATTATTCTTTGATCATTTCATATGCTGATGTTGTAGATGTTTGGGTCCTTACCTAAGTCTTTTTCATGACTACTAAAATTAAAACATCCTATCATAAGTAGAAAATGTGTAATTTCTATAGAATTGCCTAGATGATATCCTTTTTTAAAAGATCACACATATATATTAATAATTTTATTTTGAGTGTCAATATAAATGTCATGGTATAAATATCTAGTTTTCACATAGTAATTTCAGCTGGATTAAATATAAATCAGTTCCAGCTGTTTGGATTAACAGATTTCTGTTAATAATATTGGTAGTAGTATGCATCTATTTAAGAAAAAGAGTTAAAAAAGAATCTCTCAAGGTTTAATTAATCATTCATTAGAAGAACTGAAATCCAAAGACTTTATTGGTAAAATTAAATTTTGAAATAAACTAGAAACAAATTTAAGAGGATTTTAATGATTTCACATAGGTGATTTTTTATTTTAAAAAATAATAAGGTTTTAAAATTCCATTTTAAATGTAAAGTCAGTTATTAATTAAAATTTAGAAAAT